>JAWWLV010000088.1:122310157-122335349 GCA_035041135.1 Platyrinchus mystaceus
AGCAAAAATTGTTGTATGGCAGTGTTTTACCACTTCCCTAATATTAATAAAAGACATAGCTCCATATTTTAAATTTTCTATTTTCCGTGTTCTGCAGAGTATAAGAGTTTACAGTGATTTATTTTTTTTTTTCCTTCTTGAAAGCACATCCAACAGTGAAACACAGATAGAATGTTTTGGTTTGTCTTTCAAAATTGCCTGTAAAATAATCTTTTGCCACTACTCCATTTTCCTTTCTTGATTGAGCAAGAAACATTGATTATGAAAATACTATCAGTAATCACGGACGAACAATGATGTGTTCAAACATATTAAGACCTGAAACAGGGATACTCCAGTGCTCAGCTAATGAATGCTAGCTGTTTCTAGAGGAAAAGGTCCCAGTCTGCACTTTGGCAATGTGCGAATCTGGCGAGAGAAAACAGTCCCATATGTGCACTGAAAATTATCTAGTGAAGATTGAACTCATTTAAGAAAGTCAGTTGTTTTACAAACATGAAGTGAAGCAAGTAAAGCATCTGGACTTTTGCAAGATCTGTAGAAATTAAAAAAAAAAGAAAATAAAAAATGGAAATATTTGTAGGATTGAAAAACTTTTTCAGGGTATTTTTAAAGTTAGAAAATATTTAGCAAAATATTGTTAAATGATTAAACAATTTAATACTCCTTATGTCTTTTGAGACAAAATATTAAAAAACCTTTTTTGTGGCTACACTATCTTGTTTCAAGAGAAACAAGGCATACTTAAAAATAATATTTCCTAGATAAAGGAAAAATAAGTTATGTTTCCTGATTTCCTTTTCCTTTTCCTTTTCCTTTTCCTTTTCCTTTTTCTTTTTCTTTTTCTTTTTCTTTTTCTTTTTCTTTTTCTTTTTCTTTTTCTTTTTCTTTTTCTTTCTTTTTCTCTTTCTTTTTTCCTTTTTCCTTTTTCTTTTTTCTTTTCTTCTTTTTTCTTTTTTCTTTTTTCTTTTTTTCTTTTTTCTTTTTTCTTTTTTCTTTTTTCTTTTTCTTTTTTTTAACAGGTGCTCTCAATACCTTTGTAGGACACTTGTAGTGCCAAAAAAATGAAATCTGGTGTTCATCAGTGTATCAAAATAAAGAACCATATTTTTATAGATAGCCCAAATAAAAGGCTTTCTCCAACATTTAGAAGTTTGCAAGGGGTGTAAAGAACACTACATTACACCTTGTCAACACTTTCTACTCATTGTTTGATAGGTTCTGTTTTGCTCAAAAATTATGATATGCTAAATAGGATTGCCACTTCAAATTATTTCTTAATGGGAGCTGTATAATGCATTTAAGAGCATTGATACCTAGTTCACAGTTCCTTGTACTAGCAGTGTTTTCTTTTTTTTTTTTTTTTTTTTTTTTTTTTTTTAATCTTTTTGGATCAGGAGAACTTTATAAGCGGAATGTTCATGCAAGAACTCAGCTAGATTCTGTTTCTTCATATTTATTATAAAAGCAGCCACAAGGTGCTGTGTGTTTTGCAATCACATTAAATCAAAATTCTTTCTCTGCAAAATACACACTCTAAAAAAATTAATAGTGTTTTGATAGGGGGTTTGATTTATTTATGTAACCATTGAATCTAGTGAGAAGAAATTTTTATTCTTCATTGGATTAGTTATCATTAACAGTTTTTCAGCATCCCTTGCAAGTAAATCCCATTACATTACCACATTACCACTCTATCTGCAGTACTTCCTCGCTGTTTTTTCATAGTACATCCACAACGATGGGACTGCCATATAAATGATGTTTAGTTGCATGCCCTAAAAACAAAACTAGAGATTTAGTGATAACTAACTCTGATTTGGAAGCAATTTTCCTTTTAATACAAAGGAATCTTTGTTATTTTTCTGTCTCCTTTATGTATAGGATGACTTTTTCTAATATGTTGCTCTAGGTTGCATTTTTCCAGGTCACAGTCACTTTAATAAATACATCTTGTGTACAAAATAAAATATTGTAACAAGTTTATATGCTGCAGGTTTCCTGATACAGATTTGTGACAATAGGGAAATCAAGTTTTATAGGATACTGCTATGAAGCTATACTACAATAAGTTTTCAATTACCTTGTACAAATCAACATCACAGTAGCCATTTTATTCTGCTGCATCACTACAGAGAGATGGAATGGAGTCAAACTTTCCTTCCTTTTATTTATTGTCAGCTGACAAATAAAAGTCAATTGGTCAAGGAGGTCCTTGAAGTTAATTAGAGAGGGATGTTTCCATGCTTAAAGTGTAACTGCATCGTTCTCATCTGTCCAGATACACCTCTGTTTTATTCCTTAATTTGTTCAGCAGAAGGAAGACCTTTTCTTCTCGAAAAATATTGCACTTTTTTTTGGCATCAACTCAGTTTGAGATATAGGTTGGCTTAAGGACTGGTTTTTCTCTTACTTATGATATAGAAAATAACAGTTTCTTAATCCTGAAAAATTATTTTTCTTTATATTTGTAGTAGTTTCTTGACCATTTATTTTTAGTGTCATTGCTCAGGTTATGGTTAGAATTCAGACAGCTACGTTCCACCTGATATGAAGTTCTTTACTGTGCAAGTCACCTCACATTTGAACAGATTGTCCAGAAAGGTTATGGAGTCTCCCTCACTGGAGACACTCAAGAGCTGTCTGGACACAATCCTGTGCAATGTGTTTCAGGAAGACCCTGACTGAGAAGGGAACTTGGACCAGATGATGCACTATGGTCCCTTCCAACCTTACCCATTATGTGGTTCTGTGACTTACAGGAAGCTGTTGACAAAAGACACCAGAGCCAGATTAGTTTTCAAAACAAAATGTAGTTCAGGAAATGCTGAAGATATTTTTATATTTAGGAGAAATCTGGAAGAACATCAAATGAATTGTCTCTCTGTCTACATATAAATGCATATAGTTGGGTGATTTTTTTTTTTTTTTGAGGTGTTGGGGGAGGGAATTGAGGAATTTCGGTTACAAACTTTATTCCAGTATAATCAGTCATCACTGCTTGTTGTCCAGGCCTGCTATGACCACTCCTCTGATATCCATAATGACCTTTCATGACTAAGGGATAGTAGCTAATGAAACCTCTACTTTAATAATTAAATAATGAAAAACTATGACAAGTTTTTTCTATAAATGCTGTACAGAGTCCTCTTTTTACTTCCTTTTGCCAATAAACAGGCCAAGAAAAATAGCTTCAAATATATTAAAAATCTCTAAATAGGTTTGTAATAACAAATATTGCATTAGTAGCCTTCAAGAAGAGACCTTAAAAGGGGTTAAGTAACTGAAACTGTTAATGCAGTACTACTTAGCTTTAAATGCACTGAAGTTAGAAAAGTATTTTAATAAAATTGAAGGGTAACTGTCTACTGCCTATTGTTTTTCTCTGAAATTTAAATTCACAACCTCACCTAGACAGAAATGAAAAGATAGAGAAAAAAAATTGTGCTTTAAAAGACTTTTTCCCCCTTCTTTCCCCCTGTATTAGAAACTAGTATTTCCCTGTATTAGAAAATAGTAGGTATCATGGGGGAAGAAAATCAAGAAACAGCAGATGTTGTGTCACTTTTACAGTTATTGATACTGAACAAGTAGCAGTTTGAAACAACTGAGATTCAGTATTGTATGTTTATGGGTTTATTTAAATTGTTAAAATGGAATACTTTTATGCCTTTAAATATTTTATGACTCATGGCATTTATGTTTTAGAATCTTATCCATGTGAGTTGTGCAAGAGTAGATTTTTTCAGCAACTTTCATTTGTTTTAAGATAGAAGGAAATTACAACTTTAAACCATAGGTGATAGAGGGAATAAATAGTGGGAAGACAGAACAGTAAATGTGTTCATGAGAACACTAAATGTTGCATGCATGAAGCAAAGACATGCACTGAGTATTCAAGGAGCCCCAAATAAGTAGGATAATGTGAATAAGAAAAATATTACTTTCATACGTAAGTGTAGCATAAACTAATCCAAGCAGAGTATAGAAGGCTTTGTGGGGTTTAATATTTTTATATATAATTGCATCTTTTTCCCTGTAACTTTTAATAAGGTGAAAGAGATATTTTAGCCTATAGGACCTTTGTAATTTAACAGTCCAGTTTTGAAGATGTGCTTGAATTTATTGACTTATGACATGTTATAGGAATCTACTAATCAAATATTACTTTTTTTCTAAATTTCCTCAAAAAAAATAGAAAGAACAATTGTTCGTTCTGGTATGGGCCTAAACATCAGTCCTAGCAAAAGAAATCTTAGTCCTCAGAAAAAAAATGGTTGCCATCATCTGTCCCTGACATTCCCACTGAGCAGTCTGGAATGTGCAACTCTATAATGAAAATATATTTTATTTTCTTTTGTTCTACTCTTTCTGAAAATAATTGTTCCTTTATGGAAAGTTGGAAACAACACAGACTCTGGAAGAATGGGGAAGATCATTTTTCATTTTGGGGAAACTTAGCACATCCTGAAAGGAGAGACAAAGTTTGTAGCACCACAGTTTCTGGTGGGCAGCATGTTCATTGTGTAAAGCTGCAAATCTGCAGCCCAGACAGAAATGGAAAATGCTGTGAGAGGCAGGGGGAGCCCACAAAGCCTCAGAGGAGACAAAAGGAAGCTCCCTAGGGAGGGAGTAGTGGGATTTTGGTGACGTTTGCTGTAAATCCAAATTATGTTCATGGACTAAGTCTAGAAACCCAGACTGGAAACAGGCCTTTCCTACAAGGGATCAATGAGCAAGAGGACAGGTGACCTGGGAAGAGATGACCAGGTTCATGACCATCTGAGGAAAACACGAATGTACATAAGTCTATGGGACCTGATGAGATGTCTCCCAGAGTCCTGAGGGAATTGGCTGAGTAGTTGCAAAGCCACCCTCTATGATATTTGAAATGTCATGGCAGTCCGATCAAGTCCCAGTGACTGGAAAATGGAAACATGGTTTCCATCTTTGAAAAGAGTAGAAAGGAGGTCCCTTGGAACTATCAATCTGTCAGCCTTACTTCTGTGCCTGGGAAGATCACGGGACAGATCCTCCCAGAAGCTATGATAAGGCACATGGATAGGGAGGTGATTTGACAGCCAGCACACAGGGCAAGTCCTGGCTGACCAGCTTACTGGCCTTCTATGATGGAATGACTACATCACAGGACAAGGGAAGTGTTACAGATGTCATTTATCTGGACTTCTGTAAGGCCTTTGACATGGTCCCCCACAATGTTCTTCTCTATAAATTGTACAGAGATGGATTTGATGAGTGGATTCCTAGATGGATAAGAAATGATTGGACGGTCAAATCCAGAGGGTAGTGGTCAATGGCTCAGCATCCCAATAGACATCAGTGACAAGTGGTTTCCCTCCCCTTATATTGGGGTCTGTATTGGGGCCAGTGTTATTTAACATGTTCAGTAATGACACAGATGAAGGGATTGACTTCACCCTCATCAAACTTGCAGATGAGACCAAGATGAGTGGTGTGATTGACACACCTGAAGAACAGAATGCAATACAGAGGGACCTGGACAAGCTCAAGTAGTGGGCCCATGGTAATCTCATGTGGTTTAATGAGACCAAGTACAATGTGCTGCACCTGGGTTGGGGCAACCCCCAGTATCAGTGTAGGCTGGGGGACGAACAGATTAAAGGCAGCCCTACTGAGAAGGACATTGGGGCTGCTTCTGGGTGAGAGGCTGGACATGAGCTGGCAATGTGCACTCACAGCCCAGAAAGCTAATTGTATGCAGGGTTACATCAAAATCATTATGGGCAGCAGGTTGAGGGAGGGGATTCTGCCCCTCTGTTCCACTCTTGTGAGATACCACCTGGAGTGCTGCATCCAGCCCCGGGGTCCCCAGCACAGGACGGACATCAACCTGTTGGATCAAGCCCAGAAGAGGACCATGAAAATGATTAGAGGGATGGAGCACCTCTCCTCAGAGGAAAGGCTGAGAGACTTGGGTTTGTTCAGCCTGGAGAAGAGAAGGCTTTGGGAAGATCTAATTGCGGCCTTCCAGCACATGAAGGGAGCCTACAAGACAGATGGATAGGGACTTTTTGCAAGGGCATGTAGTGACAGGACAAGGAGGAATGGATCTAAACTGAAAAAGGGAAGGTTTTTCCTATGAGGGTGGTGAGACACTGGAACTTGTTGCCCAGAGAAGCTGTGGATCCCTGGAGGTGTTCAAGGCCATGCTGGATGGAGGTCTGAGCAACCTGGTCTAGTGGAAGGTGCTCCTGCCAATGGGAGAGGGAATGATTCCTCTAATAATGGGTTCTTTTAGGTGAAAAGCCTTTCAGCCTCCTTTGGAAAGCCTCCTGAAATGGTACATGTGGTTGAAGTGGGTTCCACCATAGTTTGAGTCAGTTAAGATGGCTAAATATGTTTCAACATGAGTGGCCATCATATTGACCTAGAATTCTAAGGCTGTAGTGACAGCCTACATCAATGTCAATACTGGCTGCTTCAATCCCAGCCTTTCCTGTGTCCTTGTGCACATTTCCCCTCATCACCTATACTTGCTTTGGATCACGTCAGACTCTTTGCCGAACTGCTCCAGCATGTTAACCTAGCAGAAAACAATTTTGTTATGTTGTCTTAAATGTGTGGGCTTAAATAGCTTCTTGCAGAGTCAGATAAGGGGCAGAAATAAGTTGAGAGAGGACGTATCAACGCAGCAGTGGCAGATAGTGTTTAGATTAGTCTGAGCTACTCTGGAAATTTTCTAGCCATGCAAACATGCAACCTACATTGCCTATGTTTTTTTAGGTATCTGCTTTGGTAAATCCATGGCAATAGATTCACAGAGGAATCATCATTTGGCATAAAAAGTTAGTACAATATCTTGCGCTTTTTTTCCACTCAGATGACATTTGTGCATATAAACTAGTTTGACAGTTTAACCACATATGTTTCTTAACTTGTGTGTTTAACAGTTTATGCACTGCCAGATGCATGTATTAGAGAACAGCAACTACTAAACTGAATGGCCTATTTCTTTTTTCGTAGATTAATTTATAGTTACATATATGTTACATTTTTTTTAATGTAAAGTGGAATCAAATGGATACCAACCATTTTAACTGAAGAATTTTGTGCTTAAAACTAAGAGTTGAATGCAGACTTTGTTTTGAGCTGCCACCTAAGCAAATAACTCAACTGGCTTGTGATTGGAATACAGTTTCCTATAAATAGGAAAGTGCCCCACAAGCACATTAGTTTGCATTTTCATCAGACCTAATCCAGACAAACCGGGCTAAAATTAATTCAGCAAACCTAATATACACAGCAGCCTCAAGTGCAGTATAAAACAGAGTATTAAAGTGCATGGACTCTTGTCCTAGTGGTACCTAAGGGTTGTGTGAGAGGCGGATGGTTGACAAATTTTTTCCATGTCAGGCCTGATAAGCTTCGCTCAACACAAAGCCTTGGGGAGCTGGGATGGGCAGACCTGCCACCACTCCTCCTGAAGTCAGCTCACTGTGCTGCCAAAAATACAAGACTTATAAGACTAAAAAGTAATCAAGCCAAAAGGAAGCAGGGAGACCTCAAGTCTAATCCCTAGTCCCAAAACAATTTTTGCCTATTTTTTTCTTCTTCCCAATGACTGTAATATAAACATTCAGATAGTTTGGGAAACAGGAACCAGAAGTTTCTAAGAACCAGTTTTTCTATTCAACTACTTGTTCATAGTGATGTGCATTTCTTTTTTGCACCCACTGCATGATTTTTCTTTGGTATTCTCTTAGGCAAGAAGGTAAGTCCACTGATGCATTATGGATTTGTTAAAACATGAATTAGAAATTGTGCTTCTTTTAGTGACCTCAAAGAAAAACCTGGATTTTATTAAAAACATGCCGCCAAATTGTTAGTAGCTTTTCATCTCTATTCCCCAAAGCATAGGAGCAAAGAAAACTTCACTGTTTAAGGGGAAATCATAGAATATGAGTTTGCACAAGCAATATAATAGTCCCCTTCCCAAACTTCTCAGAGCCCATTGTGGCAGCCTTTCCCTATAAAAAAAAGGATTTGGCCTTCACATTATTTGCATCTTTTTTATATTTCTGCAGGAAACATCCTTTCTTTCTTCTCTCTTTTTTTTTTTTCTTTCTTTTAAAATAACACTGAAATTAGCTCAACCCGGAGTTTCAAAGTAAAGCTCCTCAACCTTATTTCTACCTCCTTTTTTTCGCCCCTCAAGCTTCCTCCTTCAAGAAAACTTCCTGTACTTGGACAAGTATTTCCAGGTTTTAAGTTGAAAATATTTGGATGTTTCTGCGTCTTAGTAGTAGAGAACTTTTATTTTAAGGTATTACTGAAAAGTCATTCTTTTTTTATACAAGTTGTAAATTGATGCATATTTATTTGGTTTCAAAATTAGAAAGTTCTCAAATGCATTATATTACATTGTCTTAAAGTGCCTAAAGTACAAACTAATGAATACTCTTGATTACTCTCTAGTTTCAAGAATTTACTTCAATATACTGTCTGTCACTTTTCCTTACCATATGTCAGACAGGAAAAAAGAATGAGAATGGTAACTGATGTACTAATAGGGCATTGCATACCATTTGCTACCTTCATCACCAGAGCAAATAAGGGTGAACAGTATAGAGACTGTGTTCATTGCCTTCAAAACACAAGAGAGCTGATGAGAAGGGTGTTGCAATTGTCAATTATATCAGCTGTGGCACAAACCTCATGTCTTCCCCTTCTACTGAAGAAATGGAAGGGAAAATTTGTTGTGCATTTAAGGAATGCGTATAAATGCTAGTTTCTCTTGCAATAATTAAGAGAAATCCTGGGTTGCTCAATTTGATTTAATCTATTGCAGAGACAGCTGACCACACTATGAGCTGTAATTGATGTTACATCTGAAGGTAGATAGCAAGCCAAAACTCATGTCATTTTCTCTCTGTATCTACTAACTTAAGCACCTGAGTGTAAGAAATATTATTTTAATCAACTTCTTCTAAGCTCTATTAAGTGGTTCTCTTACAGGAACTTAAGTATCTGTGCTTATGTATATAGTAAGTAAAGAGAAACAAGTTTCAATAGAGGACAGATCAAGGATTGCGAAATCGTGTTTCTATTTGGGTTCAATGAATAAGGTGGCAGATTACCAGCCACCAATCTCCAGACATAAGCTTCACCAAAGTTAAATTATCAAGTCACTGTTGGTCTAAAGGCATAAAACAGAGCAAAAATATCATCACATACAATGTATTTAATCAGATGAGCAGTTAGGATGAATCCAGGTATCTTGGGACACTCAGACATGTTCCTGCAGAATGTGAAGCGTAAGAAGATCCTGTCTCACCCAGTGATCCAGCTAAGGCTATAATCTAGGTGTCATGTTAAAGATTCCAGTGCTCCTGATTCTGATCCATGCTTAAGAGTGACAAATCTCTGAAAAAATTCAGATTGAGAAGGAATTGTTTTCTCTATGTCCTGCCATCATTGATATGAGACTGAAGAAGCTGGAAGAATTAGAAAGTTGTGTGGTCAGGTCAAAGAGGTGTCCCACTATACAGGTGTCCCATCTGCCTCTGCTGAAGATGTAATCTCCAGGAAAAAAAAAATAGCACTGGGTCAGTTTTAAATACTATAGTGAACCTAAGGCAGGCACTGGTACTATTGTATGTTTCTCACATGATCCTAAGGGCAGCATGCAGTTTACTTTAAGGAATATTTAAAGAAATTAAAGCAAACAGCTTCTTTCCTGTCTACTCTATTACACTCTTTTTATAATGATAAATTTAAATTAGGGTGGAGGTTTTTTATTGTTGTTTTTTTTAAACATCACTTCAGTAAGTAATGAATTACTAATTCCACAACTGCATTATGTAGCATGAGTAATCCATTACTTCTGATTTAAAGTAATTGCATGACTCAAAATTCCTTATTAAATTATGCCATTTTTCAAACTTCTATAAGTTTTTTGATTTTTTTTTCTTCACTTCCTACAAAGTAATTCTGGAATTGATTATAAATTTGTTCATCCTGTAAGCAACATCTTTAGTTATAAGTGTTTCTAAAAAGTTCTTTCACACAAAATTTTTCAGAATTGTCTTGCAATTTTGGATTCTTAACTTGACAAACCAAAAGAATACTTGAATTTTAAACAGTAGGAACATGGAAAGATTTAATAGCAGATAAAAATGAATACCC
This sequence comes from Platyrinchus mystaceus, assembly GCA_035041135.1. Classification (NCBI taxonomy): domain Eukaryota; kingdom Metazoa; phylum Chordata; class Aves; order Passeriformes; family Tyrannidae; genus Platyrinchus; species Platyrinchus mystaceus. The sequence continues at coordinate 122,320,325 of JAWWLV010000088.1, forward strand.
ACAAAATTATAGATTGTCTTTGAGAAATCTTCTCTTTTTGAAAACAAGATCTGAAGGGAAAAAAGTAATCTGTAGAGCTATTTTACACTGTACATCCTTCTAAAAGGGCCAGGATAGACAAGTAGGCAAAACGGGGAGCAGTATCCATTTTTCATTAACATGCTTCACCTTTTATGCCACATAATTCCATACTCCTAAAGCTTCTCAAAGTCTTGTCTCCTGTCCATTCACTGATTATTTAAGGAAAAATGCTGGTTAAATGTGAACTTATCAGTGCATTTGGTACACTGCTTATTAGGAATTAAATAGAGAGATACTAATGGTTATATATCTAAGGAGGTTTGCAGGACTGCTCTTCCTAGCTTTCTGCCTATTTGCCTGACATATTGTCTAGTATGATATCTTAGAAATTCCACTAGTTTCCTATCTTAGATGACAAAATGCTCCACAATTATGGTGAAGCAATACAGGAAAATTTCTTTACAATTCTCAGTGGCTTTTAAGGATATGTTTGCTAGTACAGTGATTGCTGGTACCATCACCTGCTCTGTGTATCCCTGAATAGTAAAGATTCATATATTCCTCTCAACAATGAGAGAAAACAGAGAAATTACTAGAATGGCCCATAACTGTCTCTGCAAAAGCTAAAACGTAAGTCTGAAACAACAATAAACTTTGACCGGAGTGTTATAACCTAAATTTTATTTTGAATGTGTGTTTTAAGGTATTATAAAACCAGGCTTAAGACCTTTTTTACTGTATCTAGTGATCATGTAACTATGTTAAATTTACTTCAAAAATAATAAGTGTCCAAACAAAAGCAGAAGAAAGTTATATTTGAAAACATGAAGAAGTGTTTTTCAGTATATAAAACATGAATAAATATAGGCTCAAATAAATGTAAATCTAAATATAAGCATATTTGTCTATCTCCTTGTATTCATATTCTTTTTGTTGCATAAGATTTTTTTCCCATTAATGCTTCATCTTTCTGAGATGGATTTAAAGCATAACTGCAAGAAGCTGTTTTTCTTGAAATGAGAGAAAATATTGTTCAAGGATTACTGACAAATCACTCAATATATCATCCTAATGTTATGAGTATTTGTGCACCAGAAAAAGTGTTGGTTTTGTTGTTTGTTTGTGGTTTTGTTTGTCCAGGAATAAAAATCATGTAAACAAAGCAATAACATTTGCCTAAGTAGACAGCCTGAGACATTTCCTGACTGGAAAGATTGGCAACTGACTGACATGTTATGGAAGAGTTTAGAATGAGGAACTTATTGTCTGAATTAAAAATATCTAAGTTGGTTACTTTGGTTGTATTCAAAGCCTGGATATTTTAAGCCTGGGTCATTCTTTCTCCTAAATATGCAGATTTTGTCCACAACAGCATTATAATACCCAGGCACTTCTTCTTCATTCATAAAGTCATGATCTCCTATAATCAATCCTCAGTCATAATTATTATGGACACAAGTGTTACCTCATCACTATGGCTAAAGATGAGATAATACTTTAGGAAAAAGTTCTGAAAAGAATAAAAGATTTGAGGGAGGTGGGTGAGAGAGGACTGAAAGTTCTGCCATTAACACATATGGTAAATTGTTTCTGCAGACATATTATGACCTTTTTATTTTCATTTTCCAGAGAAAATGTAAGAGGAAGATTATGACACTACAATTTCTAAGAGGTGTGTTGAATAAATAGGTTATGTTCCTGTCACCTCTCTGCACTCACCTGTTGTACTTAAGCCGATTCAAACTTAGCCAAACTAAGACTGCCTTCCTTAAATACTTGCTCACGTCTACAGAGGGACCAACCAAAGTTAGTATGTTCATGTTTCAGGTATCTTATTTAGACAACTGCAATTAAATTATATTGTTATAGGGTATAGATATAGATATAGAAAATAATTTCCAGAAACCCAACCTTGAACTGTACTGAATGGTTATGAATTTTCAGATTTTAGAACAGTGGAAATTCAGACCTACTGAAAGTTAAACAACTGTTTTAAAAACTGAGCAAAGATTATCTTTTTATTTGAGATATTAGATATTATACATTGTAGGCAACTGATAAAATATACTGTATCTTCTACCACTCTCACAAACAGACTATCAATGTCAACTTACCATTTTTTCATTCATGCCTTCATTCATCTCTGAAGGCAAAATCTATTAATTTGGTACAACCTAAGAACTTCACTTTTGCGCTGAAGTTACACTTCATTTCTAATTATACACATTCTCAGAACACTTTTATTGACTGTGTCATTTAACATCATCAGTAATTTAATGTCACAAAACTTGGCCCTATTTTACATAAACCTGGCTACTTTAGTTCCCAAGAAAACTTTCAGTTATGGAATTTCCTAAAGGCTCTTGGGGGTCAAAGCTGAATGCTTTGTATGATGCATATCCACTCAGATCCCTCAGTGACTATTCACTCTACAGCTTTGGTATCCTTTCCTTAGGATAAAAAATAAAAAAACCCCTCAATTAGTGGCAAAATTCCTTATGGACAATGCTTCATACTTTCTAGTTGCAAAAACACACCTCTAAGAACAGCAATATATCTACTCAAAACTGCTGACAACATTTGTGAAATGTGATGAATCACATGCTGCAGAATAAAAGCCTTTGATCCGGTAAAAGCAGTGTCCTACTAAGACTGGGCCTTTCATTTGCTTATCTTTTTAATTTAACTCATGGTAGGTTGCACACTGGGTTAGTAAAGGAACTGCTTATGTGGAGCTGGGTTCAAATTCTTTCTTAGGACACAAGTGGGGAATGACTTTGATGGCTTAGTCCTAGTTTTCTACTTAAGCATGTTACAATGTATATGCATATCTAATCTCTTATAAATATGTACAACTTTTTTACTTTTTTTTTACATTTATATTAGTTCATCTTGTGTACTTCTGAGCTCCTGGGCTTAGATGTAAGCCTTAACTAACTCCATACTGAAACAATGCTTCAGTACATGACATCTCCTTTCTCAAGCACTGCACCTCACTTTTCATGCAAGCCCACCTGGGCAACGGCATGCTTACACTGATGAGAGGACCAGGAATGCTGAGGGTGCCATGGTACTCACATAGCTAGACACATAGCTAGCTAGAAAGCATGCAGGTTCAGGAAGGGGCAGGCTGGAGAAATAACAGAAAGTTTCTTTACAAGTAACCATCTCACATTTATCTAGGTTTCCCAAGACAAGAAATAATCCGGCAGAGATGCATTTACTGTCTACTGAGTTCTGCACCATTCCTAGTAGCCAGTACTCTTCTGCTGACATGATGGAGGTGGTAAATTTAAACCTACTGAATTGCATTTTAACCATTTACTCACTGCTGAGATCATTCCCTAAGCAGCCTGCTGGCATCCACACACTCCAAACAATGATTCAGCAAAGATTACCGGAGAAAAGGAAAAATAGCTAGTAACTGTAACTTCTTGCTGCACAATATAGTTTGGTCCAACATTACTACATGAATTTACACAATCTTTTGTCTTTTCTATAGAGACACCAGGCTAGATGGGAAGGCACATAATGCAGATTGAAACTGATGAAAAATGCTAGAAGGATGTTTGCTCTCTTTCTTGTAAGGTCATGGCTTACCTACCTAAATCACATTTATTGAAAGTTCATTTTTATGAGGACTACAATTTGCTCACAATTTCTCAAAAGCAAAGAAAACAGGAGAATACTGCCAATGATTACCTTTCAAAAGTCTAAATAAAAATGATAAAATTATGCAAACCACAGTTCTGTTCCTGCTGAGTTTCACTGTGTATCCATATCAGTTGTTATTTTCCCATTCTTTTTTTTTAAGACAGAACACCTGAAGTCTGACATTTTTTTCTAACATTTTTGATAATGTGAGTATAGAGTTATGTGGTTTCTGGGTATTCTGTTTCAAATTACTCTCACTTAAACATATATAGACACCTCTACATATCATACATATGTATAATGTATATATATATGTCTATGACACACTCATATTTATAAGCCTTCTTAAATATTACAGATCATTGTGTTTTGTCAACATCTGTTTGACTTATTTTATATACTTTGTCACTACATCAGGAAATCATAATTTGTCAATTACTAAATCTTCTTTTCTAATTTCACATAATTACAAAAGCAACAAGATATAAATTGTGTGGAGTTTAATAATACATGATAATGTTTTAAAGATCTTTAGAAAAAGTAAATTGCTTTTACAGCATTAGTGTAATCTATTATATAACATTAATATGCATAACAGATGGCTCTCACAAGAGTAAGCGGTTATTATTTTGATTTGATTTTAATTAGATATATATTGTCTCTTCCATTATATATTACACATATTAATACCATAAGAGGCTTTTATGCATAGCATTTGAAGATTTATTACACTCAGAAGTTTTAAATGTCATTGATATGAGACCACTATTTTCAACAGCAGTCAAAAAGGCACACTACTCCTGATGTTAATTTTTGTTTGTTTTAACAATGATAAAATGTTATTGAAGGAAGTGGTAATTTTAAGTGTATGTTCTCATCTGGAAAACACGAATTTATATATATTGTTCTTAAAAATCTACATACAGTTTTGTATTATAACACTCTTTGATTTGGCCAGTAATTGTTTCTAAATCTTTTATAGCCAAGTGGATCCAAGACCAATACATTCTGCTCTCACTTGTTTCTTCTTCATGTAAGCTTTAATTATTGTCTCTTGAGCTAAAGGGTTTCTACACTCAGAATTTTGTTTTCATAGTGAATTTAGTTTTTTAGAAGTTCATTTCTTCAAAATATTAATTATTTTGAGTTTGCAGTAGTAGTGGTTCTGGAAGGTAGGTGAGGAAGGGAATATTGAAAAAAATCAGGGTTTGGCCCTCTTAGAGTGTGCTGGAACAATTCTTGTGATGCATTTTATGCAAACTGGCATACCCAAAAGCAATAGTACGGAAACCATCAAACCATTCTGTCCTTTTACCAATGCCTCAAGTATTTATCAGATGTTAACAGATTTTCACCACCATTAACTTGTGTTTGATTCCATTTGGAGATATAAAGGTGAAAGTCTGACATTCAACTCCCAAGTTTTAGGTCGTACAGTCTTTTAACATTCCCTATTTTTTATATATTGAATATACCAAAATTACTCCATTCCTTTAACATTCTTTCTGTTCTAAATGCAATGAGCCATGACCAAAGAGCTAATCTTAAAGAAATACATAGCAAAAATAAAACCAAAAGTGGAAAGAATAAAACATTTAAACTGAAACACAGTAAGTTATAATGGTTCCATTTTTATAAAATAAATCTGATTTCAATTAAAACAACCTCTGGAGGTAGACTAGTGTATATTATAATAAACGGGTAAATGTAAGGCGTGGGAAAAGTTCAGACATTCCTTCTAGCATATTGAATCAATTAATATCATGTACAAGGAAACTCTGATTATTTGAAGGAGTGGAGAAAAATGACTTGATTCTTTACAAGTAGTACAGACTATTATTAGTATTCCAGATAGAGTGTGTTCTAGGGAGTCCATCATAAGCTTTGATCTCTCTGCATCCACAGCTGGAAACTTTGTGCCAGTCTCTGGAAGCAGCACGAACTGACAACAGTCACCTCCATCAGGAAAGTGAGTTAGTGGTTGCAAATGTTAATCAGTGGATCAAAGAACAAAAGTGAGTAAAATTGGGTCTTTTTTTTTTTTTTGATCTGATTTCATTTCCTATGATCCCAAACAATTAAAGCATTCATAAGAACTCTCTTCTCAACTTACTGCCATATTTTTTTATCTGAAGCTCTGAAATAGGTCTTTATAAACATACTATCAACGTTTTTTTACCATCCCATTTATGTCCTTATGAACCAGCACAAATAATTAAATAATAAATAATCTATCTGTAGAAACACAGTACATTTTTCAGTCCTGTTAATAAAATAACTGAATTACGTAGATAAGAAAAAATTTATGTATACGTTCTTACACTTTGTGACTTTTTCATTAGATTTTAGAAAGCTCCTACAATAATGCTTTCAATTTTAAAATGTATTTTTGTCTATAGCATTTATGAAGATATCCTTAATGATGAAAATGAATTTACATTCTCAAAAGTCAATAATTAAGTGAACAGATCAAGCTGGTGAGAAGTATTCAAGCTTTACATTATTTCTCATAAGATATGCATATACCTGTAATTCTGTATACACATAGAGCCATAACACTAAGCTTAACCTTGTTTTCATTATTTGAGTAATTTAAATAATTTTTGCCATCTTTACTATTAAAGTATAAGCAGAATCTAGAATTATTTTTGATAAACAAAGATAGGTTTCCTAGTTAGAGCCCATAGTTTTTTGTGTATTTCTACAAAAACTGTCCAACATCAAGAAAAGAGTGGAAATGAACTAGGTGATTGAATGAGCCAAAGTCTATATCATAACAATATGCAGTATGAGAATGCAAGAATGGCTCCACAAGAAGAAATAAATTCTCTATAGAAATTATACAGGATTATGGGAAATTATTGACAACTTGTTATGTTTCCTTGCGAGCGCCTCGCCCAAACATATAGAAAGGTATTACTAAAAAAAATGAACAGTATAATGAGTTAAATTGTAGTAAAAAATCATTCTTGATATGTGGAACTCTTTAAATAGCAAGTGCTTCCACAAGGCAGTTGACTCCCTTTATAGGTCCCTTTACATAGTCTGAAAAGCTCATAACTTAGGTCCCTAACAAATCTGATCAGTTTAAAGCCTTTTAAAGATAAAATGACTAATTTCAAAAATTCTATTGTCTGTATCCATCAGCTCCCAACTGACTACACAGAAAGCCCAAAACTATTTTTGGGAGATGTAGATACCCTCCTTATGATTAACCTCATTTAAAAAGCTCACTGGCAAGGTCAGGACACCTAGTGGTCTGGAAATCACTAACCTTATAGATTCCTTAATGCATTGATTGTTTTTTAGTTTAAATGCTAAGAATCTACAATAGAATTATATTGGACTCTTTTACTAGACAAAATTCCTTAATTATATTTTTTCCTCTCTTTGACTAAAATTTTTAGATCTTTCTCATGTTATAAAAATACCATGACACTGTTCTCTGATTCTTATTTCTTTAACACACTTGAAAAAACTCCTCAAGTTGCATAAGAACTAATATTAAATAACTGAATGTAGTTCTCTGTTAATACAGGCACCATGCTACATGACTTAGGTTTGTTTCTTTTTTCCCCTCATTTTCTAAATTCTATTTTCAAAATAGCCTGTGATATGCCTAGGAAACACAGAGTTTTGGATTAGGAACTTTCTTTTAAAAATTTTAGCTAGATTTATAATTCAAATTGTATGAGCAATTCTAAATAAAAGCATTTTTCATAGAGCAGGAAAGGAAATTCACAGGACTGCTGTGACTGTTTTGGAGTTTATGTGCAGATGCCTCAGTTTCAGCAAAGCAACAAAGTTTATGCAGTCACTTTGAATTTTTCACATTTTAATGAAAAAGAAATCTTGAAATTCTGTTTTGTTGTTTTTGTTTTTGGTTTTTTTTTTTTAGTAGTAGAAACTGTCTTAATAAATCACTTCATCTTCAAATTTAGGCCTTTTAAAATGGTAGAGTAAATCAAATGAGGGCTATGATATACATCATATCATTAGAACTCAATGCAGGCAAACTTATATAAATAAAAAAAAATGAAATTATTAGCAGTCTTGCTAATTGGGTAGTTAACTGATTACAGTGGTACAAATGAAGTTTTGTAAGTACAAATTTACAAAAACAAATTTTGTCTTAGGATTTCAACTTCTCTAATGCCACCATAGGGATATTTAAATATACAATTTTGTTACAGGTGAGGGTGAGCAGAATATTTTGCAGAGCAATCTGTTCTCTTGAAAATTCTTTTTTTTGATCTGCACTATATGGCGCCCAAGAATTGGACTCATGACAAAAAAAGAACTTTCACAGTTTATTTTTTCTGTAGTCAAGGAGGTGAAATAAAGATCCCTTCAGATATTAATTTCATTTTAGAGTCACCTCGTTGCTGGTTATCCTTCCTTACACCTTGTTAAAGTTTGACTTGACACTGCCAATAACCTAGATCAAAGGTGTCATAATACATAATTGAATGCCATATGGGACATACTTGGTAAAAATTCATTTTGCAAAGAAAGGGATGCATGCTCTTATCTGATACTTAACATTTAGTTGTTTTTTTAATGCAGACAAAAATTTTGAGTAGGTTGTTCCAATAAAATAGTTATGGTCCTGCAGGTGTGGACCAGGCCAAATTTGCTATGAGTTCAGTTATTTTGCAACATGTTACATTGCAAAAATATGGAGGTGCAGTAACAAATAAGTGATGAGGTCTTGAAATATAGATAATATGTGATTTATTTCAATACAATGCTAAACCATAGAGATGATAATATGGGTTAATTGGTGGTAATTTTTTTATATATTGTTTGCATTAGGTGATATTACATATTAGATTTCAGGGTCAATGTTTGCTTAGTGAGGGGCTGAAGTAATTATTGCCATTCTACTTACTTATTCATTTATTATCTATACAGTTTTCCAGTTTTTATTTTATTTATTGCTGTTCCTTTTATGTACATTTCTTTGTTGTGTGCTGCTTTTGTTCTCTTTATTATTCTTTGAGTCTATGATCTGTGGAGGTAATTTTGAACAAAATTAAGAGACCTAAATCAACATTACCAATATGCTTTTATTTGCCTGGAATGTTAACTATCTCTTAAGATTTGTATTTCACATATAGTGTGGTCTTTTTATTGTCGAAGGTTATTTGAATGTCCTCTAAGAATTGCTGAATTGTTTATTGATCTAATAATTATATATATTTCTTGGTACTTCTGATGTCTGTCCTTTTTTTGTTCCTTTATGTTAAAAATTTAATAATCAAAATATCAAAGAAAAAGGAATTAAAAAAAAAAAAAACAACGATGCCTAAGCATAGATCCCTGAGGCTCTTCTATTTGGAAATCTTCTATATCAGAGTTATTGTTTATGGAAATCTTCTGTGCACAGTTTCTCAACTAACCTGCAAAAGCCTCTATGGAGTCATCCATAAACCCACTATCTCTAAGTGGTTAAGGAATATTTTATGATCGATAAAAATTTCTCCTGTAAATATGTGTCTCATCGAATTAGAGATAACATTGGTGTCGTGAGGAAGAGAGCAGTATTGGTGGAATGAAGCCAGATTATCCTGCAGCCAGACTTTTTTTTCTGTTACAGGCATTTGAAATCTTTGAACATAATATATTCAAGTAATCCTTTGTTGAACTAGAATATGTTTATACACTTTTCCTTTTATTTCTTCTTTGTATTGACTATTGTAGGATCTTTTTTATTTGAAAGTAGCAGTAATTGTAAAAGATAAGGAAATGTCTTAATTATTGCTGAGGCAGATCAATTTGAGTCTTGGGTGTTTTGGCCTAGGTGTGTTCTTTTCAAACACAGAGTCAGGTGAAGTAGTTTTTTGTTGAGATTATGGTTTTCTTTCCTTTTTTCAATAGAACCTAATCTTTTATCAATTTTTTCCCCTCTTTTTTTTTTTTTTGTGCATTGACTACCTTGTTCCTTAATTCCTATGTATTTTTTGAACTAGCCACTTCAAAATATGTCTCTATGCACAAACAATAGCTCTTTCTCATCATTCTTTACCACTGAATAATTTGAGGTACACTATACAGTGTGTATTTATTTTCCCTTAGTGCTTAGATTTTTAAATATCTTTCCCTTACTGTTGACTTTTGGTTTTGGCATGGGATATATTGAAGATTATGCATTAAGTTAACTTTCATCCTGTGGCCTAATTTTGCATGTTTCTTGGGTTTTGGAAGATACATGAGGATTTGTGAGTACATATCTAGAGCCTGTCAAATAGTCTCTTCAGAACAGTTCAAAATTTGTTTTTCTTCAGGAAGTTTTAATGCAAACTTCATTGAATAAGCAAACTCTTGGGAACTACATTTGCTAAACTTTGTTTCAAAAGTGTATGTAAACCCATCACAATTTTCTCACTTTTGACAGGTTTGTTTAGAAAACAACCACATTAACCATAGGTTTCTAACTGAGATCACCTTTTGATGATGATCAGGATCCACTGTGAAGTATCACTATTTCTCTTCAACATCCTTTATTAACAGCTGTTGACTTTGTTAGCAGAAATTAATGAGTGAATAGTTTCATCAATTTCTTTATGACACAATGGAGTTTTGTCAGTGTTGGTCAACTGAACTGTGTCCTGAAGCTTTTGTACTGTGGTTAACTATATCTTTTATCTTTTCCCCATGTTTTAAGAAGCACAGGAGTCTACAAGAAGAGAGGTTTAGGATGGTGTTAAGTGTCTTCACAGACACTTAAATGTCTTCACAGATGATGATAACATGTATTTTATTGTTTAGGTTAATGGTGAAGGTATAATGAAGTATCTGTTTTTTGTAAAATTGAGATGACAAAAAGCTAAACATGGAATAAATTGAAATTTAGGCTGTAGGTTTCTTGAAGAGGTTTAAGTAGTTTGTCATATGTTTTTAGGTAATCAGATAATCTCAGTTGTCCTGGAATGTTCTTTGTTACATTTTTCCTTTGCTATGTAGTTCTAATCACTAGTTATAGGATTACACTCCTGACACTGCATGATTTATAGTACTACTTTATGACTGTTACAATGTTTTCTGGACTACAGGTCATAATCATGATGAATTCTCTTTACTTCTAAAACTGTAGCAAAGACGAAATGAGGAATCACGCTTCTCTGTTGTTGCACACAAAGGCTGATTTTTAAACCGTTGCTGAATGTGTATTCCAACACTGTAAAGGAATTCACCGTGTTAGCTGTCAAAAGTTGTCTGCTTACTTACACTATACAGTGTATGATTTCTAGGGATTATTCCATAACTAGAAAGCCACTCTGAAATTACCTCAAAGGCAGGTAAAAAGTTTTGTGTGAGCAAAGGTTCATCTTTCTTATGTCTTTACTTTCAATTTTGGAATAATACAGATTGCCTTGCTTATTTGTCAAAGCATTTTATTTTTATTACCTACTATTCACAATCTGTGTTTAAGATTCTGATTGTGCCCATATTCATGGTAGACCTGTTTGGGAGTTTTGTTTATTTGTAGTTTTATAAAGCAATATAAACCAATACAAATAAAAAACACTCAAGCTTTTGTTTAGCTCTAGGAAAGTTCACTATTATAGAATCAAAGAATCATAGAATGATTTTGTTTAGAAGGGAACTTAAGAGATTATCTAGTACCAACTCCTCTGCCATGTGCATGGACACATTTTTCTAGACCAGGTTGCTCAAAGATCAGTCCAAATGGGCCTTGAACACTTACAGGGATGGAGGATCCACAACTTCTCTTGGCAATCTGCTCCAGTGCCTCAACACCTTCACTGTAAATCTGAATGGCACTGAAAAACCTTCAGGAACTTTTCTGAAATTCTCACTATGTGGCAAATTACCTGAAACAGTGTTTATATTGTTTTCTAAGAAAATACCACAAACATGTCAAAAAGGCTTTTATTGACTTTAATGAAGACTACTGTAGTAGCCTTGCCCGTATCCTGCAATTTTATATTAATGATATTTCTTTAAAATCAGATTTTTGGGGATGGGTGGCTTTGATAAGTTGGAAATAAGTTTTTCATTTTAATTTTTTTTCCTCATCACTATAATTAAGTAGTTTTAGATATGAAGAGAAGTAGGTTTTCCTTGAATCCAGTCCCCAGGAAATGGAACATTGTAGAAGTCCACATAGTGCACAATGAAAAAAATTGCTAGAGAGCAAATGTATTTCTTCTTGGTTTCTGGTAGAAACTATTCATCACATTTTTAGGATTTTGCTTTCTAAATAATCTCAAGAGAGATTCTTTCAAATGTGTCAATGGTACCATCTGCTGGGACATTAGGAAAAACACTTGAGAAGTAGATGAGAAATGGAATTATATATTTGACAGCTGTTTGGTGTATAAACATAAAAGTCTAGGATTTAAATACTCTCATAAGTAGCATGAAACCCAACTTAGTTTGTTATGGATATGTGCTTCATAATTAATTCTCTAATGGCTAATGAGAGGTGAGGCTCAAGTATAGTTTGTCCATGTGTGGGCATTAACAACTTCTATCTTATACTCAAATAACAGCTCTTCTCTAACTAATTTTCATTAGAATTATTTGTTGTTAATATCCTTGAGGCTATTACTTCCTGTCAGATTTATTTGAATTGACCAGTATTTTTAAACACTATTGTGGGTGCGCAGACAGAAAGAAAGACACAGCACTGATTGTGTAAATCTGATTTTTTTTCAGAAACCAGGAAATAATCAGTAATCATGCATGCTCTTCCTCAAATCCAAGTTCCACCTCTCACCAGGATAAAACTAGTTGAAAGAGAATAAAAAGAACAAAAACAAGCACTAGAAAACACAACTTAAAATTGAAACAAGAGATTCTGGTTGCTTAGGCCTTGATAAAATAAAACCTTCTTTGAAGATGTAAATGTATACAGCAACAAGGGAAAGATCATGATCAGTTCTCAGGTTCTGACTGAAAATGCTGCCTTGGCTGAACTTGCATCATGCTTCAATCAGCTAATTTTATATTAGAGACCCAGCTGAGCAGTGGAAATAAAAAACTATCATACTTCCCTGTTCTATAAACTTGGCATTGTCTTTCCTCTGAGCTCTTCCCAGCAGTATCTGCCCTGAAAGTCTCTTCAGTTGTTTGAATGGTGTTACCTCCGACAACTGATTCTAGCTGACATGAAACGAAAAAAACATCTCTCTTTGAAATATGATATATCCAAAATAATTTTAAACACCAAAGTAGATCTTATATGGATGTGCTGAGTATCTCCAAAAAGTATTGATTGCTAAATATTGCTGAAGCATTTGATTAATATCCTGCTGCACGTTATTTTAAGCCAATAGGTTGACACTTTTCATATGTTAATTGAAGGAAATCTGTTCCTTTAAAAACACATTAGCTATGAAACCATACTGATACCATAGAGAGAGTAAAATTTCCTAGACAACATTAATTTAAAAAAAAGTCAGTCTGGAGTAGCTTGCCTCAAATATTTTCCAACAACCATTTCACAATTGATATATTTTAAAGAGATTTGTCAAGCTTTTAATATGTACTTGTATCACCCCACTAATAAAATATAGTTTTTTTCTAAGCCCTATTGGTTTAAAGGTTTTTATTGTGAAGGGCTGCAAGCTGGAAGAGCTTTTTTAGCAGATATGAAAAGCTGATTCTGCAAATAGGTTATCACACTAAATTCAGCAGAAGAATAATTAACCCTTTTGCAGTTGCATAGCAAGTTTTACCTCCAAATATAGTACCTTTGGTGCCTCCAATTGGATGTCCTGTGAGGAGTGGCTGAGGGAGCTGGGGTCAGTTAGCCTGGAGAAAAGGAAGTTCAGTGAAGACTTTATCCCTCTCTACAACTACCTGAGAGGAGGTTGTAGTGAGCCTACAGGCAACCTGCAAAAGGACAAGAGGAAATAGCCTCAAGTTGAGCCACAGTTGGACATTAGGAAGAATTGTCTCGGTTTATTGAAAATGTGTCCCAGGAGGTGAGACCTCCAGTGGAATAGAACTCCCCCCCCAAATAAAGAAATTTTTTTGAAATTATGAAGCAGTCAAGTGGAGCATCCTAGAATCCTAGAATCCTAGAATCCTAGAATCCTAGAATCCTAGAATCCTAGAATCAGCCGGGTTGGAAAGGACCTCTGAGATCATCAAGTCCAACCCTTGATCCACTATCACCGGGAGTATGAAAATGAACAAAAATTTTACTAAAAATGGAGAACAAAACAAAACAAAACATCAACCAAACAATAACAGAAAAAAACAATGACACCCAAACCACTCTTTCAGCTGTGTGGCACCAAGATGGCAATGCAGTCCCAACACGGTCCCGTGATCACGATGTAGCTGGGGCAGAGTCACGGCTCTGTGAGTGACAACAATGGTGGCGGAGCTGACAGTGGTGACGATGGCAGTGTGACTCCCAGGTGAAACTGCATCAGGAAACTCAGCCTCAACCCACTGTGGGCAGTGAGCATGGGAAGCCAGCATGGAAGAAGAGTGGGCAGTTGCCGTGTTTCCAATAACTGGGAATGGTTGCTGTAGCTCCGGCAATGAGCAACATAACAGGTGGCACAGACAGTTGCCACATGGGAGCCGGCAGCGGGGCAGGTCCATGTGGGGCAGGAGGGCTCACCACACACAAAAGGGACTCCCCTGGCTGGTGAAAGCTGGGCTGCAGGGCAGTTTTAGGGGTGCAGCAGCCTGTGACCCCCCTCTCATATGCAGTCCCAGGAACCAGAGAGTGAGTTCCCATGCCAGCAGTTTTATTCGCTTAAGTTCTCATGGTACTTTCCATCCCCACCCTCCAACCTGCATAAGGTGAGGTCCTCCCCACTTCTCCAAAACTGCATGATGGTATGAAGAAATGTAACTATACCATAACAAGAATTTTTTCACAGAAAGGGTTTTCAAGCATTGGAATGGGCTGCACAGGGAAGTGGTGGAGTCAACGTCCCTGGAAGACTTCAAGAAACAACTGTGCCTAGCACTTAGTTCTATGGTTTAGTTGATATGGTGATGTTCGGTCAAAGGTTAGACTTGATGCTCTTGGAGGTCTCCTCCAACCTTAATGATTCTATGATTCCATAATTCTTTAATGGACGTACACCTCCTAAGGCTTCAGGGGTTTGTGCTTAAGTATTCATGAAACTTTCACATATTGTGATTCTTTCATAACAGCCATGACTATCTGTAACATGATGTATTTATTTTTTATTAATATAGTGTAGTTAACAATATTTTTTTGAAGTGCGCCAATGAGGGACTAAATTTACTTATCTTGTAAGATTATCATCTCTCATTTTATATATGTGAAGTATTTTCTGATCTCTCTGATTCGTATTGTCTTAAGCTTGACTAAGAGTGTTTTTCATGAATT
>JAWWLV010000088.1:122341518-122385127 GCA_035041135.1 Platyrinchus mystaceus
CCTTCCTTCCTTCCTTCCTTCCTTCCTTCCTTCCTTCCTTCCTTCCTTCCTTCCTTCCTTCCTTCCTTCCTTCCCATGGAAAATGAACTGTAAAAACAAGCATTTTAGCTGAAAAAGCCTTTTTAAGTTAGCATAAGTAACTTTGTTAAGACCGAAGTTTGGTCTGGTAAAATTTTTCAGTTCACCACTGGAGATGTTCTCATTTATCAGCTAGCACTCCCTGAAACCATTCCCAGGAAGCACTTTCCAAGAGGGTCTGACTAATTCCTTACAGGTAGTTTTGATGTGGTGGACCTTTTCTGGAGGTCAAAAGAGTAAGGCATAGCATAAGCACAGACTATTCTGTGCCTTTTGGCCTGAAAATCTAGGAATACCACCCAGCACTATTTAGATTACTAACACAGGTGTGAAAATACATATTGGGGTCTGATGACACTAAATACTAGGTGATGTGAACTGTTCCTTGCTGCCATAGGAGGTGTTCATCCTGGGCACTATAGTAGGCTGCCTGAATAAAACTCTCAGTGTTCAGAAAACGTCTTCCTTCTTCTTAATTTACCTTTTCTCATTGATTTAACAATAGAGTTATGCAGCATTGACTGTAACATTGTGAGGGTGGAATTGTGAGGATAGCAGACCACAGAGCGAGTGGAATGAGACGAAGTGCCTTCTCAGACATACAACAATATGCCTGAGGAAACCCCCTGAAAACAGGAGAGGTTGGGTAATATAAGTCTTTTATCTTTTTAATATTTATGATTCTGTGGAAATAATATTCAAGGAAGTAGCTTTTATGAAAGACATTCTCAGATACAACAAATATTGATGAGAGCAAATCAGGTTCATAGTGGAAGTGTTTAAAAATAAAAGTTTCTTTGAACTTAGTGAGAACCAGATTTAATGAAATTTAAATTAAAGTGAATGGAATAGATATGTAAGAGTTAATCAACTGGAATGGCAATAATATGGCCTAGAGTCTCTTTTCTTAGAAAGAAACCCCTTGAATGAAATCATGTATCTTGATGTTTATTGTTCTTTGACTCAGGCTTGCAAATGTATATTTTGAAAGCCAAATTCTGATCCAATTAAAGTAAATGTCAAGGATTTCGATTTGTTTCTGTCTTTGAGATTGTCTCTTCCATATGAAAGTGAATTGTCTGCCTGCACTCTGTGGAAGTGCAGTTTTGCAGCTCAGTATGATACTTTTTTGTTCTACTGCAGCTGTTTATACATTACAATGATATAATTTTTTTCTTTCCTAGTATGATTTCATATTTAATAGGAAAAGAGTAACATAAAATAAATATGTCTGCTTTCTAATTTTGCTACAGTTTTTCAGGTTGCAACAGAATACAGGCAAAATTTCACTTCTGTTTGGATAAACTATTTTTATTTGATTCTTGATCAGCTGGAGATTTGAAATAAAAACATAACAATCTGTCCACACTATGGAAACAAAATTAGGGTAAGTCAAGCCTTGCAGTCACATCAGTGACATATAGACACCACTTGACCCTGAGATTAGCTCAGCTAATTAGAGTCTGGTGCTAATAACATCAAGGTTGTGGGTTTGATCCCTGTATGGGTCAGTCACTTAAGAGCGAGACTCAGGGATCCTTCTAGCTCAGAATATTCTGTGTTTCTGTGCTACTTGTATTTGAATTATTTTCCATTTTTCTCCTGTAATATTTGTAAACATTAACCCCTCTGCTATTGCAACCATATTTTTGTGGATAGCTTTCTTTAAAAATGGCCTTACTTTATTCATGGATTGAAGATTTTCGTATTTATTGTAATTCATTGTTAGTGCTGTAGTTATTTAACTTATGCTAGTAAAATAATGATTTTATCTCATCAATAAACCAAATTATTATGGAAAATGTAGAATGTATGAGAAATGAAATAATATATGAAAAATAATTGATGTCCTATTTTCAGTTTTAACATATATAAAAATTATTATCATATTGATATGGAAAAACTCAAAATCACAGATGACTATGTTGATGGACCCAGTTTTTGACTGATATCAGTACAAGTCTAGACTACATGTTTATCCAGAACAGTGTCCTGTCTCTGATGAGTAGGATGTATCAGCTATAGGATGATTTTGTGTTTCACCCAGTATAACTTCTCAGCAAGTTCTACCAATTCTTTTGAAGCAGAAATTTAGGATGTGTCTTAGCATTTAATAGTTCTTGATAGGTTTTCATTTCATGAAAATAATTCATTTGGTTTTGAAAGAATAACCCAGACCTGAGCTACCCACATGAAATTCTGGCATTTGATGCCTATACTCACAGAGGTGGCTGCTACCACAGAGGTTCTCTCTAGTTCTCACTCAGTTTTTCAGTGCTCAGATTGGGAAAGTTCACTGAAATCAGTCAGACACAGGCTCTCTAAGGCTTCAGCAGTTCACTGTTCAGCTCTCCTTCAGCAGTACCAGTGAGAGGTGTTGATAAGATCATCCAGGCCTTTATTCTTCATTGATTCCATAACTGTGTGGGCAGTGTCAACAAGATGCACATTTTTATTTACTGCCTTTCCCTGGCATTAGCCACAAGGACTACTGCTGAAGATGCACAGACAAATCATAAGATGCCGCAGAAAGGATACACAGTGCCCGTTTTTTCTATATCTCTAACTTCATCCAATACACAAGATCTTAAGAATTGCTCTGCAGAGCACCATTACTACAACTTCAACTCTTGTTTTTTGAGAGGAAAGAGGCTTCACAGCACAGTCCTTGTAGAGAAACCCAGGAGGACTCCACTAACGTGTACGCTCACACAGGAATAAAATTAGGCAATTACACAAGGCTGAGTAGGTAGTCTCTACAACAGCTACGTGGAATATTTCGCAGCTCAGGGTCTCAGTGAAATTGCTTTCAATAGCATAACAGCCTTTATGATCAGACTTACAGAAGCTGTGGGCTCTGTAGACCTGACACCTGACTTCTACTCACGCAAAAAGTCCTTCCCTCCAACTCCCTCCTTCATCCCATAATCAAACCATGCCAATAAAGGAGGTAATCATGATTTACCTGTTTGAACTATTGAGGTTGATAAAAAGGTGCCCTTGAAAACTGAGGAGCTTTACAGTGCTTTTATGCTGGTTCCAGAAAATGACGTTCTCCTGTCAGAAGTCCTCTTCAATACCTCTGTTATGGGAGTATATCTGCCATGCCACATGCCAGGTGCAATTGCCGTTCTTCATTAAGATGACCAACTTCATCTTCTTGAACTATATGCAACATTCAAGGGGCAGTTATGAGTTTAACAGACATTTTCTGCTGCTGGATTATCTTGTTTCTGAAGAGTGTGTTGGTCTTTTGAAGGCACAGATGACACCATCTAAGATTTTCTGGAAGACTAGGAAGATTGATGTAATCATCAGGACAGAGCAGAATGAAACAAAATAACAGAAAAGGATTTCAGAAAAGGATTCATTAATGAGGGACATCAAAAGAAAGTAAGGTACGCAAAGAAAAAAGTAGTTATTGAGGTAAAAGGTAGAACACAGATTGGATAGATGAGGGACAGCTAAATCTTAGAGATTTGATGTCTTGTAGTTGATGTTAAAACCAGAACCACGGATTGCTTTATTTCATGAACAACAAGAAACAACTCGGAACATGACAGGGGCTCTTAACAAATAAAGACCCTCTTATTGGTTCATGTGCTGGAAGTCTTTATAGAATCAAACAGAATCACAACATTATTTAGATTGGAAGGGACCTCTTGAGACTGTCTAGTCCAACTCCATTGCTCAAGTAAGGTCAGCCAAAACAGGTTGCCCATAATTGTGTCAGCCAGGTTTTGAATATCTCCACAGATGGAGACTCCACAGTCACTCCATCAACCTGTTCCAGCATTTGATCACACTCACAATAAAAGAGGTTTTCTGTGTTCATATTGAATTTCAGGAATTCAATTAGTGCAAATTTCTTCCTGTCATATCATTGGGCACCACTGCAAGGAGCCTGGCTCCCTCTTCTTCATTCCTTCCCATTAGATATTTACACACATTGATAAAAAAATCTCTTCTTCATGCAGAAAATTCACAGTTCAGTCTCTCCTCATACATATGATTCTTCAGTCCTTTGATCATATTTATGGTCCTGTGCTGGACTCACTCCAGTAAATCCATATCTTTCTTTTACTGTAGAGTCCAGAACTAGACACAGTACTCCAGAAGTCCCACCAGTACTGAGTAGAGGTGAAGGATCATTTCTCAACATGATGGCAACACTTACTAATTTAGCCCAAAATACAACTAGCTTTCTTTGCCACAAGCACACATTGTTGGCTCATGTTTAACTTATCAATAATCTATACTCCTTCTCTGCAGAGCTGTCTTCCAGCCAACTATAGCAGTGTATTGGTGCCTGCAGTTATTCTTCCCAAGATGCATATTCTTACATTTTCTTTTGTTGAATTTCGTGAGACTCCTCTCAGCCCAATTACTCACCTTGTCTAAGTCCCCTTGAATGATACCTGGACTAATGGCCACTCCTTCCAGATTTGTATCATGGCAAATTTGCTGACCTGCACCATTCCCCGTCATCAAAGTTAGTAGAGTTTAAACAGTATTGACAGTATCAGTCCCTCGGTTACACACTACTTACTTGCCTCCAAACTTTGTGGCAACAAAGCCGATTTGAAGCAGATTTGGAGCGGAGCTTTTGTTTCCTCCAACAGTGGTCTGTGATCCAGATAAAAAACCAGTAGCTGGGTAACATAATAGAATGTGTTTCAACAATGTACTGTTGTTCCAAAGAAATACGTTAAGGTAGATGCACCCTAAAATAAAACAGATACATTGCATCCTAACATTTTCTATTTCTGCCCCCACCCCAAAGGTGGAGGCAGCTCAGATGCTGTAGAGCAAAAATTATATAATAAAAATCCTTATGTCAGCCGTAATCAACCGATATTTAAGTAATGTATTTGTAACTTCTGAAGGAGCAATGTTTGATGATTATTGAACTACTCAGTCAACTTCATAGCTAGACAAATATAGTATAAAAGAATGTGTTTATTTTATGATGTAGTTTTGCAAGCAATTGACAAAAACATTTAAAACAAAAAAAAACCCAAACAAAAAAAAACCTAAAACAACAACAACGAAAAAAAGAAGGCTATAGGCAACAATAAAAATCCTTCTTAGCTGGTCTGATTCCTCAGGTAACATCTATTGAATGCATCACTAGCCATCACACTGTTATTTCTTGAAAATGTTTAGGAAATCACATTTTCTCAACTTCTTTTAATAAGGGATCACCCAGCACAGCAATGGGTACTTCTGTGTTCCCTAGCCAGGAAGCATGCTTCTTCATTTGATCCTTTTAAGTTTTTACTGTTTTCTTCATGTGATTAAACATAAAGATATTGAAAGTAAACTCATTTCTTTCTCCTATTCTTTGTTGTTTGATTAATATATATATTCATATTGTGATTGGACTACTTCATTTAAACTAGAAGTGGCTATTTCTCCTTATAAGATCACTGTGATGTAACTTTCTAAATTATATAAACAAAATTAATTGCTCAGGAACTTTTAAGGATTTATAATGGCAAGTCTGAAGTAATCCTGGCAAATGCTATACATAAACAAAAAGATCTCTTGAAGAATAAAGTAAACAAGACTGTACAATTCCAAAACAGTTAAATCCTATTTTAATTGATTTAAGAGAACCACAAAAATCATGTTGCCATGACCACCTAGATGAATTATTTTCTCTCTGGCCTAATAGTAGTGACAGTTTTTGCACTGTAATTCTTAGAAATTTCTTTTGCTTCCACTGTGTCTTAAGCTCCTTAACCTCAACTTTCCCTTGCATAACTCCCTAATTTTTCAGCATACTCCAGAGAATATCTACAGGACAGAATTTATGATGTGAAATTTTCAGGACAACAGTGTAAGGGGAGAGCAGCAGATCCCATTAACTCCAATGTGCATGGGTGGCTGCACAGCTGTGGGATCCCCTCTCAGGTTGGATGTACCCCTGCACAGCACTGCATAAGCAGTGAAAAACCCTAAAACAAGCTGAAAAACAATTATGTTGGGGAACATAAGATAATCAGATTTCCATAGGAAATATAATGGAGACAATAATACTTGCTTTGTTAATTTTCATTTTTAATTACAAATGTAATTTCACTTTTGTGTGAAATAGTCTCAGAACTGATGTTTTATGAGAGTGACTCCTGTACTGCAGAAGAATTTGGGGCCTTCGCAACTTGTTTTGGAAGACATGAGATAGCAGGATCTCATGTACATGCTGCTGGCGTTATTTTGGTGACTGCTAAATGTTAGTGGTTACTTTTGTAGTAGAGATGGGATTGAGACCTCCAACTCATTTCACAATAGACTACTGAATACCCATCAGCTGAAGCAAATTTCAGCAACCTGAAATGCAATTGAACTTAATGACCTAGAGGTGAAAGGCTCTGTATCTCATTACCACTTCCCTAAACCTTCCAGCTCCAGTGTGTTTTCTTCAGTCCTTTGAAAAGAATCATCTATTGTACAGACATAAATGCTGCTGAGTATCTTAGTCATTTAACTTTAGATTGTTCAGTTTCATTATTGTTTATTCCTTTGTCTCAAGCTGAATCATTTTCTATGAATCAGATAAAGCACTATCATTATGATATCATTTATGAAGGCTACATAATTGTAGCTTTTCTCACTAAATCTTTGAAATAATGCATTTCTTTTCTCACTAAATATTAATTTATCTTCAGATATGGCTGTTACATTATTCTGTTTATTTCTCAAGAAAATCCTTTTTAAGTAGAGATCTTCTGTATTTTTCTATGAGTATCTGAACTCTTCATTAGCTTTAACAGTAAAATGAATTTTCTGAGACACTTTATCAAAGTATTTTTGGTATTCATATAATTTTTCAAATAAATTTCTGGTTATAAAAATATGAGGGAAGATATTTATTTTCCATTTGCTATACTTGACTTGAACAAAACCCAAACTTGGCTATAAAAGTTAGATTTTCAGTGCATCTTATCTAACCTGACAGTGTCCATCAGTTAGAAATAATGTAGACACCATTAAACTAAAGCATCAAAGACAGAGGAAGATAATAAGTTTACATCCTGAAAAGTGGATGACAATAATCCAAGTCATCACTACTTCTGAAGAAAAATATTTTATCTTACTGCTTAAGATTTAAGGTAAATGTTTGTGTTCATCCTTATTCAGGAAAAAAAAAAAGAAGAAAAAAAAAAACCCTGTGCTTGGCTTTTTGTGTGTATTTAACTTCCACAAGATTCACAAACCACTAAACCAGAAAAATGCTCTTTAAAATATGGTAAGCAGTAGGAGGTCACACAGAACCAGATGCTTGGCAGCTAGAGAGCCCTCCTACCAACAAGCATTGGCACTATTGGCTCCTTTGAGCCAGGAACAATTCAAATGCAATTGGTATGTTTTACCTGCATTTCCATTTTTTCTTTCAAAAATTAAAGAAAAAAACAACCAGTTGCATTTCAGAAAAAGAGATACATACTTGTTTGCATATATAGTAAATTGAAAAGATCTTAAAATGCATTTTCTAGTGAATTAGGCAAGTAAAAGCCTCCCTTAAAAGTGGAACAAACAGTAAAAGAAAAAGCATTTAAAACTTTTTTTTTCATTTTTTTTCTTAATGTATGGATTTTTTTATTATGTTAACATCATCATGCCTCTCAAAAGATTTCACTGATTTGAAATCCTCATATTTTTATAAAATCCTGTAGATACAAGTTTTTATGAATATTTAGAATAACCATGTGTATAGGATGCAAATGAAAATTCCATGACTTTCACAAAAATTTGTAAATTATTTTGAATATGAGTATATGGGTTTCCCAGTACCTTCTTTCCTCTATAATTAGCAAGACCTTAATTCAGATGATCATTTAATGTACAGTAAGAGGTAAAAAATAGTATTTTCATTTTTCTCTGAAGAGAATTCATGTAAGAACATATATTGATAAACTATCTGCAGAGGGTTGAATTATGTTCTGAAAGAGTTTTAGTCCTTCTAAACCACAGGAATGCAATACAGAATTATTACGAAATATCTGTAATGCTGAACAAGAATCCTACTGAAATAACTGTACCTTTGTTTGCAATTCTAGCAGAGATGTCAAGAATTTAATGTGCCTTTACAATAAACTGCCCTCTCATCCATGAAAGTGGGCCCTTGTGAACAGAGCTGAGATTTTTAGCATGGGGAAACTTGTACAGCCATCGTCTGTACTGTAGCTACTTTGTTGATGGGTAGAAAACTTTAGTTTCAATCAAAGCTGTTAATCTGGGCTGTTCCTCAAACATCACATTGCCTTTCTTTTTTCTTAAGCTGCTTGTATTAGCCCTTATGTTTATAAAAGTGCTCAATTATTTTTTAATTTGCAATAAAAATAGCAGGCATCACAAGACAGAAAACAGAAAAAGAAAATATATCCTACCCAAAAGAAGAATTTCTTGTAAGTCAATCAATGCAATAAACATTATAGGAATTTCAGTCCAAGGGGGTTTAATTTGCCATATATTTTAAATATTGAGGCTTGTTAGTGAGTATGGTTGTGGGGGAAAGAATGAAGGACTATGAATCATAACGTATTTGAAGAATGAAAATGGTTTCAGACCCTCAGGCATGGGAAGTTCTGATATTGTATTTTTTACCCTACTCCATTACCATTATTTATTTATTTGATATTAAAGTACCACATATAGAAAATTGAAACAGAATGCAAAATGTCTGTTGTAGACAGCCCAAATCCTACAGGGTTTAGTTCTCTGTAGTGAATTTGTTGGTGAATTTGTCTTTATCTTATGGTCCCATCCTTTCATATTCCCTTACTTCTTTTTTTTTCTTCAAGGAATACAGAGAAACCTTCCAATTTATTTTATTTTATTTTAATTTTTTTTCCTCAATTTTTTGAGGATATGCTTTGCCTGGATTTATAACAGACAACCTCTAAGTCCCATGTTGCAGTTAGAGCATCCAGGTCAAGGAGTACTTGACTGGACTTTTGCTGGAGCTAAGAAAAATAGTAATGATTTGTCTGAAGGATCACTGTAGACTGTAGAGAAATTTATGAAAAGCTTGGATAAATCCTCTGCTTGTGATGAAAATGTGCTGGTTTTGTCAGGATTGATTTGTCAAAGACTGGAGGTTAGGGTGGGTTTTTTCTTGAGAATATGTTACCTGAATTGAGGAGAAAAATGAGTATTGTTCAAAATATTTCAGGAACATTTGCAGGGAATGGTAAAACGTAAGTAGATAAAGACTGTGGCAATGCTGAGGGTAGAGGTAATAACAGGAATCTGTTAAAAGGGGACAGAGTTGCAGTTGAAAGGAAGATCTGAGCATGTGGGTAAGAAAAAAGAAAAGTAAAAAGAGGACAGGAAGAGAAACAAGGAAAAGAGAAACAGCTTACAATTTTGTGGGTTATAGCACTTTCTATCTCTAACTCCCTTTTCATGAGCATGCTCTTGGGGAGCAGGGCAGAAACAGTGTGGGTGTAGGGCAGGAACAATGTGCTCTTTTTGTCCCTTCAGACATTCCTGGTCTCACCTGATGTGAGACAAGCCCTGTTTATCTTCTCCCAAGTAATTGGAAGACTCTCTTCTTCTAAACTAGTATGAACATACCATTTTCTTTGTCTGTAGTGTATTAAAAAAGTTTCTGGTCCGGGTGTTTTGAGTGTCTCTGTCTACTCATGCATAAGTTGGGATACCAGGAGCTGCTGAAAACTGTTTGAACACATCTTTGTGACATTCCAATACGGAAATCGTCACTGCTCTTATATGTAAGCAAAACATGCAACGGGTGTAGAAACTGACATGTAGTTAAAGTACAGAAAAATATAAAATTTAGACAGGTTCTCCATTACTGTGATTAGGTAGATAAATAGTAAAATCTAATGAGATAACAAGAATAGCTTTACTTTTCCAGAGCTTTGGTTTTATTTGTATTCTTTTTGAGTTATTTGTTGGACATAAATAACTTCCTTAAAATTTTTTGAAAACATAGAAAATTCACAAGACTCAAAGGCTCCTAAACACCACTTTTAGCTTCCTTCTAGTGTCTCTTATGGTTGTCAATTCCATTTTGTTTGGTTTTGAATTTTTCTATGTGAACACACTTTCAGAATCAAACTAAAACTATTTTGAGTATTCAGCATTTAGAAGCTATTTCTCATCACGGAGATAGCTTGTTGTGCAAGGTGCAAACTCATGTCATCTGAGGAAATGTCTTTTTTCTGTGATTTAGTAGATCTTTTTTGTTAGTAACCTTTCTATACATATAACCTTTGCCATTCATAGCTTTTGCAAAATGATGAGCTACACAAAAAATAGATACTACTGTCTTTTTTTTGGCAATGCCCATTCAATGCAGTATTTTTGTATGTCCAGTGATGTTTTCCTTATATTTCCCTATCATGCCCAGCAGAAGAAGGTATTTAGGTGTAACCATGTTTATAAAGGGAAAAACAACAAACAAGAAGAGGAGAAGGGTGAGAGCGAGATATAGTAGAGGAATCATGAAGACTAAAGAAGAAGGAGGAGGAAGCTGTTCCAGGAGACAGAGATGGCCCTGCAGTCTGTGGAGAAGACCATACCAGAGCAGATATCTGTACTGCAGCCCATGGAGCAGGTGGATGTTTCCTGAAGGAACAGGAGCCTCTTGAGAGCCCATGCTGGAGCAGGTTTATCCTGAAGAACTGAAGCCCATGGGGAAAGCGCAGGGAAAAAGCATGAGGAGAAGGGAGAGATAGAGATAACTTTGAAGAATTAACCACAATCTCTATTTCTCATCTTTCTGAGATGCTCAGGGGGTGAGAGTAGATGAATCTAGAGTGAAGGAATCAAGCTGAGCCTGAAAAGAGGGGGGAGCAAAGGTTTTGCTTTAATGTCTGTTTTTGTTTCTCACTACTCATATCCATTTTAAATGGAAATAACTTAATTTTCCCCAGATTTTGTCTGTTTTTTCCATGATGGTAATTGATAAGTTAACTTTCTGCCTTTACCTTGACCTTGTTCTATTTCCCTGCCCTGTCCTGCTGAGGGGTAGAAGAGAGCAAGGGGCTGGGTGGAAGTTTGTGTCTTAGGTTAACACACCAAAACTATGCAAATTACTTGCAAGTCTGTCCATTGCCAGCAATGACAGCAATAAAGGAGAGAAATCATCAGGGTTTTACTGACATGGTATTTCTATCCCTGTCTTGGTTTTATGCATATATAAACTATTATTTAAATTCTTAATATCAGAGACCCCTTTGTCTTGTGTACAAACTTGCTTTGGTCTAAGGTCAGACTTATGGCACAGAGCTAGGAATGTGGAAGACACTAATATATTTCTGGCTATTAAAAATACACACAGTAATTCTAGGAAACAATAACATTTGGATAAAAATGTTTTGTTGATTTTACACTTGTTTTCATAAACAAATCAGCCTTTGTACTCTAAGTCATCCCATACCTGCATCAAGTTCTTGTAGACCTCGTAGTGGTTAGCCAAAATTTATGTTAAAATCACTTAAGAGCTTCTTTAACTTGCTTTTAAGAGTTCCCATCCTGAAACTTTTCCCCTTGTAAGGATTTTCAGTATCTTTGCCTACCAGTCTCTTGCCTTTGATCCTGTAGATAGGTATTGACTACTTGACTCCCAGATGCACTGACATTTTTAATTTCTCAGTGTTGATGGTAGGAGCTGAAGATAGTTTACACTTCTGAATAGTAAGTTAAGGGAACCTCAAAAATGATGACAATATGCATGAAGTGCTCATATTATATTGTGAATTATTTAGTCAAAACTTTAGCTGCTCAGCACTCAGACCACATCAGCCAATTTGAACTGTTCCTGTTTATCTCTAAGCTATGTTTTCAAATTCTTGTTCTTGATGGAGTCCTCTCACTGTTCTACAGCTTCTACATCAGAAATTAATTTCCACACTGATTCTCTGAAGACAACATATTTCATTTAGCTATCTTCCATTGCTTTCCATAAGTTAGCATTGCCCTGCTTCATTATTTTCTCAGTTGTGTTTCACTCAGTCCAATAGTCAAAGCTGCTGTGGTGTGCTGGTACTACAATACACAACTGGTACTTACTTTCCTCTGGTAGCTCAGAAAAATTAGAATATTACTGTAAGACTGACTGTAACTTTCTAAGAACAGAGGAAAAAAGTGATTTTGGATGCTTTCAGGTTAGTTTCACCATAAAAGGTAAAAAATATCTCAAAACCACCATTACATTGTTCACAAATGTCCATAGCATTCAGAGGGCAACTTTGTAATCTTTGACCTTAGTATTTATTGCTATTATATACTGTATGATTGTATTATTGGCAATATTTTATTCAATTTTAAGATACCATTATGCTTCTTTGTTGGCTGTTTCCTTGCCTCAAGTAGCATAAGCCACATTGCTTGCATTGGATTTTTACAGTTTAATTAGTATGCTGCTGTGCTGTTTTTAGTGGCATGCTGCTATGGTACCTTTAATTGAAATCTTTCTCTTATGACTATAATAATTATATCACCCTGATGCCTTTAATCTGGCATCATTATATAGCATGTGGCTGTGCTGCATTAACTTCTTGATATTAATCATTTGGATTAGCACCAAGGGATAACCCAGAAGTAAGAAACACACTGGTTCCCTGGTTGGAGTATTTTCTGTAAGACCATGAATGCATGCCTGTGGCATATTCAAAGATATCAGGATATGCACCTTTATTTTACAACTCTGTTTTTAAAAATCATGGAATAATGTACCTACTTGGTCTTTTCCCAAACTTTCTGTATCCCATGGAAAATATTTTTTATTAATTTTAAGAAAGTTCAGTTTTTCTCCTCATTTATGTTTCTGTTTCAAGGGCTAGTAAATGCATGGAAATTACTCTTTATCAGTACTTTTGGATATATCACAAAATACCAAATACTTTGTATAAAAGTTGACAGATCCTTGTCATGTTTTTCTCTTATTTATTTTAATGTACTATTCCAGTGTTACAGAGGGCATTCCAAAAACAAACAAACAAAACCAACAGAACAAAACAAAACAATCATGCTTTTCATGGACCCAATAGCTGGAGACAGGAATTAATGTCATTTAATACAGTAAAAATATATGTACTATTTCAGAATAATGAATTGTTCAGTTGAGGAGGGCCATCCTACTTCTGAATACTGATGATTCTTTTTATAACTCTATCTTCTCTGATTTATTTAGTGCTAAGAGTTGCAAAAGGTAGTGTCTGTGGGAGATCTTGTAATGAATGCAATCATCAGTTAAAGTACATCCTGAGAAAGCCAAAGGTCATGTTGCTAAGTTGGAGGATACAAAAGAAAGAAACTGCAGTGTTGATATATTTTCATTTCATAAAATTATAGAATGGTTAGGATTGGAAGGGACTTTAAAGATCATCTAGTTCCAACCCCTCTGCAGTGGTCAGGGAATCTTCCACTAGACTAGACTACTCGAAGTTCTTTCCATCCTGAGCTTGAACAACTCCAGGGATGGGGAGTCCAAAACCTCTCTAGGCAACCTGTTCCAGTGCCTCACCAACCTCAAAGTAAAAAATTTCTTCCTAATATCTAACCTAAACCAAACCTCCTTCAGCTTAAGGCCATTTCTCTTTGTCCTATCACTATATGCCGTTGCCTCTCCAGCTTTCTTGTGAGCCCCCTTCAGAGGTACTGGAAGGCTGCTATTAGGTCTCCTTGAAGCCTTTTTTAGTCCAAGCTGAACAGCTCCAACTCTCTCAACCAGCCTTCATAGGAGAGGTGCTCCAGCTCATCAATCATCTTCATGGCCATGTTCTGGACTCATTCTAACAGGTCCATGTCCTTCTTATGTTGGGGACCCCCAACCTGGATGCAGTACTGCAAATGGGCCCTCACACTGGCTGACTAGAGGGAAAGAATCCCCTCCCTTGAATTGCTGGTCACACTTGTTTTCACAAAATCATACAGAATCAGAGAATATGCTGAGTTGGAAGGGACCCACAAGGATCATCCAATCCAGCTCCTGGCCCCAGACAGGACCATCCCCAAGGGTCACACCATGTGTCTGACAGTATCATGCAAACACTTCTTGAACTCTGTCAGGTTTGGTGCTGTGACCACTTCCCTAAGTACTCAACCACCCTCGCTGTGAAGAACCTTTTTCTACTATCTAACCTAAACCTCCCCTGATGCAACGTCAGGCCATTCCCTTGGGTCCTGTCAATGTTCACCACAGAGTAGAGATCAGTGCCTGCCCCTCCTCTTCCCCTCAAGAGGAAGCTGTAGATGGCAATGAGGTCTCCCCTCAGTCTCCTCTTCTCCAGGCTGAACAGATCAAGTGACCTCAGCTGCTCCTCATACACCTTTCCCTCAAGGCTTCCCACCATCTTTGTTGCCCTACTTTGTACACTCTCTAATAGCTTAATATCTTTTATTGTGATGCCCAAAAC
The DNA here is from genome assembly GCA_035041135.1 of Platyrinchus mystaceus. Lineage (NCBI taxonomy): Eukaryota > Metazoa > Chordata > Aves > Passeriformes > Tyrannidae > Platyrinchus > Platyrinchus mystaceus. The sequence continues at coordinate 122,355,990 of JAWWLV010000088.1, forward strand.
TGCACACAATATTCCAGATGAGGCCACCCCAGTGCAGAGCAGAGCAGGACAATCCCCTTCCTCGCCCAGCTGGTGATGCTTTGCCTGATGGCCCCCAGCACACAGTTGGCCCTCCTGGTTGCCAGGGCACTGCTGACTCATATTCAACTTGCCATTGACCAGGACCACCAGCTCCCTTTCCATGGCACTGCTTTCCAGCATCTCATTCCCCAGTCTGTACAGACATCCAGGGTTGCTCCATCCCAGGTGCAGAATCTATCACTTTCCTGTGTTGATCTTCATATGGTTGGTGATTGCCCAGTCCTCTAATTTGTTGAGGACTCTCTACAGGGCCAGGATGTGGTTGTGCAGTTTTGATGCAGCCCAGTATATGGGTGGCTTTCTGGGCTGCCAGTGTGCATTGCTGAGTCATGTAGAGCTTCTTGTCTATGAACACTCCCAAGTCTTTCTCCCCAGGGCTAGTCTTGATCCATTCTCCTGCCAGTCTGTACTTTTGCTTGGGATTGCCCCAACCCAGGTGCAGGACATTGCACTTGGCCTTGTTGAACTTCATGAGGTTCACACAGACCCACCTCTCAAGCCTGTAAAGGTTCCTCTGGATGGCATTCCTTTCCTCCAATGTGTTGACTGCACCACACAGTGTGGAGTCATCATCATACTTGCTGAGCGTGCACTCCATTCCACTGGACATGCAGTGGACAAATACATTAAGAAATACCAGTCCCAATACTGACCCCAGAGGAACACCAAGTGTCACTCTTCTCCACTTGGACACTCTCACTTGGACACTGAGTTGTTGACCGCAACTCTTTGAGTGTGACCTTTCAGCCAATTCCTTATCCACTGAGTGTCTTTAGTTTAGAGAAAAGGATGGTGTGCATTTGACTAAGGGATGCCTGCTCATTTTTTGCTACTAGTTGCAAAATTGCAGTGTCTCAAATCTCCAGCTTAAATTGAATAGTCACACTGTTACAGTTCAGGAATTCTTTCTCTTGACAAACACACTGTAATTCTCTGTCTCAGATATGAAGTTCTACATCATAGCATACATGTGTTACTTACAGGATGGATTGCTTCAACATGCTTATATTAATAGTGGATAATTTAAATTGGGATATAACATGTGTTTGCATTCTTATGAGTTACACTAGTGTTCTATTGGTTTCTACTGATTTCTATAAAGATTTTGGTGTAGTCAAAGTGCCTAAACTAATGCTCTAAGCAAGAAATAATAATAAAATAATATGGAAGGAATCAAGTTGCTTTGGATGGAAGAAACTCTTCTGCAGCCATGTTTCTTTTAAAGTAAATGTAATAATTGCATGACCATAAATTTTTGATCAGCTAGGTCTTAAAAGTGTTTGAAATTCACATGTTGGGATCTATAACGACTATGCTAGCCATTAAAGACATATAAACTGGTGTCCTGGTTTTGTTTGCGACATAGTTTTCTCCTTAGTAGCTCATACAGTGTTGTGTTGTGGATTCAGTATAAGAATTGTGTTGATAGCACGCTGATGTTTTAGGGCATGATGAGCAGTGCTTACTCTAAATCAAAGACTTTTCATTTTCCCATGCTCTGACAAGCTATGATCGAACACAGACAGGACAGCTGACCTCAACTGGCCAAAGGAACAGTCCATACCATAGAACATCATGTTAAGTATATAAACTGTAGGGATTACTACTACTATCTTTTTCCTTAGCTTTATCTCACTTCATAAAGTGCTCTTATCTCAACCCATAGGTTTTACTTTTTTACAATTCTCCTTCGCATCTCACCAGGGATGAGGGGGCAGTGAGGGGTGAGTGAGCAGCTGTGTGATACTTGGTTGTCAGCTGGGGTTAAGGTATGACAAGTGAGTGGCAGATTCATGGTTGTTTAGAAGGTAACATGTCAGGAAAAAAGTAGTGTACTTTTGGTTCCTTGCATTGGATTTTATTAGGTTACTCAGTAGAAACTCACCAGCACACCTGCAAAGGAGCACAGAGAGACTATGGAACTTTGGGGAAACCCGAATAATAATCTGCTGGCATATCAGGCCTGTCTCCACAAGCCCTGAGGAGCACAGGAGTGCATGGCCAGGCAGGGTAATCTCAATAGCCAGGTCAAAGAGTCAAAGACCCTGCCTGACCCCTCCAAGGGCTGTCCCAGGGAATCCTCAGCACCAGCAAACAAAAGGCTTTCTGAGCCACCTTTAAGATCAAGGGAGTTACTACCTAGCGGTGTTGTACATATTACGGGATGCATGATGGGAAGAATATATGGGATTTGGGGAGGCCTTACTATTGGTTTCTGAAGGAAATAAACAAGGACAGGGGAAGAGAGAGATTTGGGGGAGAAAAAGCAGGAAAATAGAGGGACAATTTCATAATCAGGGACAGTTCTGCGTGAACAATTTCCTGGTCAATACACTTGCCTGCCTGCAGCCTGTTCCTCATCACTGAAGTCTGTCCTGTCTTCTCAGTGGACTCCATTTCTCTTTTCCTGGGTGAATGGCTGACTGTTCTCTGTGTACACGTGAGTGTATGGGGTATAAGTGCCAGCAACTGGAGATATGGCTCATAGGGGTCCATAGGGTGTTTAAGGTTCCAGCAACTCGAGCAGGTGAGGTTCCATTTATCAGTGTGTGATTGCTAGTGAAACCAGAAGTACTGATGAGCAGGATAAGTGCCCTAGGAGCCATGCCTGTCTCTGAAGGTAAGGCACTTGGAGGAGTTAGCTCAATATATAAAGGTATCTCTTGAAATTGCTATTAGTAGGTGGGCTGACATATGAGAAAAAATATGTTTTAGAATATGGTTTCATCATGCCAGCTAAATACAATCAATGTAAAAAATGTTTAAATTTTTATAGAAACTCAGTGGTTCAGCTTAACACATTCCCCCAGAAGTACTCTTCATTCTCACATATTTCCAAATAAGCTTTCAGTTAAGATTTTTTGCCTTCTTGGTATTATTGTTAAAAGAAGTTAAGAAGTGGCAAAAACTAAATTCAGGTGAATGTGACTCTGAGCCTTACACACCAAATCAATGTATGTGAGGGTGTGTCCAGTTTATGCTTAGCTGTCTCTGTGCTTGTTTACATCCTCCCTCTTCAGCACTTTTCCCTAAATTCAGCAGCAACAATATAGTTGATTTTATTTGTTTAAGAGTTAATGATGTAGCTTAGATGTAGGTCTGTGTTTTTATAAGCTTTCTAATTATTTTTTTCTAATTATTTTTTTATTGCTTTCATGTGCTTTGGCTAGGGATCTGGTATGAAGACAGTCTGGCTGTTTTAATGCTAAGGTAGATCTGGTCTCTGTTTCTAGTAGTACAAACATTTTATACTTACAGTAGAATCTACTTACAAGAACCTCAAATACAGTGAAAAATCTATTACAGTACATTTGAGTTTAAGAAAAGATACTACTTCATTTATTTTAGAGAAGAAAGAAAGAAGGCTCATTTCTACCACCTCAGAATAATACACATTGATGTATTCTTTTTTCCACATGGAGGTGCTTACCTTGTCCTTTAGATTTAATGATATCAGGTGAAGCTGAGGAGATCTTCAACAGCTGAAAGCTCACTGTCAGCATTTGCTAAAATGTGTAATAGATTTTAAGCCAAACTTCATAAAAGGATCAAAAGTATTTTAATATATTTTACAAGAAGTAACTACACATACATGCGCAATAAATTACTTCAACTTTGATGGAAAAAATGTTTGTATGGGTGTACTTCTGATTACAAGAAAAATTAAATTCATTTAAACACAATTTTGCAATGTGGGTTAACTTATAAATATTTTATATTTCACTGTTTGTGCATGTGTGTGTACATCTGTACACATATGTATACATAGCATGCTCTGTATTTGATCTACAGATGATGGTAAGAAAACATTTCATACAATTGCCTAAGTGCTAAAAAGAGGAAATGATTTACAATTGCACTCCAAGCTGCTGCCAGAAAAACCTTTCTACATCAAATATTTCAATCTCCTGCATGCATGTGTCTGCATACACATCTCAAATACACCATATCACTACCACAACACCACCGCTTTTAGAAATTATTCCTTTTTCAGAACATATTTCTGACTGAAATACTCATTTTTTATTTATTGCTATCAGATGCATTCCAGAAAACTGGGGAGTAACTACAAAGCCCTACAATCTAAATGCTACCTGTGCAGATTTCTTTAAATATAAAATATTGACCAGCTAGGAAAAAAAATATAGATATGACTAGGGATAAATTTTGTTGTCTGCTGGTTTTTTTAAAGATAAACATACATGGTTAAAAAATTGAGCATACTTATAGTTTGTGTCTTTGCTTGCAATTTCTGAATTTTGGAATCAGCTGCAGAAAATAAGTCATCAGTAGTTCCGTTTATCTCAATTAAAATGAATCTAAATTTACAACAGGTAAATTTCTACTCTGAGGTCCTATTTAGTTTGAAAAGACTGTTCAATCTCTTTCAGAACAATTGCAGTAGAAATCCAATTGTTCTTCCAACTGCCTGTAGTAAAATTCCATGCTACCTAAGCTAAATAAATGCAGCTGAGAGCTGTTAGATGTGTTTACCCAGAGCTTTTCAAAGATCAAAGGAGGGGAAAAAAGCACATCTGTATATTGAATTAAACTTTTTACTTTACTTGAAAATAAATTTTTTTAGAAAGCATTATTCCTTCCTCATGAAGTTTTCCCCAGAGAGCCCCACTTTTGAACTGTGCATGTACAATTTAAGGCACTTAGCCTTAGGAGGGGCCACCTCCTGCTATAGATGAAGAGCTCGACACTAGAACTTATGTTAAATGGAGGCATGTACCTCCTCTTCCTTCAGGTCCTGCTTTTTGTCCTGTCAAGGGGTGTTGGAATCTTTGGTCTCCATTCAGATGCACTTTTCTTAAAATGTTACCACCTGTAGTCTACTGTTACATTATTTCTTTGAAAATTCTGAAAACATGAGGGTAGTTTTGTTCAATTTGGCTTTACTGGGGGTATGTGGTTTTACAGACAAGAAAGAAAGTGCTGGTTTTTTCCCCCCTTGAGATGCTATTATGGCCATGGGCATCTTGATGTCTGATTTTAAAAGGTGAACTTCACAAGTGTGCAAAATGGCCCTGCCAGAATAACATGTTTTACCCTTAGAATGCCATGAGGAAAATGGTGACCTTAAGGCAGTATTCTGTTTGTGCATATATTTCCCTCTGAGCTCTACAGGAGAGGGTAAGGTGTCACAAGTCCGGGTCTGGGAACAACTTTTCTCTCCTCAGTGTTTAGGGCAGAGACAGAGAGGGTTCAGGTTCCTTAACTACACAGTCTTTTATAGTCAAAGCACTTGAATACAGACACAAAATTGCAATGCCTCTTGTATGTAGGACATATTATAATAAAGTATTTGATGCTTGAGCAACAGATGCATGCTTGGCATTTGTTAACACCTTTTCAAAAGCAAGGACTACGAGGAATGTACGCTATCTGAGAGCTTTGAAAAATTAGGTCCAACATGAAATCTTGTAACTTTTTGTTGTATAAAAAGAATAATATGCTGCCTAAACGGATTCTTGTTATGTGTCTTGGTTAGCAAATGAAAGACTGGGGGGAAGATCAGAATGCAAAATCAGCTCCTCATTGGTCTTGCTGCAAAAAAATGGTAAGTGTTACTTAATTTTTTAAGATGAAAAAATTATTTTTTGAATATGTCATTTCTGTATTAGTTTGGTACTATAACACTTGTTTTTCTGTAAAAATAGCATTTATTTCTTAGGTACAGTTAATTCTTGATTGCAAGGGGAATCTTGGCTCACTTCTAGTCTTTTTATGTGTATCAGTAAAAATCATCATACAAGAAGGAGTACCAGAAATGTATGCAAAAATGAATTTTAGAATTCAGGAAATTTTAGAGGTCTTAATCTGATGCTGCTTTTTTACTTAAAGTAACCAGGTTTTGAAACATCTTTTGTATACACATTCTGTAGAACCATGTTTATATCTTTCTAATAGCTAAATTGCAATAAAAATCCAATGGATAGCCTTTTTTTCATATGAACAAAGGATGTGTAATTCATTATACTAATTTTGGCAAAGTAAATTGTCTTTTAGGATAAACCCAAAAAGTTCTTGCTGAATTAAATTCAACTGGACTAATCTGTGGAATGACATGCCATCTAGCACATATAGTGTGTGGGGTTCACTTTTTTAAACTTATGCCAGAGTTTATTCCTCCTTGCAGCCTCTTTGTCTCAAAGCACTCTGGTCTACACAGAACACTATGGTACTGATTCATCCTTAATCTTTGCTGGCATTCAGCAACCATCTTGGCAATATTGCTGCCCTCTTCATTCTGAACTTATGTCCTCATTTCTAAGATGCTATGTTTCTGGCAGAACATCTAGTTTAAGGATCAGAAGGGATTTTCTCCTCAGTTGCAATAGTGGTGGTGTCCAGAATTAGGGAGTATTTTACCTTTCCAGAAGAAGTCCACTGTTTAAAAAAGTTGTACCAAACAATATTAACTTAATGTGCAGAAATTATTTGGAAATGTTTGGTTCAAGATAGAAAAATAATAGAGTTGTTTTTGATCATAAATTTGAATCATAACATAGAAAGATCTGCCAGTGCTCTAAAGGGGTGAGGCAACAAATTTAAAGCCACTAGATAAAACAATTCCTTCAAGTTTAGACATAACACTGAGCTAGCTGATTTTTAAGTTATAGGAGATTTCCAGTGAAACAGTTAGAAATATCAGGAGAGGAGTTTAGGCATGTTTTTATACTTGTCCTTTGACTTTAAGATCCCAAGTATGGTGGAGAACCTACTGCTAGTTTGGTGGATTAAAGTATTCCTTGTACCTTAAAGAATTACTGCTATAATCTTGCAAAAAAAATGTTCTTCTGATTTAGTACTACAGAGTCTCAGTATTATGGTATAGTATATATAAAAAAGAATGTACTTATTTCTTGTAAAGCCTGTGTGGGAAGTACAAAAATTGAAGAAGCAGTGAATAATAAAATGTTAGACTGCTGTGGACCGCTTTGTATGCTTAGGAAAAAAACATAACCCTCAGAAGTCCCGTCATGATCCCTCATAACCTGTGGCTTAAGAGCAGTAGAAAATGGGTTGAAGAAAACCAACCTCATGTTAGGTGGTTCCCTACATTTGATCTTTACATTTTCCATTGTATTTGATAAAATAGATGAGCTCTGAGAAGAGAAGCAGTCATCCTCTGCTTCAATTAAAACCAATAAATCAGGCAAGTTATGCTTTGAAACCTGTCCCTTTCCATGTATATCTTTCACTTGAGTTTTACTTGAACTTATAATTTCTAAATCTTATTTGCTTTCAGCAATTAACTTTTTCTTTGAATCTTCCTTCCATTTACCTTGACATTATATTACATTTAATTTACCAAATAATTCTCTCTCATTACTATTACTATTGCTCTGGTTGTTTTTTGTTTATTTTATAATTATATTGCCTGATAAATTTTCATTTGATCATTTCAGGCATGGACCAGGCTTTTAGTATTTGATTAAAAGGACACTGTGCCTTTGAATCTAGTATATTTTAAAATTCAGTTAAATTATTGGAAAACAGTCAGACAGAAGATTTACCCTTGAGTTATTCTGTAAGCTTTTCTGATTTTCCTGTTATTTCTTCTATACGTTCATTTTTGGGGGGAGGAGAGAGTTCAATCCCTTATTCCCCTGGCAAACATTCCTAAAACAAAAGAAACACCACCTGATTTCTTGTGTAAGAGAAATTATGAAACACCATATGTCAAATGCTGTTAGTAGCACAAAGTGAAAAGATAAAAAAAAATAAAACTGGCCAAAATATCACCAGTCTGTAATCTTCTTTAGGTATAATAGTTTTATGTGTTATTTTTAACAATGATAGGGATGTTTTTTTTCTGATAAAGATGACTTATAAACTGAGTCTGTCTTTAAGAAAGAAAAAACAAAAGAAACTACTTTATGAAAATAATTTTCCTAGTTATAAGTAATACTTTTGATGCATCTGAAGAGAAGTTTGATCCAAAAGTACTTAATGTAAATATTGAACCATATCATATAGTATAAAGGTAACATATTAATTTTTTTAATGATTAAAAGGTGACTAAAAATTCACATTTTCTACTCTAATTCCTCACATTATAAACTTAATTCTTTCATAAAATGTATATTCATTTCCTTATTTCTCATACTCTGTCTTGCATGTAAATACTTTGGCCTACAAAGTTATTATAGTCAAAGATGACAAGTATGTGTAAGAAAATTCTCCTTTTGAGATAGTTTTTTTTTTTATTTTAGGAGCCTGTGATTCACAGGACTTCGATCACCTCAGTAAAAGGAGGATTCCTTCAATACCTGACTCCACAAAGTTGAACACTGCCCTCATTATTCCCTTGTCTGTGTAACCAGGAACCATGTCCACCACAGTCATCATATTAAACTGTACTGGTAGCTCAAGTTCAGCCAGTTACTTACCATTACTCCTATCTTCTTGTATGTCACTAATTTCCAAAGGATAGGCATCTAGTCCTAAGAGTCTACATTTTTTGTTGTTGCCAGATGTACAACTGTACATGTATCTGCCATAAAATATAGGCTGTTTGAATGAGATCAGTTCCACAAGTAATCTATATCACTTCCTAAAACTAACTAACTTGCTATCACTTGCTAAAACTAAAACCAACTTGTCCTCATCATAACTTACTATTTTACCAATTCTTATTTGACCTGAAAGCTTTGACAGCAAAAATTTAATGTTTTGCCAGGTCATAAAAAAAAAAAAAAATCTGTTTGTAAAAAACCACTCTCTCTCAGAGCATTGCTTCCTGAGAAATTTGATGGTGAATACTAATCAAGAAGTATTATTTTACCAATTTCAATCCCAAAACTTAGTTTAGAATGAAGACCTGAGCTTTTGAACTGCAGTTATTATTTTCAAATATGCCAAAGTCATACAGTGTTATCTACCTGAAAACTAACAAACAAGCGAGCTTTTCATAGCTAGGCAAAAAATAGAAATTCCTGTGTGATACAGTTTTCAACCATTCTTCTGGTCACCTTCTTCTCTTCCAATAAACCCTAAGTCTCAACTCTCTGTAAGTTAGAATTAGTCTCCTGTATATTCCACATCTAAGACAAAAAGGCGACAACGAGTATTTGCCTAAAAAAAATGAAATTTGGCACAGGAATCAGTCTTAGTCTCACATGTGTCTCTTAGTGTTGGAATGAAATTGGTGTTGATGTGTGAACCAGGGTAAGAGTTTACATGGATTCATGCTGAATTTTGTAATTGATGTCATAACTGTCTGCTTTATATTCTTTGTGGTTCTGTGCATGTGTCTGTAGCTCATAGGGAATTCCAAAAGGAGTGACAGTCCACAGGGAATAAAACAGACCCTGAAGGTGTCCTGCCTTTTTTTCTTTTGTAAAATATGTGAAGATGCATATGAAAGAAAGCAAGATTTGAAAGAGACATGTATATGGAATGAAGCAAACCTTTCTTCCTCACTGTTTGTAAATATATATAAGGATATTAAAAAATATAATATATGTACAAAAAATGCATTGAACAAAAATGTCACTGTTGTCTGCCAAGCAATAAAATATTTTGAAGTTTCTATGTTTGTTAAGTATTCTTTACAAATCTTTCAATGTCGACACTGCCTCCTACCCCTAGTGTTAAGTGAAATGTACAACAAAAAGAGAAGCTCTTGGAGTCAGGAAATTACAAAGTTAAGGTTATGCATGCAGCATGAACTTGACTTTCCTGTGTGTACGTGTTTTGATAAGGTCCTTTATTATTTAATCACATAAGTTTTTGACTTTTGTTCCCCATTTAATTTCAGGTCAAAATCCAAAGCATACAAATTCAGAGCAGTGTGAGTTAGGTCTTCACTGGGCAAAGAGTAAGGCAAGTTTTGAGCAACCTGAGTGAGCTAGGATCCTCTGGAAAAGTGAGAGTTGTCTTGTGACAGAGGACATAGGTTAAAATGGAGCAGTCTGGGCTTCTGCTTTGCTTGAAATGTTACTACAGCTCTCAGTGTCTCTCTCTGTTCTGCCACTGTAAATATTCATTCAATATTTCCTGATCTATCAGTAGTGTTCTGAAAATAAATTCATTACTCCTTATGAAGCATGTTGATATTACAGTGATGACATAGATAGAAGCTCATGAAGAAAAATAAAAGCCTGTTTGCTTCAGGGCTTAGAGGATATGTCGTAAATACAATGTGGAACCACATGTTGAACATAAGGATAAAAAGAAATATCCAGGTGTTGCTTAGCACTTTGTCCCCCATATTAACCAAAGGCCCAGGGAGGGAAAGGGGGGGGGGGAACCTATTTTTTTCCTACAAGATTTTGGCAGCAAACTAGTACGTGACATGTACAAAGCACAGGACAGAGGTAACGTTGGAGAGTTTAACAGCTCTTCAGTTATAGTTGTTATGAAACTTCTTCTAAACTGAATTGAAATTCTTTTTTACCCATATTCCCTTTGTATGGACCTCCTTAGAATACAAGGGGTTTTGTGATGCATAGAGATGTCAATTTATAGTGTCTTATGCCAGCAATAATTGATCTGTTCCCATATATATCTCATATAAACATAAATGTCTTTGACAATAGTTTTGCATTTATTGCGAACATTCTTCATTAGAGAGTAAATATTTCCAAACATTGCAAATCCTCACAAAGACATTAAGGCTTTGTGATACTTTAAGCTATTTTCTCCCTTTTAGATAGTAGCTGAAATAAAGAAAATGGCTTACAGATTTAGCTGTGTATATAGTTTGAAAGTAACAACTGAAAAATGATGTTCATAATCTGAATTGCAATGAAACCAATTATCTGTACCATGGTGTTTCACTTGGGAATGCTCCGAAAGGTTTAGTATTTCTTAAAAGAAATTAAAAACAGCTGTAAAAATACCATAAAACAAAAATAGCAGCTGCAAAAGAGATTAACATTCCTAAATTTCATTTGAACCTGAGATGTTATTTTTCCTACAGCAACATACATACATACTGATTTTTAAAATCTATTCTTTATGAAACTATATCCTTTTAAGAAAAAGATGGATTTTTTTTTTTTTCATTTCACCACTTCTTGATATTACCTGTGAATTTCCTGAACATTCTTTCTCTCTTCCCAGGAATTTTGTATTACATTTTCTTCTGTAATTACTATCAAAGAAAAGCTACACTTGTTGAATCTTGAAAAATTATTTAAATATAACTGATTAAGAATTAAAGATCTGCCTGATAAACAATTTATAGCAATCCTTGCATTTTTGTTACTTACAGCTGTCAAACAGCTTTCAAACTGAGCTTAAATCACCCTGAGCCTGCTTTAAAATTTTATATAGCGTCTGTTTTCCAATTAAGCAGCCAGTCATAGATGAAACCTTTCCTAATCTTTTTCATATATATAATAAAACCAAATGTAATTTATAAAACAGGACTGGAGGTGCTGACAGTATAAAACAGTTTATTTTGCAGTCTTGGTCAAAACATATGGCAGCAACTTTTCTAGACTTCTGCCAGATGGCAGGCCTTAATCGATTTTGTCTGTTGTGCTATATGTTAATTCTCTGTGAAAAGTGTTTCTTCAAACTCAATTAAAAAATTAATGACTTTCATTTTCTTAATGAGCAACTAATGCTAAAACTGTCATTTGGATAGGTCTGTTTAAGTTTGTAAAGTTTTTGAAAGCCCAAAGATATTTACACAACAGGTAAAATTGATTCTAATGGCCTTGAAAACTGTGATTGTTATTCATCAGTGTGCATATCATTTCATGTGAATCTGAATAAATTTCTGTTTATGATAATATTCCTTATCTTGCATTTCTGTTTTTCTTGTGGCTTTTTTAACTAATGATATTGTTTCACTTTGCAAATTTGAGTAATTTTGAGCACCAAAAGACCCCAGAGTAAAATCTCAAATCATCAACACTAAAATCATTACCCCAAACTATAAACACATTAAACTAGGAAAAGAGTATAGCATCTATCTCTACAACTCAATAAAGATACTTTATGATACAATAACTGTTATAAACTTTAACTATTGGTCTACCCAACACATTTCTTTGTATTTCCAATCCCTCTCATATTAAAATACTGTATTTTATGTTACCATACTACATTTAATAAAAGTTGCACAAGGACCAGTCTCGAAAGTTATTTTAACAGGCAATTTTTGTTTTGATAAGTATGAAATTTCCTCTCTACCCAATAAATAATGAGGCATGAATTTATGATAAAACTGCTTCCTGATGGACAAACACAGTGGGCACAAAAATCTTTAAATTCTATTAGAATTCTAACAGTTGTAGTTTCTATGTATTTTGATGAATATGTTAATAGCATGGATGCCTTAATAACCGCATTTTTTTAAAGTCTGTGAGTTAATGGGAAATATAATAAATGTTTATACATTTTAGTTTCCTTTTACTGCTATTCGTCCTTTGTTATACATATTATTTGTGACACAGCCTTAGATTTTGAACTAAAATAAGATGTGTGCATAACAGAAATCAAATGAAAGGAACAGTCCCCAGAGAAATATGCAATCCTTTTGTAGAACCCAGCTTTAATGTAGACCAGTACTTAACATATTCACAACTTATAACGTATGAAATGGGTGTATGTTGAAACAAAATATCAACCAGATCTATTCTCCTTACCATGTTTATTTTATGACTACTTTCTTTTGAAATAGACCAGGGTTATGGTAATATGTATGTAGACTAAATAGATTGTGTTTTCTCCAGCAATAATCCCACAGAAGTACAAGGCAGAAACACTGTGTTTTTCCAATATAATCCAGCCAGGGCAAATGACAGCCTTACCTGATGGCTGATATCTTTTATAGTACAGCTGTGACATATTTTATGCATCATGAAGAATGATCAAACATTTCTCTGGAGTCTTTCTGTCATGAAATGTGGCCCCATGCCCCATGTATCCCTTTACTTTAGGCTATAATACATCTAAACTCTACCAACTGGTAGCTCTTTTGTAATCAGGATGTATTTAGGAACGTGTAAAAAGTGGGTTTTTTTGTATTACATTTAATATTTATTGGGTTTAGTAGACAATAATGATTGTTTGGAATATATTTAAGATAAATGGTGCACATACCTGATAAGAAAAATACCACTGTGTGTAATTAAATATTTTTAAATGGATCATATGCTTATATTTTGGAAAATAAAATAGAGTACAGCTTACTAAAAGTTGGATGTCTGGGGATTTTGGAATGCGGTGCTTTACAATAATGTAAAGATTTTTACTTATAAAAATATGTTGATATATTTGACTCAAAACTTCTTAGCAATTTAACTATCCTGAGTTCTTCACTACATTAAGTATTTTTAAAGCAAGGTTCATAAAAGATTTAATATCTATTGCAACATATTTTCAAGAGTGAGGACAGTACTCTCTCCTGGTCGCTCAGTTGATTCCCCACACATAGACTTCGAGTGTCATTTGAGAGATCTAAGGTATCCAGTAGAATGGATTGTAAAAATGACAGTAGCCTTGTTTCTGTGGAGGGAAAGTGGGAAGCTGAGAGTACAAAATAAGGCATCTTAACAATGATAGTTATTTAGCAACTAATTCAAAACCTGGATAGAAGGCAAACCATAACACTACATTGCTTTTTTTGACAAGAGGAAGAAGTCTGTTCAGATTAACTGTGTTTTAAAGTAAACTTCTCGTACAATTTGGGTCTAGGCATAATTGGAAGAGAGCAAACAACAATATTTATAGTCATTGAGCATCAGTTATGAGTGGAATATGTCTCTATTGCAGTGATAGAGGAATTTGACCCAGGCAGAGCTCAGGAGGAGCATGTTCATTCTTTCAGCAAACAAAGCTTGTGGGTTTGCTTTCCCATTTTGAGATGTTTGGTTCCAGGACTCAAACGCTTTTGACTTTGCATCTCATTGACATGCTTTGAGCACTACAAGACATCTGCTAGGAAGACCTCTTTTGTTGAAAGAATAGAAATCAATGGGAATTAACATGGCCCAGGAATAGACCATTATCAACCTAGATATTACTTTGGAAAGCACTATAATAAACCATAAAATAATAACACTAAATAGAAACCATGACCATGCTCTCTTGGGCATCATTTTTCTAACAGGAGGAAAGCAGATAAGATTTAGTCATGGATTCACATCTACGCAGGATAATCTAGAAGGTATTTTTTACCGGTTAATGCATTACATACTCTTCAACAGGTGACAAAGATTAGACTTTTATATTTTTGTCTCTTATATCATCCAGTGTCTAGATACCTTTTTCTGCTGCTCCAAGAGGTGGGAAATAAGTGTTATTTTCTTACAATACTTTTTACACTTCACACAGGTAAGTAGCTGCCAGTCAGACAACACATTCATCTGCAAATTTCTATTTCTTTCTTTGGTTTAGAGTGATTTTTCTGTTTATCTTCACATATCTTATTTTGGATAGCAATCTGTAGAAAAAACTCTCTTTTTTTTTTTTTTTTCTCAGCAGTAGCATTGGGAAAACTTTTTTTTTTTTAGGTGTCATGAATCATGAACTTCATTTTCTTTGAAACACCTAAAAAAAGAGAAGGTGCTTTGATTAGTGAGGTTTAGAAAATGAAAGCAGTATTAGAAGGGGAAAAGTAGAAAATGGACAAAAAAGATAAAAAGAGCATGAGAGAAATTGTATTTTCTGATTTTTTTTCTTTTCATATACCCCTTTTAAAATATTGCTTGATGATAATGCCTTTCCTATTGCAATAATGAAATACACTATTTGCCAAAGTGACCACAAACTCTATCTGTTTATGAATAGAGGAAGGAGCCAAACTGAGAACTTTCCTGAGAAATTTCCTGAGTGGAAAATTAGAATTAAATTCTAATATCTCTTTTCCTGCCTCTTATAATCTAACATGTAAGAACAGAAAAATAGGGAACATCCCATCCTGCTTAATAGAACAATTTGAAGTCCAATAAGACTACTATGACTTTCCTTGCTTCATTGTGGGAAGTGATAGGAGACACTTGAGGTACTTACAGAATTCAGCAAAGGCAGTCTAATCTCAGAAACACACTATACAACACACTAGCTCGGGCAAGAAGACCTTATCTCTGGCTAATGGATATATTAAAGATGCTTATTTAAAGAAATATGAAACATTCAGATTTTATCAAAGCCATAAATTATTTTCAATATAGATCTTTCTTTAACAAGCTTTGATCTGTCCCCCCTATTTTTTTAAATAGTTTTATAGTCCTAGTTTGGTTTTTTACAGAACTATCAACTTAGTGTCCATTCTCACAATCAGCAATGACAAATTCTTTTTAAAAAGTATAGAGAATTTCAAGGTAGAGACCTGTTTTTGTTTATTTCCAAACTGTTAGTCTACACCTTTTAAACCTAATATAGATTATATGGTGCAAGGAAGAAAAAAATCATGCTCAGGTAATTTTTAAAAACTGAACTAAATTTTCCTCCTCTCCCTCTCCCCTCCGTCTTCTCTCCTTCTCCCCTCCCTCTTCTTTCTCTCCCTTCTCCAGTTTTTCAAGTGCTAATGGACTTGAAAGCATTTCTAGTTCATCACAGTTCTGATTTGCCTTATATATATTTATGACCTTTATCAATACCAGGTGAGCAATTGTACATAAATTGTATGGTGATCATGTGGCATAGGTAATTATCCACTAGAGACTGAGAAGGGAACATCAAACAACTTCTCATCTAAAACAAAATTAGAAAACAGGTTTATAGTGGTATATCAAGACAAAGTTGTAAATGTACTTCAGCTAAAATATACACCTGCAATACTATCTTAATTAATGGAGAATCCTAGAGTTCAGTTAATTTAACAATCAAATACACAGAGGTTTTTTCACACAGAAAATATATACTAATATTTCTATATTTCATTAGTATAAGATCCATATTTCATCTGGAAAAACTCTCACAGAAACTGAGCAATCAGCCTCTCTGGATATGGTATAGTAATGTACTAGCTTGTGTGTATGAGGTCGTATTATAGAGATGTCAGTTTTAGTTTGAAACATAAACATATTTTTATTTATACATTAGTGCTTATAGTGATCAATGACCATCTGTGCAGTATATTAGAATTTGGTTTTGATCAGTAGAAAGCAATTATTCATAAAACTCAAAACAGAAGGCAAAGTTGTGAAAGAAAGGAGAAGAATTATGTCTTTCTTACAGGGAAGGTAATTTTAATATAGACGAGATTGGCCCAAGTCCTGCAGTTTGGATTGATAGATTATCTAGCAGAACTATCATTTCAATAATCTCAATGACAGTGTAGCAGTGGATACTTGGTACAATATTATAAATTAAATTTACTGCAAATGTCATTGCAGAGAATATGGAAAGAGATCCGTCATTTGTATTTGTAGAAGTTAAGATAGGGAAAAATTTAAGATTCTTTGACAAAAAATAACAAAAATTATCTACATGATATAGTTATGCTACGAGTTATCTAAAAGATTCCTTTCATCATTGCTTTGCTCATTAGGGTACTTGAATTACACTAATATTTATTTGATCAGAGAGGAACAATGTTCTTTTATTCATTAAAATTTTTTTCCAGGTTTTAAGAATATCCAATGTCCATGTTGCAGAAACAACTTTTTTTCAGAAAGTATGTGCAGCCTCTGTCTAATTGCGGATGCTCTACTAATGCAACTGTAAAGCTAAACTATGAATTGGTAAATAGATATTCACCTGCATATAAAGTCATATGTTGACTTGACAGTGATGTTTACAACATAGATGCTAGGTCAGTGATGTAAAAACTCTGTAATACAGGGGACTTAAGAACAACAGTAAAAGTGTTCTTTCTGTTTACAGGGTTTCTTAGCTCCATTTTATCATTTTCTTTGCTATCACAAGGTCATATATAATGTAATCTAAAAGCTTTAAGCAAAATTACAGAAGACTTCAATTTGCAGGCACCTGAAAATTGGTTGCAGCACATTAGAGCTAAATTCTCTTCAAAGTTAGAATTCATAAGTTTAAATGAACTTTCTTACCTAAGAGAAGTCAGTGGGAATTATCTCTGAAAGCAAAATTCTGCCATCAGTTTAAAATGCAATTAATGTAAAGATGATTAATTGTTGTGTTTTTTTAGTGTTGTTATTTGTTTGGTTTTGAGTTTTTATTTTAATGCATGCTAAAATCAAAAAAATGGAAATACATATAAACCATATTGCAATTTAACCCTCAATATGTCATATCTTTATCTGCAAAATATGTATATATGTATTTTAGACTAATTTGTCAGCAAGTTGGAAAATAATTAATATTAATTATGCTAGTTTTAACTTATAATTGAAATAAAAAATGGAATTGTTATAACCAATGTCCTGTGCAAAATGCACTCCTACAGAGAGGATATCAGGTGGGACTCTAAAGATCTCAGTTCTATTTTAAGCCTTCTACTGTGTTACTTTGAGAGTCTTGTGCCTAAGTTTCTCCACCTAAATAATGACAACTTGCATAAAGTGCTTCAGAAACATATACTTCCATAAAGTGAAGATGAATACTGTTGAAGGCATAGTTATTATTTTTAATATAAATAATTTATGAAATGATGAAATAATATTCAACATCTAGGTTACTATGAGATTGTTTGCACTGATCTGCTTAATTTCTATATTAGTTGTACCTTCATCATAAACAGGTACATGGTGGAACATATGCCCTCCTCTGACTCTTAAAATGAAGAAAAAAAACCCCAAAATAGCATCTAACTGTAATCTTTCCTATTTCTGTCTTTTCATTTCCATTTTCTTTCTACTTCCTTCTCAATGTTGCCAAATGGCAGGGGAAGTGATTCTTTCCCTCTACTCAGCACTGCTGAAGCCACACCTGGAGTGCTGAGTCCATTTCTGAGCTTCTCAGATCAAGAGAGACATGGACATACTGAAGAAAGCTCAACAAAGGACACTAAGATGACCAAGGGACTGGAGCAACTCTCAGAGGTAAGTCTGAGAGAGCTGAGTCTGTTCAGTTTGGAGGAGAGCACTCAGGAGGGATCTCACCCATGTGTATAAATACCTAAAGGTGTGATGTGAGGGAAGGGAAAAGAGGACAGAGCCAGGACCAGAGTCAGTTGGAAAAACAGAGAAGGAAGCTAAATTTGAAGATCAAGAAACAGTGTTTTTCCATGAGGTTGATCAAGCACTGCCACAGCTCAATCAGGGAGCTTGTGGAGTCTATCCTTGAAGACATTCAACAGCTGTTTGGACACGTTCTTTAGCAATGTGTTTTGTGCTAACTTTAATTCATCAAGGAAAACTGGATCAAAAGAGTTTCATTTAATTCCAGAGTATGCTTGCACTTACAGTGCAAACTGAATGTATTTACGGCATGTATAGTAATTAAGCTGTTGTGGAAAATAACATACCAGTGATTTGAAATAGTCTAAAGGGAATGGATGTATGATATGAAATTATTCTGCTTCTGCTGTAACCTATCAAGTAATTAAGAAAAAAACAATGGAAGCAGCAGGGTGCTTCTGAGACATTGAAAGAATAGGGTATTTTGATTTGTCATTATCTATCTATCTATCTATCTATCTATCTATCTATCTATCTATCTATCTATCTATCTCTTTCTTTCTTTCTTTCTTTCCATGTTCTGCTGTATTTCATGTTTCCCCCTTTCTCTTACAGTTATCCCTTCCTGGTGGACAAGAAGTTGACAAGACTTCTCGTCACCAATGGGTGTGCAGTTTAGTTCCATTTGTCTAGAAAATTGAAGCTAATGTGTCAAAAGGTGAGAGAAAATCTCTCATGACCATAAGGATGTGTAGGATGATAATTCAAGATAGCTTGCAATGACTGTCCTTTTTGAGCCAGAGGTCATATTTAGCATTGAGAAAATACAGACTATAACTTGTACATTAGATTTTTTTTCTCTTCACATTTCTTCAGGAATACTCCTTAATTCAAACAGTTTTTTTAAATATATTTGAAAAGGATTTTAATTTCCAACACAGGAAGTATATATACAACTATTGTAGCAATCCAATTTGCTATCCTTTGGTGAATCTACCATCAAGGAAAACATGAAAAGGTAAAAAATTCTAAATGCCACTAGGATGAACACATTCTTTGAAATATCCCTCATTTCAAGAGTATTGAGCACGTATAACTGAACAGTTATGTCATACTCGTTTGCCTACGTAGCAAAGCAATGTTCAAACACACAGGAAAAACCTGTAGCCCTTCAGCATGCAAAAAGTAGAGTTCAAGAAACTAATGCCATATAAGGATTTTTTAAGAAACTCTTATTTATATGATTGCATGCAATTGTTTACATTTTTTCTTAGTTATTAAAGCAAAAAGTTGCTATGTTGATTATAGCAAGAATTTGCTTTGGATAAGTTTTTATTTTTTTAAAACACATTTCACTATGGTGCATCAAAGCATGAAATGACCATGATTTATTGCAAAGAGCAATTTCCAGCTGAGACAAAGTTATTGGAACTCCTCCTGGCTCAGCTGGAGGGAGAGAACTTTCTTGGAGAACATTGTGGAGTAACTAAGTACAGACTCTAAGTAACTTTTAGTTACAACCACAGTAATGTGCAGAACGTATGTGCATACTAAATCTAATCACCAGTAGAGATATGGCTAATGAGTTACATTTCCTGTGGTATTCAACCTCCATATGGCAGGTACAATATTTATCACGCCATATGCTTCATACCATGGACAAGAGTACATTCTGTAAACATGATTATGACACCTTTTCATTGATTCAAGAAGTGGCATTCAAACAGAAACTGTTTCAAGCTTCTGCCAAGATGGAATAGCTGGGAGGAAGTCAGTAAAGCATTAACAGAAGTTTCCCCAGCAGGAATGTTTTTGTCCAAGGACACATCAGTATCAAAACACAGAATGACTCATCATGGAAAAAATCCTTCACATGATTTCACACTGGTGAATATTATAATTTTTACCTGAAAATTTTATTGTCAGATTAATGTTTCTCTACTACACATGCTAACCTCAATAGATGTCTATTAACCATAACAAATACATTGACACCTAACCCATATGGAGGCACTTATGTGCAGGCATTGTAGGGAACTGAATCCCACTTTTCATGGGGATTCAGTGTCCTAAACACAAGCTCCTAGTTCTGTTAGCAAGACCAGAAGTCTCCAAGACATCTGCATGTAGCTTTCATATGAGACACAGGGCCTGCAGAAGGCTGTGCCCTTCTGCAACAAATCTTGAACTGATCATCAAATTTTGCCTCGCTGTTTTGTACTGCTGAGATTACAGTTCTATGTATGTCACAAAATACAAGAAAATAACTCTGAACTACTGCCTTATGTTCTCTGCCCTAACTGCAAGACAATCTGATCTCCTTTTTTTTTTCCAAAATGCCGTTACGGACTTATAGTCAAACATTTAACTTAATATTACCTAAATACTGTTTTAGCATTGCTTTTGTAAACATTCAGATCAGACCTAAATGCCTGCAAAAAGTATTATTCTGTGTAGACTATCTAATTATAAAACACTTCACCCATGCTAAAAATCTTTTAAGTGCTGAAAGGATCATTAATTTTCCCATAAAGTTTGGAAAACACTAGTCTTCCTTTTATTATTGATTTACAAAAAAAATAAAATCTGTCTGAAGAGATCATTATGAAACTGCAAGATTAGAATCAAGAAAAATATCATAATGTAAGGAAATCTTGAAAATATAAATCAGCTTTTAAAAAATAAACCGGACTATTTTCACCAGGAATAATCATAAAAAAAAGAATTCATATATAAAAATTCACTATTGTTAAGTTCATGAAAGATTATACCTATTATAAACGGTAATACTATTATAAAAAAAGTGAAGTTGTAGAAAAATACGTAATTATCAGAAAAAAAGTTTTTCCAAACAAGCAAAACTTTAAAGACTACTGTTTTCAAAAATAAGGCATGCACAAAATAGCATTTTCCTTTATTACTTACCTAATCATCCCTCTCAAAGATCTAATATGGAAGCCTCGAGTAGGGACTTCAATAAACATATTGCCATTTTTCATTCCTTAAATATCCAGAGAAGCAAAATACGATTTCTGTTACCGAAAGAACCTAACCACCTAAACTCTCTTATACAGAAGCCCTTCCCCCTGGTAAATGTTCAAATTATGCCTAAAGGACCATGATGCAAATTTGCATATATGTAAAGTTGTCTAAGTATCAGCATTCTTTGTACAAAAGTCACCCTTCAATTTTATCTTCAACCTTTTAAGTAAAAAATTGGCAATAGAAATGTTTTAATTGTTAATTTGGGATGATTTTTTATTCTCCCTCCCTTAAATCTTTATCACAAGAAATAGCTCTGCAAGGAACTTACTATTTTTCATGGGAGAAAATATTTACTTTGACAAGCATTACAGTAAGACTTTCTTTCTCATTTGGAGGATAGGGAGGTTGGGGATTTTTGTTGTGTTGAAAAGAAAATAAACCAAACCAAAACAAAACATGGTGATCTAAACAGTAACATGACTTTAAAAACTAGTTAACTCACATTTCTGAAAAGGGTTTTCTGAGTATTGTCATTGAATGTTAAGTGTAGTAACAGGCATTACACACACAGATATCAAGGACTTGGGACTTGCTCCACATGGTCTAAGTCCTAGCTACTACTGTAAATAAGCTGTAATTGCTAGAGGGTAGGGTACTTGGTTATGTCACACTGGAAAGGTACTTCAGAAACACCTACAGAAAAATGGATTTGAATTTCAGTGTTACCTTTGGTAAATTAGGAAGATGTTATTCACCATCAGCCTTCTGAAAACCAGCCATAGAACCAGATAGATTCACTCAGCAGGCAATGAAGAAGAGGGTCTTCACAGACCACCTACTAAGGTGAAATTAAAAATGTCTACATCTCACACACTGAAGAGAGCATCAAGATAAGTAGCAAAATATAAAATTCTTAGCTGGTAAAACTGAGCTGATTGAAAGGCTGCCTTTAAATTATCAGAAGTTGAAGAATGCTATTTAAGCTAAAAAAGACATACTAAAAATGAGTGAAGAAAGGTAACAGAAAAGGAAACAAAGGAATTAGGTATTAAGGAAGATAGAAAAAAAAGTAGGACAGAGGTTAAAATGAAAAAAAGCTCAATCTATAGAGCTTTTAACAGGACATGAATGTTAATCTAAAACTCCAGAGGTTTTTGGAAAACTTTAAGAAACCATAAATCAAAATATGAAGGGAAGATGAGAAATAGAAAAAGGTAAAATGTATAAGTTTTTGTTTGTTTGTTTCATGCTGATGTTGAAATTTTTCATTTTTTTTTTTATTAATCAGATTTAATCCATGGGATTTTACTTTAAATTTAAAAAAGGACATCAAAAGTACAGGAATTGTAATTTTTTTGCATACTGTGTTAGAAACCAATGTGTATGTAAGCAGGTGGAAAAAAAAAGAAAAAGAAACAAACCCAAACCAAGCCAACAAACAAATAAACAAAAAACAAACGAACAAAAATCCATAAATATGAAAATGACTTAAATAGACAATCACAAAGGGAAAGCTCCAACACTTCAGTATAGTTTTTAAGCCCATTTCATTGGTTCCAATGGTAATACAATGGTTTTAGAGCAGTTGCCAATTTTCCTATTGTGTGTTCCATTAACTAGGCATATGGAGTCAGTTAAGAACGAAGTGGTAAATGTCATTGCTTTTGTTGGTTTAATCCAGACCTTTAACTTCACTGTTTTGCATTTAATAAAACACATTATGAAAAAGAAGCGTGACATCTTCTTATAAAATATATTTTATCTACATAAAGGCAAATTAAAGAGCAGGTGGTGGATTTAGAAGAACCTACTTCAACTATCATTTCACACCATTGAAAGAAATATTCTCACTGTTGGTTAGAGACTATCACAAAGAACCAAATACAAAACTAAGTGAATAACTCCTTCTAGAATTACTTACCCAGCAAAGGCTTTCATTACAGTGCATCTCAGGTGGGATGAAACCCCATGATAGGGAAAAAATGAACGCATTTTAATCTGATTAGATGTGAATATTTTAAAATTATATGTCGCTTCAAAAGGTATTCTTATTAGAAGTTCTGTGCAACAGCTTCAGCTTCAATTTTTTATCCTGTTGATGAAGGTAAGAAGGTAAATTCATCACCACTAAACAAAACCGCCATATAAATGCACCTGAAATTCTGCAAGGTGGGTGCCCCATAATAGTAATCTATCAAGCTGCACTGATTTCAGGGAAATTGTAACAACTTATTTCTCCAACCAAGGTGTCTGAAATATAATCAGCACAGAAGTTCTAAGGGTTTGTAGTTTGAACAGTAATGGAGTCTGACAATACATTATAAAGCAAAGTTTTATTGAGACAGCAGGAAAGACAAATAAAGACATGCCCATAAGGCAATTTTTGCAATCCCTAATAGCAAACACAGGATCATAACCGATATCTTGTCACTCTGGTGGAATGCCAGGGACAGTTGGAGTCCAGGTCATCTGGCTACAACAGCCAATCATGCAAATGTCTTTTGAAACTGGGTAAGAGTTGCACCACCCCTTGTTTCCACCAATGGTAGGGAGTTTTGAGACAATCATATGTTATGGGAATCACGTGAGTGACATCCTTCCTACACTGCCTATCCTAGTCAAGGGCAGTGTGTTGTCGGTCTGCTCTATGCAGTCGATATTGGTTGAGGGGCAGGGTGTCAGAGCCTTAAAGAGCACTGTACATTTTCTAATTATAATAAATAAATCAGTCTGTATTGAAGATGAGCTGCAAATTACAAATTTCTTACTCCAAAATACATCAAAATGATGAATAAAAAAGCCACAGAATTCTTTTTAATGTATACCTCTCAGGTATTCATATGGCCTAAACCCCAGACTTTTAAGGTTTTTGAGAACCTGAAGATACAGAGACACACCTAATAGGATTTCTAAAACCACCCAGGTGTGTAGCTCTCATTGATTTAATTGAAAGAGAAGGACAGGAATTAAATGCTGAAATGACAGTGACAATAGAATTCCTTTCAGGCTCTCTTACATAATTGTCATATCCTTGAGAGCAGGGAACTAGCTGGTACTTGAAACAATTAATGTTTTAGTTAATTTTATTATGTTACTTAATCTAACATTGCTTAGCTACCACAGTGGTAAGTATTAGAAAATCCTGTTTCAGGGAGCTTCACCTTTTTTTTTTCTTTTGAACAAACATCCAGAGTACCACAAACCTCATAGTATTATCTCATTTTAGTAATGTTTTCCCTTCATTCTGAGCTTCATTTCATATTTTCTGTGACTTGTAGTTACAGTGCTAATACAGACTAATGTTTTACCTCTGTGTCACTGATTCGTATTTAGAAGGGTATCCTCAACCTGTGTCTCTCTGAAGCACATGAATCAAGAGAGAACAAGTACTGTATTTTACAGATGGAGTTGTCTGCCCCCATTAGCAACATACAGGAGAGTATTTGAACTACAGACCCTAGGGCACAACAAAATCCACGTCTCATTTCAAGTCAAGCCAGAGAGAGACCATATCACAGAGAAGCAATTGGGAGTGTTTCTTAGAGCATCAGTGAGAATGATGTGAAGAAAAGCAGAATGAATAAATTACCAAGGCACTTTGGAAAGAAGTCTGTAAACTTCTGTGTTAGTGCTTGAAAATGATAAGGAAATGTCTTTTGTGAACTCTGAGGTTCCCTCTATAAGTGGCTTTCCTTGCCAATTTCCTTGCCAGCAGAGATATCCTTCCAGAAGAGGTAGCCAAGAAAGGTGTGTGGCTCAGCAATATTCTTTACTGCTCAGTAATTTTTTCCTTCTCATACTGTGAGGGCTGGTCATTCACTTTACAATGAAGATAAAGTGACACATTTGAAAACTAAAAATAGGACTAACTTGATGGGTTTGTCTTTGTGATTTTAAGGAAAACATCCATTTGGACATTAATTTATGCATTTTAAGCAGGTAATGTAGCTCTCTTTGTCTATTTCTAGCCAAAATGTACGTAAACTTCCCCCCTCCCAAAAAAAAAAAAAAAATCTGTGCATCTAGTATTCAGTAACTCTTTGGATTATTGCAATGGGAAAAGGAAGTAACCTGAATATCTAGAGAACCATTCTAATCTATCAGAATGCTTATTCTAGTTCCTCTATTACTTTTTGGAACTCTGACTGTTATATTGGCATTTTTAAGGCTAAGGTATTTTTCTCATTTTAAAACCACAAAATCAGGAACAACAAAATAATGAACAACTGGACAAATATTCTTTTTTGTTGTTGTTTTTGTCAGAGGGGATTTTGCTAACCTTATGAACGGTGCAAGAGTGCTGTACCACAACAAACTTTTCTCTATAATGTCTATTAGAAGTTAATCTAAGAAGAAGTTTCTTCAGATCTCAGGAAACCTGGAAGTTGCTAAGGGATGCTGCTCTGAAGTATGCTCAGATGTTAACATCCCATGGGCCCCACAGCTTCCCTCTCAACAATCCTTGTGAATTGCAAGAGAGCAACTCCATCCTTTAAAGCACCAATTGACAGCTTTGCCAAATGGTGTTTGATCATCCAACTCAAGGCCATAAACTTTAAACAATTTTTAGAAGTCACAAGTCCTAGAGTACTGAGCACTTGGGCTCCTATTTTCTCTTCTCCCCTTTTCCTCCTGACAAAAGAAGCTGTAAAAGACAAATCCTCACTCCTCGGGAGCTCCCAACTAAGTCAAGGCTTCACTATTCATATTCTCTTATGCAGACTTGTTTTGGGGATTTTTTTATTATGAAGTACGACTGTAAAGATCCAGTCCTCCAAAACCCCATAAGCTATAATTTTCATGAGTGATAGTAGGTTCACCTATTTTAGTTGTCACTTTGGGAAACCTCTTTGCAAGCTATTGATTCTTACCTCCTTTCTCCAGCACAGAAGAGGCTAAACCAGGAGAGATGAGCATGAGTAGGGTAAAATTTTCTATCTTAACAGGAATTTTAATGACATGTTTTCTTTCCTACTTCAAAAGTTCTCATTTCCTATTGCAGGTGAATTGGATTATTGATCAACTCAGTGAAAATAGTGCAATGGTGGCATCACACATTAGTGGAAATTGTATTACATTATTTAGCCAAATACAGAAAAAAAAACCAAAAAACAACAGTTTTGAGGCTCTAACATTCTGTTAGAAACTGAGTGAAGAGGTCAAAGAAGTTCTCATGTGGTAGGAGTTACTATTAATAACCACTGTAGACCTCCTGTATTTTTTCAAATGCTTTCCTGAATGAAAGACCTTTCTCCCAATAAGGATATTTCTCTGGGAACTGCACAGTGGTCCACAGGGTTTGCCCTCTGTCTCTTGTTGCTCAGGTCAAACCTGTGCAAACGAGTGCAGGACAACCCAAGAAAAATACTCAGAAAAGTAGCAGGGCTGTGCTTTACACCTGCATGGCCAATCAAATGTGGCCAAGCATGTGGTCATGCTTACACAGAAGCAACCTCCTCTGAATCATGAACTGGACTTCTCACTAGGGTCACTAAAGCCATTTATCCAACAGCTCTCAAAGGTGCCATGTTGCATTTGTGCTTCTCCGTAAATTACACGGTCTTGTGATTTTCTTATGAACCTCTATCAGTTTGGGGGATATGTTTTGACACAAAATGCAACATCTGTCTAGCTTAAACCCACCCTCAAGATTTTACAACTGTGGACACAATGAATTCCTCAGGGTCCTGTTCATTCTGGAAATTCAAGTAGAAAGCTACACCAACTGCCAAAACTATGTCCTCTAGTCCTTCTGATGTATTAGAACTATTTTCCTGTCTTTACTTTAACAAGTCATACTGGATAGTGAAAGGGTAAAACAGACATGCTGCAGAAAAAGAAGTGATCCATTTTTTTCCCCCAAATCCTGCATCTCTCTTTCAAACACAAAATCAAAAAAAGCATATACAACCAAAACATAAAAAAACAAAACAATCCCAATGAAATAAAAACCCCACAAGCCATGTTGAAATCTAAAAACTCTGCAACTACCTGTGGTCAAGAAGCCAAGAAACAAACTATGTTTTCTACAGGGAAAACATACATTTAGCATTCCAAATGATATGGTCCTGTTTGACAGGACAGTTTGTGGTCAATATTACTTAAGAGATCACTAGATGACTTCAACAGTTCATTATGCTCTGGTAGCATGAAGAGTTTCTGTACGCAACAGAATTCTGCATGGTAAGTCTGTTAGATTTACTGCACACACATTAATCCAAATCCCCTCTTTGGATTTCTGAGAAGAAGGGCACTGTTTTTGTCATCACCATCATCTTAGCCAAAACAGGATACTCCTATTCTTCTCCTCCATACTAAGGTAGCTTCTCAGTCTTCATAGTTTCTATTTATATGGTCTACAAATTATGCTAATTTTTTATTAGGTACTCAGTTTATTTCTCATTTTTAATGGAAAAAAATACCTAATTAAGTCAAAGTTATCAGATCACCTGCAAAACAATAGATGGATGAAAAACATAAGCCTGCAGCAATATTGGAAGTGTTCAAAAACTGCCAGCAAATGTCCTTCTCTATCTTCTACCATAGTTTTATGGTGAGGAAAATAGTCAAACACATAGGATTCAAAGTCTGCATGAAATTAAACAGGGCTTGCAAGCTCATGTAGAAAAAGAAAATAGAACCCATAATGTTCAATTTGGCCAGAGCTATGAAGAATCTTAAATCCTAGGAAGGAAAAGAATGATGTACTCATACCAAATCCCTACAAACGGCCTGAAAGAACTCGAAATAGATTTCTTGGATCTCTTTCGTAACTTTTCTTCAGACTATCTGGCTACCTGTTACCTAAACCTATGTTTTATTTTTCAGGTTCATTTCAGCTTTAATGACACCTTTTCAAGCCTTTTTTTAGATAATCTATTTTCTGGGTAGTAAGTACCACCTACTTCAATTGTTCTGTAAGATGAAGATAAACATTTTGAAGGCTTCTTTTTCTGCTTTTTGCAATTTATGCCTTGCCCTGATTCTGACATTCCTCATTCCTGTTGTTTTGCTTAACTTTGTCCTTTTTCAAATCTCAAACCTGGCTCTTCCCCAACACTGATTGTTGCAGATCCTTCATTTCTTCCTTGGTCATGTCTTTTCTTCAGCCCTGGCCGCAAACCTATCTTTCTGCTCATCTATTTTCAGATCATCACAATCTGGATTCATTCCCTGGATCTTCAGGGATTTCCAGTCTGAGCTGAGAATCTCTGCAGTTAATGAATTCATGACCCCAACAGTACCTAAGTGTAGTAAGACAATGTTGTGCTTTTTTTTTTTCCCATAAACGATATAAACCATGATTGCTGACCCGAACGTCTACTTTATAATTTTAGATCTGTCTGAACCAACCCCAGCTCTATATAAAATAGAATTCTTTCCAATGTGTTTCATACTGTAAGTATCTGTGCTCAGATCATCAAATTTCAAATCTTTGGTTTGTCTGCACAGCAGCTAGAGGAGTTGGTGATTGCAGCACAGAGATACACATGAATTAGCTTTGTGCTAGGTAATTCAAATAACAATAGCAAATGTCAGAGCATGGACTTGAACAACTGAAGGTAGAAGCCCCTTTATATTTACTGGAAGAACTGAATCTTGCACTGTATCTTCAAGGCAATTGGAGCACAAACTAGCTAGATTGAAGGCAGACAAAGTAGCTGCTTAAATTATATCTTAAGAGTTCCAAAGTGGACATAGCCTAAGAGAGAATAATGTACTATTATTAAAACAAAGTCACAGCTGATAAACATGCATGTTTCATTACGACAGTAAAAAAGTACACTAGACGTACAAAACAAGAAATGTATTCCAAGATGCTAAGCATATGCATCCAAGGTCACATAAAACTAAATTAAATTACATTCTATTATTTGAGAAATAATATGAAGTCACTGAATTAATTACTATTGTAACAAGCCCCTATAAAGAGACAGTCAAGATCACTAATGCAGGCTTCACTGGCACTTCCTGACATGGGTTCTTAACAATATAACTTCAAGGTTTTCTGGAGGCAGAAGCTAGGAGTATCTTCCTTCCCTCCCTCCCTCCCTCCCTCCC
>JAWWLV010000088.1:122389965-122419599 GCA_035041135.1 Platyrinchus mystaceus
CTCTGCCCATCGTCCAGCCCCCCTATATCAAACCTTATATAAACCTGTGTTTCCCCTAATAAAGTGCGATCGCCCTCGAACATCACCTTGCCTCGTGTAGCTGATTCTTCCACCTAAGCACGCAGGGCCACTCCTGCCAGCATAGAGCCCGGCTGTATCACACCTGCATACCAAGCCGATAGCCCAGTGACAACCTCGCTCAGCTTGCAAGGACCCGCGGTTGCGGTTTGGACCCCTAACCCAAGCCGCAGTACCTAAAAACCTCAAAGAGAGCAATCCATGCATTAGATGTTTTTAAAAGGCCAAGGCCTTTTCTTAAGCAAATGGAAAAGAAAGGGCAAAAGACAGAGAGAGGAAAGTTAAAAAAAAAAAAAAAAATAAAAAATTAAGCAAATTGTAATTCACCAGGAAGATTTACAAGACCAGATAATTTTCTTATGAGATTAAGCATAAGGATCTGAATTCCTTCTGAAAACATGAGGTTGTTTTAAACATACTTTCCACTAGGTAACCATCTAACCTCACTAAGCATGGTACAGCATCTGGGAAATGGTGGTGGAAAGAGGCTCTATTCTCTATTTCCAAAGCTGTTCAGAGCATGAGGAATTTTTTTTTCAAGCTCTTCAATACTATGGCACGAGTTGTTATTAAGAGATGATTATTATGACCACCTACTTTGCTATTTCTAACATTACAATTCTTTCTCTAAAGCTAAGAGAATTAGTTTAAAATAGAATAGAATAGAACAGAACATTTAAACAAGTTTTTATCTTTGGCAGCTATTTTGTAAACAGATACAATTAGTGAAAATTTATCAAGATTATTTCTTGCTATTATTTACATGCTGTTTGAATAAACAAAGCTCCCCCCAAAAACATAAAAACATAAAAAAAGGACCTGAAAAAACTCTAGGGCCTTTAAAATATAACATCTGCTAAGTCTGAAATGTTTAACCTTGGCAACTGCAGCAGGGTATGCTAGGTTTCATTGGGAAAAATGGGAAATTCTTTTTCTTGAGGTACTACATTTCTGTATCAAAAACTTCAAGCAATGAAATTTTAAGTTTTAAATTATTCATTGTTATGTAAAGAGAATGTTGTAGCTGTTTCAAGAGTGACTCTTACCTATCTGAGATTTAATGAAAGGAGAAATGACTCACTTGCAGAGAGGAGGAAACATTTCAGTATCAGGTTGTTAAAATCTTTTCAACATCATTTATTTTGATCTCAGATTTTAAAGAGTAAGCTGCTGCAGAAATGAATAAATGGGTGGGAGGTCAGGTGAGCTGTTCAAAAGTGCATGAGAAAGTTACTTGAGAACCTTATATTTATTGCATCAAGAGAAATGGAGGTATTTATTGTATCAAGACAAATGGAGACTGCTTAATAAATCAGTGCTCAATTTGTACAGGGATTTTTTTTTTAAGGCTCAATTTATACTTTTTGTTTCCTGACTGAAATGAGCTCCATTTTGTTCTCATTCTGAAAATCTTTTTTTGTATGTTAAAAATTGATGCATAATTTTCTCTCAGATTAAAATTGAAAAAGAGAAGAATCTTCTGGACTGTAAAAATTAGTCATACCTATCTGAAGAGCATCATTTTCTCAGCAGTAGATCACAGAAGAACAGAATTTGCCTGGGCTTTCATCCATATGTTACTCCCAGGAAAGTTGGATTCATCTTGATAAAACTACTGGTGATTTGTGAAAATCTTACATACATGCACTGAAATTTTTTTTTAGATGGTTCCGCTAAACATGGGGGTTCAAAAATTACAGAGAAATTGACTGGTGTTCCTTGGTTATTTCAGAATGGAAGAAAGGAATGGGGGATTTATCTTTTGTATGTAGCAAACATTTTCATGGAAGAATGTTTCTAAAGAAGGCCAAACTACATCAGCACTTGTTTAGTCTGAACTCTTTCCAATAGGTAGAACATGCAGCTTTTAAAGGCAGATACTGTATAGGAGACAATAATGCAGTAAACTTTGAAGACTTGTAGCAAAATTATATTGCAGTAAAGGATTATTGTTTATTGTTTTCTTACAGACATTCCTTCATGGTGTCCTCACTTTAAACAGTGCTTCCCTTATGATACTGAGAAATACTCTGCTGTTTCTGAGAGTTCAAATCACCAGTGTAATTTGCCAGATCTGCAAAACATCTTGTGGTAAAATTCTTAATGCTGATGTCTCAACAAAATCTAGGTCAATTTCAAATAAGCAAATCTTAAGAGAAATGAACCCAATTAATGCTGTTAACAATTACTATACTCTATAATGACAGACATACATAAGAAGTTCTTGAAGAACAATTCTTTCTTGAAAGTTAAGAATTTTTTCTTAGCAAGTGAGATACCAACCAAGGCTCATGGGGATACTTGTGAAAGGTACTAGCAGTTTCTATACAGTGTAAATGGATTAATCAAAAGCAGCACTGTACTCCGTTGGATGTTCATTTTCACACAAAACATTATTATTTATCCCATTATCCAGAGAGAAAATGAAATGCATTCTAGAAAATTCAAGATGTGGTATTATATTAAATTTATTTTTATAAGACCATGTCCTTCTACTGTTAAAACTACTTAATGAATTTTGCCTAATTCATCTATTTAAACTTTTTATTTTTGAGCTCTTCTGATATTCTCATGATTATGAAGCTGTTAACAACTTAGATAACATTAAATGTGGCAAGTGATTTCTGACATAGGGGAACGGAGCAGAAGTATAAAATCCAGTGTAGTAGAGGACCCACCAGACTATGACATCAGTGCAAGAAGGTCTGATTCTTTCTGTGAGTATTTGCTGGGTTTTACTGTTTCAGTAAAGTCACTGAATTTTATCTGGGTTGTTCCTCTTTGATCATCATTGCTCTGTTTCTTTTTCCTGTCATCAAAAGCACAGACATGCACATACACACACACACAAAACCCATTACAAAAGGGGTTGTCATCACAGTTAGGATTTCTTTCCCAATTCATTGAGACCAGGTCTCCTGAGTTAGATGGGTTTCAGTCATTAGAGTTCTTGGTGGTCTCATTCATGCATGTTTTTTTAATGTAAGGTCTAAAATTCATATGTATATCCGGAAGGGATAATGATTCCATTTTTTTAATACTAATAAATCAGATGTCTATTGATGCAGTAAATTTGCAGTGTTATAGGTATTCTGTGATAGAAATGTATTTGAGGTTTTTGACGTACTGTACTCAAGTTCTATTGTTAGACAAAATTTCTTTCCATTTACTGTGAAAGGAAGCTGGGAAATAAGCCTGTCGTTTTGGTCTTCATTATTTCCAACTGTTTAAGCTAGTCTAGTCACATAACAGAATGTAAATCTTGGGAAAAGAATGAAGTGGTAGTAATTAATGAGCTTGAAGTTTCTTTCGCTCAGAAAAAATGCAGTTGTCAGTAGGGAGTATATTTCTTTACACTGATTGCCTGAATACTTGTATTTTAAACATTTAACATATATTTGACCTATTGGTTTTCAGTTTTAATGCCCTAAAAAAGCAAAGAAAGTAGCTAATTTTTTTTGGCATTAGAAATGCACAGGAGAATCTCTTGGCAAAAAAGCTGGCAGCTATGGATGACATACAAACCCAATTAAAGGCCAATATTGAATCAATCCATTTGTTAAACCAACAGGTAAAATTAGTGAGAAGGACAGCAGAGAGCAGAGATGTTAGTAAAAGCAGAGAGTCGCAATCTATTTACATTACTATATTAGCAACCTATTAAATAGTTGTGAATATATATGAGTAAAAAAATGTTATGTGTTGAGTCAAAAGGCAGAGTCTGATGTTGATGTAAGTTTTCTATTCCCTGGAAATGGTTCACAAAAGAATCAAAAGAAATAACATAGAATTTATGACTTAACTACAAAGTACTCTTTGTATTTTGCTATAGCAATAAATTTCAAGTACTGCAGCAAGCCTCAGTGAAAGTTATCATTTCTTCCTACAAACTTTTAAATACCATATTCCCAGCTGTTGGGATCAAAAGAATATCTTCCATTTCTAATCTTAATATTTTATATTTAAAAACACATTGATTCCCCTAAGACTACTTAAATGAATAACAAAGAGTATCCTCTATCATCTTTTACCATTGCAGTCCATGTCAGCTTTAAACACTCTCTAGTGTAACAGACCTTTTAGAATAAAATTTGGAAATATATAGGGAAAAAAATATAATCCTAGAAAAAACACCTTTTTTTTTTTATGGAGACACTATTTTTCTTTGTCTGAAAAAAAAGGATGATAGAAGCAACCACTGATAGTGACTGATCATGAAAAGAAACCCCAGGAGCATAGACACACTATAAAAAGATCTAGGAGGAAGTCATTATGCTGTTGAGGGAATAAGAAATTTAAGTCAGAGAGTTGTGAAATGTTCTCATTATAGGTCATCTCAGTAATTATCTGACATCTACAGATGGAGTCACTTCTTAATCAAAAGAATGAATCATTACTGATATTGATTTAGACCAAGATGTTTGAAATAATGAGTCCAGTAACTCAAGTATAAATTTAGAGGTAATTTCAGCAACTTCTTTGCTAAAGTTTCACACTAAATAGTAATGAAATATCTTATTACATTGCATGATAATGATAAGAAAACGGCCAGACCAGTGTGAACTAAATTGCCCCATCATAATCTGCATGTTAAGATTTAAACAAAAGAAGGAAAAAAGAGGTCACTGGTATTTACCATACCGTGAACACTATAGCTTAATTAGTATCTACCAGAACAGAAGACTGCTTTCTCTTGAGTACAAAATCTGTAGCTGGCACTGCTATTAGATTTAAGAATCTGTAAGTATTTACTTTAGAAATCTTTTTTTCAACAGTTCATAATTTGGCTGTGAAAAGCACCTTGAATAGCATGCAATGTCTCAAAGTAAGAAAAACTATAAAAAGAATTTAAGTTCTGTGAGCTCACTTAATGTCTAGAATAAAAGTATAAAAAGCAAACAGGGAACTGCAATTTTTGACAGGTGTATATTTTTAGATAAACACTATTTCAAAAAATCAGTTCCTTAGAAGATGTTAATTTACTGCAATAAGAGCATGCCACTCCCATTGCTGAATAGACAAGAAGGAGAGACAGCCTATTGTCCCCAGAGACAATCACTTTAGGGCAGTGCTGCATTCTATTTAGAGGTTGCAGTTGTCCATCATGTCATTGTTCCGTGAATACACAGAAAACTCTTCCTTGTCTATCTGACATGTTTCATGAACCTAGCACTAACATTGGCTGAAATTCATCCTTATCTGTGAGATCCAGTCCAAGGCCTGGAAGGCAGGTAGGTAGTAGGTCAAATCTAGTCCCTCACAAGCAGTGGGTGTCTATCATTGTCAGTCATCCTAACCAACACACATCTTTCCCATGCAAATTCTAGTTATGAGTCCTCATATGAAGTTTAACATATGTTAGAAATGCTTCCCCACACATATGGAGACCCACTCAGGAAAAGTTTCTAGTGTAATTAGGACATCATTACTCCTCTTCTAATCTTTCTTATTTTATCAACAAATGTCAGAGGATGTACCCCTTCTTTTTTTAAGGCTACACTTTTTTATCAGTCAAGCTACACTTTTATATCCCTTAAACTGACCATAGGTAGATTTCACTTTAGGATCAATTCTTTTCTGATATAGGGCATTGTGACTAAGAGGCCAACCTACCTCGGTCTTTACTGATATTTTTTCCCATTGCTTTCATCCATGGTATTATTGCCCCATTACTACCAGTCAGACTTGTCAGGCACTATTCTAAAAGCAATGGCGACACTCAACCCTATGGATCCTAATGCTAGATACCATCTTTCTAAAAGCTAGAAAAGTAATAATTTGTACAATATATATAATCTTGAGAAGGTTGTACCATTTTTGTTATTATGGGTGCATTGTCTCTTAACAGAAATTGATCCTTTCACCACAGTATTTTACCTTAAAAAGAATAGTCATGTCTTCTTTCAGGCACGCTCTTGCTTGATTAATTCAGCAGCTCTTTTAGTCCCAGCACAGAAGAAATACTCATTTCTCCAAATTAGGCCCTCTTTGCTTTAGTGTACAAAGACAATATCCTTTTAAGGACAGTTTAGAATGTAGCTTCCAACTTTCCAAATAAAGTTATGTAAAATCTGTGGGTAAAGCTATATTTTGATCAACAATCATAAATAACAAGATAACAAAATATAAGTAGGACTGTAAGCATCCATGTGTGTCTGTACATGAGAAACTTTTTAATATTCAGAAAGATGGCAAAAGAGGTGGCAAGAATGAAATGAACATGAATGTCATACCTGTAGTGTATTTTTAGTATCATGTTTCATCTCTCTGAGGAAAGAAAGCCAGGATATAATTTTTAAGTTAGTTGAGATATCCATGCATGGAATATTTTTGCAATACATTATCCATAAAATATGGCAAGAATCTTGAAATTATAGTGACCTGTTAAGTTTGAAAGAACATGTGAATTCAAAGCAGAACAGGATCCTAACACTGACTGGGAAAAGATATTGCTTTGATTTTCTAGTTGAAATCTGAGGAAAGGAAACATATTAACAGTATGGAAAAGAGAGGAGGTTTCAAGGTCACCAAAGCCCAGTGTGGAAGCACAGTTGTGCTGCTGCAGTCACATCCCTGCTGGGTGAACTTGGAAGACCAGACTTCTAAGAGCAAGGAACGAGATCCCACCTTGAACAAAGCAGAGGGTGAGGTTGTCATGTCAGAGGGCGAAGACAAAGCAAACCTGCCTGGGCAGGCAACACTGTCAGCCTCCCTCCATCTTGCTGCATGAGTATCACTAGTGAAGCCTGGAACATGGCATTCAGGATGTGATGTCTTCTGCTACAGAGTAAATACTGAGAAGCTTATTCAGAAAGTCTGCAGAGGGGCAGGATGTAGCTGCCTTGCCTTCCAGCCTGCCAGAAGTCAGAAGCTCTCCAAAGAAATTTTAAAATTCTCCAGACTAATAGCTTGCAATCAGGTATGCTTGAAATTTGTACTTTTATGTTCTCCTTATACGTCTGTTTCCAGTGTCAGGATCACATACACTTTAAACTTTATGTGATTTACATGGATCTAGCATGCATGCTCAGAGTGCTTTGGAAAAAATATGCACCTGCAGATGGGAAACACTCCCAAAAGAGAGTACATAATGTTTAACCTCTTTGTAATTGATTTAGAAAAATCTTTTCTGAATCAAAATTCACAGCCTTGAACTTTGCTCGTTTAACATTTCCTTTTCTCCATTTTATTCAGTAGTATCTTACTGTATGCATTCCTATTCTGTCTGTGGGGACTTCAATTGATATTTGTGTTGGGTATAGGTGTCAGGGTGTTGGCAGCAGGGGGTTCAGGGGTGGCCTCTGTGATGAGACCCCAGGGTTTTTTCTGTGCTGGATCTTCAGCCAGCTCCAATCCACCCACCACGGGGCACAGCTAAACCCATGAGCCAAGAAGATGGTACCTTAGAGAATACATATTTAAGTAAGGGTAAAAATGCCATAAAGGTAAAAAAGTAGGGGGGAAAGGAGTGATAAACAGCAAAGGGAACACCAAAGTGAGAAGAGGAGGAGAAGACAAGGGAGTTTCATAGTGGAGCAGATATACATGCTACAGCCCATGCAGAACCCCACGTCACAGCAGGTGTTAGTTCCTGAGGAGCCACTGCTCATGGAGAGCCCGTGATGAAGCACAGGAAAAGTGAAAACAAAGGAGCAGTAGAGATCTTATGGAATGACTGCAAGTATCCATTTCCTGCTCCCCATATGCCACTTAGTGCAAGACAGAGGAGTTTGGAAAAGTTGAGGTTGGGAAAGTGGAAGGAGATATATGGGTTTCATGTGTTTTTTCTGTTGTTGTTACACACCACTGAGAAGTCCTTGGTACTGGGTAAGAACCACTCAGCAGCAGCCAAAACATCAATGTTATCAATATTATTCTCAACCTGGATCTAAAAAACACAGCACTGTACAAGCTACTAAAAAGAAAGTTAACTCCATCCCAGTCAAAACCAGGACACTCCCGGAGATCATTCATAGCAAGTGTGGGATGAAATCCTTCAGAGGGGAAGTGCTGAAATCTCACCCTGTCCATTACCATTCTTGGTGATCAGTGCCCATATTGCACCACGCATAGATCATGAGAGAAAAAGATCATGAAAGGGTCATGATAGCAGTCCATGATGACCTCCAGATCTTACCACTGCACCATTGTTCTTGTGAAAGTAGCAATCCAAGCCCAGGCCCAAAAGCCTTTTCACTGTGTCTCAGTATTGGAACTCAGTCTACACATATGTGTACATTGCACATATGAGTCCACAATCTATTATATGTAAACTGAGGCATTTTAAAATCAAGGACAATGGAGATAACTTATCTTTTATGAGATTATGCTTTGATAATTAAATGGCAGTTCCAAATAATTTTGACTTCACATAGAGTTGACTATTTATTGCCATCTTTCACATAACTAGAAATGTGAAAGTCTAATTTGAAGATGTAGTGGGTTGACCCCAGCTGGACGCCAGGTATCCACTACAGCTGCTCTCTCACTCCCACCTGCAACTGGAGAGAGGAGATAAAAAAAAAACAATGAAGGATTCATGAGTTGATAAGAGCTGTGAGAGGTCACTTACTGATCACCATCATGGGCAAAACAGACTCAAAGACGGGATATTACTTGAATTTATTACTAACAGGATGAGAGAAAATGAATGAGAAGTAAAATAATCGTAAAAAACCCTTCCTGCCACCCCTCCATCCTTCCGTGTTCTCCCTCCTCCACCCCCAGAGGTGCACAGAGACAGGGAATGGGTGTTACAGTCAGTTGTCGTTTCTGCTGCTGCTCAGAGAGAGGAGTCCTTACCCTGCTCCCGTGGGATCCCTCCTGTGGGAGACAATCCTTCATGGACCTCTCTGGCCTGAGTCCATCTCACAGGCAACAGTTCTTCATGAAACTGCTGTCCTGTGGGTCACTCCTCCATGGGCTGCAGTCCTTCACCGATGAGCTGTATTGGTGTGGGTCCCACACAGGGCCAAAAGCCCTACCTGGGAAAAAACTGTTCCAGTGTGGGCTCCTCTCTCCACAGGCTGCAGGTTC
This sequence comes from Platyrinchus mystaceus, assembly GCA_035041135.1. NCBI lineage: Eukaryota > Metazoa > Chordata > Aves > Passeriformes > Tyrannidae > Platyrinchus > Platyrinchus mystaceus. The sequence goes on from JAWWLV010000088.1 coordinate 122,399,080, forward strand.
CCGGCAAGACCCTGCTTCTTCTTGGGCCTCCCACGGGGTGACAGCCTCCTTCATGCATCCACTTGCTCCAGCATGGGCTCCTCCATGGGCTGCAGGGGGGTCTCTGCACCCCGATGGTCCTCCATGGGCTGCAGGGGCACAGCTGCTCCCCCATGGTCTGCACCACGGGCTGCAGTGACCACAGCTCCAGCTCCTGGAGCACCTCCTGCCCCTCCTTCTGCACCAACCATGGTGTCTTCAGTGTTGTTCCCATGTTCTCACTCCACTCTTCCCTGGCTGGAATTCTTCACTGTGCAATAACTTTCTGTTCTTAAATATGTTACCACAGAGGTGTTACTATCATTCCTAATTGGCTCAGCCTTGTCCAGCAGCAGGAAGCCCATCCTGGACCAGCTGGCATTGGCTCCACCAGACAGGGGAAGCTTCTAACAGCTTCTAACAGAAGCCATCCCTGTAGCCACAGAAATCCACTACAGAAGACTGAAAATTAAGTGCTCTAAAATTAACTCTTCTGCAAATGTTCCTAGGGTCCTAGTTTTTTCACACGAAACCAGAGTGAAACAGATCCCTTTTGCCACTTCTGAACATTCCAGCTTTATGTTTCTGATAAAAGACTGTAATTATAACACCAGATTGAAGAGTAGGTATCTTGTTTAGTCTTCTCACTCTGTTCTCTTGATTATTGTGAGCATTTTGTGAGTGATATTTTTGTGACTGTGTACTTAGTGCTCTGTCTTTCCACTTTAAGAATGACCTCTTCTTTGATAAGTAATCTCAGATATTTGAGGTTTCACAGTAGCAGGAAACAGCATATGATTTACAATAAAATGGTGCAAAACCAAGGATGTTTCCAGAATCTGTCTAGAATGAATTTATTTCTAATGCAGTTATTTAACTTTCAAGGTTTGGGCTCTACAGAAATGCAAGAAAGGAACATTTATGTCTAAGAAGTTTTGTCAACAAAACTGGATGGTGTTATTCATGTATTTAAATACAGAAGTCACCCTCAGTACTGAAAGGTTATTGTGACCTTATTTGTTTGTGTAAAAAGAAAAAAAGGCAAAAGGAAGATAGAATCTTTCTTAAGTTAGAACATTTGGATTATTTGGTAAAAATTCCTCTTAGTAATGATTGTGTATTAAATTTTAATAATAGTGTAACTGTGGTGGTATTATGGTAAGTTTTGATGTAAGATTGTCAGAAGTTATTTCTGCAGCCAGTAAGAGTCATGGCCAAGGCCTTGACCAATATGGTTAAATAATGTGCAGAAGGTGTAAAACTTACAAAGTGCATCCTTAAGGGAGCAGGCCTGTGAGCTTTTTCAGAGTGATATTTCCAGAAGACATGACACCGGTTTTACAAGAAACTGTTAAGATATCTCAAGAAAATAGCTGTTTTGATTTTAGCATTAAAGAACAAACCTGTGACTTTTGCAATCATTTTAGTGTGACTGATGAGAAATGAACCTAGAAGAAATAACAAGTGTCAGTCTGATATGACAATCAACACAGTACAGCTTTCCCATTATATTTTGTCTAGATATAGTTTAGCTATTCATACTAAAACCCTTACTGGAAGGTAATCACCTGCAACTGCAGCTCAGTATCAGAAATGCAGGTGTCTACAAAGTGTGAAGAGACTTTGTGATAATGGTCAGACAGTGTTTCCAAAGTGGTAAACTAAATTACTCTGTGGGGTTTGTCTGGTGTGGTTGCCAAGCCACTCTTCATCATATAGAAAAAAAACCTGGCAGCCAGGCAAAGTCCAAAGTCGCTGGAGAAAAGCAAAACATCACACCTATTTTTAGAAGCGGTAAAAAGGTGGACCCAGCTGAGCAACCAGTCAGCCTTACCTCTATGCCCAGTAAGAACACAGAGCGCTCCTGAAAGGTATGTCAAAACTTATGAGTGACAGAGGTGATTAGAGACAGACAACAAGGCCACACCAAAGGCACTATGTGCCAGACTAATCCAGTGACCTTCTAATATAGAGTGACCCATCAGTGGACAAGATAAGAGCTACAGATGTCATCTATCTGGACTTCTGTACAGCCTTTAATACAGTCTTCATCAACACTCTTGATGATAAATTGGAGAGATATCCCTGGTCACATCCAAAGAGCTGCAGTTAATGGCTCAATATCCAAATGAAAACAAGGAATGAGTGGTGTTTCTCCAGAGACTAATACTATTTAATGTCTTCATCAATAACAGATGACAGATGTTTACAGATGACACCAACCTGAATGGTGCAGTTGATACACTTGAGAGAACGGATGTCATCCAGAGGGACCTGGCCAGGCTACCACAGTGAGGTCCTGCACCTGCATCAGGGCAGTCCCCAGTATTAACACAGTCTGAGATTTTAACTGATTGACAGCAGTGCCACAGAGAAGTACTTGGTTGCGGACACTTGGTGATATTGGTGGAAAAAAAAAATTGGACTTAGCTGGCAACGTGCACTTGCAGCCCAAAAAACCAAACATATCCTGGGCTGCACCAAAAAAATCATGGCTAGCATGTTGAGAGACGTTATTTTTCCATCTCTCATGAGACCCCACCTGGATGTGGGGCCCCCAACAAAAGAAAAGCATGGACCTCTTAGAGTGGGTCCTGAGGAGGCTGCTGAAAACAACCAGAGAGCTGGAACACCTCTGTGAAAATAGGCTGAGACAGTTGGAGTTGTTCAACCTGGAGGAGAGAAGGCTCCAGAGACACCTTATTTTGTCCGTCCAATAAGTAAAGAGGGCTTATAAGAAAGACAGAGATCAACTTTATACCAGGGCCTGTAGTAATCGAACAAGGAGCAATGGTTTTATGGTGAAAGAGGGTAGGTTTAGATAAGAAAGAAATCTTTTTCTAGTGAAGGTGGTAAGACACTGGAACAGGTTTCAGAGAATTTATGGAGGACCTATTAAAAGCAGGTGTTCTAGGAGTTTAAGCAACCTGATCTAGTGAAAGATGTCCCTGCCTAGAGCAAGGGGATTGGACTAGATAGATGATCTTTAAAGTTCCCTTCCAACACAAACCATTCTATGACTCTTTGATTCTATAAACCCATGACTCTTAGGGTATTCAATTGCCAGAACACTTTCCAAACTTCTCCTGAAATTCTGAAACAGAGGTTTTTGTTAGGTTATATGCAACCAGCCAGTTCAATCTTTGGGAAAGGAACTTGTGGATTCCATGGAGCTATGTTATTTCTGTCCAAAAGGCACTGAAGCAATGATGAGCCTTGGAAGCACCAAGGTTTATTCATGCTTTCAGAATTGATTGTTGCACTGCCATTTAGAGATCTAGTTTTTAAGAAGAGCTACGGTGTCCAAAAATCTAGTATTTGATGATCCCTCAGCCAGAATTTGGGCTACTGAGGGAGGATTCAGAGAGCAGGAGTCATTGCATCTTGACAGTGACCTTAAAGAAACTGTGGTACAACAAAAAACTGTGTTAGATATAGTAGCAGTAGTAATATGAGGATGATAACCTGATAACAGGATAATTAAAAGATCAACCATTTTGACCTATCAAGGTCTTGGAATTACTCTGGGTGAAGTCCAGCATCACTGTCAACTTGCTATTTGCTACTCTGTCCCTTACATTCATTCCACTTAAGTGCTGGGGTTTTTTTTAAAAGGTTCTTTCAGCTTCGTTTTGCCATGTGTAACAGTAGGGGTGTATGCAATAATTTCAGAAATATTTTTAAAGTAGAAATATTAGTGCTTAAAGTAAAATAAAAAAGCTATTAGCTAATACATCGTAAATCCACAAACTATTATGTTGTCTCTTCCTCATGGCCGTTTAATTTTGCATGCACATAACCAATGTTTTACTAACAGTACCAAGGGTTCCATATGTAAGACATTATTCACAGTATGTTTCCTGTTATTTTGCATAGCATTATTCTTGGTGAAAATAGTGTTATGGCCTCGGGAGAAATATTGCAATTGAATGCATAGCAATATGTTTTTGGTATGGGGCCACAGTGCTGTGACTTAACTTCTTTTTTCTTTCCTTTAAAATACCTCAGCAATCAAGACAACAGAACCAGGATACAAAAATATTAAGGGGTGGTAAAAAAAGGACATATTTTCAGTGTTTAATTTGCAAATAAAATGTGTTAAGTGAAATGAGAGAAGGAACTGCCCCTTTCTGACCAGCATGGTTACATTCACATTCTATAAATGCTTCTGGAAATGGGATTACATAGCTTTAATATGAGTATTTATTTTTGGAAATAGGTGGGCTGAGTGAAAATTATTGCTATTAAGTTGATTGAAATGTTGAGGATTAGCACAAGGAATAAAAATTAAACTAATTTAAACTGTATGCTGTATTTTTTGCCAACAGACTATGTCATGTCATTGTAAAGGCGTGATTCATCGTATTCTATTCCAGTTTCCTCATGTAGCAAAATGAATCATAATTAGCACTAATGACAATGTTAAATCTAGTAATTTGAGTGACTGCTAATAGAAAGTATCCAACCCACAGAAATCTATACCGTTACCTATTAAAGATTATATATATTAGGCTCATCTAGAATATGATCAAACAAGCAAAGTTTCACATTAAATTGAACTGAAAAAAAGATGTGCCATGGCAGTCTTAAAACAGGAAAATGATTTTTAGAAATTAAATTCTTCAACATGTAATATTTAAGTTGTAAGAGCTCAAAGCATATTCTGTGAAATACTGAGTGTCCCGATTCATACAAAATCTGAATCTCCATGCACTCCTGTCCTAGGAACTTAAGCATATCACCATGTTGTTATTTACTTTGTGTAAGCCACACCCTTTCAGGCAAGTACAAATCATCTGCAGTAACATTAGGGGGATTATTCACGTGTGTCTGTATTCAATTTGAGTAGAATGCAAATACTTACCAAACATATATATCCTTTAAACTGCCATTCTCTTAATGTTCCTAAGGATACTAATTAAGGTTTTAGTAATTTTTTTACAACTTAAATATTCCTGATAAGGTCTAGTTTTTCAATTGATATGTCTGGTGTTTTTCTATTCATTCACCATCAGGAAAGGAAGTCAAATTCACACATCTGGTCATCACAAGCTTCTGTTTCCTTAAACAATTGATGTAGTAAACGAAGCAGAAATGAAGGGGTTTGCAGCTTCTTTCATACCACTACTTTCAGACTAACCATCTTCTGGAAAGCTATCTTGAATTTGCTGAGTCATTTAATCATGAAATCTTGCTCGGAATGCCAGATAGTAATAGTGACATTGTTATGGACTCTGGGAGCAGGTCAGCTGTTTACTAGAAAATACACCAAGCGCAGTGCTAATTGTATGTATATCTCAGAAAACTGCTTGATGGGAAAAAAAGATTGGGTGCAATTAATTCGGAAGCATAAGCTCTATGCCCTATTACTAATCTTAGAAACCAAACAACCCTTTGCATCTGCTGTTTCTCCAGTAAAATACTTTATTTATTTTGTCCTTGATGTGGAAAAGATCACTGTGTTATTCCCTCCCAAAATCTACATACTGGACTTCAGAGCATTTTCAAATTGGCTACAGAGCTTATTGTTGTATGTATTGTTGTATGGCACTCTTGATTAAACATATCCATGTCAGAAGCAAAGTCACTTCATGCAGTAATTGTGGAGTTTACTGGAGATTGGAAATTGTAATAGAATGATAGAACCATGGAATCATTAAGGTTGAAAAAGCCTTCCCAGAGCCTCATGTCCAACTGCTAACTCAGAACCACCATGTTCACCTCTAAACCATATTCCCAAGTGCCACATCCACACACTTTTTGAACACTTCCAGGAATGATGATTCCACCGCTTCCCTGAACAGCCTGTTCAAATGCCTGACCACTCTTTCAGTGAAGAAATTTTTCCTAATATTCAATCTAAACCTCCCCTGTTGCAATTTGAGGCCATTTCTTCTCATCCTGTCACTTGTTTCTTGGGAGCAGAGATTGACCCCCAACTCACTACACCTCCTTTCAGGCAGTTGTAGAGAGTGGTAAGGTCCAACCTTAGAAGAGATGCAGGGTTCAGGCAGTTTTTGTGCCTTAATCCTAGCCAAGTGAGCAGGGATTGTTAGTCTGGAGAAAAGGAAGCTAAGAGAATTGCATTCTTTTTCATATAGTTCCACAAGAATATGTGGTATCAATCAACTATATCTAATTCATGTTTATTTTCAGTGTACACCTCTAGACAATTTATAACTTGCACAAGCAAAACCACAAGTTCGAACTCAAAATCAGCATCAACAGTCTGAACTGCAGGTAGCTGGTTATAATCAGAATATATGTCTTTGAGTTCAATACAAAGAGAACCAGGGGCAAAAGGATACTAACTTGCTTGAGACCTTGTCCGCTAATCACAACTTTATCACACACATCCTGCAATACAATACTCAAAACGTTTTCTCAGAGGGGAAAATGGAACTTTTATAAGGAGGAATGTTGAACAACCAAGGATAAACAAATAAATCAGACTGGATAAAAAATGTTGGACAACCTTCTGCCCAGCTAGAGGAAAGCACAGATTATTGGAAAGTAAAAGCAAATGAACTTAGATGTGAAATATACCACACTCATTTAACTTCAACAAAAAATAGGAAATGATCTGGCAAAGGCTGTAAAACCAAAAAGCAAGTTTTGTTTTGCTTCGTTCTTTTCTTATTTTACTAGTCTTTGGTTTCTAGTTAATCCATTCGGTATTAAGTTCTTAAATTATTGCCTTGTACCTTTTTAATACCAAAGAATAAAAGTATGTTAGAGAGTTTTTTCACATCTCATATCATACGCCCGAAGTATTTGTTCAAGAAATATCTAAAAAACCTTTGAAATAACTAAAATGAATCCCATATGGTTTGTTTAAATATACTAAAAGAGAACTTTTTTTCCTAATCTAAGAACACATCTGTACTTTATAATAGTTTTGTATGTGTGTGATACCAGGCTGTTTTTCATACAAAATTGTTAGCCCAGCATTTTATTATATATTCTTTAACTGTAGTAGTGCATTTCAAATTATTTTGTTGAAATTAGCCTAAAATTGATGGCTTTCTTTTTGTTCTTTTTATGTTTGTGCTTAATTTTTTCCAATAATACTTGAAGATCAGCATGCATTAATAGCTGCAGGGCATAAAGAGACTAGAGGAAATTAGCTGTCACCCACAGCCAGTCATTCTGTGTTCTTATAAACATAAAGGGCTAAATTGTCTTTTATGTTGACCATGCATGCAGATCATGTCATTTTCATTAAAAATTAGACATCATGCATATACAGTACAGTTGTTGACAGAGATGTTTGAATTAATACGGTTTTAAAGCAAAGACTAAACTCCTTTTGTTTTTGTCCTATTCAAGTTTGGATGTTGTTATGCAGTTGTATATGAATTTAAATTGAATATTCAGTTAATTATTTTTTCATGTATTTACTATAGTTCTGTAAATATTTTAGTGTTCTGTGTTCATAGTATGAATTAAGTAATACATAAACTGATAGAGGCTGGTTTTAATAAACTTTCCATTACATTTATTTACTTCAGATTTATTTGTTACAGTCTGAGTTTTGGCCTTAAATTGATAATCAAATGTCAATTAAGTGCTTAATAGTACAGATATTATTAATAAGTTACTGTAATCAGCCATAATTGCCTTAAGCATTCAAGTAAGTGCTATAAGATTATTTTGCTTTGTATCAAATTGTAGCATGATTATATCTTTGTCTACTCATCACTAGAGGGATGGCACCACATAACACAGAATGTCCTCCAGCTCTGCTGTCTTCTGTTGATATTGTCAGTTTACTTTGTGTCATTCCTCCCCTAGTGTTTTCTTTGCCCAGCAGCTGATTACTTTGCTGGTAGTTGGTCCTTTAGAAACATCTTGTCCAAATTATCATCCTCGTTGTCTTGTGTCTGTCTAGAAAACATCTTTTACACCTCAAGGCATTAAAACATGCTTTCACTGATCAAACATTATCACAGCACAAGAAACGCTATATTAGTTGGATTAAACATTAAAAAAGAAAAAAAAAGTACCTCACGCAGTCCTCAGTCCTGACCTTTTCATTTCACTGTCTGTCTTTCACAGTGTAATTTGACTACAGCTCTTATTTAAATCTAAGTGAAGCTTCAGGTTTTATAAATATAGAACTGCTCCAGCATTGCCAGGTATCATAAATGATTAAGCCATTCTGTTTCATACAGAGCTCTGCAATATTCTTGATTACATCCTGGCTTGAGGTTTTGTCAGTCAACACTCAAGCAACCTAAATATGCATTTATAGAACTATTTTGGGAAGACAGAGCGATTTGGAGATTATATGGCAATGCGTACACCCACATCATTTATTGTACACTTCCAAATTACATCATGCATATGCTTGATCTTAACATTTTAACAGATTATAGGACAATATTTCATTAAAATTGTTACACTTAGTGTAAAGTAGACCGTAAAAATGCATATTTTTTACATAAATGACCAGCGCATCTACCTAGCTAGTTAAACAGAGTTAGGAATTTCTACATATTTTCTGAGGCAAAGGATGTCTGTTGCTCTACTAGCCCTTTTAGCTTCTAGATTCCCAATAGGGTTTAATCAAGGTCCATGATCCTTACAAGTGGTACTTGAAGCAGCTGTTGACTTTTACTCAGTAGCATGGAGGTCGTCAGACAAGGAACTCTCCACCTGACATCTGTACTTGTTCTGACTGTTTTCTAGAGGCAGAAGCTGACTGACTGTCTGTCTTCATCAAAGCCAAATTAGAGAACCTTATTTGGCTCCATCAGTTGCCTTTGCAAAAGTTATTCTACAGGAAGAAACAATTGCATACATTTGCATTGCAATAGGATATCTTCACCTAAAATATTTACATAACAATACACTAAACCCATTATTTTTTCCTTCTATAAAGTACTTTTCAAATAAATTTTAGGTCCTTATGCAACTAAGGACTGGCTTATTTCATAATTCATACACGACAGAAAGGCAGCCCAATTACTAGCTTTCTAACCTTCCAAGAGTAGCGTCCTGTCTGAATGTTCATGTCAGACTGGCTGGCTCTTTTCAGGCTTTATTTCTTTCTTTCAGGCTCTTTTCTTCTTTTCTCCTTAACAACAGTCTTCTAAATCTTCAGAAAGATATGGTTCAGTTTCTTTTAGTGTTGTTTATGCATATTCAGGATTTGGAAGAAAATAGGGTACTAATTTTTTTTTACTGTATAGAAAGCTACTTGACTCTTGACCTAAGTCCCACACTTCTTCCTAGGGGAAAAGTGAGTGAGTAAGCTAAAAATATTCCTCCAAGTCCACAAGTAACAAATGCTGGTAGCATAACAAAGTTACACAGTGGTTAAAGTACTGCCAATATTTTTGTGTGATTTAGACTGTGTTCCTAATGTCTTTTCAAGATTAACTTTTGAGACATGCAGGCTCTATCGTTATAAAATGACTCATTTAATCAAATCCACAATATGGGCATTGATGTAAATAAGGCAACATTTCAGTATTTACATCTGTTTCATATTAGTTTTCAATTTTAAGATCATTTCGATATATTAACAACTTTTAATTGTGAAAATAAAGGTGCAACATCATTCTAATTAAATTAGTATCTGATGAATGCACTGAATTCAATTTATACTTGGCATTCAGAAAAGACTGCTATAAGAAATTCTGATAGGATGACCTGAAATAAAACAGACACTCACCAAATTTTAATTTAAAAAGTAATGTGAAGAAATTAACTTTTAGTCATGGAATCATAGAATGGTTGGGGTTGGAAGGCACCTTAAAGATCATCGGGTTCAAAACCTCCTGCCATGGGCAGGCCACCATCCAGCCTGGCTTTGAACACTCCCAAGAATCGGAAGATATCAAAATACGCCAAAACATTTTCTTTTCTGAGGAATCTTTGATAAGATATGAAAACAGTGATAAAAACAACGGTAACATATGAGAAAAACTACGTATGATTAGAAATTACAGTCTTAACAACACATATTCCGTCACAATATTAGAAGGTATTTCCACTGGGAACGGAAGGTACTGTAAGTCTGAAGTTAATCTAAGGTTTTTGGAACAGGGAAATGTCACTAGCCCTGTACTATGAAACTGCTGTCATTAAGATCCGGCATATCTCAAATCCAGGTAGGAGTATTGCCAACAAAAGTGTTAAAGGGCAAATTGTCTAAATATGGAATACATTCATTCTCCACTGGTGGTAAACAAATATCAGCAATTTCTTTTCCTTTTTCTTTCCAGAAAAAAAAGACAAAACCCCACCAAGTTAATATTTTTCTTTTTGTCTGGGAAAGCTGGAATTAGCAATCCAATATCACCAAATCCAATCCTTTTTATCACCAAATCTTTACTCACATTGGGCTTGACTACTTATGAATATGGAGGTGATCCTGCAGGAAGAGAGATAAATATCCACTAATATTTTAAAACTACAGAAGTCAGCTTTTTTTTCTTCAAAATATTTCGTGGGGCATTGGCTATATGAGGTCTTTGACCAACTAATGGCTTGCTTCAACATCCAGGTATTTATTTGTAAAATGTATTTTGGAAATAGTTGTGATTCTAAGTTAGAAACATTTTTTGGTGCTAGAAATTATAACAAATAAACTTACAAAAAGTCACAAAGAAGTGAGAGAAGTCTCAAAGTAATAATTATAAGATATACTGTGAGGAACTTTGTTATTGCTATTATTTAGTTAGTCCTCCCTTAGGGTTCAAATTTGTCTTACATCTACTAAAAGGGACCTTTTTTTACTCCTGTTTTCTCTGAGGTATAAAGGCTGACCCATCACTAACATCTGCTATTATGGCTAATTGGTACTTTAATTTTTCATCTGTACAAACCTGAAAATATTGAACTACTTGGATATCAGTCTAACAATCCTGATGTTTCTCATACTAAAAAAAAATAGGAAATTTTCTATTTTAACATTTTTCTTCCTTTAACACAAAGACATTGCATTTGATAGGAAGGCACTACCAAACCATGGATTTAAATTTTCCTGTCTCCAGAAAAATCTTCCCAAACTTCAAAAATTTACAAACCTCTTAAAAATTAACATGCACCATGTCATAGGTGAAAAAATAATTAAAACTGAATGCTAACAAGTGGAAGACAGTTGGATGTATGAGAACAGGAAGGAGGCAGACAATGCTCCAAATTGAACTTTGGCACTCTGGCAGTTTTGCAGAAGCTTATCAGTCATTAGTTGCAACTGGTAGGTGGTGATTGTAAACTCTGAAAACAGTTCACCTTTCTAATCAAAAGCAGCACATTCTAAATCCTCCAATTAGTAAAGAGACATGAGATAGAACTATCCATTAGGAGGTTGCTCATGCATTGCATTTCGGCATGTAGACTCTTTAGCCCAGAAAACCCATGACCTAGGAATCAAAAGGATGGGTTTACAAAAGGAAGAACTGTCTGCAGAAAAAAAAAAAAAAGTGAAGGCCCTGGGAGGAGAAAAGTTAATGGAATTTGAGTGAGATCCTGGACATCAGAGAAATGCCTGCAAATGAACATTACAAGACACAGAAAGATCTTTATTGGTGACATCCAAGACTGGAATGGTTTGGAATGGTGAGCAGCTTCAGAGCAGGAACTGACACAACCAGCAGCTATCTCCTTGTAGGGATGGGAAGTCAGGACCTTAGGAATGTAATTGAGACAAAGTGTGCTGGCAAGTGTATAAGACTATCAAATGGTGTAACAGTGCTAATCAATTTGGTTTTCAAATAAAACCCAGTAACTCCATTAAGAAAGGAAGAAAGTATTCCCCTATGGCAATAGTAACTGAGTTATTTTGAGTTTGGTGTTGGCCCTGCCTCTCTTGCAAAGTTGCTAAGGACAAGATGAAGTGGCTTCCAATTGCTATGCAATGTTAGTCAAGTTAATTGATCCACATTTTCAGAACGTAATCCATAGTTATGTATTCTCGATTTTGGGGAGGAAAAACCTTAGTATGTGATCTACAAGACAGACTAATTTGTGTTCCTGTGTACCACGCGTATAAAGTGCAGTGTAATGGTGGAGAGCCTCAAAAAACAGGTTCTGAGGTCTCAAACTGGTATTCTAAAATTACGGTGTATTTCTGACTTTAATTTCTTTTGTTCACCTTTTCAGAGGATTTGGTATATCCATCTTTGACCAAAACAGATGAAGCCACTCAACAGTGAATTCCCTGAAAGTAAAACAATATATCACTTCTGATCACAGGAAACACATTGGTTAATATTTTGAATTACATATATGCAACATTAATGAGTAGCCACAAAAAAATCACTATGGAACTCAGCCTTTGTGCCCTCAGAACAGAATGTGGGCAGTGTGCATTCAGTAAACTCTGTGGTCAACCAACAGCAGTAAGAATATAAAAGATGAAGAGTTTCATTCCCAAGGATTGTCTTCGACAACAGATAAAATGAGGCCACTGAGGGTGGTTTAAGTATGTGATCCTATCATTAGGGTTTATATGTTATTTTACACATGCTCATGTTACCTTTTAAATTTTCTAAATTTTGAGAACTCTTCAACCTGAGCAACATTCTTTTAACATAAGCCTTGACTTTCATGTAAATTTTGTTTGAAAAGGTTTTCAGTTTCAAAGTGCATGATAGACACTTCATTGCATATTCCTGAAAACAGCATTCATGCTTTTGTGAATGCTCAGAGGTTACCACTTTACATTAAATGAGCATTAAATGACAGCCCCATACACAGCTTAGAAGTTTGTCTCTCCTCTGAGATTAATAGGTACCTCAGTTGTTCTTGCTTTACTCTGACAGATCTTCAAGTCTTTCCAGTTGTGGATAAATATACACTTCTTGCTGCACCTGTGCCATACTGATTTATGACTTCACTATAGCTTACAACACATTGTTCTGCCAGCTCCCTTGTTCTTGTAATAGTTTACTAATCTATTTAAATCAAAATGTTCTAGATTAACTAATTAATTTCTAGGATTTAACCAGCTAAATTTGGACTGAAATGTGTGGAGGAGATGTGTGAGCATCTCTGTAGGTAGTTTTATCTGATGGTAGTCCAGAGCAGTACCTCTTTCAATCATTCAGCAGAAGCAGAAAGATTGTGCTGTGCCTATAGACATGGACTACAAATTAAATTAGATTCAGACCTCCTTTAGACTGTGTAGAACATTAAAATAATTTACATTCAGTGAAAAGGCTGGAATCTGAAGAGTAGCTGAGAGTGACCATCACATTCGCCTATGTCTCCTACATCTGGTCAATGCCTTTCAAGCACGTAAGGAGCCCTTTAGGTGCTTGGGTCTGCAGATCCCCAATCTGCAGGCACAGCAGTAGGCAACAAGTCTCAAGAGCAAGACAGGTATTGCAGACAGTCTGTACCATATAATGTTCCACGACTCATGACCAGCCAGTATCTTAATGACCAGAGGTATTGCATTTCTAGAGGTTACAAAGCTTAAGCAGCTGCCTAAATTAGGTTTTGTTTGATCTGAACCCCACTGCATCACCCACAGAGTATATGAGTCTTGCCTTCAGCTTCAGATCTCACTGAGCTATATTTCTGTGAGGAAACCATGATAGAAAGTCAAAATCATGAGATTATAAATGAGGAATGTTATATCAAAAGTTTGCCTTTTGGCAGGTCTGCTGACCTTGATTTTAGTAAGACTTTTTATCAATACTCTGCATTTGTAGTTCTTGCAATGTTAAACTAAAGCTTAAAAAATAGGATCACAAAAAATTTTAAAAGTTAAAAAATATGCCCATATAGCCAAGTGCTAGGGAGAAGTTATCATCTCAACTCATATGATCACCATAGCTAATCCCTCTCCGGTGGTTCTGTCTGAGGTACCTCCTTGCCTTCCATTTGCTTTATCCAAGCACAGAATGAGATCTGGCCATGTGAAAGTGCAGCAAAATATTCACACAACTTCATGGGTCTTGGCAAAGTATAAGGACTGATCCATTCAATTCAGATCATTTGACCCTTCTTTTTTAGATTATGTGCAATACTATTAGAAGTTGTCAGGTGAGAGAAGGCTTCTTCATGGTTTAGTTATGGTACTATAACCAAAAGAACCTCTCCAAGATATAAGTCTGGAAGCTTCTGCAAACTAACAGCCTAGATGGGAGGAATAGTTTCTGAAAGGAAAAAGGAAATTCAGTGTTCTTTCTCATGTAATCCTTAGCCTTCCCTGTCAAGACTTCCACTACAGTGCTCACTACCACTCCTTGTGATACTGCTACTTATAACACAAGTCACTCAACAGCCATCAGAGAATAATTATTCTCATGTACACATGACAGATCTGAACTGGCAGCCATGACATGAAATTCACTATCTGGTGTCACCAATCCCCCAAGCAGGCCATTTCTGACTACAAACTAATGACACTACTAAAGAACAGGGGCGGGGGAAAAGGTTTTTTATTAGTATTTTTTTTTCCTGAAAAACAAATTTCAGCACTTGGCTTATAAACCTCTGAAATCTCAGTTTATCATATGCAAATAACAATACTGCCTCATGTGCAGTTAGGTTACCACTCTTTTTTTTTAAAATCTATTTCAGTCACTGAGGAAGTGTTTATGATCATTTGTTTCCAAAGCATAGTGTCACATAACAGTCATACTTTTCATCAAATTAATTTATATTGCTCTGTGTCTTGGGCATAATCCATGGGACTCACACACAACTGACCTGGTAACACTGATAATAAAAATATTTCAGATATTTTTAACTGCTTGCTTTGCAGGTCAGTCCATATACTGCCTCCATTAATCTGCACCAAAGAAAAAATGATTTTTTATTGTAACACAACAGATCACAAAGCACATATGATATTTCAGGCTCCATACACAGTTCGTGCAGAATTATTCTTTGATATTTATAAAAGAAAATCCAATTCTCTAAAATCTATTTATTTCATGTGTAGAATTCAGCATAACTTCCCCTCTCCTTTACCATTTATTTGGCTGGGAGAGATGAGTCTATTTTCTCTAGAGTTTTTTTTCTTTTTTTTAAACAGCATTTTTGAAACAAAAATTGCAACTTGGCATACGCCTTTTTCCCATCTCTTTATGGTAATTATAGCTAATGAAACTGTTGGGCTATATTGGGTTCTTTTTTTTTTTTTTTTTTTTTTTAAATTTGTGTGGTCTACTGGAAAATAAGCATTTATGTTGCGCCAAAAATGTCATTTCACTGTTTTGATTGGTCCAGAATTATATTTTTTTTTCTAGGGGTAATAAAATTCAGTCCAAAAACATCATAATTATAGTAATAACTAAAAAATAAAACTGCTTTACTTCAGCATCAAAATTCATCTTCAGCTGCTTTGTTCTGTAATAACTAGGTCATCAGTTTAGGTGCTCCTGCTTAAAATGCGTTTAGCATCCATATGTATTCCCTCACCTAGAGGCTTGATATTTTTAATGAGATTATATCAAGGAATGTGAAGACTGGAGAGCAGTAACATCATTTTCATGTGTAATTCCCAGAACTCTGATCCATTTCAGGGAGGCAATTAAGACTGCTGACTACAATAAATGATACTAAGAGATTATAGAGGGTTTTTTCTGCATGAATGCATAGTTTAAAAAATAATTTAGGTTTATTTAACATAAAAAACACCTCCAGAGGGGGAATTTTTTTTTTCAATTTCAATGATTATAGGGAATATCTCTTCCGTCATTTGTCTGTGAGGATCCATGGTGTATTGTTGCAATAAAGGAGATGCTTTGATAAAATAGGTGTATTTTAATTTTATGTAATTTCCTTTGTGCTGCTCATTTCGGAATGTCCACTTAGTACTGGAGCAGTTGAGTGTCTGTGGTATGTCTTTGGGGGGGAGGGGAGGGTGTGTTTATTTTTTCATTTTTTTTTTCTTTTTTTTTTTTTTTTTTTGTGTGGAGGCCAATAATCTGAAGCAGAATTTAGATCAAAAGCTTCATGGGGATTAACTCTTGTCTTTTTACTGCTGACCACAAAAACTACATACAGAAGAATACAGAAGAATTGCTAAAAACAAATACACTGGAATCAAAAGTTTGTTGTCTTGAAGAGTTAATTCTGGCAGAGAGGTGACCTTTATCCCTACGTACTCACTCATTTTTTTTTTTTTTTATCAAACCTCTCCAAAGGGACTCATCATATGCGGGGCTCTATGAAGAGAAAAAGAAGAGCATTGTCCTTATCACCTCCTTCCAGAAAGTGGCAGAGTAATAGGACTTTGTAAGGCGAAATGAAGCCCAGTCTGATGGCTGCTGATTAAAAATTGACTCTGCCACATCAAAGAAGAGTTGAAGGTGAAAATGATGATCACTTCCCTCTCCCAGGGACCCTGCACCATTTCTTTTATTCAACCTTGAAAGGTTCTTTCTGAATAAGATAATATCCCTCGAGTCCATTCTGGCTAGGCGGCATGGGAAAATGTAGATCAGTATGCCTATTCTCTATGAAAAAATGGGATTTTGTTAATGACATAGCACTCTAAAGTGATGGCTTGTATGTGGTAAATGCTGAGAAATTAATTATAAAATGCCTTTTAGACTATAGATCAAATTAATTGCTAGTATACATATACTAAAAAGACCACTGTAAACGCAAACGGCATTTTCTGCCTTGTTGCTGGAGATTTCTGTATTTGAAACACACTGTAGCCTGCACCGTCTTTTCTGTTTTCACTTATTTTATAACAAAATTTTTAGTAGAGGTGCCATCAGTGAAATAATATCATTGAGCTATAAAATTTTATGATGGGACAAAGGCATGTGAAAATCTGGGTTTTGATAGATACATACATACAGAAAGAACAAGGCAGTCACTCAGGTATATGAACTATGCAGAGAATATATAGGCAGCGAGAGCAAGAAAATGCAAGTATACACAGACACGAATGCCCAGAAAGACACACAGCTGTGATATAGTGCATTATACTTTATTTCCACTAGTTAATGTGTCTGTCAGGCAGAGATAGGAAATTTACAGAGAAGCTTGTGTGAAAAACGTTCCTCTCTATTTTAGGTTTTGGGCTTATACCTTATGCCAGCAATTCTGCAGCAATGCAAATCTTTGAATTCAGGGCAGCAATTGCTCATGTATATATTTAAGTAGACCAACAGGCACACTGCTCAAAAGACAGCACAGCATCCAAAAAACATAGCTTGAGTAACAATAGCAGGAAAGGTCTCGCATGAAAAAGAGCTTGTACAAAAAACCAATTTTACGCATATGCCCATCCCTCCCTGCACTTCCCACTGATCTGCTACTCTTGAGGATCCACAGAAAATGAGAAGTAATGCTTCAGCCTGAAAATAGTGTGTTAAAATCTTGATAAAAGTAGAGTAACATAGTTCACATATAAGAAAAAGTTCATCCCATGACTGGCAATGCCCACAGTTTTCATTTGTACCTAATTATCTACATCTAAGTGTATCTATCTGTCAAATACATTTTAAAATAAAAAGGATTTTCTGCAATAGAATAATGCATACATTGAATGCTACAACACGTTAAAGCTTTACTGCACGTATGTTTGACATGTATGAATTACACAGTTAAACATAAGTTATTTATTTGTGTTGATGAATGACATAAATATCATCTTGTTGAGATTGGTGCAATTAGAACAAACAAGTGATTATGTCAGAACAATGGAAATAAAATGGTAATGACATCAAAACAGTGAGAATAACAATAACACCCTCTCCTCATCACTGTCATCTGTGTCTTCTGATATTTCTTAAGAAGAAAAGATTTTGCTAAGACATTGCTTGCTCAGTATTTCTACTTTTATTTCCTGCTGTACCTGTCCAGTTATCTATTCAATACAAGGTGCAATGTATAAAAAAAAATTGAAACTTTTTTTGTTTTCTTTTTCCAGTGGGCTTTATTACAGAGGTTATCTAATTTGAACAATGCAGAGAATGAAGTACAGTGGAGAGAATTAATGATCAAGGGCTTGTTTATTACAAATTAAATTTTCTGTGTAAAGATAATGATTTTTACCTTAGTGAGTTCCCAATGTTTTAATAATCCTTACTGTAATGAATATGAGCTCATATTCTTAAAAATTCCTTCTCCCCCTTACTAATTTAATCAACATTTTAAAATGTTCAGATGTCCCAATCACCTAGGGCTACATTATTAGCATGGTACTTACTTTAAACTGCTTCTCTAAAATGATTGAAGAAAACAATTTATACAAGTGCTATTTTTAATAAGAATAGAAAAGCAAGCATAGCTTGTTGGCCTCATTAAGGCTAACTTTTGATCTTCAAGCTTTATAAATAGAATATATATCACACAGTTCAACAGTCTCTCTCATGTACATGTAAGCCCTACTAATGCTAATGTGGAAGTTGCATGCATATGTTAGGGGAGAAGGGACAACCATGAGTTATTTATAAAAGCAACAGATATTTAATAAGGCATATGTTAGATCAAGAAAGAAGTAACATTTTTTGTTGGGTTATTATGTATCTATTACATGCTATATGCAGTAGCTGCAAAACCTGGTTTTGCTAAATAAGCCTGCCTAAATAAGCCTGGCAAAACCATCCTCAACCCCCGGGGGTGGCTGACTGGCAAACCCATGACAGTGTGTGAGCAACTTGACGATGCCTGGGTTATATAAAACCTGTGGATTTACAAAGGTGCTTCCCCACAAATCTGAGACATGCAGCCTTCTTTGTCACTGGCAATATAAGATAGGAGTACTCAAAGATCTTTTAAGCTATCAGCTGGCAGAATCACTTGTTAGATTCAGGCTTGTTTAAATATGGGCTGTGAAACAAATTTATTTCCAAATGAATCAAATTGGAACATTTCAAAAGTCTGAGTGTTGTAGATGTACACCTGACCATGGGGAACTATTTCTTTTAAATAAGTCAAATAATAAGCATAAAATAAATAAAGAGTTAGGACAAAGTAAAATATTTCAATAACATCTGGCATACTTTTGCCAATTCTAATGCTTTTAGGTCTAAGGGCATTCTGGTCATGCTGGACTACTGCTGCTTTTGAATAAAAAGTCCAGCCCATGGTGTGCAATCCTTTGAAGAGATAAAGTCATTCAGCTCTTTCCAGAATTAGATCTATTTTCAGGAAGAAAGTTGTTCAATATCCGTGTACAGGAAAGTTTATGTTCCTGTATAATTAATCCCTTGAGCTCTGAGGTAGAGTTTATACTGAGTTGATTTTATTTCTGGGAAGAAGGTAGCCCCACTACCCTCTGACTTTGGGCGTTTCCTGGAAAATATATACTGCAAATGTTTCTTTTGAAAATGTACACAAACCACATATGTTTTCAGGCCACCTGAAGTTTTATATTGAGGATTGTCCTGTTTTTGATTGGGATAAAGTCAATTTTATTCTTAGTAGCTGGTACAGTGCTGTGTTTGGGATTCAGAATGCAATAAAAATACAGTTACAAAGTTTTGATCCAACTTCAGTTCAGTGGGATGACTCTACTTTTAGCGGCCATGGGATTAGCTCCAGGAGAGCAGAATGAACTTCCCTTTTATAGGATATGAACACATAAAGGTGACAGCCTCGTTGTGACTGATACATTGGAAAACACCACGTTTGCCCCTAAGGCTGGTAAAGCAAGAGCCCTTTAAACCTTTGGTAGTTTCTTTCCAAATAAAGCCATTTTTTCCCAAGGAAAGGGGAGCCTAAGTTTTTCAACTTAGGTTTGATTTTAATTACTGTCTCTGTTTTAGGATTCCATCCTCATTCAATCTGTTGTATAACATTCACCACAGCACATTGAACTATCCACCATATTCCTTCCTCCTCATGCTCTCTTCCTTCACTCCAAGGTAAGCAGATGTCAGAAATGGGAAGTGACACAAGGTGAGCCAATGTCTAAGATGTTAAACAGAAGTTGTTTAATGAGCCCTTGGGAAACTCGCAAACATATGAAGGCTTAATATTTAAACAGACTAAAGAAGTTCAATGTGTATAACATAATATGTTCTATAACAAGGCAGATTTGCAGGCTGTGCTTCATCACATTTGTCTGCCAAGTAGCTTGTCATCCTTATTTCATGGTCAATTATTCATTTGCATTTTATTTTACTTGTTCCCAAATTGCTAAAATCAAATTTAGCTATTTGCTGAAATAATAAATTTTAGATTTTAGACTATCTTGTTCTCAACTTAAAAAAAAATGGAATAATGCTAAGTAATGTTTTCTTTAAGCACTACTTTGTGCCAGGGAATGGTGAGGTTGTCATGAGATTCAAAGGTTTATATAAATGCAAGCAATTGTCTGTACTCTCTCACTGCACTAAGACACCTGCAATACAGACAAAGTGGTTGAGTTGGGTACCCACAATAATACCTTGCTGTATGTCTGTAAGAGCTTTCTAGATTTGCTGGTTTGTCTACCTCAGGGGTCCCCAAACTTTTAAAACAGGGGGCCGGTTCCCTGTCCTCAGACACTCTCGGGGGCCGGTTCCCTGTCCTCAGACACTGTCGGGGGCCGAACTATAGTTTGGAAAAAAATGAACAAATTCCTATGCA
>JAWWLV010000088.1:122419631-122468823 GCA_035041135.1 Platyrinchus mystaceus
CTGAAATCACTGCAAAAAAAAAAAAAAAAAAATCAGGTATTTAGCTTTTTTGATTGAATATAGGGAGTAGGGAGGAGTATTTTTTCCTACCTCTACTTTTAAATTTATGTTTTCATTTTGTTAGAAGATACTACTAAATTAGATATAACTACATGATTAGCTGGATTAGAAAGCTATAACAAACATTGTGTGAAATATAGCAGGAAATATAGGATCAATAGGATCAGTCCTAGGCTGGTAAAAATCAATTTATGCATTAAAATACACACAACTCTCAACTGAAGCTGTACAAGTAGGGTTTTGTTTTGGTTTTCTACCACCAGCTGAGAAATTGGGTTGGTTTCTTTGTTGCTAGCAAGTGGTCTTCTACTGTACACAGATCATTTACAGTTATAAAATTTAACATAGTTTGGCACTCAAACTATGTGGACTAGGCAAAAGCTCAAGCTTGGTACTCATCTGCCTAAGACAGCTTTGTGTATGCAGCCTGGAAAACTGCAAAGGTCTGTGTCTTAGCTGAGAGCGCACAGCTACAACACGGCTGTCTCACAGCAAGGCTGGAACACTTCTGTCTGTGGGAATCAGTTGTTGCCACCTCTCGAAACCATAATTACAATCATCCAATGGTGAGGACTATGCTGTGTTACAGATGTCTCAGCTGTCTCCATTAGAGAAGTTGGAATTGTGTCTCAGGAAAGCCATGGAATGACCACACTGCAAAAGAAAAAAATTCCCCCCTCCCCCCATCTCTCACAGATCACTGTGTACAACGCAAATTGTTTCCGATTCTAGTTGCCCTTCTCTCAACCAGCCAGTGGCTACTGTAAAGACTGCAACTGCATCTGCAGATCTACTTTGGAAAAATGTCTGGAGTTTGTTGTTGTTGTTGTGTTGTTTTGGGGATTTTTTTTTTGTTTGTATGGGAGTGTGTGTCCCTTGAAGTTTTAACTCTTTTTTTCAAGGGCAATTTCAAATTAATCTCCTATTTCCAAGAGCAGTTCAGTTCAAGTTCCAGACAGATAATCCATGCTGTAACAAAATGCTTTGAAAGTATAAAAAAGCCTGTGAAAATAAATTTTCTATAGCCATCGTTTTTACTACAAATTGTGTTCTTTAATAAATAAATTGTTGCCGTGTGGTTTCACCCTTACATAACAAATTTGTGAGCAAGGACCCCATGCCAGGCAGACATAGCCATAAAAGCTGTGTCTAAACTTGTCTGTATTGTGTTTTCCAGCTTGGTTCCACTGTTCACTCAGGCAGCCTGCACAGCACTGAATAGTGTGAATGCATTTAATTACAATCTGACATGTGTATTCCTGAGAAACAAAAGGCTGTGAACTGAGGGTGATGATTAACTGTTCTACCAGATAATTGCTTAAACTACTACTTATATTATGCTGCATTATCTCTTTTGAACAAAGTGATTATTGGCCCTTTGTGTAGCGATTATACAATGTAAGTGCAATCTTGCTGTTTCAAATGTTAGAGTTTATGTTTAATGTACTTTTATTTGTAATGAGGGGTGCAACTTCAGATTTTCTTTAAAAGATTATTCTTACAAGTGAGGACAAAAAAAAAAAAGCATGCCTCAATTTCTCAGATTGAAACTTCATTATGGGACTTGACGTCACTAGAAAGGGTGACATCCTCTGTGTCTGAGGAGATTCATTGTTCAGCAACTACTGTAAAGTCCAGAGAAATTCCAGTAAAACAGGTAGTCTCCATTTTACAACAAAGAGGGAGGAGAAGGTACAGAAAGAAAAGGTTTTTAAGAATACTGGAGAGATAAAAGAAAATGGCAGTAACTGCAATAACAACAGGTTTTGGTCTTCAAAGTGATCGACATGTAATTGACGAGGGGACTGACTGCCCCCACAGTCAGTTTGCAGATGACATTACGCTGGGCAGGAATGTTGATCTCCTGAAGGGTAGGAAGGCTCTGTAGACAGGTATGAACAGGCTGGATAGATGGGCTGAGGCCAGTTGTGTGAGATTATACAAGACTAAGTGCCAGGTCCTGCACTTGGGTCAAAAAAAACCCATGCAATGCTACAGGCTTGGGGCAGAGTGGCTGGAAAGCTGCCCGTAGGAAAAGGACCTGGGGGTCCTGGCTGACAACCAGCTGAACATGAGCCAGTGTGTGCCCAGGTGGCAAAAAGGCCAATGGCATCCTGGCCTGGATCAGAAATAGTGTGGCCAGTGGGACTAGGGAAGTGATTGTCCCCCCCTACTCAGCACTGGTGAGATTGCACCTTGAATCTTGTGCTCAGTTCTGGACCCTTCAAGAGAGACATGGAGGCACTGGACCATGTCCAGAAAAGGACAGTGAAGCTGGGAAGGCTCTGGAGCCTTATGAGGGACAGCTGAGGGAACTGGGCTTGGTTAGCCTAGAGAAAAGGAGCAACAGGGGGCACCTTATTGCTCTCTACAACTACCTGAAAGGAGGTTGTAGCTATTTGGAGGTTGGTTTCTTCTCCCAAGTAACAAGAAAAAGGACAAGAGGAAATGGTTTCAAGTTGTACTGGGGAGGTTTAGATTGAATACTAGGAAAAATTTCTTCACCAAAAGGGTTGTCAAGCACTGGAATGGGCTGCCCAGGGAAACAGTAGAGTCTCATCCCTATAGGTATTTAAAAGACATTGAGATGTGGCACCTGGGGACATGGTTTAGTATGAAAGGTCCAGTTATCAACTGTACCATTCTCCATTCTTACTTTAACCTGAAAACTCATTTGATTCATGCCAGGTTATCACCATTGTAAACAGTCCTAACCTTTCCTGTTTTCTTCCATATTTTGTGACAGACACTATTTTAAGAGGAGTTCCACACCATCTAATCTATAACTGTTGTGCAAACACACATATGTGTTTTCTCTTTAGCAATTCCCTACTCTGTTCATCAAACTGCCTCTGCTAAAGGAAAACTTACCTTCTCTCCTTCCCCACTATACCTGATGCAGATACTCCTCAGGTCATAATACTCCCTGCAGACCAAAAAGATCCTTACTGTGTTCCAATTAGCACAAAATGGATACTACATGCTCTGAGAAAACAGACACTGTGTACTGTGCTCTAAGGACACATTATTATATATTGCAACAGAAAGTCAAAGGCTGAAGGCATTATTTCACAATCAAGATACATTTTTGATCCCATGGGTGGCATGATTACTCAGCTACACACTGGCAGAAAAATCAACCTCTACTCATTAATTTTATTATACTTTTCAATTATATTTTTCTTAAAATGAGGTGCGTAAATCTTACTTGTCTGTGCTATATCCTGCCTTGTAGTTTACCACTGAGATACTTATTAATATTTGTTAACACATTAAACAGCAGTAATGAGTACTTCCAGAAAGCACACGGTAAAAGGAAGGAAGATCAGCAAAAGGATTAGAAGTGAGAAGGTGAAAAGAAAGAAAACAGAAAAGAGAGTAATGACTGCAGTTATAATGAACTGTTCATGACCTTAAACTCTCCAGTTTTCAGATTCTTTTAAGCCTTCGAATTGTGCTATACTCTGTGGCTCTTTTTGTTCTGTAGAGAAAATCCAGATGTGTGCTATCAGTTGTGTGCAGTTATCATTACTGAATGCCTATAAAGCCAATCTGAATCCATTTTTAATCACAAATAATTTTTTGTAAAAATAGAGAAATATATTCTTACAGGTTGTAAAACCTCTGGCATCTTGTCTCGTTCATGTCTCCTTTAATGTTTCATCTATATCCAAACTCCCAAAGAGCTTTGAAATTATGACTTAACCTCACATTACTCTCTGATTAATTCTTATTTTCTTTGAGTACACCTTTTCAAAAAGTAATTTCAGCTGAATTCAAAAATCTTCCTTGAACAAGGAAACATAGATTCCTTGTTCATCATTAAGCATTGATGGTTACTATTCTGGCATCTATCCAAATAAAAAATAAAGAGGCATGAATATATATTTGACTTCATTTTGCCTCAACTCATGTTCACAGTATTGTTATTCCTGAGTTGCATATAAATTCTCTAATTAAATGATTAATTAAATATAATAGAGAATGTAAATATTATTTTCACGCTTCCCAGTTTGTGGGAGCATACCCCTTGGGACAACACACAAAGAACAGTCAGGGAACGGACAGACTTATATATTCTTCTTCAATCTCTGTTTTCCTTTAAATAATTAAGTCTTTGGTTGTGATGATTTCAAGACAAATCTTCCAAACATGAATTTGTTAAAACCAAGGCAACAATATCTAGAATAGTTTGCCAGGAGCTTGAAAACAACAATTATGAAACATGTCATGTCTTCTTGCAAGGCTAGATCAGATGCAGAAAAGGTTCACAATAAAATGAAAAGTATGTAAAGAGGATACGAAGACAGAACTTGACTAATTTTGCATTTCCAAAGGTGAGATTGACTTCCAAAAGCTTTGAAGATAGTTCTTGCAAGCCATTTATTTGCTTGTAATATATGCTTAGTAAAGGAGAATCCAGAGAGGCAAAACTATTGAAAAATATGTTTAAACTAATGGTCTGAATAAGTAAGACTCCTAAACATTTAGACCCAAAGAAAGCATGTTAATACAGCTTGGGGAATGAGATGCTGGAAAGCAGTGCCATGGAAAGGGACCTGGGGGTCCTGGTCAACAGCAAGTTCAATATGAATCAGCAGTGCCCTGGCAGCCAGGAGAGCCAACCATGTCCTGGGGGGCATCAGGCAAAGCATCGCCAGACAGTTGAAGGAAGTGATTCTTCCACTCTGGTCTGTGCTGGTGAGAACTGTGTGTATTTATCTTGTCATCTTGAGTACTGTGTGTAGTTTTGTGCACCACAATATAAAAAAAGACATAAAGCTATTGGAGAACATCCAAAGGAGGGCAACAATGATGGTGAAGAGCCTTTAGGGGAAGCTGTATGAGGAGCGGTTGAGGTCACTTGGTCTGTTCAGCCTGGAGAAGAGGAGTCTGAGGGGAGACCTCATTGCAGTCTACAGCTTCCTCATGAGGGGAAGTGGAGGGGCAGACTCAAAGTGGGGATATTAATTAAATTTATTACTAACAGGATCAGAGCAGGAGAGTGAAGTAAAATAATCTTATAAACACCTTCCCCCACCCCTCCCCCCTTCCAAGTTCTATCTCCTCACCCCCAGCGGCGCAGGGAGACAGGGAATGGAGGTTACGGTCAATTGTTG
Source organism: Platyrinchus mystaceus (assembly GCA_035041135.1). Classification (NCBI taxonomy): domain Eukaryota; kingdom Metazoa; phylum Chordata; class Aves; order Passeriformes; family Tyrannidae; genus Platyrinchus; species Platyrinchus mystaceus. The sequence goes on from JAWWLV010000088.1 coordinate 122,424,812, forward strand.
TTTCTGCTCAGGGAGAGGAGTCCTTCCCCTGCTCCCTGTGGGTTCCCTCCCACTGGAGACAGTCCTTCACAAACTTCTACAGCGTGAGTCCATCCCATAGGCAACAGTTCTTCACAAACTGCTGTAGCGTGGGTCACTTTTCTATGAGGTACAGTCCCTCAGGCACAGACTACTCCAGCGTGGGTCCCCCACAGGGCCAAAAGTCCTAGAAGGGAAAACCAGCTCCAGTGTGGGCTCCTCTCTCCCTGCTCCAGCACAGGCCTCCCATGGATTCACAAGTCTCCTTTGGCCATGCACCTGCTCCAGCATGTCCTCCTCCATGGGCTGCAAGTGGGTCTCTGCACTCCTGTGGTCCTCCATGGGCTGCTTCGCCATGGTTTGCACCAAGAGCTGCAGGGGAATCTCAGCTCTGGTGCCTGAAGCACCTCCTCCCCCTCCTTCTGCACTGACCTCGGTGTCTACATTGTTGTTCACATGTCCTCATTCCGCTCTGGCTGCAATTTCCATCTGCCCAGTAACTTTTTTTTCCCCTTCTTAAATATGTTATCACAAAAGCATTACTATCATTCCTGATTGGCTCTGCCTTGGCCAATGGTGGGTCCATCCTGGAGCTGCCTGGCATTGGCTCTACTGGATATGGGGGAAGCTTCTAGCAGCTTCTCACAAAAGCCACCTCTGTAGCCCCCCCACTACCAAAACCAGAGAGACAGATAGTAGTCATAGAATAATAGAATGGTTTGGGTTGGAAGGCACCTTAAAGATCATCCAGTTCCAACTCCCCTACTATGAGCAGGGACACCTTCCACTAGACCAGGTTGCTCAGAGCCCCAGCCAGCCTGGCCTTGAACACTCCCAAGGGTGAGGCATCCACAACCTCTCTGGGCAACTTGTTCCAGTGCTTCACCACCTTCCAGAATTCCTAATATCTAATCTAAACCTGCCCTCTTTCAGTATAAATTAATTGCCCCTATCTGCCTCTATAAAAAGTCCCTCTCTCTCCTTTTTTTTTTTAAGTCCCCTGTAAGTACTGAAAAGCCACAATGAAGTCTCCCCGAATCCTTCTCTTTTCCATGCTGAACAAGCTCAGCTCCCTCAGCCTCTCTTCATAGATACATTCCAGATCATCTTTGTGGCACAATTCTGGACCTGCTCCATCAGGTCCATGTCTTTCTTGTGCTGCGGACCCCAGAGCTGGATGCAGTACTCCAGGTGGAGTCTCACAAGGGCCGAGTAGAGAGGCAGAATCACCTCCTTTGACCTGCTGGCCAATTCTCTTTAGATGCAGGCCAGCATTTGGCCTGTGCTGAAAGTGCACACTGGTGGCTCGTGTCCAGATTTTCATCCACAAGAACACCCAAGTCTTTCTCTGCAGGTCTGCTCTCAATGACTACTTCTCCCAGTCTGTATTCATATCTGGAATTGCCCTAACCCAAGTGCAGCACCTTGCACTTACTCTTGTTGAACTTCACGAGGTTCTTGTGAGCCCACTTCTCAACTTTGTCCTTTTGGATGGTGTCCGTTCCTTCTGTTGTGTCAACTGACACTGCTCAACTTTGTGTCATCTGCAAACTTGCTCAAGGTGCACTTGATCCCACTGTGTGTGTCATTGATGAAGATACTGAAGAGCACCGTTCCCAAGACAAGAGTCCTGAGGGACACCACTCATCACAGGCCTCCACCTGGACACAGACCCATCGCCACAACTCTCTGTCTACGTCCATACAGCCAATTCCTTATCCACTGTAGACTATTCATCAAATCCATTTCTCTCCAATTTGGAGATAAGAATGGCATGTAGGACCACATGAAAGATCTAGACAGATGATATCTGTCAGTCTTCCCTTGTCAACTGTTAGTCTCAGGCTAAGAGATTAGTGCCATAATCTGGATAGGTTGTCATCAAACTACTTGACTGTAGTTCTTTCTCCGGGCTTCTTGTTAGGTTCTTGTAGTCCTACGATCAAACTAACCCTTCATTCACTGTGGGTATTGTACATAATGCATTGTGTATGCTTATGTGTATGCTCCAAAAATTTCAGAAATCATTGGAGTTGTGTTTCAAGCCACCAGAGTGGTGGTTTTGGACATGAAGAAACCAATCATATATACTTTGTTACTGGGAGTCTGTTATGAAAGCATGCAGGAGTTCTGAAGCATTCACAGCCTGGTGTTGGAAAAACACTCAGGGTGAAGAAAGCATAACCTGGTGCAGTTTTTCCATGCTGTTTATTGGGCATTGACTTTGGGGCACATTACCTATAAAATAATGCCCTGGAATGAATTAATTCAAAAGCTGCAATTTGACATGGGCCATGGGTCTGCCAGGGAACAACATTAAGCACTGAGATATGCAGGCAGCCACTGATCCAGCACCTACAGAATCATATGTAACATCCCAGACCCGGAATGAGGAGCTTAACAGAGTCCTACTTTTAAAAATATATACAAGGCTCCAAAAATTCACCCACTGAATATTTTGAAGAGCCCTCAGTTCTTTAATACCTTGAGGTAGAATAAAGAGAGTATGATGGACACATTTTCTCAGGAGATACTTTTACTGATAATTTTAGAAAACATGGGAGAAAATAAGAATACTTGGCAAAAGTTTAAAAGGGCAACATACAACCAAAATAAAGCATTCCAAAAAGCACTGACTTAGCACATGCTAATCCACACAATTTAGCAAAATCCAACCCGCCAGTTTTAAGTTGTCCAAAATATTAAGAGATTAAAAGAAGATAAAGGAGAAAAAAAAGAGAAAAGATATTAAGAGAATATAATAGCTACCACCAGAGAGTCCTGCAGGAGTCCAGCTTTCACGAGGCAGGAGGCAGCTCTCAAGCAATATGGAGAGCATGTGCTGCTGTGTTTATGTGCTCTGGTCCCCTGCGGCCACCCCTCCAGGCGGGACTTCTGGCCCACTGGCCACTCTGGGGATCCAGGCTGGAGGGAGGGGTGATGTAGGCAATCAGAGGCTGGATATGGGGTACCAGGGTGAGAGGTGTGGGCATGCATTTGGCTAACAGCTACTCCAGGGTCACCCAGTGAGGTGGCAAGGGTTGCCATGTGGGATAGGACATTACCTCTCCTCCCTGAGATTCCATCTAAGCCCCTTCCCTCCCCCCAGCCCAGTTGAGTTGGTTCTGACCCAATAATATAATAATCCAGTCTCTCATATCATAGAATCATAGAGGTTGAGTTGGAAGGGACCTTTTAGGATCATCAAGTCCCACTCCTGACCCTGTGCAGGATGCCCCAAGAATCACACCATGTGGTTGAGAGCATTGTCCAAATGCTTCTTGAGCTCTGTCAGGCTTGGTGCTGTAACCACTTCCCTTGGGAGCCTCTTGAAGAGCTCAAACAGCCTCTGGGTGAAAACTTTTTTCCTGATATCCTACCTAAGCCTCCCCTGACACAGCTTCGTGCCATTTCGTGAGAGTGGAGAAGTCGGTGCTTGTCCCTTTGCATCCCCTCATGAGTTTGAGCTCTCTCTCTCACACTCTCCCATTCAACAAAATATGTGTAGGCTGTATGCCCATTTCTCAAAAATTGTTTCTCACTAGAATTTTAAATTGACCTTAAAAACAGGCTTGTAATTTGAATATCTGATAAGAGGGAGAGCTATTTGAATATCCTGTAAGATTTTGCTGCTAATAGAGAGAGATGTAAGACAGAACCCTTAGTGATTGCAATATAAATTTAATGCCAAAGAGAGCTACCTTTAAAGACAAGTAAGACAGTCACTTACCCCCCACTGTGGAGTCTGAGATGACAATAGAAAATTCTCTGCAGGCAAGAATATTTTCCGATCGTGATTGCCAATCGTGATTAATCTGTTTCTCCGAGCTTTCCATTAGGAGAATTAGGACATTTATAAGAGAAGGAAGCAAAAGTTACTTTTTATCTTAAAAAATAATCTAATCTCCAGCATTTCTTCCAGGTCATTAAAAAGCCCCAACCTTTGAAATATGAAATATTTTATATTTAATATTGCAACTATGTAAAAATATTTTAAATTTTTTTCTTGATGTTCTTTAAGATGCTTCAGAACTGTTTGGACTTGTTATAATAGATGTGGATATGTTTATTCCCAAAACTACCAGAAGCTATGACAAAGCCCTAACAAAAGGTCAGCATTTTGTATCAAAGAAAGTTAAACAGTGGTTCTGTGAAGACAAAATTGCTGATCTGTCCATAGAAAATCCATTGACTGTTTTCTTATTAATAACCAAGATGGTAAAGGTTGTTCAGTGATTCTGAGGAGAACTGCTATACAAAATCTATTCATAGAGTTAAATTATCCCATATTCCCCTAGTTTAAAATCATCCTATTGGGAATAGTTTCTAGACCATGAAACCAACTGAAGCATCCTGAAACATTATCAGAGAGCTCTCAGTGATACAGGCCAAAATCATTCCAGGAAATATACTGACCATTTAATAGTGTAGGGGATTACAGGATGGGAAGTGGGCCTTTGCTGTTTTGTTTACTCATTACAAGCATGTGGGAAAAGAGGTGGGATAAAGTACCATGGATTACTCCTCCTGAAAAGATCCAGTCTTGCAGGAGCTTCAACAATGTTAAAAGGAGTGTGAAGAACACACAGGCCTACTGGAATGCTTTTACTTTTTGATAATGAAGGAATGAAAATAGACTGGGTCAAAAAGAAAAAGTATGCAAAAGTTAAAGTAAAATGTGGTAGAAGGCCAAAAAGAATGGAAAAAGATGATGCAGATGGATAACACATATGTGTTACAAAGGTTCCATTGCAGTCTTTTGACAGACAGTATACATAAAACATTCTTGTCCCAAGTGAAAAAGTGAAATTCAGGGTATCCTTATTTGATGTTTTTTCAGTATATCTAGCTATAAAAACATCAAATGAAGTTAATGTTTCATTTGATGTTTTTAACATTACAGCAATCACTGAGAAATGTTACATCAAGCTTTATTCATTTTATTACTTTATTAATTTATAAAGGGCCCATCTCATGACAGAATGTGTGAGGCTGACTTAAAAAAAAAAAAAAAAGGAGCCAAACTGAGGTCAATGCCTAAAAAGACCGTGCAAAAAAAAAAAAAAAAGGGCAAAAACTGTGTAAAAACTGAATTCTAAACATGGAAATTTTTTAGAAAAAATGGAAGAACAAAACTGAATAGTGTTCAGTGATTCATACCTAGAAAGCTTGCTTTGCATCTTTAAAGTATTCAGAAGGTATTTTGGTAATTCTCTAAATAAAAAGATTTGCCTGATATATACAGAAACTTAAGTAGGAAAACATTAGCTCAAAGAAAACCAACCAACCAACCAAACAACAACAAAACCAAGAAACAAACAAAAAACCAAAAACCAACCTAAACAATTAAAACCAGCTGGCTCATTCTCACTCTTTTTGAGGAAGACATACAATTGTTCAAATATCACAAAGAAAGGCGTGAAAATTTGAAAATTCAAAATGTTAGGTGCTTTTATACTTACATACATCCACATATATATACATGCATGCTTACTTGCACACAGAGGCACATCTTGAGATAAGTGATGCTGAAGTGCCCAGTGATACTGAAATGTCAATCCCTCAAAAATCCTAAGACTCAAAGACAAACTGTGCCCTCTTTTCAGTCTGACACTTTGTACTTGTCCATTACAACATAATTTTTAATTAAAGATTCTGAAGAACATTTTGTTTCTCTGTTCTCCCTGCCCTACCACCCTCTTCCATGTCCCCTATAGGTCCAGCAATGCTCTGTTTGAGAGGTCCTGTGTTAACAGCTATTTTGCTGGGTAATGAAGGACTCTACCATACATGGGACCTATCTGGCCAAGTGCAGTTTGGACGGGCAGCCAGACAAGGTGTGCTGGTAAGGAGGGAAGCACACTGCAGTGCTATATAAAACATGTGTAGGCTTGGCAGCAAGCTGAGCACCATCCTCAGCAGTAATGAAGACTAGGCTTAGTCAGGAGAGGACAACTGCAGAAAGGATGTAACAAAGTATGAACTGGAGGAAAAAGTTCTTTTGCAGAAACCTTGAAGTCTGCTTAAATAAAAATGTCTGCCAGACTTCTCTTTGGCTGATTTAGTTTGTATATATGTAGTTCTATATTTATTGATGCATACATTTCAACACTATACAGTGCTGAAAATATTTCACATATTTCTAGGTGGTTGCAGACATCAGATGAAGAAAAATTCCTCACTTACACTTATTAAATGTTGGAGTGTTCATAAAAGCATTAAAGGAAGGATTATACTAAAATGATGTCTTTACAAGCACATCTGAAAAACACCAATATTGATGTAATCTAACACTTAAATTTATAGTTATACACTTAAAACCAGCCATGCACAAAGTAGTTCATCTGACATTTTCCTGAGAACAGTGTGAATGTATAAGCATCATTTTAAGATATTCCTACCTTTTACAGTTTTACTCTTAATCATGACCTTAAAAATATCAAATGAGGTATAATTCTTCATTTTCAGATATTAAAAATTGCTATAAGCATAAAAATATAATTTAAGGATGATTGATTCTCTTTTGACCTTTTTTTTAAAAAATTATCAGTGCTTTTCCCCCTTCCTTAAAACATAGCAAAAAATTCTTTTAATGAGACTTTAAAGTTCTTAAATTCTCAAGAAAATTCCTATGTGCACCAAGTTTTCAAAAAAGGCCAGTTATTTTGTATGTCTCATTTGAAGTCCATGATGAAAAAATGTTAGAGAAGTGCCTCTCAAACTGAACTACCATCCCTGAAAATTAAACATCACTGAAATGTTTTCAAAAAAGCCAAAGATGTTGAAGCCATTTGATAATTATGGAAATCTTCATCTTAAGCATGAACGACAGGGATAAGGGTCCAGCTCCTTTTGTGTGAAGGGAAAATGTTGAATCCCTACTGTTGGAGCTATTTCTTGGTTAATACAAGTCTCTGTGCTATAAAGGAGAACCCAGACAGGTAATAAGCGCTGTCCTCCATCCAGGCATAACACTGACCAGTTGAAAGAGCCAAACTTACATTTGTATTCCTTATCCACGGATAGCTGTGCTCAGAGGAGGTCTTGTCCTTTCTGCAACCCTTTAAATAGACACCCATTAAAAGGCAGGAAACAAGGTCAGAAGGACAAGGTCAGCTGAAAACTGGCTGCCTGTAGAGAGTCAGTGCCATAATGTACCATGGGACCCAGGGGCCTGCAAGCTAACTTTTGGGACAACTGGTCGCAAAGGGTTATTGAACAGTTTGTGTGTTAAGGAAACTTCCGAGTCTGACCATTCATAAGACTCTCTGGCTATCTCACTCCCAGTGCCAGAGTCTTTAATTGCTGGGGCCAAAACCCCTTCACAGTGGGCAGCTCCAGTGAGCCGACTGGTGCCCTGCTTGACTCCCTACACACCACACTCACACACAGTCAGACGAGGTTTCCTTACAGCTTTGACCCTACATTTCCCATAGCAGAGTCTCAGATGTCTAGTTCTATAAAGCAATTTATTCACAGCACAGTAACACAGATGTAACAGCTTGAGCTGGTGCCTTAGAGGAGGACCTGCAACAGAGGAACCTCTGGGCTTTTATATCCTCACAGTCTACCCAGGCACAAGTCTCGCTCTTCCTCGTGAGCCCTCCACTCCTGCTGTGTCTCCCAGTATCCATCCAGGCAGTTCACGGCCTCTTATCTTGGGCTTCCACCCAGAACTCAATATGCATCTCAATCTGCATCTCAGTCTGCAGTTTGCAAACCAAGCTACCTGCACCAGATGTATTCTTCAACATGTGCTTGTAGTTCAAACTGTAAATGCAGTCAAATAGAGGCTCTTGTCTTACTGAAAACTGCAGATGTTTGGTATTTTCCTTACATATGTGCAGCCACTCTTAGGCATCAAAAGTGAAATTTCTTGAATTAGGAATTTAAATCCATGGTTCTTTCTGTCTCCGTATGTAACTTATCTTTTCATATTTGTAGAGCAGCACCAATTAATGCTGTGGAAAAGTACAATAAGATATCTGAAGTATTGCATTTCTGACCACATGAATACCAAAATAATTCAGTTTTATTCACGTTCAAACAATGAGTACTAAGGGCAATAACAGTGATTATATAACTTTTGACAAAGTGTTACCAAACATTTAGGACATGCAGTTCATCAGAATTTGAATAAATGACATCACATACACTATGCTCAATTAAAACTACAGCATGAATTAATGTAACTGTTATTCACTCAACTTTTATTTAAATCAAATTATAATTATGCTGATGACATGCTTAAAGTATTCATTGGGAAAAGAAAGAGTTATGCTAGTTTTGTTTACCATATACACTGAGGTGTTCTAAGATTAATTTTTGACAAATTGCACATATTTCTGCCAACATACTATGAGAACAACAAAGTTATCTCTGAGAAGTTTTATCATGCTAAAATGTAACTTTAAACAACTTGCTTTATTAAACAACTCTGGGAAGCCCAACCTGTCTTAATTCTCTGTTGGTTCTTTTTTTGTTGATACATTGAGATTGAGAGGTGCCCCTTGAAAGGCATGTCTTAAATGAAGGGAAATGTCCCATTCTGTGAAGTTTGTAAACTGAAATACTGAAAAATTTAAAAAAGCACAAAAGAATGGAGGATTTGGGAAAGACCAGAGGAAAATGGAGAAATGATGCCCAGATTAGAAATAAAAGTATGTACATGCTGAAATAAAAGAAAAAATGCCTATTCATATTCAGTACAGAAAGCCATCCACTGCCCTCAAGTGGTAGAGCCATAGTGTTCTAAGGCTGAAGACACTTTTGGTTGGAAAACTGACAAACACCAGCAGGAATGATAGTAAGAAAACTGAAGAATGGAGAAATCTGTACTGGCTAGTATACCCCTTGTCCACCCTGTTTTTGGAGATACTGGTGAGCACTAAATCATGGGATTCTGTTTGACTTCTAAGTCTAAACAAATTTTTATGTTCAAGAGTCCTACTTCATCTTTTGCATTATTGATTTAAAGGTGTTTTGTGAATGTGGAAAAACTTAGTATAACTACCATTTGTTGCAATAAAGCCGAGAACTAACAGTGTTTATTTGAAATGCAAATGAAGACTTGCCACCCAGAAATGTATGTTACATTTGACATTTGTCTCTAATCAAAGGTATCTATGAATAATGTAGTTTGATACCAATAGCCTCATTAAGCAAGGTTTCCCTTAATACCCTTTCTGATTGTAATCTCTTCATTATCTTCCTTTTCTCATCTCTCCTGACCCTACTCATCATTATCAATATGCTCAGGTCTTCAGTAGTGTTGCTAATATGTATTTTACATTGAATAGGCCATTTTAGATGGGAATTAATAGCATTAATGTCCAGGTGTTCTTAAACTGCAGGACTTTCTTATCCCAACTATGTTTATCTTAGGAACTGTATGTATTCTGCCTCTCATGACTAAAATTCACTTTGTTGGCTCACAAGTGAAAACGAATTTATTGGTTCCATCCTAGTCCTCATTTGAGCATGTGAAGAAAAAATTGCACCATTTTACATGATTTTCATTTTCTCTTGCAAAGAGCTTTGGGACTGAAACTGGAGCTGTGGTGGGTCAAGACTGAGCTGTACTGGCTGAGCTACATGAGAGATGCTTGCACAATGTTTTCATGAGCATTTGTCGCAGACCAGGACACCTCATTCACAAACACTAAGCAGGCGCACAAGTTAAAGATACAAAAGAGTGGGTTACTATAAATCCTGTACTCTGTCTGGATTTGCTGTAAATACAATGCACCCCCTAAAAAACTGGGGGTATGTTTCAGGAAAATAACAGGTTTCGCTGTGGGAAATAGCAATGTCCCAAAGGCAGTGAGTAACAAGAAGTTTCCATTTCAGTTTGGGATCAGGTTCCATTTATTTTCCTCTTTCATAACCACAGTAGGCGTAAAATGTAGAGCTGATCCAGAGATTCCTCCATAAAGTGCTGTTGCCAGTTACCAATTTTCAATAAATCACCATTAAATTGTCCCGTAATTTTTCTGCCCTTCCTTTCCCAGAATGCTGATTACTCTGTTGTGTTTTCTGTGATTAGAGGAAGAGTTGATTTTTGAACTCCTTAAAGACTAAGTTGAGGGAGCCTTCTTGAAATGTAAAAAGAAACTCTCCTTTCATGGAGTGAAAAAAAAAAAACAAACAAACAAAGTCTCTGATTTTTTTCCTTTCTGTGAGATATAAGTGTTGATATAAGCTGAAAAACAAGGTCAAAAGGGAAGGCAGGCAAATTCCGCCTTAGCAGAGAAATGAAGATCAGAAGATCCAGAGAGCTCACCAACTAGGTGTTGCATATGTGGGGCTTTTTTTACCATAAAATGAGTCTGGGATTCTTAAAAAATCATGTTGCTGCCCCTACCAAGTATCTGTCATGATTTTCAGTAACTGTGAGCCAGAATCAGTTACAGGCATGGAGAGTCATCAACAAACTCCATTGCAGGCAAAGCCAAAATCACATTATTTCTACTAACATATGACCAAGATTTTTATGAATCTACCACACATCCCACCCAACCTCATTTCCCCCCAGCTAGAATCAGGAAGTGAAAATTAGGAAATATGCTTTTCCTATTCCTTCTCAACCAATGACTCAGGAAATTTCACCAAGCTTCCCTCTGTACATATCCGTTCCCAGCCAGCAGTTCTCAGGACTTTATAGCGTACCCCAAGGAGGGATCTGAAGAGCCATCCAAATGGAATGTGTTGAGTCTAGGCAGAGAGGTTGTGTACTGAGATGAACTTTTCCATATGCACAAAGGAAACCAATGCTTTGTGTGCTTTACTTCTGAGAATAGAGCAAATTGGGTATTAATGTGGCAGGTCCTGTAGCTACCATGAGGGTGGGGAGGAAGGGAGAGAAAGGAGAGAAGGAAGAGAGGGAAGGCAGAAAGTTAAAAAGGAAGGAAGAGAGGAAGAAAATAAGAAAATTTTTCACAGAATACCAAGGAGGACTTCAGCAGTTGATGTCTGTTCAAATGAGTATTCTTGGGGAATGAAGAGAAAGAAGCATGGAGTGTTCCAGCAGTCGAGGTAATCTTGATGTAGTTGAGTGACACAAAAATCTGCACCTGAACTGAATCTCTCATGTGATATTACAATGGCAATATTAATCAAAATACTGAGGTTTTTCAGATTAAAGATTTTGCTGGAAAGTCAATGTTTTCGTGGAGTCCAAAAGAATTAAAAAAGTATTACCCGTGTTTACATTTGGAGGGTAGGGGCTAGCAAGACAACCCTTTCCTCATTTTTTTATGACTGGTTCTACTATCATATCCCCAAGAGATCTTTTTATATGTGATAAGATAACAGGTTTATTGTTGCATGACTTTTATTTAATCACTGAAAAATAATTTACAAAAGTTAGGAATGATAGCTATGAATCACATCACTACTGATTATACAGCATTTTTGAAGATTGGTCTATTCTCCTTCCAGTAAGCATCTGTATCTTACATTAGCTTTAATGGAACTTAAATTTGTGCATCAAGTGGAGAAGAAAGCCTTCTGGGTGGTTATAGATGCATGACCTTGAGCCTTGTGACTCACAATGCAATCTGCATGCGGGGGTATTAGACAGTATCTGTCAGCATCTGTCAGGTCTGATTGTTTAAACATTACTTCGTCACCCACACACACATGCACAAATTTTATCCAATTTCAAATTAAATATTAAACTGACCTTTTAAAGAGGAACTACTGTAGAATTTAAATAAACTTTATTGTGCTTCTTTTTACAATTAAAAAATTATAATGAGAAAAATTAATCTCTGGTGTAACTTAACTGGATTCCTGGGCACTGTGTCAGGGACAATTTTTACCAGAATAATTAGAACTTGCAGACCAGATTTCTGTTCACTGAAAATATAATAAGTAATCACCTTGAGCCAACTTTCCTGTAATATCAGTACAATTCCCATTGCAATAACAGTAATGCAAGTTGCATCAATGTAACAGAAGAATATTTGACATATATAGAAGACAAATAGATTTTTGTAAGGTAAATGTGTTTACCATGTCAGAACTGAAAAAATAAAAATTGTAGTCAGTCAGCTCAGAGTGATATTGTCAGCAGGAAAAGGAAGCATGCAAGTTTTGTCATTTTAGTAGAATGCTAATTAAAAGAACTTCTCAATTCTTCAGACTTTAGGGGTATTTTTTTTTTCCACCTGGGAATGAGCCAGTTTGTTCTCATTATATCTTCCATCAATCATTTCTGGTCTCAATAAGCCCTGTCAGTACCTCTGGTCAGTAGCATGCAACGATCACACGGCTAGTATTTCATCAGCTGAACTTGTGTCTTTAGGGAGACGGTGGACCACTGCTGCAGGGCTGGAGGGGGCTCTTCAGCAGGGCCTTGCAGCTGGATGCAAGCTCAGGTAGTTGGTTCCATAGCAAAACACAGGAGCCATTTCTCCCTGAGCCCTGCTGCCTCTGCTGCTACTTCTGCTCATGCAGTGGATCCTACAGGTGCTAAACTTGCTGATGAAATGACTGATTAAATAATCAGTGGAATTAAGCAGATGTTTACAATGAATAGTTTAGCTGACAAATATCCTCTCTCCTTTTCTGAATTTTCCATGACTGATTCATAATTATCTTGATATTTATATATTGTTCAAATATTTATGCTGAGTAGCTGCTGCAAATAATTGTATTCTAGATTTCTGAAGAATATATTTTTTTCATAAAATTGGTTTTTTAAATGGCTCATGATTCATGCTTTTTCTCCTGTGTAGGCTAACATACATGAAGTCAGATACCCAACATTAATGCTGTTTGATGTGATTTTAACATTTGTTACTTGTCTGTCACTCCTTACTAATAATTTAATCTAATGAAATGCTCACAAAAGAAGGTTGTAACTGGCACGGGGCTTTGAGTGTTTTTCTCTAGGTTTCACTTTTTTTTTACACAATGTAACATTGGCAGAATATTTTTATATGATGCCCATAATTTTTTAACTAATCAAAACTTAAATATAGTATAAAGTGACAGTAATTAATTTTTAAGAAAAAGTATTTTGTTATGTATTGTCTCTGATTTCATGATTCTTATTTATCTTTGGCCATTGAGTTCCTCCTCTTGTTTATCTGCTACACTGCCTTGGGAGACTAAGGTGTCAGAGGATGTACATTAACAACTCCAGTTCTCCCTGGTGACCCTGCAGAAGAGTTTGGCCTTCTTTCTGCTGGTTCTCATGATAGCTCTGAAAGCAACCATCATTTGAAAAGAAATCCTCTGTGATCAGTAAAATGCACTTTCATTAATTATATCATATGCACGAGTCTAACATTCTGCTTAATTTAGAAAGCATGTCCCAACCACATGGACCAGTCTGCTAGGTTAGAGGAAATACAGCAGCACAGACACTAGATTGCAACCATAGTGCTTGCAAATTATTGCACACATTCATGAAGCCCATTCTATCCATGTTTAAAAAGCACACTTTTTATTCATCTTAGGGTGTTTTTATGTGGGCATTTAATACCACTGCTTACAGTAGTAACTTAATCTGTGACCCTGCAGTGAGCTCTGCACAGGCAGGCAGGAACTGATGGGGCCCCACAGGAGCCCCTTCCTCTTAAACTCATGGCAGGATCAGGACATAGATTTTAAAAACCTGAGAGATAGTCTGTGTCTTTTATGTTTTGTGGCTACTTTGTACATTTTGACTACTAGGGGAAATAAATATTAAATGGCTGTACATACATACTGCCTATAGAAAAGAGACAGGGATGATCTGGTCTGTATATAATAGCTATACTCAGACACATACAGAATATATAGTGGTTTTTGTTACAATATTTGCGTTGTACCCTGAAGGAAAAAAAGAAGTTATTGAAATCCAGACATTCTGAGTTATAGAATTGAAAAACAAGCTGGTGTTATGACAGTTTTGAAATGGGTCTGCTTTTGCCAGCCAGTTATGTGCTTTAAAGAGCCTTTAGCTGATTTATGCAGTTCTTGTCCCAAAACTGCTGTATTGTATTACTCCAATATTTTATCCCTAACCATTTAAAGAAGGTTTGATCTTACATCAATAGTACTCAAAAAATATTAAAATCAAAGAGATTTCTTTTCAAAGAATTTATGCAAAACAAACCGTATATTTTTCCTGATCTCAAAGATTAAAATAAAAAAATAGAATAAAAAAAAGAAGAAAAAAAAGAAAAAAATTACTTCTGTAGCGCAACCTCTAAGTAGTTATGGTAGCTGTTGCATATTCTAAAAGCTCAGAAGGGAAAAAGAGTTTCTTTAAATGTAAACTGCTGAAGTCTTGGAGCTTTCATGACAAAATAGCTTCTGGTCACAGACAAAAAGCAGAAATGAGGATTAGCAGAATTTAGAAGTGTTATCACTTATCTTTTTTAATGCATTCATGTTAACTGCCACTACTTCAAGTGAGTAAACAGGAAGCTTTTCTCTGCAGTGGGAGCCTTAAAAGTACAATTTAATAGTTTTGACTAGCATTTTGGTATATGCCTCAGTTCTTTTCTTCTCTTTACTTAGCTGTGTGTTACACAAGACTTTTATGAGTTCAATATGTACAGTATCTGTTGACACTTCGTATATAAACAAAAATGATTTCATTTAGAAGCAGGGGAATTAAACTACCCATAATGAAAAACAATTGTTCTAAAATGCTGTCAATTTGGATTGTGGAAGGACTTTCAAGGACTGATCATGTAAAGTGCAGAGAAACTTCAATTTTTATTGACATCGCTGCTTCACAGAAACAACTCTTAGATAAAATAACACTTATTGGTTTTAAATATATCTTTGAGTTTCCAATTCTGATGCTCATGATGATGCATTAAAATGTTCTTATTTCCTTTTCAAGCTTTGGAAATCTAACTGGCCATTTTTAGTCACTAATATAATGGGTTAAGTATGATAGTGTTTTCCTACACACCTGAAGCTTGTACAACCTATGTTACTGTGCTGAGCTGACCCTGGCCATGTGCCCACCAAAGCCTCTTTATCACTCTCCTCAGCTGAACATGGGAGAAAGAAGACGACAAAAGGCTCATGGGTCATGATAAGGGCATGGAGAGATCATTGACCAGATATTGTCATGGGCAAAACAGACTCAACTCGGGGTAATTATTTGAATTTATTACCAATCAAATCAGAGCAGGGTATTGAGAAATAAAACCAAATATTAAAAACACCTTCCCTCTACCCTACTCTTCTTCCTGGGCTTAGCTTCTCTCCTGAATTCTCTCCCTCGTCTTCCTCTGCAGCACAGGGGGATGAGGAATGAGGGTTGTGGTTAGTTCATCGCATGTTGTCTCTGCCACTCCTTCCTCCTCAGGGGAGGACTCCTCATACTCTTTCCCTTCTCCAGAACAGTCTCCTTCCCACTGGAGACAGTCATCCATGAGCGGCTTCAATGTGAGTCCTTCCCACAGACTGCAGTTCTTCATGAACTGCTCCAGTGTGTGCCCCTCTCATGGGGTGCAGTCCCTTAGGAACAGACTGCTCCAGCATGGATTTCCCACAGGGTCAAAACCTTCTTTGGGAAACCGCCTGCTCCGGTGTGGGGTTGTCCATGGCATGCAGGTGAGTATCTGCTTCACCATGGACTTCCATGGTCTGCAGGGGCACAGCTGCCTCACCATTGTCTTCACCACAAGCTACAGGGAGGTCTCTGCTCTGGGGCCTGAAGCACATCCTCTCCCTCCTTCCTCACTGACCTCGGGGTCTACAGAGTTGCTTTCCTTACACATCTCACTCCTCTCTTAACTGTGTTAAATCACTCCCCTTCTTATATCTGTTATCCCAGAGGGGCTGCCACAATCATTGATGGGCTCAGCCTCAGCCAGTGGTGGGTCACTCTTGGAGTCAGCTGACATTGGCTCTGTTGGACATGGGGGAAGCTTCTAGCAACTTCCCACAGAAGCACCATCCCTGCAAAGCCTCCCTGCTACCAAAACCTTGCCACACAAACCCAATAGAGTCATACATGACTATCTGTATTTTTTCCAATCTGTTGATTCACATATATCTGCATTAATTCAGTACAATCCTTATAATGAAGATATTTAACTTACACTTCATTACTGCTTACTCCTTCATTATTGCTTTCAAGAATGGGATGTGGAAAAATCCCTTAGAAGAACATAGAATAATTAATTTCTCTCCATTAATAATCTATAGCCCTCTGCAAAAATTAAATGCACATAATTTGGAATGAAGATGCTTACTTCGAATAAATTGTTAAGGCAGATGAGAACTGTACTCTCAAAACAAAAATTTATTTCAGTTATCCATTCAGTTGTCTGGAAACATGAGCTCCAGACCTCCTCAATTCAGTGTCCATGGTTTAACCAAAACT
This sequence comes from Platyrinchus mystaceus, assembly GCA_035041135.1. Lineage (NCBI taxonomy): Eukaryota > Metazoa > Chordata > Aves > Passeriformes > Tyrannidae > Platyrinchus > Platyrinchus mystaceus. Next base: position 122,441,172 of record JAWWLV010000088.1, read on the forward strand.
ACCCAAAGCTGTTCATGAGACCCCTCCAAATGGGGCACGGATGGTGCCTACTCCTGCTGCTTCTCAAACAAGTTTTTCTGTCACTCTCCTTTCCTATGGTAGTTCAGTATTTCGTAATTAGGGCTAATGGAGAAGTTCATGCCATTCTGGCTACTGCATCAGAGAATATTGTCCTTGGATATAGCCATTATTTACCCTTGAATCTTACTTTTAGATGTTTATTTGTATTTCAAAGACTTGCAAAAACTTAAAAATAAACCCAAACCAATCAATAATTCTCTGATCTTGCCCTATGACCCTGAGAAGTTAAGACTTATAATGATGAAGAACAGTTTCATCTTTGAACTTCAGAAGGGTTAAGTGAAATCTTTGGGAAAGGTGGAATTACATGCAAAATTTAAATACAAATTGTCTAAATCTATTCACAGCCTGTTGTTTTTAAGAAGTGCCTTCAGATCTTTCTGTCAGGAAAAAAAAAATCTATGTGTGGAGAACAAATGAAACGAATAAAACAACGAGACCAAGAAATATGTCTTATGCAACTGTCTATTTTAAAAGATTGTTCCACTTAGGAAGAATGAAATATGATAATATTTTTATAATACTGTTTATGTTAGACCCTCAACAGCATTTCCCAATGGCAAATATGAGTAAGCATTCTTCCCTTTGGCACACAAATTAGATGTTCAACAGTAGCAAAGGTCAGCAGCATAACTGGAGCTAGACAAGAGTTCTTAGTGTTAAAATCCAGAACACGCAATGTTGCAGATTTTGTTCTTATTCTCATAGTGGGGTCAACAGGGATATATGCACAGAGACCTCCAACTTGAGTATTTTCTGTCTTTCCTCTAAGATACGCTTAAGTGAGAGCCAATGTGCCCACAGTCTGCTGAGGTGCAGCTGTACTCCAAGTATTTATTGGAGAACTGAATGTAGGGCATTGGCTCCATGCACATTTGATATGTTCTTATCATTTACCAAGAGGATTAGAACTTGAGTGAAGACATGCATCTGATTTCTCCTCTTGCAGAAAAATGTGGGATTCTGGTGTAGGTCTTGTAGGTTAGACATGAAGTTTCATCAAGTATCATACCACCCATGGTACAAGGTTCATGTCTGGAAAAACATGTGCTAATTTCCTACTCAGAAGTACTTGAGAATGATATACCTTGAGTGGACATAGATTTGCAGCATACTTCTTAAACTTGCATGTCTGTCTGTCCATGTGTAAAATTTCCAGTTATTCAGCTCATTTAGTTGCCTACAGTATGGAGAAGAGAGTATGCTACCCATTAACATCAGCCCCTGTGAGATGTGCAGGATCCTTACCTTGTGGTGAAATGAAGGGAAATAAGGATACCTGTGCCTTCAGTCATTTCTAAGTGTTATGTAGCCAGGGAAAACTGGATAAGAATTTGGAGAATAACTGATTCCTACTGTTTCCTGGACAAACTTCCAAGTTTTGTTGCATGCTGATTGACCATGGTCTCATTTCTAAGTAAAACACAAATACAATAGTTGAGCTTTTAAATTGGGTGAAAAATCAAGCATTCAAACCAAGCTAGAATATTTATGATAATAATAATTTTTATTACTCAGTTTTAATTGCCTCCTTTTAACACACTGTTTATCATTTTCAGGGTGTTTTGTGAACATCAGTCACAATTCCAAGTCAAAATAACATTGAAAGACACTGGACTTACGGTTCTGGAAGGTTGTGGATGTATTTGTTTCAGAGCTACAGACTCTCTCTTTTACTTTTTTGCTGGTAGCATGCCTTTTTTAAATTCAAAGAAAGATCCTAATTATCTTCTGCTTTCTGAAGGGGATTCTGGAAAATGGGGATAACCATGAAGATGCTGAGCTATAATACAATGCACACAAAGAACATTCATTTCATAACATAAGAGCAAAAGAATTAATGAGTTTGTGGTGCATTTGGCTTTCCAAACAGCACTGAGAGCCAGTGACTACCATTTCCCTTTGGAGCTCTACTCCAGTTTATGTGTTGCATTGTAGCACATTGCTTTTTTGCAGTCATATAGATATTGCACAGAAGGAGTCCCATGTTTGAAACTTGAGACAGAGGGTTCTTTCGCTGCCAAGAGTTCATTGCAGCTACTGCACAGAGCTGTGAGTCTCAGCTGCCTTAAATGACAGCCTGCTATGGAGCTGCTCCTGCCAGGGCTGGGTCCTCAGTTAATTCAGAGAACTTGAAAGGCCACATAACTGTAATCTCTAAAGCAATTCATCTCAGTTTTGACTCATCCCTGGAAGTGGATTGAAGAGGGTGCTGCCTGATGCGTGTCTGTCTCTTCTATTTACTCACAGATTTCTTGGTTGCCAGTTTCCTTGGACAGCAAGGATTCAGTGGGCAGGGCCAAGGTGGGGAAAAGGTAAGGACTGGCCAGTCATCCTGGTTTCTATGTCAGCTCTGTGATGCAGTCCCATGTGCTCTTTCCAGTCTTGACCACGGCTCTCCAGCAATCTCTGCTAATGATTCCTGCCTGCCTCTGATTCCTGCTCCTGCCCTTTCCCAGCACCAGATTGTTTGTCCTGCACTGCTGCACTCTTCCCCCACTGTTCATCCTGATCTTAGTGAATTATTTGTTTTCTGACTACAGTCTGGTTTCTGACTATTGTTTAACCCTTTGGTTTGAGATAAACTTCCATAAGTCAGACAATTGACTTGATACTACGGTTAAAATGCCTCCTTTCTGTAGTATTCTGGGCCTGTTGAGGGCTACTACCTACATTCTAGTTATTTCTTCTAACATTAGCAATACTCTCCACATCCATAGAGGAAGGAGAAAGACTAGCTTTGCTTCATTTTCTCACCTCACAAAAAAAAAAAATCTTGATTAGATATTAAGAAGTTTTTTTCCAAGTACAAGATTAGATAATTGTTGGAATGAAATACAGGCCATAAAGGGTTTCTAGAACAGAGAATACTAAGGTCTAAGTCTAGCCACTATTGGTCTTCCACAAAAGCAGAGAAATAGAATACCTGTCTTGTAGAGGCCACCTCCATCTCAAAATTTCAATGACTGTTTTCAATGCGTTGTACCTGACGGCACATCTTTCTACGTCATTAAGCAGTAATGAAGAAGAGAGACAGTGAGGTATGAATGGTATCACAAAATTGCTCTGACTAAAACTGAAGCAAATATGCTTTCTCACATATGTTGCTTCCTATATATTTATGAGAACATTGGGTTTTATTATTAATTTCCATGCACCTATTTTAAAAGAGGAAAGATTCTCTAGCAACTGTTAAAGCACAAGGAAAGGCATAGAAAAGAATCTGAGTGCTCCATATTACTCCATATCTACACGTACCCTTTCCATAGACCATCAAATCTTTCTGGATCTGAGTCAGCTATGGTCTGGAAGCCATTTAGCTGTATTCACATCCAGCTTGAACTAACATGATCTTCTGTTGGTGTCATGCTAACACAACGTGCCTTCCAGAGAAGAGCTAGTTTGTATTGTTTGGCCATAATGCTGTGTCAATGGAGTTGGTTTTTGCATCTAATCACAGAAATGTGTCCTGAATCACAGTCACTGAATTTTAATACCTCACAGGTTTTGGTAATACCTTGAGCCAATCTGAGTCTGGTTTCTAGAATGCTGATTATCCAACACCCAAGGAGTGCAAAATGAAAAAGTGAAGTCTGGTCTGCAGCTTTCTACTCCATCAGATTTCATATATGAGCAGAGCAAACAATACATGTCTTGATGACATTAAGTTAAATAATGTTTATAAAATATGCTGAAATAATCAAATCAATAAAACTGTGTCTGTATTGTACCTTCATAATGAAGTGTAATTAAAAGTTACCATTATTTCTATATATTTATGTCTGATTTTTCCCTTTCTCAGAAACCAAAAAAAGGGAGTTTGTTTTCATTTGTATCTGCTGTTTTACTGATTTATTTTTAATTCTGAACAAGATACAGAATAATAATTTGCTATCTCCCAGCTGATTATGTTAGAAAGGAAACACTTTATTTTGTCCCTTAATTGCATATACACACAGTGTACAAGCCATTCTGTCTACAATTTTAATTAAAAACACTGTATACAAAAATATGGATAAATATTTTCCTCAAAACCAGAACTCTTTACTTTCATGGGCAGAATGGGACACAGACTCTGGGTCTAAAAAACTTCATTTACTTTTAGAACAATATCATTTAGCTTCAACCACAGAAATATTCCTGAAACAAAAGGGTAAACAAAAGCAGACAACCCACTCGTGTTGCATAGTCTAGCTGAAACAGGAAAGATAAACACTCATAGCCTAAAGTGGAGGCATCTCCAGCAGGTTCTCTCTGGCTCCCTGGGGTGAGATGGTAGCCACAGGCAGGGAGATGCTGACGCCTATACAATCTGATACTGGTGTGATTAGAGGACACTCAGCATCCTGCAGGATTAGCTATAATGTATTGCACTGTGCTTTTTGTTCATCAAACAGCAGCTGCTAAGAAATTTAGCCTTCAAGAGTACACAGCTGATCCCACCTGTTACAGTTCATGTCTATGTGTACTTTATTGTCTAGACATGCTGTATCTTTGCTGTAGTTTATGATTAGTCTGTGCCAGACTCCAAGCAGAATGCTTTGCATCCACGTTATTAAATCTGCAAATAATGTTTATATGGGGTTTTACTTTTAAAATGCCCAGTACCAAAAACGTGGGTGTGTGTAAAGGCAAAGCAATTTTCGTTTGCCAGAGTTGATTCTTGCATAGTATGTTACAATTACATGAAGACACTTTGCTGAATTCTCTGTAATATCTTTCTCCATGGTTTATCTTTGCTTATGCTTACTATAGCTGTTCACAGGTTTAAAGGTTTGTTTAATATGCAAAGCATTTTAATGTGCAGTAATGAATTAATTAATACAACTGTATGTAATGTTTTAAAAGAATCTAAAATCAAATGTGACCACTGCTAAAAGATGTAATGCAGAAGCATAAAATATGTATGAAATTATGTAAATACACTGGAAAACGTCTTCCAGCTAAACTTGTCTACCAGTTTTCTGAAGGCTTGCCAAACTTGAAATAAAAGCCACATTGAGCAGAATGTTTAGACATCTGGATACCTTTCCTTTAAATTCCAGGAAAATATTCTGTATCTAGTTTGAACTACAGCTACCTAAGTTGCTATTTCCACTACAGTCAAAATAGTTATTCTTTGTAATTTCCTGTTTGTCATATTACTTCTCTTCAACCAGCTGATCAAAGATACTCTCAATATTTTTGTAACTGTTTTTCCTGTCTAATTTTCTAGTTAGTATTTTAACAGGCTCAAGACTGCCAGCCAACTTTTTTTCTTTGACCTGTTCAGGCTTTCTGTCTTCAGACTCTGGACTTCATTCCACTGCTAATGCTGTGCAATTTATTAAAATAATTGAATAGTGCAAAAAATATTAACAAAGTTCAGCAGTTCACCAAATTTAATGTTGAAAATTATTTCTGCAGTCATGTTCATGTCACAGGAAATTCCTTGAATACTGAATCTCTCTCAGGCAATTTTAACCAGTAATAAAGCTAGGAAGCAGGTCTTGTACCACTCTGTGGCACTTCTGTTTTAAGGTTGCCTAATACAAGTTGGTGGAAAAAAAATAAAAATGTTTAATTCAGCTTAATCACAAAACAAATATTTAATATTATTGCAACTTCATTAAAAAACTTCCAGACTGAGCTTATGTTTTGCTAAACTTTTTTTAATTTACATAGATAAAGCAGAAACAAATATGCTAGTTTAGCCCTCCTACTGCACCATGTCAGTTTTCTTAGATTCTACACTTCTTCCAAATAAGAAAGCACACTTGATGAAAATCAGTGAGATATAATAGCAAGAATATAAAGATTAATGTGTTTTTATCCCTCATGCACTGATCTCCTACATATCAAAACATCAGCAAGAAATGAACTATAAATTCATCATTAAAATGATACACAGTTTCAAGGCAATACAGAAATGTATTACCTTGCTATGCTAACTGGTTAGCTATGCTAACTACCAGTGCCCCATGCAAAAATTTCCCTGTTAGAGAAGTTCAGCTTCTCATTTTGGAACATTTCCTCTCAACAGATAAAGTAGATCTATCACAAATTGTGAAATGAAGTGAAAATTTAATTCTAGGCAGAAACTTCTCAAAGAAGTAGAGTAGTATTTATTGACAAGTCTGTTAGTTTGAATTCATCTTTTACATGTCACTCTGTGAGCTGGAAGCTACCATGGTGCATTACATTTAAAAGTAATATATTAAATTTAATTTTTATTTCAAATCACATAGAAATAAAGTATCGTCTTTCCCTTGAAGTTGAAGATCTATATCAAAAATTAAATTTGTAAAGGTCTTCCCTCTAGTGGGCCTGTATTTCTTGCATGAAAACATATGAACCTCACATGCTAGTGATGTACCTGTGCATTATGTAGCTCAGATCCATCCTATTGAAGACACACAGTGCAGACTTGGAAGTCCAAACTTATGAGCAAACACCAGCCATGTGAAAAATCATTTTGAAGTCAGACGGGTTTCTTTGGTTATATCTTTACTGTGCAAACAGGGTCTCGTTAGAGGTCAGTGAGGGTCTCTATTTCACTGCACAGAACATGCTAAGGGATTGTGGAACTGTCCCTGGAGTCCTTACAGCTACCTAATCCTGGTGTGTCCTCATCCTCTGAGAATGACTTGCTTGGGTGAAGCAGCTCTGTGATGTGGACACACTTTTTCTAGTTGTCACTCTTCCCCGGTCTAAGAATGGCAAAAAAACAGCTCAGCATGTACCTAACCCTTGCTAGACAAACACTCTCAACAAGTCACATGCAGTATACAGTGCAGGACTATAATCAATAATAATTGATTTTTCACTCAAAGAGTTACTTTACATTGAAAATAAAAGACAGCAAAACACACAGAGAATTTTGGACAGTAAAGATCTCCTTGATGAGGTGCATAGTTGATTTAAAAGTAGGAGGAGCTAATATCTCTTTTATTGCATACAGCATGCTTAGAACGAAGTACAACAGTTAGCAACTAAGCACAAATTTTCTTTTTAGTTAGAAATTGTCTATTTAGAAATGCTTATCCGATGATAGAAAAAATAAATTACTTGTTATAAGTAATTTAGTGAAAGAGTTGTCTGACCTACCAATTAACAAACAAAATCAGGTCAGATGCACAGCACATAAATTAATTACCAGAATATGACTAGCTGACATTTGACAAAATAGCGTGTCACATTGGTAGGAAGCCCAATCCTGCCAACAAGGCTGTAGATGCTAAAAAAAAAAAAAAGGGAGAAAAGAAATAAACCCAGTAAATGTAGGCACGCAGAGAAAAGCAGAGCAGTAGGGAGCACTACTGGTTCTTTTCCTCTATGACTTCCTTTTAGCAAAAAGAAAGCAGAATATATTGAGTAGTTCTTATGGATCAGCAGGGCCAAAAATATATATTACGTGTGGAAAAAAAGTAATGAGAGATTTTATGCAACTAAAACCACTTGATGTCAGGGTTCTTCTAGTAGCATCATCTGAGTCACGTTGCATATACGTGTAGTTTTATCTTGCTTTCCTGATGTCATATATTGGTTGAAGGGCATGGACGGCACAGGTTGTACGAGAGGAATTAATTAAAAATTGAAATCTTAATCTGTGTCGTTACTATGGAGTTGATTTTGCTGCAGTCTCTATTTCTGTCAGGTTGGTAAGAGAAAAGTCCTAATTCTGTTGTCATGAATTACAGTGAGTGCTGAAGTGCTTGATGCATGCTCATAAAAATTCTTTAAAATGCATCTGAAGCCGGGAGTTGTCAGTGGATTTTATTCTCATGAAAATGTGTTTATTTCACAGAGCAAGTGAGATGTAGGTCGAAATTACCTGCTTGAGGTCACAGTAGCAAACTCAAGTAATGTTATTTAAAACAAATTCAAACCACATCACAAACGCTAAAACTTGAGCTATCTACTTGGGTCAAAGTAGGGCTACAATGCTTTGCTCCTGTGGTCACTTATCTACTGATCATGGCAGCTGGTGCTCTTCCCCCTGTTTTCCTCAAAGCCTAGAGGTACATGCCTTCTCCCTTTCCAAATGCTGCTCAGCTTGAAAAGCAGCACAGTTGATCCCTAAGAATTTCCTCCACAACATTTTGCATATTTGCTCAAGAGAAAAGACCAGAAGATAAAGGGAGCAAAATAATTTTAAATCCTGGAGAAGCCAAGCTGTTCTTCAGAGAGTGCCTTCATGCTGTCCCTGGGACACCCTGAACAGCAGCCCCAGCACATGGCAAAGTGGCAGCAAGTACCAGGATATATTCCTGACAGCCAGTGTTGGCTGATCTGATACAACACAAAGCCAGGAGAAACAACTATTGCCCATGATTATGTGTCTGCTTCTGTCAGGAGCAGAGGTGTCAACTGGCTCTCTTTTTTTGGTTTGTTGGGTTTTTTTTATCGTTTTCCATTATGTTTCAGAGATTTGTTCCAGACTAGTAGCCTATGGGCTGGGGAGATGAGAATTCAGTCAGATATAGAGCACACAAAAAAGTGTGACAAATTGCAATGACAAGGCTGTGTTAGTAGCTTATGATGTAGTGAAATGAAATCCTGAACCAGGGAACACAGACAGTGGTGTGTTATGTGCTATAGGCATCCAAGTTCAGAGAGGGGGGAAAGATTGTGCAGCAGGGGTAGGAGTACTGAGCCAGTAAAATCACCACTGACATTACTGCCAGCCTGTAACATGCTGCTCATCAACAAATTAAGTCATTTTTCTTGCACTCAATATCAAGGAGTAGAGTGATCCAGTTGGTATTTAAACATCATGAAATATGTTATTAGACACGCACAGCTGGAAGTAAAAAAATACAATATTTTGGTCAGAAGCTCTCAAGCCTGCTGGCTGAAACATTTAACATTTTACCTCCATCTGTGTATGTCTTACAGAACGGACTTGAACTTAATGCTTCATGTTGGAACATGCAAGAACTTTTTGGGGAAACACGCTGTCTACATCACTCCTCCATTTTGTCTTTCTCTATAATGATCACGAAAAGGCTTTTTCATAATCCTTGCAAAAAGGTTGAGCTAGATTCTTCATTTCCTTCAGAACTGTTCTGGTGCTAACCACGATTGTGTCTGAGCATCTTATATGCTGAGCACCTCTGTAGATTTCATCTACATTTTTGCAACTAGTCAGACAGAGAGGCATTTTTCAGATGGGGAACTGACTAAATCGACTAAAAGGCTCACCAAAAGTTTACTCAGTCTGTGAACTGACCTACAAACAGGACCTATGTTTCTTTCAGTGCTCTCTCACCTAAGGTAATCCTCCTAAATTTCCAGAAGCGAAGGGAGAAGTAGTTGTAAAGGCCAAACTATCTGAATCACTACCATATTCTGCACAGACAGTGCCGTGCAGGGATAATACAGATCTCTGAGACTGACTGATAATTATATTTTCCTTGGCCCAAGAATTTTTCTACGTTACGCACTTTATTAACATGAACAATGGCAAGATCCCTACTTTAGCATGTACTTGTTTGCCATTTGTTGGTATCCAGTCTATCACTTCTGAGATTTACAGACTCCTCAAATAAGAAATTTTGATAATTCTTTTAATGAGCCAATCCCCCAAATAATGATGGATTTATTGAATTCTAGTATCTTCACTCTGAAAATGATTCTTTTTACTATACTCTAAAGACATATCTCAAGCCTAACTTCCTGAGCTTTCTCTCTTCACATTTGCTATATTAATGACTGAATGATCACACTTAACCAAGCCACGTTTGCAACAGCTCACATACCTTTATTGTTCTTTTCAAAACTAAATGGAATAAGGAATCAGTATTCATCTTTTGATAAACTGACATACATGTAAGTCCCTGTAGAAAAGTAAAAACTAGGTAGTAATATCTCATATTCTTACAAAACCTCTTAATTCTGCTTTCAGAATTTACTTTCACTTCAGACATTAGAGTATCCCTTAAAATTTTGCATGAACACTCTTTATATATATATATATATCTTCCCCTCAGATTTTCAAGTTTATTTATACGTATGGCAATATGGAAGTCCTTAGGGGCAATTTTGGCATCTGAATAAAATGCAGCTTTGTTGTTTGAATTGAATTGTTTGGCAAAAGGAACATAGAACGTATTTGCTTGGCAATCAGGAGGCTGTTGAGTTTCTGACTTGAAGAAGCATATGCACAAAGAACTCTTATCAAAAAGAATACAAGGACCTGATTAGCTAAGTTCAGTCCTGGGGAGAAAATGTTAGATGATAGTGTATTTTTTAATTTGGGAGGGAATGGTTCCAACAAAAAACGAATCAATAACTGGAAACTGAAGCCATGCAGCTCCAAATTAGAATTAAAATCCAGATTTTAAACAACAAGGATGGCTAACATTCTCCATCTGTTCAACTTGGGTTTTTTGAAACAAGCTTTACTCGGGCAAAAATTGGCATACTTTCTACGAGGGTAACTGGGAGGAAACCTGAGATTAGATAAAGTAAGATTTTTTGCAGGTTGCAAAAAATTAAACCTCATTAAAAAGGTGCTGTTCCTTAAGTAACTAAAACAGTAATATTAACACAGGAAATTAAAGAGCAATACAGGAGTTTTGGTATAAAAATATGTCTTTTTAGTGTGGCTTATGCTAAAGCTTCCCTTCAGTAGTCATGATACTAAAAAGAGATTGGGAGGATTACTTCAATCCATCATACATTCGTCAAAGCCAAATATTTGAGCCTGAAATTCATCCTAATACAGAGAAAGTGAAAATGCAGATAGATTCTTAACAGGAATCATTATGTGTAGCTAAAGAATCATCTTATAAATTGTTTCAGAATTTCCATTTATAACTTGCTGAGTACTCATTTAGAGAAAGAAAAAAATCTATCCTTTCATGCTTTCATGCTAAGATCAGTCCTCTGTCCATATGGAAAGGGGCTGTGCCCTAAGAAATGTGTCAAAATCATTTAATTAAAATTACTGTTAAATGTTCTTCTAAAATCAGCTTAGGTTCTAGAGTTAGAGAAAGGCAAAAGAAATGCATAAACAAAATTCTGACAATTTTCTAGCATGAGATGGGAATCTAAGTTACAAGAAGCTTTCTCTAAGAGTGAATGCAGAATGCCAGCTCATTTACTCTGCTTTGATGTAGAGCTAACCTAACCAGGTCTGGGGGAAGAGAAAGGGAATCAGAAACTTGAGCATAGTGGTTGTGATATTTGTAATAGGTGAGTGTAAATGTGTTCCTGTAAATGAGGTTATAGCCACACATTATTGGCATATTCTTGGTATAAATCTGAAAAGAAACTTTCTTAATAGCTGCCTGATTTACAAGTCGAATTTGGATATTTTGTTCAAGGTAATTCCTTCCTAGAGGAAAAAGTACAGTTAAAGATAATTTTATTTTAATTTAAAAGTATGTCAATTATTAAATCAGAAAGTCAGGCTTAGTTTGCCTTTCACTTTATTATGCTTGTCTGAAGCTCCTGTTGATGAACTGTGAACATCAACTACACTGAGAAAGACTTGAGGGAGCAGTCTGTCTTACGAAGTGGAATGGGAAAGCAGTCAACTGACTGGGGTCAAGGAGGGTGATAGAGCACAACTGGGCATATCTCAGACCTGCTGATGGGTATAGGGAAAACCTGGGGTATTATAACTGATGGAGATGCCTAATTGGATGTACCATCATACAAAGAGAGAGAAGAAGTTTAAAGAGAAGATACCATGGAAATTTTGTTTGAATTCATACTGACATCGAGAGCTTAATTAATTTTGAAGGGGAAAGTTGTGGTATTATTTACTTCAGCTTCTGTCCTGTGTACCCTTTATATCTGTATTTAGATATGTTAGTTGAATAAGCTAGAAATCTTGAATAAAGGTCAGACGCTGTCTAACATAAAATGTATGTAGTTATTTTGAGTTTTGTATAAGAAGTTTCTTCTCTGGCACAGCAGATGTAAGCAAAATGTTCCCTGGTTTAGGTTTTGTAAGAAGTCTGGCAACCATTGCCTCAAGAAAACTAACTTGGGACAAAATGCTAAAGATCTTTTTTTTTTTATCCAACAAAATACCAAGAAATCATTATTAAAGGCTCAAAACCCAAGTTTTTACAATATTATATATATTAAGTCATTGACCATAACCTCTTTCTTAAAAAAAAATTTTTTTTGTATTAATTTTAGATCCAAGTTTAGTATCTATTTTCCCCTCTTTATGTTCTACTCTCACTATTTTTTCATTTTTATTGTCACTATAAAAAAAAAAAAAAAGCCTCATCCATAGACAGGTTCATTTATCCACAATTGTGGAATCCCAGGCACTTTTTGCTCTCTGTGAACAACAGATTCATCTAGAAAAAGAAATTTGTGGTTTCCAGGTATTAATTAATGCTTACATACAGTCTAATGTGCTTCAGCTTTCCTCGCAACTAAACAGATAAAATAGCTAACTGTAAAGCAAATTTAACTGCACTCACACTCTAGGTTTCCTTATGTGCAATGCAGGGAATAAGGCAATTTATTATGAATTTAATTTGCCTTTTAATGTAGGTGGCCTGTATATTCCAGTAAATGTTTACCATTACCCTGCTCTAGTTAACAAGTTAAACACTGAACAGAATCAGCTTACTGCATACTTTTTGTTTAAATTACACTAGTACTCTTTTTCACTGGCCTACACAGTACTATAAATGGATTCTATAAATGGACTCCTAATGTATAAAAGAATATGTATTGCTTGAGAAGTTTAGACATGCAGAGAAAGTATTTTTCTAGAATATGATCAAATCTTTAGAATTAGCCCATAGAGAGAGATGGAGCTAACGTTGCATACAGTTTTTCCCATGAAATCCCCAAAAAAATTTAATAATAGCAAAGCCGTGAAAATTTTGTCCCACTTCCAGGCCTTTCTATTTCTTCACCCAGTCTGTACGTCTTCATATTTTGGACATGTGAGTTGAGGAGAGGAGAAGTTATGGGACAGAGGCTGTATGATGGGAGGCAGGTTTGGGAACAAAGGCAACAACAGCATCAACCTGGATCTAGGAGGAGCTGAAAATCAGAGAGCTCCCACTGCTGCAGCTCTTGCAGAATTCTGGGTGTCAGATGCAACAAGCTGGTGAGCTCATCATGTGTGCCTGGCCCTGGGGCATGGTGTGGCCCTGGAAATGTCTCAGTTGTCAGATGTCTACAGCATGGGACCTGACAGCTCTTCTCCTCCCGTGAGATGATGTTGTTTCATACTTCAGAGATCAATCTTGTACCTGCTACCATCTGTATTTATTTATTCATCCATTAATTTATGCATTTGCCTCCTCCAACTTGAGTGGAATCAAAGTTGGACATTCATTTCTCGTCTGAAGAATTCAAATGAGAACTGTTAATTGTACCTCCTTTTCCACTGTTCAAGTAAAATATTATTTATCGAGAAACTGGAAATAAATACATCATCAGACAGAACTGCACATGGTAGGAATCCAGAAAAATGGCAGGCTGTCTACAGTCCTCTTCCCTCCCTCTTTAACTGGCTAAGGATGCCAAACTCAATAGTCAGTAAAACCAAGACATTAAAATGCTATCACTGTCTTAGAAGTACTATCAAACCCATACAGTGCACTCTTTGCACAAGCTCATTTTCCACAGACAGGAAAATCAAAGAATCCAATAATAATAGAAAAATCATCTGGGAGAAGGGGGGGGAAAGGGAGGCACAAAAGAAAAGAGGTTCCTGCTCTAGGAAGCGGAGAGAAGTTGGAGTCAGTCGTAAGTAGTCACAGTCCCTTGGTAGAAACAAAGTAGATCAGGCTAATTCCTCTCCCTATGCACAGTCACTTTGGCATTCAGAGACACAAAGGAACCTGAAATAACTTTCTTGCCAAAATTTTTAAAAGGTGAAATAGATAAAATTCCCCTGTGTCCTTTGCTGTCCCTGCACTTTTCTTGGTCAAAGTACCATCAAAGAAATTAACTACTTGGTCTGTGGAACAGTCACAGTCCACTTCTCTTTTACAAATTACATAAATAGATAAATTGAGGCAGGGAATGACTAAGACTGTAATTTGCTTTTAGTCATGGGCTGCATCATGAAAGTCTGGACTGCAACAGAGTTTCCTTTTATGTTAGGGACTCAGCATCACATGCACAATACCTGAGCATCATCCTTTTTGGAGGAGAGAGAACGCTTGGTAGGTTTCGTGTATCTTGCACCTTTAGAGGGGGCAGAGCTGTTGCGGAAAGGACAGGAGTTCTTCTGTCCATCTACAACATTGCTTCAAAGACTAACTCTGTCTGAAGACAGTCTGTAAATAATTTTCCCATATTACCTGGGGTAATATTATATTTTTGGGTGTCCTGCTTGTGCTTGCTGAAGCCTGTGCTGTTCTGCTTTTTTCACAAAGCACCAGCTGCAGCTCGCAACTCCACTGCATGTCAGAGGGGCAATTAATAAGATTCTGAAAACCTCCACAGATGTCCTCAATATGGCAGCACAGTCCTGACTCTTACAGTTTGCACCCACAGGGCATGCAGGGAAGGTGCTGCAGTCTGCAAGTAGCTCCACAGTTCAGGTAAGTGCTAAATGCTCTAGGTCTCTGACATAATGGTATGCACTCGACTCAGAGCCAAAACCAGTGTGTCCCCTGAGAATTCTGATGCTTCCAACCAGATGGAACTGGTGAGAAAGGAAGCTTCAGTACAGTTGGTAGCTTGCAGTGGATGCCCAGATACTTCTATTGTAGAAAAGGATAGTATCTGCACAAAGTGTGCACAGGTTGATGACCTGTTGTGGCAGATGGCTGAACGACACGAGGCAGTTAATAGGCTGAGCAGCATTAGAGGGACTGAAATAGAGAGAGATATGTGCCTTTGGAACCATACAGTTGGATACCACTGAGTATGAGACACCTTGGACCTTGGTGACCCACAAAAGCAGGGCTCCAATTCAACCTCTGCCCTCCAACATCAAGACCAAAAATACAGAGAACACTTTAAAGGTTTTAGATGTTCATGAGCAAGGCCAACAATGAGAACCTGCACCAGCAGCCCACAAAGGTTACCATAAAAAAAAAATCAAGTGATCATTGTAGGCAACTCAGTATTAAGAGGTACTGAGGCACCCATCCACCACCCTTAGTCATGAGAAGTATGGTTCCTACTGGGGGCTAAGATCTGTCATGTTGCCAAGAGGATACCCCTACTTTTCAAGAGCGTGGATTACTACCCGCTAGTGCTTTTTCATGTGGCTACAAATGATGCCTCAAGCCAAAAGGTGGGCAGGATCATGGAAGACTATAAAGACCTGACAAGACAGATGAAAATCATAAGTGCCCAAGTCATCTTCTCACCTATTCTACCACTTAGAAAAGTAGAGACAGCCAGAAGCAGCTGCATAATGCAAATCAAAATCTGGCTCTGTGACTGGTGTTGTTGTGAGGGTTTTGGCTTTTATGACAATGGGTTGCATTTTAATGATTATAGCCTGTTAGGAAGGGATTCGATCCACCTGTCTAAAAGGGTAAGAGAATCTTTGGCAGCGGACTGGCCAATTTAGTAAGACGGGCTTTAAACTGAAGGACTTGGGGAGGGAGAGTCCAAAGTGGCAATGCTTATGGCATTACTTCCTCCTGGGGAGTAAGCTGTGCCAACCAGTGCATCAACAGATATTCCTTGAATCCCTCTCAAGATGAGAATCATAGGGCTAACCACACCAAGTTTATGGCTATGATGAATCCTCTTACACCCATTCTAGGGAAGCTGGTTGCTTGATTTCCTCTCAGAAGTGCCTGTACACAAACACATGCAGCATGGGGAGTAAACAAGTAGAAATGCATGGGTGGTAGAAGGGCCATGGTCTCATTGCAATTACAGAGACATGGAGGCTCACATGACTAGAATGTCTCTTGGATGGCTACGTTCATTTTAGGAAGAACAGGTCAGTGAGACAAGGTGGCAAAACTGCTCTTTATGTTAGAGAGCAACTGGAATATATTGAGCTCGACCCAGGGACAGACAAATTATTTGAGAGCTTCTGGGTAAGAATTAAGGGACAGGCTAACACAGGTGTAACTGTTGTGTGTATTTACTACAGGCCACCTGATCAGGATGAGGAAATTGAGGAGGGTTTCTATGGGTAGCTGGAAATAGCCTCGCAGTCACATGCCCTCATTCTCCTGGGGGACTTCAACCACTCTGGTATTTGTTGGAGGGACAAAATGGCTTGGCACACAAAGTCCAGGAATTTCCTGCAGATCACTGAAGATAACTTTTTTATGTAAGTGTTGTAGGAACCAACAAGGAAAGGTGTATTGCTGGACCTTGTACTAACAAAGAAGGAGGGACTGGTTGGAGATGTAAAGGTTGGGGACAGCCTTGGCGATAGTGACAATGAGATGGTGGAACTCAGGATCCTGTGTGGATAAAACAAAGCAGTAAGCAGGATTAGAACCCTGAACTTCTGAAGAGCTGACTTTGGCCTCTCTTAAAATCTACTTAAAACCCATTAGAGAAATCTCATGGGTTTGGGCTTTAGGAGAGAAGGGGGTCCAAGAAATCTGGTCAATATTCAAGAATCATTTCCTCCAAGCTCAAGACCAGTGTATCCCCATGATCAAGAAATCAGGCAAAGAGGAGACCTGCATGGAGACTTGAAGCAGGGAGCTTCAAGGAGAGAAATGTATGGGATGTGGAAAAAGGGACAGGCCCCATGGAGTGGCTATGGGAACATAATCAGAGTATGCAGGGATGTGACAAGGAAGACCAAGGCCCACCAGAATTGAGTCTGCCAAGGGATATCAAGGGCAACAAGAAGGGCTTCTACAAGTACATAAGCAGTAAAAGGAAGATTAAGGAAAATATGAGACTGCTGCTGAATCAGATGGGTGTCCTCATAACAGAGGACACAGAGAAGTGGAATTACTGGATGCCTTCTTTACCTTAGTCTTCACTGCTGAGGGCAATTCTCAGGAGTCCCAGACCTCAGAGGTAAGAGAAGAAGTCTGGAGAAAGGAAGACTTTGGCTTGGTCACGGAGGATTGAGTTAGAGATCAACTAGACAGATTTAAACCCATGTAAATTCATGGACCCTGGTGGAATGCACCCACAGGTGTTGAGGGAGCTGACGGGTGTTGTTGCTAAGCCACACTCCATCACCTTTGAAAAATCATGGAGAACAGGAAAGTTGCCCAATGACTGGAGGAAGTCCAATGTTATTCCCATCTTCAAAAAGGGCAAGAAAAAGAACCCAGAAAACTACCAGCCAGTCAGCTTCACATCCATCCCTGGAAAGGTGATGGAACAGATCATTCTGGAGGTCCAAGCATGTAGCAGAAAAGAAGGTCATCAGGAGTAGCCAGCATGGATTCACCAAGGGGAAATCATGCTTGACCAGTGTGATAGCCTTCTGTGATGGCATGGCTGGATGGGTCAACAAGCGGAGAGCAGTGAATGTTGTCTTACCTTGACTTCAGCAAGGCTTTTGACACTGCCTCCCATAACATACTCATAGGTGAGCTCAGAAAATGTGTTAGATGAATGGACAGTGAGGTGGATCAAGCACTGGCTGAATAGCAGAGCTCAGAGAGTTGTGATCAGCAGAATAGAAATCCAGTTGGAGGCCTACGGTCAGTGACATTCCTGAGCATACAATACTGGGTCCAACCTTATTCAACTTGTTTATCAATGACCCAGACAAATAGATAGAATGTACCCTCAGCAAGTTTCTTGATGATATGAAACTGGGGGAGTGGCTGATACACCTGAAGGCTGTGCTGCCATTCAGCAAGACCTTGATAGGCTGAAAAATTGGGCAGAGAGAATGAGGGTGTTGAGGTTCAACAAGGGCAAATGTAGGGTACTGAATCTGGGAAGGAATAACCCCAAGTACCAGTACAGGTTGGAGGCTGACCTACTAGAGAACAGTTCTGCTGAGAAGGACCTGGAAGTCTTGGATGAAAAGTTGACTATAAGCCAACAGTGCCCTTATGGCCAAGGAGGCCAATGGTGTTTTGGGGTGCATCAGAAATAGTGTAGTCAGCAGGTTGAGGTAGGTGATCCTCCCATTCTACGCAGCCCTAGTGAGGCCACATCTGGAATGCTGTGTCCAGTTCTGGGTTTTTCAGTACAAGAAAGACAAGGAGTTTCTGGAGCAGAGCCAGCTGAAGGCCACGTAGATGACGAGGGGCCCAGAGCATCCATCTTATGAGGAGAGACTGAGGGAGCTGGGCCTGCTTAGTCTGGAGAAGAGTAGACTGAGATGGGATCTCATCAATACATCTAAATATGTCAAAGGTGGGGGTCAAGATGATGGATTCAGACTCTTTTCAGTGGTCCCCAGTGACAGGATGAGGAGTAATGGCCATAAATTAAACACAAGAAGCTCTACCTCAACATGAGGAAGAAATTTACCTTGATGGTGGCAGAGCACTGGAACAGGCTGTCCAGGGAGCTTGTAGAATCTTCCTCTCTAGAGACATTCAAAACCAACCTGGATGAGTACCTGAGTCACCTGCCTTGGCAGGGGATCTTGGACTAGATGACCTTCACAGGTGCCTTCCAATCCTAAAATTTCTATGATTCTGTGATGTCTTAGGCATATGTGTGAGGATCTCAATGTTGATTTCCTTACAGAATTAAGACAAAGTTTGGTTCCCTCAAATCCAAAATTCTCTTACTGCATTCAGAACCTTACAAAGCTCTGATAAGCATAAAAATGTGATAGTGAACATTTATATATGTATCAAGCTGTTAATTCCAAAAAGACCATTTTGCGAGAGCGAGAGAGAGACAGGAATTAGTTAAATGAAATGAAATACAGCTACTTCTGCAAGCAGCAAATGTGTAACTCTACACAATAGTTGAGGACAGGCAGTAAGGAAGAGTATTATGCCCAGCTGTAAAAGTGTTCTCTGATTCATGAATATAATTAAATTTTGTTCCATTTATGTGGCCTTGGTTTCCCTATCCAAGCAGCTGGTGCATGATAGTGAAATTCTGTCTTCACTTTTAATCACAAAGGCACTTTAGTTTCATCAGAAATGCACTTTATTTTTCAACAAAAAATGAGAAAGCATTGACATTTTCAAAATGCACAGTTTGTATCACAAAAAGGTTGCTTAATCATGTACGTTGTTGTTAGAGCACTTTCATCTTTTAAATGTTTCTGAGAACCTGCTTTCATTTTAGGTTAGGGTGCAAGAGCACATAAATCTGCAGCCATGCTGCTGCTCAGGGTGAGGTCTGGTACAGGAAGCACCTGCTTTAAACAGAAGTTCAAGCCAGAGATGAGAAGGTAAAGATCACCCCGGGTTTTAGCAGCTTTTATCCAGTCATAGACCAGGCTTTTCTTAGCCCACGTTAATAATTATTATTTAAGCATGACAACCTCAGATAATTTTGCTTCCTTGCCCTAAATCTTCCTTGGATCTTGTGATACAGCAGCTCCTGTATCTGAGTCGTTATTCATTGTTATATAGCATAATGCCACTGAAGGATTAAGCTGATATTAGCAAATGCATTATGAAGCCACAAGTAATCAAGCTTAATGTAGAGTGAGATTTGGAAGTAGAAAATATTCAGACTAAGATGTTAGAAGTGTGTTATGGAAATGGTTTAATCTCTGGTTATAAGTAGTTAATATATTCTGAATTTTAACATCAGTGTGCAACTTCGATTAGAATCTCCTAAATACATAATCCCCATAGCAATCCCACTAAAAAATGGGAGCTTAATTGTCGCCTTACAGTCTAGTACCTTTCACCTTCACATAATGCTACCATGATGGCTTTTCAAAACAGCAAGAAGGAGAAGAAGAAAGAGAGAAGAAAATCAACCAGAAGAATTTGTCAGCAAGACACTTTAACATCCGTTTCAAAAGTCATAGATTACAATTTAAAATGGAAGTCCCCTTTTGAACAAAGAAGGAAAGGTTATGAGAAAATACAGTTTGAAATTATTGATGTATAAAGCCATATGTGATTGCATCTGTCCTATAGCTCCCCCAAATGCACCAAATGGATATTGCTGAAACCTCATGGAAATAAGTGTAAGAGATTTGACTACAGTGATTCTCATTACTGCTTAGAATGCTGGTTGATGTGTCTCAAATGGAATATCTGCTTTTCTCACACAAGCCTACCTTATAGACTGCATGTCAGATGGGCTGTATGTGTTCTGCTCAGATAACCTTGGAAACATGTAACAGTCATGCAAATTATAGTTCTAGAAGAAGAAATAAAGTAAATTGAGCATTGATAGTTCTTTTCCTTCCTTTATCCTGCTCTCATGTATAAGCATCCAAGTGTAATGATTGTGAACTCAAAGAATTTATGTTTCAATGCACTTTATCTTTGCAGGCAATAAAGTTAGTGGGTTCAGCTTTAGTTATTTGGGGGGGGGGGGGTTATGTTGCTTTAATTTTATTTTTTTTTTCTCCCAGGACAGGCTATTTAAAAATGGTGCAGCGATTATCTCATTTCTAGCATTGAAGTTTCTGTCTCTGCAGATATTCACTCACTGTTACACCAGAGCAGGAAGCTACTGATCAGAAACACTGCAACAATAAAATACAAGGTTTAACATACCTAGAAGAGTAGTGAAGCACGTGAGACATTACCATATATTATTACAAACAGGCTCATATCCTGATCAGGTATTGTTAATTACAGCAGATCCACTTCTGTAGCTTACATGTTCATCTTGTTGAAAAAAACAGAGTGCAATATAACTTCCCACCCCCAATTCTACTTCAAGGCCTTTTTGGCTTCAAATGAATCAGCCCTTTTATTAAATTACCTTGTCTGGAGTTCTCAGAGAAATATCCTTTGCTTCCTTCATACAGTTTTTCAGAGTCAGGGTGCTGATGACACTCAGAAACCTCTTGGTATCTTTACAGATTATTTCTTCTTCCTTGATTCTGTATGTCAGAATTGATTCCCAAACATATTTATCTACATTTTGTTAATTGTAATTTCAAATTTTATTCTAAGGGGTATACGTTTAGACTATAGTAATTTTGAAGGCGAGCAGTTATTTCACTGGGTTGTCACTCCTTCCAGAAATCAAACCCTCCCTGTCATATATAAATAGATTGCTTGATATACATGCAATATCCTGTCGGTGTCATGCACTCTTTTCTTTAATCTGACTGACATAGCACATAATAAAATGCTCACTTCAATATATGTCTGTTGCATTTTGCCTAATTCTGGGCTTAGTTTAATATTAGTCATGAATATTTCCTACAACTGGATATAAATTTGAATATATAAAAGGCACATTTTATGTTCATGCTGCAGCACTTGCTTCTCCCATATATTTTATTGCTTTGACTGCTTGTGATGTATTAAGCCATCTGAAGAAAAGAAGAACAGGAAGCAACAGGGATGTTGAGCCCGTTATCTTTATCCACAAGCCAGGTGTAGCATGTGAGAGGGAGAATTGCATTCTTCGCACTTTATTTTCCATAAGTAACTCACAGCAGTGAGGTGGAGGGAGCCACCCTCTCCAGTGGCCATGGCAAGAATAAATACAGAATTTCAGCATATTAAATCTCAGACTCTTTTTCATACAAATGTAATTGATCAGAATATATCAGCAATTTTATTCCATATAATCTATATGGATTGTTTTCCAGGGGAAGCAGAGATTGGCTTGACATTTTGTTTCACTTCTGTCCTGCTGCACATCTAAAGCAATATCTTCTTTGGGTAAAAAGCTGTGTCTGTCTGTGCCCTGGATGGTTAGGTGCTTTTCTGGGTTTCTTCATAAGTGGAAATTTCTATAATAAACAGAAAAATATTGTGACTTTTTCAATATTCCTGCCAAGACACACATTCAGGTTTCCTTTAGGGAGAATTCAGTTATGGATAACTAGTGAGGAAATCCGAATTCTTCCATGTTATATAAAACCTGCCTTGCACAGTAATTACTTGTATTGTCATTGAAGATAGGGATTCTGTGGGGATTCTGCAGATGTCCTTTTTGTTTTGTTTTGTTTATTTGTTTCTGAAGATAAGAATGCATTCAAAAGAGTATCTTCAGAAAAATAAAATTGTTTAACCACACTTTTACTTCTGCTATTTGACTATATACTTCTGCATCTACTTTTATAGTTGAGAAAGAAGAATTAGGCAGCCTGTTCAGAGTCACATTTTTATCAATTTGTGATGTTTTCACCTTTTGGTTATTGGTCACCTGAAACACATTGTTTTGGCTACTTGTTCATCTGAAACACATATGAGCTGAGGTGGTTTTAGCTGCTTGCATTTTAAAGAGCAGGAAATTAACGTTATAAAGGGAAACAGAAGCAATGACCATCATTTCTGTGTTTCAATAGGTTAAAAATGTCTAAATTTCCATGGCATTTCTAGATTGCTATGCCACTTACCAAGACCTGCATGCAACTTGTTGCTCTCAGAATGTCTATTTCACCACAGCAATTTTTTCTACAATGCCTGAAATGGAATAGAGTTTCCAACTCTTTCCAAATGGCCTGTGTCCCCCTGGTTTTATTTTTCATGCAGAAGTACAGTCTATTCTGTCTACATATTGTGTGACCTTGCCTCCCTATGGATAGAAATGATGGAAAAAATGAAGCACTGTCTAAAACAGATTAGATGCCAAACCTAGTTAGATCTTGGCTAATCCTATAAAAGCATGTCAGTTAGGGACTTACTTGACCTATGGAAAAAAAAGATCTGAAAACACTATCCTAGCTGGTTACTGATTTGGCTTGATTATATGGCAGCAACAGCTTTATTACAGCAAAGTATGGTCATGCAAATTTAGCCCACTTTCCATCACCTTATGTAAGGCATCCACCCAGCAAGTTAAAATGTACTTTTGTTCAACAATGCAACCAACATAAAGCAGATTAATTGTGAAAACAAAACAGTCAAATCCAAACAGAAATTACTTCCTAGTTAAATAAGGCTTCTGAAACAGTGGCCCACATTGTTCTTGCTGAGTGATTCTGTCACACTTGAGAAGTTTATAGCATTAATGATACTATTACTATTGCTCTGCAAATCTTGAGTTACTTTTGTTCTATTGTCCTAATATCAACAGCTTTTTATATATAATTATTATCAACATGTATCTGTCAAGATAATTAAATAATTTTTAGATCATCCTTTCTTTCCCTCTTTCTTTCTTTCAGAAGAAGACAAATGATCAAATGTGTGTGTGCACAGAAAATATACTGACGAAACTCTGAAGGAAGATTTCTCTCTCTAGCAGTAGAACATATTGAAAGTTACACGCTGGATTCAGTGTTATTTTGGTGAATGCTATAACAGCCAAATTAGCTAACCCAAAGGGAATGAAAAAGGTGTTTAGAACTAGTGACAGTACTTCAAAAAATGAGTCTGGGTCAAGCACTATATGAGCACTAAAGCGAGTATGGAGTATAATAAAGCAACTTGTTTTTTTGAATAGCTGGGCACAGTATAGGTAAGCCTATTGTTCCCCAAAGGCTGCTTGCAGTTACTGTTAACGCACTTCTGTGCTTTTACCAGAGCCTTCAGTAGCTGTGACAGTGCTTGCAAATGTGATGCTCATGACAAGTCTGTCTGCTTCTAAAGCATGTGAAGAAAGCCGAACACTTTTAATAATACTAATGGAGAGATTATCTTTAGCTTCTGATTTTTTCCTTTTGAAAATAAAAGTGGGAGGTTTGTTTTAACACTCTGCCCTTTTCAGAAAGGTTGTAAGAAGCAATTGAGCCCCCTCTGCAAAAAGCTTCCCTTTTCAAGTTTTCCACTTAATTAAAATACCACATTTTAGCTCGCTAGAAGTGAGTCTTCACCACTACCTTTTAGAGAAATAAAAAAATAAATAATAGCGGCAATCTTCTAGCAGTATAAGAGTGTTTCTGTTAGTTTCTATGCACAAAGGGATAATTATATACTTTTAAAGTCCCCATTAAAGAGCCAAGGACTGTTCTACAGCTTCTTTATTAAAGATATCTGAACACTGCAGATAGCATTAAAGGCTACAAAAGTAGCCAATTAGACTGTATTAATATGCAAATTTCTGCAGAAAAGAATGTGTAAAATATTTTGAGATTATTTAGGAGTGTAAAGGAAAGACTGGACTCATGGACTACAAAGATGTTATTATGCACAAACAGATGCACGTATGTATGTTGCCTCTAAAGCACTAACAACACTCATTTTTGCTGTTATATATAAAAAAAGAGTAATCAAAATCTTATGATTCCTCTTTTGAAAGGATAATAAGTTATCCTGAACAAAAATGATTTAGCTAATATTCCAAAATAGGAAGGATTTCACAGCAATTGAGTGGATGTGTTATGGATCACATTTTCCAGATCTCCTAATGCTTTGGTACACCACTATCCTGTAAAATGCATAAGAGAACACAATTACCCCCTCCCTCCTATACAATACCAGCCAATTTGCACTCGTTATTCCTGTATTTTACATTTTCCTGCAATATTTTAACCTTTATGCATGTTCTATTTAACCAATTATTCAAAATTTACAACAAATTGTATCCAGACCATCAGATGTAAAACCAAAATTTCAATTTTGCTCATGTAACTATGTTGGAAAACAAAAGATGAGGATGTTGAACACTTTTTTATAGATTTCCATTAAATATTGAAAACCAGTTGTGAATGTGTGCCTGTGTATCTCCGTCTATGTGTTTATGCTGCTCCTGTGCTCTGCCATCAAGTTCAGTCCGTTCTTCTTTAAAACTGAGCCCCACTGGGCTCTGTGCTACACTCTGCAACATACAATCCAACACAACTTATCACGCTGTGACAGCTAATATTTAAAAAACACATGCGTATTTTGAGGTTTGATAACTGCTATCAATCTTGATAATGGGTATAGAATCCAAAATTCTGACAGGTACCTAGTGGAAGGAACAGCTAATGCTGAAGAAAATGAACAAGCGAGGCAGATAGTCTGTGTATCTAATTACAGATAAAACAAATAAATAATACAGAAAAAGCAATTAAAAATATCTACTGAGGCTTGCAAATTCAGAAAGGCTGTAAGCCTACCAAGGCCACCTAGCTGCCTTTAATTGGACATTTTGTTATTGAAGGGTTTGGGTCTTACCTTATGGATTTTTTTTTATGGTTATATTTTCAGGACTCCCAGTACTATTCAACACAGCACCTTAGTTTCAAAGAAACTGCCAAGGAATAGAGTAAAATGTGTAAATGCATGGCTTTGATGCTTTGAAAAGGCACTCTTAAGAGAGAGTTAATCAAGTTAGAGTGACCTCCAAAAGCAAAATTGCAGCACAAAGCATAATGGGTAATGCTATGTAAATTGCCATGTATGCAATCGGGATGTTATTATAGCAAGACCAAAAGGTGCTAGCTAATGACCTCTACATTTGATCTCTGGTTTTCCTAGGGGCTGACAATGTCTCTGGCTGAGACAATAGCTGCAGCCCACTGATGAGCATGGAGAAGGGTAGGACACCTGTCTATAGCTGCTTTTGCAGCCTCAGTGGACCAGATCTAGGTGCTGCTAACTGACAATGGGAAGCGCTGCTACAAAGTCATCCCTTAAATCAACACCACCTTAACCAAAAAGCCATTTTAAAAACCAAGAATTAGTATTATTATCAACATTATTACTATTATTATTGTTATCCTTATTATTATTATTATTACTACAATTTGGTTAAAATTATTCAAAAATTTATATTCTCTTTCTAACAAGATTTATTTTTGAGAATGAATTTGAACATGTATAGCATGCTTGAAGAAAAAAAACCACTTATTTAGTTTTGTTGCTTTGATTTTAATTCCAGAAATTTTAGTTTTAACAACCAATTAATTCAAATCATTTACATAATTTTACATTGAAATAACTATTCCAGAACTTAAATCTCTTCTGCACATTATGTATTGCTTAAAGAAGTAAAAGTGAAAATATAGCTTATTTCTTTATTCTTTCTAAAATATTCTGCATAAAATTTTCCAGATTAAATAAAATTTAAAAATTTAAATTATTTCCTATTTGACTCCTTCACTTTTATGAATAGAATGGTTTAGTCTGATATGTATATTTGACTACATACATATACATATATATAAATTATTAAATTACCATAGGTAATTATAAGAAAACAATTCATGTCTTTAGACAAAGGTAAGGTAAGAATATAATGTTGATAGTCTTTTAATAATTTGTTTATTTTTTCATAAAAATTGGTGAAGTTCTATTTTGCTTACTATAACTGCTCTAGAGACAAAAATAATTGAAATAATTGCTCCATAGGCAAACATTTTTGTTGTTGTTGTTGTTGTTTGTTTGTTTGTTTTCAAATAAATAAGAGATTCTAGGATATTTAGTACATCATGTTATTAAAGAAACTTGCTATAACAGCTATGTATTTTGAACTTCGGTTACACTAGTAATTTTTTATGCACTGTGACGTAGATTTTTCCTTTGACGGATACAATGCAAGGGCCCAATTCTGCTCCCATTTAAAGAAATTGCCTCAAAAAAGGAACATGATTTGATCTTGTAAGGTGTAATATTATAGATGGAGGATTTCATTTTTAGGATCTGTGCTGACTTATATTATGTATGCAAGCCTAGATTTATTTTATATCTCACTATTGGTTTAACTCATGACAAAATGAATTAAACAATGAATAGGTTACAGATATTTCCCTTGGGATGAGGGTATTTGATCTTTTTCTCTATTTTCTACATAATATTAAAATCCACATCACCCGAAACATGATAAATGCATTGTTTGCTTCAATATTTTCATTTTTGAAGAAATGCATAATGTAGCAAGGTAGTGCCAAAGATGGAGACCTTTTAATTAACATGTTTGCACATTAACATTTTACTTAAGTCATTTTTAGCAAATTTTAGGCAATATAACCCATGTATATTTGTGCAGCCGTGATAATCCTCCTGCACACAGTGAGACAGAGACTGTAACAAAGGAATAGCAATACAAAACAGAGAACAATTCTGCTTGATTTTCCATTGCAGTCATTTTATCAGGGACAGGGAATATTTTACAGTCGTGTGCAGATGAAGGTTGCATGCATTCCCCAGCATTAAATTGTGGTAGAAAATGAAAAACCTAATAGCATTTTGATGTATTCCAGTTAGGTTTTCCATTAAGAGAAAAAGGTGATATGTTCACACCATTTGTCAGGAAAAGAAGAAATGAAGAAAATGTTGACAATTTCATTACACTCTGGTTATGGGGTGATCTGAACTTACCTATTACAAGATAAAAAAAAAAAAAAAGAAAAACTATTCAAGATATTAATAGTTGAAAACATTACTGTTTATAGTTACTTTAACTGTAGCTGATATAACAGTATGAGCTGCAGATTTTAAAAGAGAGATTTCATATCATTCGCAGCCTTGATAAAAAAATCTTGTATCCCTTTGAATGACATAACATCAAACCAGTCCCACACTGTTGAACAGTTCTCTGATAAACCTAGTCCATCATAAATGTAACAGATAGTATAAAAAGTGCTCCTAAGTCTATTGCTCTTTTTTAAGCTCTGGATTTTTCAAGAAATATTTTTCCTAATTCAGTTTTCTTTTCTCCTCTCCTCTCCTCTCCTCTCCTCTCCTCTCCTCTCCTCTCCTCTCCTCTCCTC
>JAWWLV010000088.1:122469718-122486015 GCA_035041135.1 Platyrinchus mystaceus
CCTCCCCTCCCCTCCCCTCAGTTTTTCTGCTGAAAATATTTCCACAGAGGAAACAGTGTCTGGACATTTCATATCAAAGTTAAAGGACTGAATGTGTATTTACAGGGAATATTTTTCTACCCTTAGAAAAGTATGAATTTCGCTTACTGCTTTACTAAGTTGACATCAAAGATAATGCAAAACCAACCAAAATCAATGACAATGTGGATGGATGGATCCTGCATTTGAAAGCCAGTATAACTTTGTAATGGAACATAGGCCACACAAAATTATATGTTTCTTCATATTTGTGTGTGTGAACAGTCAGAAGATTTACTTTTCTAGCTGTGCATAGATGGTTTAGTCCAAAATCCACAGGAGTCATTGATGAGTGGAAGGGTCCCATTTGATTTCTTGTGGTTTTTATCAAGTTCTGGCAGACGTTAGGCAACTTTATATGTTAAGCATATGAAGAAAATAGAAGAAATGTATGCTCCCTTCTTTCCCCTATTCCTATTCTTTTGAACAAACTTAGGGTGTAGCTACAGTCCAGGGAATTATTTTCTTGGTTAGAAACCACTTCATTTCATAGCCAAACTACCCACTATGTAACATCTGATGAGATCAAGTTACCGATTAAAAAAATTACTGATAAAATATTTCACCCCTAATGTTTACTTTCTCTAATTGTTGGTTGCTTACTGAACCTGGTTATACCTGGACATAGTTCAAGAAAAAAATATGTATACAACAAACTACAAAAGAGATCAAATTATGCTGCCCAGTGACTATCCCTCTTTGATTTGACAAGAGGGTGGGAAGGGGAGTTGCATCCGAAAGTTATGGACCTAGAGGTAGGCATACTATAACAAAGAAACAGTGGAAAGCACTTGTCATATCATGCTACTAATCCTTAAAGCATTAAATATAGGTTGCTAAAGGAGACAGCAAAAATCTGCATTACTAAAATCTTTCATGCATTTCTACAGATGTAGGTGGAACCAGTTGTAGCAGTCATTGTATAATAAAACAGACGTGATTAATAATGCAAGAAAATAATTTATAGGTAACTCTTCAGGCATATGCATATGGATTGACACTCAGTCTATCTGTGAAAAGATTGTGAGTCTTTCGAAAAATAAAAAACATGGAAATATGGTTTCTGCCTTTCCTTTTGTAGGCCCGAAAGGATACAGCAAGGAATTCTAAACTTCAGCATTTCTATTTTCGTAAAATCAGTCTACATTGTAATTTTCAAAAAAGCCTAGGTTAACCCAAAGTTAGGCAGTTTGTTTTAAAATATCTATTGCCAAGCGACACCCACACGTTTTCCATCCTAAAAGAACCCTCTAAGACAATGGTAACAAAAAGTCTGTATTAAGAAAATAGTACAATTACAGAATCAACAGTTATCCAATACTGAAGTTTAAAACTTTAATTAGCCTCACAATCACATACTTTTCTTTTCACAGACAGTCTTTGCCTCATTGAGAGATCAGGATTGACCAGGCTTTAGGGATGAATCAAGATTATGTTGTAAGTAAGTTGTAGGAACACGGCAGTTCTGTGGAAGAAAGTTAATAGTCTTTGGTGAGGGCAACTGAATGTTTTCCTGGGTATTCTAGAGTTGGCAATGGGAAGGCTATACAAGCATCAAAACTGTTTCTTCCTCTGCAGACTACATTGTCTGCATACACCTACAAAACTCTCATACATACTTCAATCTGTTAACAAACTTTAAGGTTGCAAAATGGAAACACATGAAAGACTGGAAATACTGGAAATGCCATTTCATAGGCTAATTTAACTCTGGAATTCCTGTTAATACTGTGACTGTAAAAAAATCTATTCATAATTTTTGGTAAAGAAAGGCAATTTCCTGCCACATTTCCAACCAGAAATTTATGTTGTGTTAGCATGCACACAGTTCATCAGCACAGAGAGCTTTCAGATGCCATGAGCACTGTTATCTGCCATTTGATCTAAACTACGTAACAACCAGCAGCAGTATATTATCAGCCTCTGCTTCATAAAGCCCCAAATGCAGAGAACTGATACTTACCATGTTTCAGAGTGTTAGACCGGAGTTTGTGATTCAATGAGCTATTTATTTTTACCATTTTTCAGCTCAGATCTGACTCAGTAGCTCCTTTTTTCTTTCCAGCCTGACCACTTTCTGGTGTTGACCGTCTTCCTGCCACCCAGTGCCCATTTCAGGTTCAGTTACCATATCAGGTTCCTGGCTCCAGCAGGGACATCAACTTATCACAAGCTCTGCTCCCAGTTCTCCACAGTTTTCTCTTTCCATGACTGTTTTCTTTTCTTATCTCCTCCAAATTTTTCTTTTGATCTTGTGTTATATTAATTTTCATCCTGAAATCCCTCTACCTCTTTTTCTTTTTTTTCCTTATTCATCAACAAACTGTAGTTTCTGTTTGTTCTTTCTTTCTCTCTCTTAGTAAGAATCTTTTCTTTTGCAAGTCTCTGAAAAGCTAGAAAGGTAGATGTGGAACAGATGTTGTATCTGTCCATACTTCTAAGTGACATAGTAGCTTGCAGCAATCAGGAACAAGTTGCTAGGACATTTTTTATTCAATCCTGCATTTGTACGGTAACGTCTGACCATTCTAAACAATATTATCAAGGAGTTTTGTAGATAATGTCTAACAAGTCCTGTTGACCATGTGTAAAGTGAACTTTACAGGGCTTCAGAAAATACATATTATGGACAGAAAATCCTCCTGTGCTAAATTTAAATTATTTTCTCAAAAATACAGATACTGCATAAATACTGTGGATATTCTCAGTGGAAAAGCTGAAGCTTTTAAAATGTGAATCTAACATCTTTTCCCCAATTTTATTTTCAGCATAATAAAATCGGTTGTGAATATTTAATAGAATTTGAATGCAAAACAGATACTTGGCATTAAAAAAATTATCTTTCAGACCTAAAGTTTGGCAAAGTTCTATCTAAGTGAAAATTGCAGCCTTTAATGGCAGCTTTTTCCCTTACTATCAGTTTGACAGATCCTGTGCTACCTCTTCAAGTACTCCAACCATACTCTAAGTGTCAGATCTCTTTTCCTGTGCCCCAAGTAGAGAGTCTTTTTTTCAGTAAGTGCAGACTGGCCTGAGCTGCAACAAAATGTTTGTATTGCATGTTGTTTCCTCTCCCCCTGTCCTTCCTCTCAGCTGAGGCCCTGGAGGCATGTGTTCTGTTGGAGTGTGCTCATGCCTTCTCTTGGAAGGTGCTCTAACTAAAAAAATGGCCTTGTGAAAATTGCATCAGCAGTTAAGTAATTTAATGTAATTTAACCTGCCTCTTAGTGGATTAAACAGCTCAAATTAGTGCAGGAAAATGATCAACAATGATATTACAGGAATTATTGCACCCAAGCTATTTTTTACTGTGTGTTCAATTTTTTTTTCTTTTTTTTTTTTTTTATTCTGAATCTTTGGAATTAAAACATATTAATATACCTTTTTTTATTCATTAAAGCATTCTGGACATTCTTGCTTTACACTATGGGATCTTATACACCGAAACTCTTTCTAATATGTGCCATAGGGTATTATTCCACTATAGGATACCACTATGCCTATATCCTGAATGCCTCTGGCTACCTTATAAAGAAAATAAATGATAGATTGCTCTTCTTTTGCTTCCTTAAGACAAGGAGGATAACCGTAACTGTGTTTCCTAACTCTAAATTTTTCTTCCTCTTGGTGTGTTTGTGGGTGATTGCTAGGCTAAAAGGTGATGTGCTGTATTCTAAAGGCTGGCATATTTGCAATATTGCTGCTGAGCTCAGGTCTTCTGAGACATGGACTGGATAAGCTTTTGATAACTCTCTGATATTTGACTACAGAGTTAAGTAGGCAAAGTGGTAGCAACCAGTCACCTTTTCATTTGCAGGATATAATTCCCCAAGCAGACAGTAGTAAAGAAGGATATGCTATGTATATTTTTTTTAATACAGTATCAAGACTAAGTATTCCAGTTTAGGCTCCGGGCATGTATATGAATTAGACCAGGAATCAAATCAGTGGAACCTATCATAATACTTCAGATTGATTTGTACATCTGTTGAAGTTTACTAAGGCCCTTGGCTTTAGAAACATCACTTTCTAAATCTTCATCTCAAAGAGATTGTTAGATACTGCTCCTTAAATAGATAATTTAATGAGAAAAATAAACTTGTTTTGCCTAGTAATGCAGAGAACATGAGAAATATATGAGGAGAAATTTCATTTCTGCAAAACTTCAAACTAGAATAAACCAGGAAATTTCTTCTCCACTGTATTTTCTTCTCTTACAACTAGACCCCTGCAACTAGAAGACAAAGGGAATTTCATCTATGTGTATTTTAAGACCCCATATAGAAATGTGAGAAAAAAAATCACCCACTTAACTGTTATTTATGAAAAATAACTTCATGTCTTCATGCTTCTTTTTAGTGAACCATTTGGATTATTAGCTCACACTTAGTGTTTTATTTGCCATGTACACCTCAGCATCAACTAATCAGACTTTATTCTTGAACACTCTGAATTGCCTGTAGCACTTCACTTCAGCAGGCAAACTGACTCACACTGACAGGAAACAATATGAGGCTTTCCCCGAAGGGACCATCCCATAATATCAATATGAGTATGTAGTCATTAGCTAGTCAGGGAACATCTAACAATTACATTAGTCAAAGCACTTTACAACATTTAGTTTTGTGGAGAATCTGAGATTCTAGCTCTGAAGCTATGCTCAGCATGAGCACCAAACACAACAACACTGTTTTGTTGTAAAAAAACATAATTTGGCGAAAATCACGTCTAACAAATTAAACCTATTTTAAAATTTTCTTATGTATACTTGTCTCATAAAAAAAAGCATTTCAGCATGTTTTTTCTCTTTCAATTCTAAGTGAAAAATGGATTCCTAATGACAGTGGAATAACCTGAGCAGGGATGGATAAAATTATTTGCATAAAAAAGAATAAACAGTAACAGATTCATAAACACCTTACTTCACCATAAGAATACTCACTTCCTCTATGAAAGCTCAGTGAGTTAATAAAGGACAATGTTCTTATAAAAAACAGTCTGAGAATATGTATGTATAGACACATTAATATTTAAATCTCAATAGCAGCATCTATTATTAAGCATTTCTACTCTTTCTGATGGAAGGCCTCAGAGGCTTCATGCCATTGCAAAAAAGGATAACATTATCTCAGGCCTTCATTTGGCAATTCAGTACTGCTTGGCATGCAGCCACATGCCCTTAGGAGCTTTAACCAGTTGCAAAATGTTGCCATTACATCTTTCCAACACCTCTGAATCTGGTCTCTACTCTCTACATCGATGTCCCAGATTGCTGAGCCAAGGATAAGGTCTCACTCCTGTTACTTTGGCATACGACATAGTGAACACTTTTTAAAGCTCAGGATAGCTGAGAGTGGCCAAATAACATTCTCTGGGTTGAAAAATCCTTTCACAGGATTTTGACCCAGGCTGTGGAAACAATCACCCGTGGATTAAAAGACCATTGCAGACCCCACCACAGTCTGTATCAAGTGCAAGAAATTATGGAAAACACTTGCCTTTGCTTTCCCTTGCATGTGTACATAGTGGAGAGTTAATTAAAGTAGTCCTAGCAAAAGTTAATACAGCACTTCAGATGTAGTATTTACTGACCAAAGACATGTTAGTGCCAGCAGCAACATTACTGAAAGCTGCTCAGGTACTTCCTAATAAAGTCAGCAAGAAAACCTGAAATGGTTTCTACTCAACAGAGAACCACGAATCCCATAAAAGTAAGCCTTTACAAGTCAAGACCTAAATACTCCTCTCAGCTTTTCACTAACATGGTCTGGGATTCAGCAGATAAACCAATCAGAAATGCTGAGGACTCGCTCTAACACATGCTCACATGAAATAGCAATAGCATGCTGAAGCACCTACTGTAATTGTCACTGAACATAATGCTGAAAAACAAATTATTAGATGACAATGTACTGGGCTGACTTTGATATACACACCATGAGCAAAATGCCTGGCATTTCTTCACAGCTAGACATTACAGTAATTCAGGTCTTGCCAGGAACAAGTCACCGCTTCCATAGACAGTCTTAGGAACACCTGGCAGCCCTTCAGTGCTCCTGTTATCTCTTGGCTACCTAAAGGGTTCCAAAGTAGTAAAACAATGCTCTGCCAAGCTGGTGATGAAGCATTGTAAAATC
This sequence comes from Platyrinchus mystaceus, assembly GCA_035041135.1. Classification (NCBI taxonomy): domain Eukaryota; kingdom Metazoa; phylum Chordata; class Aves; order Passeriformes; family Tyrannidae; genus Platyrinchus; species Platyrinchus mystaceus. The sequence goes on from JAWWLV010000088.1 coordinate 122,475,934, forward strand.
TATGATGGGTGAGTTGAAAAATGTTCCTTGGTTCAGCTGCAAATTTAGAGTCTGATTTAAACCACATGGAGAAAATATTGATCTATGTACTGCATGATAAACCTTTATAAGTCTCAACTCCAGGGTTTTGTGTATTTCCAGGTTCACAGGAAAAGTCTTTAAAATCACAAGAGTGATAGTTCAGAGCAGAAAACTTTTTCTTCAATAAAAAGTCAAACTACATTTACTTTAAGTTTTTGCATGTGATACTATTCATATTATTCTCTTCCCTCTTCTTTGTGAGAAAGATAACATAAGTAACTCAAAGATTAATGATTACAAATTCCTTAATTTTTCATATTTATCCTGTTCTCAAATAAAGAGGAAAGTATTAAGCACTTCTTAAGTAGAGATTATTGTTTCCAAAAATAGAAAATAATTTCATATTATGATTTGCTATTTAGCTTCTACTCCTTCGTGGCACCAAGAAGTAAATGACTGGCAGGAGAAGTAAAAGAACTAATGATTCTTCAAGCATTAGAAAAGGTTCTGCTTATTTCTTTTCAAGATGATCTTCCATTTCATCAGTTCTGGTTATATGCAGTATTTGCTATGTTAGTGCTACTTTAGTACTACAAGTATCTACAAATTAGGTCTTCCTTCAATGTTTTATTTCTGGCTGTGCAGTAACAAAATATAAAATAACAACACGAATATTAACATCGTAGGTGAATAATTACATGAAGTCCTTCTCACATTTGCAAAGCAGTTAATTTTAAGAACCTGGAAACTTTTAGATACTTACAAAAATACCTTCGATTCATTAGAAGAAGGACAAATTAGGTTATAAAAAAAGCCATTTTCTACAATCTAAGGAAGAAAGTCACCATGTATATCCTGTCAATACTTGGCCTGATGCTAAACTTTCCCCTGATTATTTTTTATTTTCTGATGGAGAAGTTAATATCATGGGAAAACTCTGATCTTCAGGATGTATAATTTTTATCTTGATTTGCCAAGTTTAACTGCATTTTTGCTACTTTTGCCTGCCTCGTTTTATAAACTGGTGATAAGAATGGTGACTGGTCTTTAGCTGAATATTGTATGAGGATACTTTCCATTTATGTTTCAAATTGTTTGAATTTTTCTTCCAGAAAAAAAAATCTTTCCATTCTTTCTTATGAAAAAATAAGTAATAATAAAAAAATTAATTATAAAACCTTTACCAACTTGCTCCATAAGCGAACAGCAAATCTTTGCTGTTCACTTATGCTGACTATGACTAAAAAAATCAATATATGGCATTTGTTAATGAATGCTGAAATTTGTCAATACTCTGTTTATGTTCAGTATTAATATACTCATGAACATAAGTCTGAATTCTGCTATGAAATTCTTTGGTTCTTAAAATTTATACCACAAAACTGAGCTTTTAGTCTCTTCATAATATGTCTGTTTTACTACCATAGTGAAATGTCAGAAGATAAATACTGAGGCCAACTGATCCTGACCAGTGGATTTTCTTCCTTTCTCTCGGGGACTCACATCAACAATTTTCAAGAGAGTTAAAGGAATATACTTATTTCTTTTTACAATGAAGACATTCTTTAATTGAATGATCATGTAAAAATAGCTCTTTAAAACTCCAAGATACATATCCTTTTTCTGTTCAAGGGAATATTTTTCCTCATATCTGTTGTACTGAATGAATGCATAGATACTGAGAAAGTTAAAAATATCTATGCCCCTTCTAATTGTCTAAGTATCACCCTATGTTTTGGATTTAGATTTTTTTTTTTTTAATCTGGGCCACAAAGAAAGGACTGCATGCACCCAGGAGAGAAGAAGGATAATGAATCTCATCCAGTATCCAGTACGGTACAAAGGAGAAAAAAAAGTGCACTCAGCAGATTAAAATGAAATATGCAAGAATACCCTGGAAATGATGTGTTCGGTCTTTATGTATGAATTAAAGCCTTCATTTTCTAATAGCTTATTCTAATTTCCCTCTGTGGTTAGTAAGGTAGACCTTAAGCCCAAGAAATGATTAAGAAAAAAAAAATCTCTTTTGCTCTAGGATGTAATCCTTCCATTTGTAGATACCAATAGATCGGTCAAGTGGCAAAGACTAAGGAAGATATAAAAAGACTAGAGAAGGCTATAAAAAGAGTATGTAGAGGAGCTACATTTTCCCACAAGCTTGTGACATCATAGCTGAATTTTTAGTGAAGTCTTATCATTATTTCATGTCTGGAGCAAATTAACATGTCTATAACTGAACATGTGACTCTTTTGAAAGGAGATAGCAATATGTCCATGTATGTGAAGCACAGACCACAGACCATGACCATGGTAATCACTACAATTTCAGTAAAGGTAGGATTAAAGAAAAAGCACCTTTACCTTGTTGTAATTGAAGACCTATATGCCTACCAATTAGAAGTAATATAAAAAAGCAACTTATATTATACAAGTAATAAGAAGAAATAAAGAAAAAGTGCATCACTTTAGACGTAAGTTGTAAGTAGCATAGTAAAATAAATGACTGGAAACTCAGCTACAATTTTCAGGCAGTGGCACTGAAGCTTTCCTAGATGCCTCCCATTTGTGTGTTCAGCTTTATTATTATCTAAGAAACAAAGATATTATGAAAATATAGCACCATAAAGGTGCTTGTTTAAGCAAGCATGCAAGTGGAAAGCCCAGTATCATAAACATATGGGAACAGTCAAGAAGACAACAAAAACAACCTAAGTGGCCTGTTAAAAAATAGCTTTCCTTTGAGTGTCCTGACATTATTTACATCAACATTATTAAAAATATTTTCATTAATGCTATAAGAAAGCAACACCTAATGTACCACAGGAGTGTCAATGTAGGTTTACTTGGGCTTGAGGCATATCAGTGAAATTGCGAGAGAAAGACATGGACTTAATAGTCAACAAGTTTTGCTCAAAATCCAAAAAGCAACAGCTTTTGAGCTTCTCTGCTTTCTTTTTACCAAGTTAAACACAGCAGTTTTCTTAAAATCACTGAGTTCTTGCATTTACAGTCTAGCAGGAATGTTTGCATTTGATTTCTTGAAGTTGCAACATTTTATAATATTTGAGTCATCTGTGCTTTTAGGCAGTGAAAACAAGGAGAGGATGGTGTAAGGAAATACAGGCACTGTTTGCTGCTGTAATGTTCGTTCAGCTAAGTCACAACTTAGATTCATAGATTTCAGGTCCAGAAAAGGCCATTACTATCATCTAGGCTGACCTCTCACTACAGCAAAGGGCAAAGAACATCAGTCTGTAGTTTCAAAATCAAACCCATAACTTTGGTTTGAGGTATAGTATATATTCCAAAAAGACATGTAGTCTTAATTTAGAGATTTCAGGTGATAGAAAATCCATTACTTTCACAGGTAAATTGTTCTAATACTTCATTACTCTCACTGCTAAAAATGTGCACTTCTTAGCCGAATTTGACTAACTTCAAACTGCTGCCACTGAGAGCAAAAAAAAACTTTTTTCTTCTAAATTAAATTTGATACTATTAAAAAAAAATCTACTTTACTAAGACATTGCCATCAAGACTGGGCTTGACCTCCTTCTGGAAAAGTAAATTGACTAAGTTCTTTGTCTGTCCAACTTGAATCAGTTTAATAATTTTTATTCAACTTTCCTGAAATTATCATAGACCAATAACCTAAATATGGTGTTGTTAATGCTGCCTTTTTATTCATATCATGTCCTTTGGTTTATGTATTCCAGGATCACATTCCTCATCACAGAAAGAAGATTAGGACAGCCTACAAGCCAATACCTTCCCGAATATCACCTTTAGATGTGACCTACATGCCTTGTTCCTGGGTGTCATGTTTGCTAAAATACATTATACAAACGACCTCACCTTTTAAATCAACACTTTTTTTTTGGATTTGACTCTGTCATTAGCTTTCACTTAAATATTTTTGAATCATCTGCACATTTTGTCATTAGTAATTTTATTTACAATTTTTTTAAATTTATTTATAAATTTATTTATAATTTTCCCCTTCTGGTTACTGTGTTTCACAGATTTGTCTAAAAATACACCCATATAGGATTCTGGTAAGCCAATAATTTATCTCTTTTAAAAAGATTTCCCTACTTTTGTAAGCCAGCAGATCCCCACTTTTGTTCATCCAATGTGGGCAGTATCAGTGCAAACTGATTTTTTTTCTGTAATGTGTAGATGAACATAGTTTACTTCAGCAGAGAAATTTCTTATTTTAGAAAAAAACCCATTAAATTGTTTTGATCAAACATGTTTTTTAAAAAATTATGTTGGTCAATTTAAATATGGTGCTACTCAAAATTCTCAACTAGTTACTGTCACAGATATGATACAGATATGACAAGACGAAATCCTATGAAGGCCATATGTGTAGCATTCTCTATACCTATAACATAGCCATCACCATAACAGTATTACATTATATCAGATATTTATCAGATACCATTTTTACCCTACAAACTCAAAAGTTTATAATACCTAAAGAGTGAGAGCATCTAATGAAACTCTTTGACTTTGCTTTGCTTTTCACTTTGATGATCATCATGTCTTACTCGAAATTATAAACTGTCTGTAGTCTAAAGTCTTGATTACCTTGTATTGGAACGCATCTAGTCAGTGAACTAGTTCACTTTCTTAAGACTATGCTGCACCTTTAATATGCATGAAAATTCTCAGACATCACCTGGAATTCTGCTGGTAGCTTGAGGGCACAATCAGATCCAAGATGCGTAACACTGAAGTTTGAAGTTTGTTTATTTTGATGTAAAAATTGGTGTAATGTTTAGGATTATATTTGATAAAGGTCACTTTGTATATTCAAAATGAATCATAGAATAGAATCAGAATTGTTTAAGTTGGAAAAGATCTTTCAGCTCATCAACTCCAGTTGTAAACCAAACATTGCCAAGCCCACCCCTAAATCATGCCTTTAAGTGCCACTTCCACATATCTTTTAAATAACTCCAGGGATGGTGACTCAGCCACTTCCCTGGGCAGCCTGTTCCAATGCTTCCTGTTCCTTTCAGTGAATAATTTTTTTATAATATCCAATCTAAACCTCCCCTTGTGCAACTTGAGGCCATTTCTTCTTGTCTTATTTCCTGTTATCTGGGAGAAGAGACCAACCTCCACCTCACTACACCCCCCTTTCAGGTAGCTGGAGAGAGTGATAAGGTCTGCCCATAGCTTCCTTTACTCTAGGCTAAACAACCCCAGCTCCCTCAGCTGCTTCTCATAAGATTTGTTCTTCAGACACTCCTCCAGCTTCATTGTCCTTCTCTGGACAAGCTCCAGCACTTCAATGTCTTTCTTGTATGCAGGGGCCAAAACTAAACACAGGATTTGAGGTGTGGCCTCACCACTGCCCAGTACAGGGGGATAATCACTGCCCTTGTCCTGCTGAACACATTATTTCTGATACAAGCCAGGATCATATTAGCCTTCTTGGCTACCTAGGAAAACTACTGGCTCATTTTCAAATGGCTGTTGACCAGCGTCCCCAGGTCCTTTTCTGTCAGACAACTTCCCCAAGCCTGTAGTCTTGCATGGGGTTGTTGTGACCAAAGTGTAGGAACTGGCACTTTGCCTTATTGAATCTCAAACAATTTGCATCAGCCAATCAATCTAGTCCATACTCTTCTTCAGAACCTTCCCACTGATGCCTAAAATGGGAGAAAAAGCTCTCCAGACAATGTTAGTATAGATAAGATAGAGAGCAGCTCTTTAATGGAGGCCTTCTGGTGCACAGAGTAGAAAAGAACACACCAGAGTCCAAGGGTTCCATAATTTTATAGCACTAATACATCCAATCTGAGAACTATCCACCCCCAGATCCTCCCCAGATCTGCCCCCCTGACACGCCTCCCTGAAATTGAGTCAGAGGTCTAAAGATCCCTTTCTTCCTCATCTTCCTCCTCCTCACAGCACATATTGTTTTTTTTGAGCTTCTCCAAGGTTCCAGGCCTTCAAGGTTTCTTTAGCTACAATGATAACTTGTTGTTCCGGGCTAGGTACGTATGTCCTCAACAGGATGTGTTTGCCAGGGTCTTTCCTTGAGAAGAACTTTAAACAAGCCTAAAGAATTTAGAAAATTTGATATGAAGGGTGAGAATAGTGTTGGTAAGTGTCAACTGCTTTTCTAAAGTGTGAGAAACAACATACTAAAAATCCATATTTACTACACAGCTACATTAAAATCTACAAAAAGTTAAAATCTTAAAAATTCTAAGGCATCACTACCCTCCAGCCGATCAGCTCTCCTACCTAACTTGCTGTTGTCTGAGGGTACCCTTGATACCCTTGTCCAGCTCACTGATAAAGATATTAAACAGGACTGACTGCAATACTGAGCCATGGGGAACATGACTTTTGGGTCCTGCCATCAGGTCATTTTTTTTACCTAACAAACAGTCCAAGCCATGAGCAGCCTTGGAGAATGCTGTGGAAAACCGTGTCAGAGGCCTTACTAAAATCTGGGAAGACAACATCCACAGCCTTTCCCTCATCCACTAAGCGCATAAACCTTAGTCATTGAAGTCATAGGAAGAGATCAGATTGGTCAAGCAGGAACTGCCTTTCATAAGTCCTGTACATGCCTCATGATGGCACTCAAGATGATCTGCTCCATGACCTTCCCCAGCACCAAGGTCAGGCTAACAGGCCTGTAGTTTCCCGGATTGTCCTGACCTTTCTTATAAATGAGTGTCACAGTGGATAACCTCCAGTCAACTGAAACCTTCCCAGTTAACCCGGGCTGCTGATAAATCACTGAAAATAGCTCAGTAAGCACTTCTGCCAGCTCCCTCAGTACCCTTGTTTGGATCCCATTTGGCCCCTTAGACTTTTGCATGTCTAAATGGTAAAGCTGGTTTCTAATAATTTCCTCTTAGATTATGGAGAATTTTTTCTGGTCCCTATGTCTGTCTTTCAGCTCAGGGGGCTGTGTACCCAGAGGAAAAAATGGTCTTCCTATTAAGGACTGAGGCAAAGACGGCATTAAGTACCTCGGCCTTTCCTTCATCCTTTGTCACTATGTTTCTCCTCACTTCCAATAATGGATGGAGATTATCCATAGCTCTCCTTTTGTTGTTGACATATTTATAGCACCATTTTTGTTGGCTTTTATAGCAGTAGACAGATGAAGTTCTAATTGAGCTTTTGCCTTCTATTTTTCTCTCACAGTATCCTTGCAGTCCTCTTGAGTTTCCTTCTCTTTCATCCAAAGGTCATACACTCTCCTTTTTTTCCCGAGTTTGAGCCAAAGTTCTTGGTTCAGCCAGGCTGATCATCTTCCCCAGCTGCTCATCGTTCAGCACATGGGGAAGGCCTGCTCTGGCTCTTTTAGAGTTTTCTTCTTTTAGAAGGCTGTGTCTTCCTGGACTCCTTTGCCCTTCAGGACTACCTCCCAAGGGACTCTCTCAACCAGTCTTCTAAACAGGGTAAAATCTGACCTGTGGTAGTCCAAGGTGGCAGTTCTGATGACTCCCTTCCTTAATTTTCCCAAAATTTGAAACTGCCCTTCTATGATCGCTATGCATATGATGGCCTCCAACCAGCACATTACCTACAAGTGCTTCTCTGTTCAGAAACAACAGGTCCAGCAGTGCATCTTCCCTGATTGTGTCACTCACCAGCTGTGTCAAGAATTTATCTTGAACACACTCTAGGAACCTTCTAGAAGTCTTCCTCTGTTGTATTTTATTCCCAGCAGACAACAGTTAAGTTGAAGTTCTTCATAAGAACAAGGGCTAGAATTTGTGAGTCTTCTCTCAACTGCTTATAGAATATGTTGTCTACCTCTTCATCTGGGTTAGGTGGTCTATAAAAAACTCCCACCATGATATCTGCTTTGTTTACCTTCCCGAGTCTTATCCATAAACACTCAACCCTATTGTTACTGTCATTAAGTTCTAGAAAATCGAAATATTCCCTAATATATAGAACAACACCACCACCTCTCCTTCCTTGTATATACCTTCTGAAGTGTTTATAACCATTCACTGCAGCTCTCCAGTTTTGCCAGTCATCCCACCAAGTTTCTGTGATGGCACATCAGAGATGGCACATAGTTTTCCTGCAGTACTATGGCTTCCAGCTCTGTTTGTTGCCCAATTACACAGTGTAATTGTACTTCAGCTGGGCTGTTGATCCTACCACCTTTCTGGGGGATGAGGCTCTAATTCCTACATGACAATTCTGTGGTTTCTTATACATTAATAACCCTCTGCAGCTTTTCTGTTGCATGGACCTCTAAATGCAAAACACAGCATTAGTGTTGAACACAGTGATAGTAATATAGAGATGTTTTTGTTATTTCTTAGCAGTGCTTACACAGAGCCAAGGCCTTTTCTGCTTTTTGTGCTGCCACGATGGTGAGGAGCCTTGGGGTGCAAGGGATGCTGGGAGGAGACACAGCCAGGACACATGACTCCAACTGACTGAAGGGATATTCTATACCATATGACATTATGCTCACTATATAAAGGGTGAAGAAGGAAGAAGGTGAAGACATTTGAAGTGATGTCATTTGTCTTCCCAACTAACCATTCTGTGGGGCCCTGCTTTCCTGGAGATGGCTGAACACCTACCTGCCCATGGGAAGCAGTGAATTATTTCCTTGTTTTGCTTTGTGGCTTTTTCTTTCCCTATTAATCTGTCTTTATCTCAACTCATGAGTTTTCTACCTTTTACTCTTACAATTCTCTCCTCAGTCCCGCTGGTGGGGGAGTGAGTGAGCAACTGTGGGGTACTTGGTTACTGGCTAGGGTTAAACTACAACACCTGCTAACTCCTCTGCAAGGATCCTTTCCCTGCTTTGAGACCTGTGTACTCTGTTTCCAGGAGGTCTGGTGTCACGTAAATTGACCCAGGATGGAAACCCCCAAAATTCTGATGGTGATAGCATGCTTGGAGCCAGGTATTGACCTCGTGGCTCTTCCTGTTTCTTCCCTCATCATTCTCTACAACTGTAAGGAGAGAGGAGAACACAACTTGGGCTCCCAGTTCCTGAACCAGTCATCCCAAGGCCTTGAAGTCTCTCTTGATTTCCCTCTGAATTCTTGGTGCTGCCTACCTTAAAAATCGATAATGGACAGAGTATACATTGCAGAAATGGTAGTGTGTGTTGGTGTTCATCTGTTCACAGTGTATTTTATTATTGTATATTATATATATTATATATTATATATAATTATTTCATTATATATACTTATTTCATTCTAATATATTATATTATTATATAAAATGTGATAATTTTCTGCAAGTGGTAAGGAAATGTTGAATTCCAGATTAAGTTATAACTTTTTTAGAAGCAGCATGCAGTGGCACAGGTCCAGAGTTCCATATTCTCATCAGATGGCAAAACACAGATTAGCTTTAACTCACAGTGGTAATACTCAGTTCTGTTTTCATAACTGAAATCCCAATCTGATAGGAGAAATGTGGTCCAAATGTAAAAGATCATAGTTCAGGGACCTATCTCAGAGACATGATCTGTCAAAGTAATAAGATCTGACCTTGCTAAAGTCAATACTGCATATCAATTTATACACCCTACACTGTGGGTCATTATGCACAGGATATTCCCGGACAGGTTTATGCAACACAAACTTCATGTCCAAGAGATGCAGTGAACATGAAATCACCTGGTCTGCTCATCTTCAATCATGTGGTTGCCTAATACAGTTTGGTGTGTTTCAGCAAATTAGATGAACTCGATGAGATCTGAGCCCTGGGATTCTTTTATTTTGTTGTGGAGTCAACACCTTCTCACAAAATCTGTTTATGGACTACATAGAGCAAAATTAGAAAACAAAGAGTGTTTGGTAAATAAGATGTTTTGCTGTGTCTTGAACAGTTTCATGAATATACTGTTCTACTACAATTGCTTTTGTTTCTGTCCCCATGTCCAAAAACAAATAGAGTGCAATTCAGATGAATACTGAGGAGGGAGCACCTGGTATCCTCTCCTCCATAAGGGAAGTCTCACTTGCAGTGTACAAGGAAATATGAAGTTATTGCCTTTCTAAAAATAGGATATTAAAATTAATCAATAAGATTAA
>JAWWLV010000088.1:122501765-122542985 GCA_035041135.1 Platyrinchus mystaceus
GTGACCTTCTCTTAGATGGATGGCCTTAGGGGCTGACGAGCTCCATCTGCCCGGGGGATTCGAACCTGTGGCCTTGGTGCTGAGAGACCAGCATCTTAACCGCTAGGCCACCAGGGGTCCCCGAAAGTAGATTTAGACTATATATTAGGAAGCTATCTTTCCTGTGAGGGGGGTGAGGCACTGGAACAGGTTGCCCGGAGAAGCTGTGGATACCCCATCCCTGGGAGTGCTCACAGCCAGGCTGGATGGGGCTTTGAGCAACCTGGTCTAGTGGAAGGTGTCCCTGCCCATGGCAGGGGGGTTGAAACTAGATGATTTTTGAGGTCCCTTACAACCTAAACCATTCTATGGTTCTATGACTCCATGGTCTACTGATTAATCATTGAAGAACTTGGTTTTTTGTTATAAAAAAATGTTAAAATCCAACCTGCCATAATGTCTATAGGGCCTTGATTCAGCTTGGAGAAAAGCAATATCTAATTTAAAATTGCTTTCTTGGTTAGAAACTATTTTTCCAATCACTACTTGTCAAGCAACTAGTTAAAGATGAAAAAAATGTGTTTCAAAGACTATCTTCAATCTAAGGTAGTGATGGTGAACAGAAAGACATTAAAGACATGAAAATTATCAAGCAGAGAACGTAAATGATAGAGTAAGTATTTCAGACCATTATGAATACCCCATTATTTAGGAAATTAAAAACTATAAAAACTTAAGGAAAGATGCATGCAATCATGAACCAGTGAAGTCTGCATTCAGTTTTTAAAGCTGTTCACCAGTCAGCTGTACACTGACTTTTATTCCACACACAAATGAAGGTGATACACACACATATATATGCATGCAGCTTTGAAAGCCTACCAAGGTAGCTACTTTCAGGAGATATGGATTCTCAGTGGCCCATTACTACAGCAGGAACATGATCCAGAGTCCTTTTATCTCTTGCTACTCATGCCCAACAGAAAGTTAAGTGGATGCAGCAGGAGGGCAGTTTTTACTTTCACAGCCTGGGACTCCTTTAAGGGAACAGAAGAACTGCACAAAGTGTACATACAGCACACAGGAAAAATACCCGCATCTAGCATTCTACTTGTTTTAAAAATAAATCAGATTTCCTAACTTAATAACAATATTTGAGGTAGATTAGGGAAGCAATAACTATTTCTTACTTCATTAGCTAAATGCTAACTATAATTAGGGAGAACTTTTCAATTAGTTCCTAAGGGATTTTAGGGGAATGGAAGTGGCAAAAGAATGTTTATGGTCTGGGCTGAGATGAAGAACGTAACTTTTTAAACGTTGGTCAAAATAAATTTCAGCAAGTTCTAAAACATTGAACAAAACTAGCTGTTGATCTGGCACACCGTGTTTGAGTATTTTGTATCTTAAATGCCCAAAGAATATTTAAAAAAATATATATATAATCATAATAATTTCTAAGACAAAGCCTAAAACAAAAATCCATCAAGTCCATTAAATTTTGAATTTGACAATTTTTTAATGTCTCCAATAACAAACAGTTAGAAGCATAATGATGTTTTTGATGTTTCTTACTTTTTGACATAAATTATTTTAATTTTTTTTTGGGTGCTGGTGAGAGAAAAGACATTTTGCATTGTAAATGCTATTACATGCCTGGATCAAAAGTATGAAAACATGAATTTGAGCACGTATAATTGTGCCTAATATAAAAGAATGTAATTGTACTTTTAGCAGCACTTCCTGTGTCATCAGTATTGGGCATCTTCTGAAGATGGTCTCACTAAACTGCAGTGCCATTGGAGGTTGAAAATGACTGCTGAATGCCACAGTAAATATTCATTCTGTGTTTTTGGCCAGTGCAGCACTAGGCTTCTCAGGAAATTAACACAGAATTTTACATCAGTTGGACAAACCATATATGTATTTCTAAATACTATTTGTTAACACAGGACTTTATAGCCACCCTAAGATAAGGCAAAATCACATTTCTTCAGCTAATAAACAAAGCTAAATTTCCAAGGAAAGGTGTTTAAGTTGTTTTGATTTGATTTTTTTATGTTTGGCTGTTCTTTGTTTTTTTTTGCTTTTTCCTGTGATACATATATAATGAAGTTTTCTTAGTGAATTTCCCTAAAAATACCCCCTAGGGCAGAAATGCTTAGGAGTTTATAGAAACATAAGAACCTTAAGATGTCATCACTTCAGTTAGAGATTTCCTACTTGGCATTCAGCAAAAAAACCCACTGTTCCTTAGTGATGATCTTACAAATTCCCACTTCCTACAGAAAATTTAGAGTTGTTCCATGCCTGCAGTCTGGGATCCTTGGGATCATGGATTGGCCACTGTATGAGTGAATGGAAATATGACAAGTCTGTAAAACTATATACAGAGAATTGGAGGAAACCATGAAGTGTATTGCATGGATGCAATCATTGCAGGTTTTTTTTTTTTTCCTCTGAGTGCTTTCTTGCCTTGATGGATGAGCCTTTTCTCATCCTCCTGGGTTTCTTCACCACTCTTCTGGAGACATAAGTTCTGCATACTAATGTCAGTGTTTTGCTATCTACTGTTGTGACCTTTAGCACTGGGGAGAGATGGCATATCTTGTCTGATAAGGACATGCAGCTAGGTACATAGCAATGGCTGGCAAAGCAAACAAAACGGACAACAAACGGACAGATTTCTCCTTAAGGATTGGGAATGAGTCAAGAAGAAGGCACGGTCAGCTGCAAAATCTCCTCATGGCTTTTCATCAGCCTAGAGAGGCCACCAATGAGAAGGGGAGTGGAAGTTCAGGGGAGTCCTTGGGCACACTGTGAACTGGGGAAAGGCACATGAAAGGGGCATTAAGTCTGTGCTGTCTTAAGATGCATCAGAGGCTGAAAGGTGAAAATAGCACCATTAATCCTCTAGTTCTCTTCCTATAAAATATAGTGGTTTCTGATACAATGTGTTTTTTCCAGTTTTGCCTTATATTTATAAAAAAAAAGCCTTGGATAATATTTCGATTTTGCTTCTGACAGAGCTGGATCACATTTGATATGCCTCCTCTCCTGGTTGTCCAGAGCAAGGACTTTTGTTGAAGATTGTGACTTATGTCTGGCATAGGTGCACAGCTTTCTTCTACAGGGAATGCAAACTCCAAGAAGGATGCTGTATTCCACGGGCTCATCCAGGCATGAGCTTGGACATCTCTTTTATGTGTGTTGCTTAAAAATAGCCTTAGCATCCAGGTAGGTGTTTGTAGGGCAGCTGAACTCTAGATTCTTCCAGAATCTAAGTGAAAATTCTTTGTCTCCTCAATTGTTCTCAGCAAAAGAACATTTAGAAACTTATTTAGAAAGAGTTTACTCACACTATTAACACTGTATGGAGCAAAAAAGGAAGACATATAGGCTACACATAGTCTGTCCCCATGTGAAAAGATGATACATAAAAACATTCTGAAGTCATTATTTTAAAGGATCTTTCTAAATTTGAGGATGACAAATTATTGCAAATTTAACACAAGTCCACATATGACTTGCTGTCTTTAACAAAAACCTCAGATTTCTATATTTCTGCATTATTTTCCCAGATTTTGGAGGAAATTCCACACTCCTGTGCAACTCAAAACTAGTTCATTGCTATCAGCCCCACGCTCACTCTTCACACAGACTTTTATGCATCTCCATTGTCTTCACTCCAGTGCTGCATGTTGTCCTCTTATGACAAGGCAGTTGCTTTATTCCTTATTTTCCATTTCCTTCTCAAGTTGACATCAGATGCCTCTTCTACAGACTCTTGACCTTCTTCCCAGGTACACTCTGTATTATAGTTTATTGTCATTCCACTACCTATTGCTGTGCCTAAAGCTCCATAACAATTTTAATATGTGCACATTTCCCCTGAAAAAGAACTCTCTGTCCTCACACTCCCTTCTATCACAACAGCCATGCAACAATCATTTATCAGTTGCCATTCTTGGCCTGGAAGTCACACCATTCAGGCTGTCCAGGTGCCAGCCTGTTAAAGTCTGTTTGGAGGTTGCAAAGAGGATCAGAAAAGCATGCAAGGATATTGTTTGTCACTTACCTGTTCTATACAGAGCGTCAAAGGTGATTGAAACTACTACATTAATACATGACTATCTGCCACCTCAATTTTTTTTCTTTTGTTTATGGGTTTACAATTTTTCATTAAATTAATAATATATTGAATACTTCTTAATATTGATAACATGTGGTATTCCAAAATTAAAACCATTTTACACAGGTAAAGACAAGTGCAGAAAGGCTTCTGAGTTGAGCGCTGGACCTCAGCAGGCTTAAATAATCATACTTTCAATGACTGAAACATGCTCTAACAGCAATAAGCCGCACTGGATGCATTTGCTTGGCTACTGACAAGTTCTTGGGTGACTGAAGGCACTCAGTCCCTGGGCTCATACCTCAAAGTACAGCTTAAACAGATGCCAATAAGCCCTGTGGTAGCTCACTGCTCAATTGCCAGTTGTCTCAGACACCTGCTATGTATGTCCTCATGGATATTTGAAATATTTCCTCCCTAGCTTAGACAACATAACAGTCACCAAAGAGGGGTGTTACATGGTTTTATGCTCTGTGATATTTCTTGGAAATTTCTCCTGCAAAGAGTTCATTCTAGTTTTCAATTTGCTCAAAAGAGTAAGCTCTGGATCCTTACATGCATGCATATGCTGTGTGTGATTAGGGGGTTTCCTTTACTGAAACTTCTATAAATTATGAAACTGTCTTTACAAAGTTTCATTTCAATGACTGACATAAAAACTAATACAGCTCTTCCTAGAGTGTTTCATGGGGAAAAAAAAAGCAATAAAAACATGCAAAATTGTTGAAAACAACCCTCCTTCCCTTTCTTATGTTGACAGAAAATATTTTTGAGGGACAGCAGAGATGAAACAGAGCTGAAAAGCAGGAAAAACACTAAAAATCTATGTAACTGTGTTTTGGGATGTATAAGATGGCATCCAGGAAGGCATAGGGTAAACAGCCCTACAGCCATGATTGAGAGTCTACAGTTTCATAGGGAAAAAGTAAGTAAGCAACCAAACAGGCCATGCAGCTGGTCAGGGAACCCTCTGGAGTTCTGAAAGTTCAAACATGTACATAAAAGTAAATAAAGTCACAGTCTGGGAATGCAGTTGGGCATGAGTTGATCCCAGTGACTGGGATCAGTGCAAGGACGGTGCCTAGGATCTGTTCCTATATGAGTTACAGGATGTAATGCATAGTCACAAGGCTCTCAGCCATGAGCTCCATTGTCTTTCTCTGCCAGAGTCCTTCTGCTCAAACAGAGCCATAACTGTGAAACAGAACCTGTTGCTCTCTCCTTAGCAAAGAGACTTAGTTTCCTCTGCCAGTGCAGCTGTGACAAGCTCTTCAAAGAGTGCTTCATGCAGACTCCAATATTCAGTACAGGGTCATGAGTCTTTTACCTATGTTTTGAGAAAAAGAGGGCACAGCACTGAAATATTGGTCATTTAGGAAGTGAGTTTTGAAATGAACTGAAGATGAGTTAAAAATCCCACTTTACACACTGTAAGCTCCAACTCCTGTATTCGAGTTAAAATCCAGTATACTACCTGTGAGGATTTGTCCATAACACAAAGCCAGAGCCCCAGGCCTGGTCTACACCAAAAAGAGGTTGTTATTTGAATTGCACTAGAAAATTCTTTGAATTGAAAGATACTTTGTATAATCAAAAGATTCCTTTTTAACAGATACCTCTATACCAGTTTCCAAAAAGAATAAGAGGTAATATTGCAAGGAAAACATCATAGCTGAGTCAGTTAGGGAAATTATAATTTTTTTCACACTCTGTCAGAGTTGTGTCAGTAGCCCTTTTAAGTTTAGATTGGCACCAAAAGAGGCAAAGCCCTGTGTCAGAGTATGAGAAATGTCAGTGCCGGTACCCCACCCCTGAAAGGCCCTGGTTTTTTCTCTTACTAAAGGACTGGAAACTAAAAGGTCTGCTGCAGGGGTTTAGAACCAGCTTTCACTTAAACTGTGCTGTCTTTCTTCTTGCTGAATGTAATTTGTGAAAAACATTTTTAAGTGCTAAGAAGTAGTTAGGTTTGAGGATGTGACAGACTTCAACTGAAAAAGAATTTAACGAAGCAGAAAACCTTGCTTACCTACGTTTAGATTAAAGCTAAAATGCACCTGATGTGTGGTTGCACTAATTACAAATTACATTAGTTTTAATGTAAATTTTAAGCTTACTAATTTGTTACTTATTGATAATATTAAGCTTGAAATACATGATAAAAAATGTCTGGTATAGAGAAATTCAGCGTTATTGCTTGCCGTTTGCAAATGAACGCTTAGTCTTTAAGAATGTCATTGAATTTCAATATGTATGAGATATTCTGCTGTTTTTATTGGAAAAGCTTACAAAGAATGGCTTACAATGGAAGGCGAAATGTTTGATCTTTCATATGAAAGCTCACTTACTGCTACAACTGCGGTCTTATAAAACATGACTGAAAACAGACCTGGTTTAATATAATCACGTTTATTAATACTTATTACTTATGTAGCATTTTGTATGCAAGGATTTGGCATATTTTATAAATATCAGTTAAACTTCACAACCAGGCTGCAATGCATGCAATACTGTGTCACTAAGCCCATTCTCTACAGGGATAAACTGCGATCCCTAGCCTACATCTATTCTGTGGGCTCAATTACTGAGACATGATTGCCCATACAATTAAATTGCTAACACAGTTCCTGGAATCATTTTTGGGCTCAGCTAGCCATCTCTCTTCCACTTAATTCCAGGGCAAGAGACCATTTCAAGTATGTCATTTGGACACAGACACCTTTTTCTGGGGACAAGAGGGCTTCACTTTATGAATTTAAGCTCTAAATTCTGCTGTCTCTGGCAAAGTCCATCTACCAGCATAGATGTAACCATAACGTTTCTAAGCACACAGCACAAGGCTGTTCATGGATTTTTGGTCTAATCTGAGTTCTGCAAACAGCACAGCTCAACGAAGCATGCACTAGTCCTCATGGACTTACTCTACTTCTACTTGCTCTGAGTAGTGCTGTCACGTCACAGATTTACATGGTAAAGGCAGGTAGATGGCATCTTGCTTTTGCTAAAAGAGCAGGATGGGATGGAAAGGTGAAGAAATATGTAAATGTGAGGGAATCATTGACTAATTAAAGGCATTACTTTGGCTGTGCCATGCACAGAGGTGGGAAACCAGACACTTACACAGCTGCTGAGGGGTTCTAGAGCTCATAACTTTGAATCAGTGTTGCCAGAGTGGTTGTATGCCTAGCACAGCCAGTTTCTCACTGTCTTAGGAAACTGCATTTCATCATTCCAACAGAAAATAATTACCTTATCACAGAAAATTGGAGTGGGCTGCCCAGGGAGATGGTGGATTCTCCATCCCTGGAGGTATTTAAGAAGAGACTGGATGTGGCACTTAGTGCCATCGTCTAGTAACTGTGGTGGTAGTGGATCAAGGGTTGGACTTGATGATCTCAGAGGTCCCTTCCAACCCATCTGATTCTATGATTCTATTCTATGATTCTATGAAAATGGGTGAGAGAAGATGGGAACTGAAACAGAAAGCTGTCTAATAACAGATTATTAAGAACTCAACATTCGTGTGAAAGAGGTAAAAATATGGAAAATAAGGAAAGGATGGGTGAAGATGAATCCTGTCGGAAAGACTGGAGGAGGTTTACTGAAGCACTATTTTGGTGTCTCTCTGCAAAACTGTTGCTCTTCTCACTCCACAATCTTTCCCTCCTCTGGAAGCAACAGAAGTACAGTAGCAATAAAAAAAACCCCTGAATTTTCAAAGGTGGTGTCTAGTAGTTGAGTCTTCATCTCAAGCAACTACATCTTTGACAATATCCTGCTTTCAGCTAGGACAGAGTTCTTTTCTCCCTAGTAGCTGGTACAGTGGTATGTTTTTGGGATTTAGTCAAAGACAAATGTTGACAACATACATTTTTTGAATTCTGTCAGGTTTGGTGCTGTGACCACTTCCCTGGGGAGCCTTTTCCAGCACCCAACCACCCTCTGGGTGAAGAACCTTTCTCTAATATCCAACCTAAACCTCCCCTGACACAATGTCAGGCCATTCCCTCAGCTCCTGTCACTACTCACCACAGAGAGGAGATCAGTGCCTGCCCCTCCTCTTCCCCTCACAAAGAAGTTGTAGACTGCAATGAGGTCTCCCCTCAGTCTCCTCTTCTACAGGCTGAACAGACCAAGTGACACCAACTTCTCTTCATACAGCTTCCCCTCAAGGTCCTTCATCATCTTTGTAGCCCTCCTTTAGATGCTCTCTGATAAGCTTAATATCTTTCTTATATTGTGGTGCCCAAAACTGCACACAATATTCAAGGTGAGCCCGCCCCAGTGCAGAGCAGAGCAGGACAATCCCCTCCCTCAACCGGCTCGTGATGCTTTGCTTGATGCCCCCTAGGACCCCCAGGTCTCCTTCCATGGCACTGCTTTTCAGCATCTCATTCCCCACTTTGTGCATACATCCAGGGTTGCCTCATTCCAGGTGCAGAATCCTGCACCTTTCCTTGTTGAACTTCATATGGTTGGTGATTGCCCAGTCCTCTAATTTGTCAAGATCTCTCTGCAGGGCCTCCCTGACTTCGAGGTAAACAACAGCTCCTCCCGGTTTTGTATCATCTATGCTTGCTCACCCACCACATGAAGTGTTTATCCAGCTCACGAGTGAGCACAGCCAGGACTGCTGAGCTGAACTGGCCAAAGGGATATTCCCTACCATAGAATATCACACCCAGTATGTAAACTGGAGGAAACTGGCTGGGAGGCTCCAACTGCTACTTGGGAATGGACTAGGCATCCGTCAGAGGGTGGTGAGAGATTGCATCGTACATCGCTTGACTGTCTTGGGTTTTATTTCTCACTCTTTTTTTTTTACTCCCTTTTCATTGCAATTATATTATTATTATTTGTATTGTTGTTATTTTTATTCAATTATTAAACTTATTTTCTAAACCCATGGGTTTTACCTTTTGTCCAATTCTCCTTCCTATCCCACTGGGGTTAGAGAGGGCTGAGGGGGCAGGTGAGCAAGTGGCTGCATGGTACTTAGATGCTTTGCCATGACAGGCAATTGACCATTGTTCCCTGGGGTCCAAGCTAATTTGTTATGAAGCTGGACTTAGTGCAGGTCACACTGCAACATCAGTGTAGCTACTTCACTCTTGGGACTCAACTTAGTCTCTCTGTAAAGCACCAAGGGAAGGTAGAACCTGCTCCTATGGCTTCACTGTGTCATGTAAACTTGCCTGAACTCCATTCACTTCATAATTTTATTAAGTCTACTATTTTATTAACTAATTATTTTATGGATTATTATATAGATAAACTATTCAATATCAATATTATCTAATGGCTTTTTGAATTACATAAAACAGAGCAACTTTTTAGAAGAGACTGAAAAGTCTCCTCTCAGAATGCATGACTGAGACATTTATTTGCAATGAAATAACTGCATCTACCAGAATATGAAAATTTTGGAGCCAGTTACCAGTGCCTTAACTGTGAGCCTTGTGTGTATGTACCCGTGGCTTTTTGTGAGGCTGCATTATGCGTAGGTCATATACATAGATTTTGGCTGCAAAGGATGTTCTCAAATAAAATAGTTGTGTTTGGAGTCTCCTGCACTTTATCTTAAACTAGGTTTCAAACCAACTAGTGGAAACTTTGGAACACCTGTGAGTAGACAACCAGTCACCTACATAACTTTGAAGACCTTGTAATCTTACCATGATGGATAAAAATCAAGCCTGGTTTGGAAACCAGTGGCTTAAGTTAATTTTCTATCTCTCTGTTTTCTCAGTTTCTCCTCAATTCCTAGTTATTCACCTGTTGATGAATTCACAAGTTGCATTTGTTTTGATAAATTTGCCATATAGATACCTGGTTTGTCCATGTAAAAAACCAAACTAATAATAGATGTAGAGAATTGAATGTATTATTCCTTACTGTGTGGCAGTATCATTTTATAGGTAGAGAATGAGAACTGACTTCCAAATTTGCATGTTTTGTGAGTACATTCACTCAACTGAACCGGATAAAGACAGCTGAAAAGCTTGAGATGTAAGCATTGTATGTAGCAGATGCTGCAGCACTGTGAGAAAGGATAGGATAAGCTTCCTGGAGCAGTGACAAAACTACAGTACCTCTGACCACTGCTGAAATCCTCCTTTCCCTTCACCACAATCCCTGGTTCATCTGCCTTCTATTCAGCTGATTTTTTTTTTTTTTTTGCGAAAATACAGCTTCCACTGGGCAAATTTTGATGGCATGAACAACTTTAGTTTGTAATTGCAGATCCACAGTGAGAGGTGAGGACAAGCTGAATTAATACACGTAGGGTGTAACTGGCTACATCACCTCTGAAGTCAGGGCCATTGCTGTATAAGTCCAGCCAGCGAAGCTGTCTCTCTATATTCACAGTGGAGTCTGAGGCACAGAACAACTGGTGGCTCTGTTTTTTATTGACTGAAGCTAGCAGATAAACGAACTGACTTCAGTGCAGCATTGCCAAGACTAGGTGCCAGCAAAGAAAAAAAGTTCATTCAATCCTTTGAAACCAGGATAGAATAAAACATACCAAAAGAGTACTTCCTTGGAAGTTAATGAGCTAGAAAAAGGCCAGTTGAGAGTTAAGTTTTAAATTATGGGGACCAAGTGGGCAATTTTGCTTTTGACAGTCAGCTTCTCAGTGGGCCTAAGAAAACTAGAAAATATGGAAGTCTGGTGTTTATAAGCCAAAACACCAGTCAAGCTTGTGAACAGCCAAGTTCTTTATAAATTTCTATTACCAAAAAGAAAACACAACATTATCACTTCATACTGTGATAATCACAAAGCAACACTGGCAATGTGTCACTGAACTGGCTCTTTCTTGACTTGTTCATACACAAACATGAAGCTGGAGACAACCCCTCAGCAGGAGTTTTCATGTTTCCCCTACTAGCTGCTCTGTGAAGAATTTGGGGTAAAGTCAGATAACATAAGTGAAAGGCAGTCATGACTGTTCCAGATCTGGAAGTGAGGCATTTTTTTAAGAAAAAGTCAGTCTTCAGTCTCTTCAGAGACAAGCGAGCAATCACATTGAAGAAGTTTGCATATACTGATGAATGGATTTTAAGTTTTGTGGCTAATCCACCCCTGCTGTTCTAATGAATCACTAAAAATGAAGGAAGCAGATGAACGGATAAAGGTGAGATGACAAAAGTAATGCAAAGTCAGTATTAGGACAGAGGACAGTTTTGCCAAGACCATATTCAACTATGAAGTATTAATAACATTATGCTCTTAACAAAAGGGTAATCTGCAATTTTATTTTATTTTTTAAAAATTACCCAAAGTGAGATTCTTTATGGACTATTAACTTTTTTTAGTATTTAGATCACAACTCCTAAAGACTTAGCTATATTTTGACAGGTACTGACAAAGGGTGCCATGGAATTGTGACTCAATTGTCACCTTCAGCGTTTTCAAGCTGAAAAACTCAGGATGAGTGCTAGGTACTAATTAGAACTGCTATATTAGGAAAGCAAATACAATGGTGTCTAACATTAAACAAAGCACAGTTCTCATCACAAGTGGTTTCTTTTGTGTGTGGGTTAGTCTAAAAACCCATTTTGCATGCTAATGAGGCACAAACAATAATTGCCAAAGTAACTAGTTTCATGCAATTACAAAAACCACATAAAAAGCTCTATTGTTTGTTGTCTTATGATTTTTTAATGCTAATTTCGCACTTGATAATTTGGGGATTTCATTTGTACTACAATGTGCAATTTGGGTTTTGTGTATGTGAAGGTGAAGACTTCTAATGGGGAGTAAAGGGTGGAGGGAAACAAGTTGAAGTGTGCAAAAGTAAAAGAAGCAGTCACTCTCAGGGAAGAGATAGGACAAACAGAAAAGAGAGGGGGAAAAAATAGTGGAGAAAAAGGGACATTTCCTCTATGAGAAAGAGGTAAATAGAGCTGAGAAGACTGAGGCTGGGGAAGCTGGGAGGTGCAGAGACCAGCTAATGAATATCACTAAGCTAACACATCCTGTGTCTTGGAATGCATGACAAAGTGGAGAGTCACACAAAGATCTGAGGGAGCACAGAAAATTAGAGAGTAAAAAGTCAGATGGTTAAGTAGTTAAAAATAAAAAGTTTGGGGCCCTGCTCTTCCCTTGAAGAGTCTCTCATTACAGCCCATACAAACCATTTATAATCCTGTGAAAGAGAGATTGAACCCCTTCTATTTTAGTGTAGACAGACTGCTCTGGCTGAAATTTTGCCTGCATTTCTGTGATTTGTCCTTTCATCTTAAGTCACTTGTCTGTAAAGCTGAGTGGAGAAAAACATACCATAGGGTATTTTTTCCCTCTGATTCACCCCAGCTTTTAGTTTATTATTTTCTAATTGAATAAAATATCATAAGGTTGAACTGTGATTTTGTACTACCTCAGAGAAAATGTGCATTGCCTGGATTCTTTATACTTCCCTGAACCTAAAGGAAACCTACTATTGGAAGTAGAAATACTATTTTAAGTCCGAATTGAATGCATTTTTCTCTAGAGTGCATTTTATACATTTTTTTTCAGGGGGTACTAAATTTCATGTTCTTGTTTTTCTTAAGAAAATGTGAATTTTTTTTGGTAGGCCTATGATACTCTGAAATCATACCTACAGCAAGATCAGCAAGTACAGAGCCTAAAACTTGAGTGATGGCCAGAATTCATTTTCCTTTTGTGACAGTTGCTCCCCTTCCATTTACCATGATGATAAGCATTTCTGCAGAGCTCTCTCTCTTTTTTTTCCCTGTATGTTATGCTACCAGTGTTGGTACAGTAAATAAATTTGAAATCAATACATGTTGGTATTGTTAGATATTGTAATGGGTTGTGGGTTTCTTTTTTAAATGACATTAATCTCACTATAACTAGCTGAGCCCAGCACTTTCACCCTTTCATCCTGTATAGTCTTTCTTTTTCCATCGCCAGCTTTCTGAATGTATTTTCCATAATAATATATCCCTTTACCATTGTTGATCTCTTTGGCATATTCAGACACACACACACTTTTTTTGCCCCATTCAGATTTTGTTTATGGTTTTTACTTGGAAAAATCATGAAGTCTCCAGGAAAATGCTTTTTACTTTTTCTTGCCAGTCTGCAGCATTTCAGAAATATTACCAATTGGAATGTGAATAATTGATTCATGGCTGTCACAGCATGGAGGTGACATTGTACCTTCTTACTCTTCTTCCCCACCCCCTAGTGCTCGTTTAACCTTTTCTTCTTTTCTTATTCTTTGTTGACAAAAGAATCATTTAGATTTGGTCAGCACTGGGCTCTATTCATGCAAAGTGACTGGCAAACAAAGACACAAGAAAGCCTATCAGGAAACTTTAGGTAGTGTAGATATTGTTGATTAATTTAGTATAAACACTGTGCTAATTGAGAAATATATAATCAAGATTGTATTTAATTGACACTGTAGATTTGCTATATAAAGACTTGAATTCTCTAGACAATTAATTCTGTTTATATGAAAACATTTGAGGGAAAATTAAAAAGCTTATGTAATAGCTATGCATGAAAAAAAAAGCACGTTTCTTTCTTGTTTGAAAGACGCATTTAATATAATACTCCAAGTCTAATTGGTCCACTAACATTAGAGAACTAAATGCTAATTATGATTTCCTTTTGCTCTGCTGCTTTACGATGACATTAAAATATGTTTTCTTCCTTTTCTCCTTTTCCTTTTTTTTACTAGCTTGTTCTAGGCATGCATGCACCTAGATAATAGCTTTATTCAGCCAAAATACAGGGAAATTGCGTATAATTCTTCGTGTTTCTGTTGATAGCACATGTAGATAAGAATCAGACTACTTGATGGCAAGTCTAGGAAAAATGCTGCTTGAAATGAGGATAATATTTTGGAAAACTCAAGGACATTGGGTATAATGTCTTGCTAAATTGGACATTTATATGCAATCATGATCAATCTTAATAAATGTAGGAGATACAAGGAACCTCAGATTTTTTTAAAAGAAACTCTAAGACAAATAAAAACAGATTTAATGCATTCTTTCTATTAGGTTGTAGAATAGGTCCTTATAAATAAAAAGAGTTAATGTTAAAGCATTCTGAGGAAGTTATTCATGTGAATGTTATAGAAAAGGTGGATCTTAACAAACAGGCAGAGTGAGAAATAGAAGGGGATATTAGTGATAAATTACATAGGATCAAATAAAGTGTTAAATAGAAGTTAACACATATATTTCTGGGGTGGAACGGTTAGAAGAAGAGAGTAGGTTCTTGGGCAAATCACTTTATAGCTCCATGCCTCAGTTTCCCCAGTCAGACAGGTTGAAGGAAAGCCAGAGATGCATGTTACAGCTTAATGTGTCAGGTATTCAAGATTTGTTCTTGCGTTTGGAAGTGCCAAATGGGGCACTTGGGGGTTGCAGTCAGCATGCTTTGCAGACAGACACAGCACCTCACAGAATCCATGCAGCTGCACTGGGGCAAATGAGCTCTGCTCTGAGGTTACCACACTTAGATTACCAGGTGTTCAGGTTACCTAGTTTAGATTAACTGCTTTCCACCAGCTCCCACCGGACCCATGGAGGAGACAGCAGGAGTGACCTACCTCCCCTTGGAAGCTCTAGGGAGTGAGAGCAATTGGATCACTCATCTGAGTCTCAGCAAAAAAGTCTGCAGCTGTGCCAGCCACCAGGATGAGAGCAGGTAAAGAGAGACATAAAAGCCCGGAAGTCTGAGGCCTTGCTAAGCGTGGAAGCTGGAAGAGGAGCCTTTGGCCTCTTAAGATTTTCAGAGGATTTGAAACCTTTGTCTGAGAGGTGTTAGAATTGTGTGATAGCCAGGGAACTTCTACATGCCTAATGGATGCCAAATGCAGGTGCAGATATAATCCCTGAGTAAAGACAGATTGATGTGGAGGAAATTCTGAACTCCATACCTGGAAAGGCAACACAATCACCTAGATGGGTGTCACCTGGCAGCACACAACCCAATACTCAGCTGATCAGTCATCACAACAAAGCCCCAAGAAGTATATATTTAGTGCTTTAAATCTGAACAACCTCAGCAAAAAGAGTATGTAGCAGTGTGGGGACTGGCATTCAGTTTGTTAGTCCATGTTGAAGATATAGTTAGCATTATTCTATAAGTTGCTAGCAATCCTGTTAACTAGTTTAAAATTCCAGGCTCATGTCTAAAAGATATGTCCAGAGACATATCTTGTATGAATCATTCATACGTGAATCATTGTGGACCCACTTATAATACTTGCACTCTTCTTCACTCCATTGTCGTGTATCATTTCCATTACCCAGCATATATATATATGTCTTTCTCTTGACTTTTCTTTTGCAGAGGTGGAATCAGGTTGCCTGGCCCAATGGCTGCAGCCAGTTGAAGTTCATCAGGCTACCTTATAGTTCAGTATCTTCCTGTCTCTCTCTTTTTTTTTTTTTCTTTTTTTTTTTTTTTCCTGCCCAAAATAATTATCCTAGGACAAGAAATGCAAGAAAACTCTTCAAAACATGAATGGTTTCTGCAGCATGCTTTGGCCAGAAGATGTTATAAAATTGCTGCACGTTTTCGTTTCCTCTTCAATAAAGGAGCATATCACTTCAGTCTGTGTCCAGCCATTACCAACCTAAGGGTCTTCCACCATAATTTTAACTTCCTAACTGGCCTTCCAACCAGTATCTCAATACATCCTATGTCCAGGATGACTCACAATACTGTTTTATTTACGATGCAAAGACTGTAGGAGAGTGAGCAGTAACTGCTTTCCCAATGCATAAAATACCCCTGTTTCTTTTAGCCTTAAATTAAAAAACTTTGAAAGTCTCCACTTTTTTCCTCTTCCTCTTTTTCCTCTCAGAAAAAAGCAGCAGGGACTAGATAGACTGTGCTGAATTCAAGTCTCTAATTCATCTACATTTAGAGTATAATTTGCAATGTCAATTAGCAGAAAGTGTACTAGTAGCCCTTAAACAAAATGTTTTTCTTTGAATCTTCCTTGATTGTTAGCTCTGGCAACAAATACCACTTCTTATAGCAGAGGAAATATGCTTCCACCTGCAGCCTTCACTAGGGTAAAAAGTGAGAAAGATGACTTATTATTTCAGCAGTCTCACTGGCTCACAGTGATACCAGAAAGTTTATCTTTCACAGGGGAAGGACAGCTTCAGCAGCTATGAAAGCTCTGATGACAAGCTATCAAGCCAGCACCAAAAGCAGGATGAGGATCTTGCCATTATTCTTAATTAATATTTTCTTATGGGAGATTCCAGGAAGTGAGAAATGCTTTCCAATCATTAATGAAATGTAGGTCCCAGGTTTAAGATGCTTACCTTTTCAGAACAGAGAAATACACCAAGAGAAAGACAAAAGAAACAATAGCCTACAATTTATACATAGTTCACAAAGAGCAGCTCAGCAGAAAAAGAGGGATGTAAATAGAGATAAGAAAATGCTTGTTCATTTTTTGGAATAATTTGCAACGGCTGTCACAAATTTTGTAGTCTGAAGCACTAGAAACAATGACAAGACATTGGATTTAGCATCAAAATTACCTACCTGGTACCCGAAATGCATCTTCCAACCTGCAGTGCATTAGCTGACTTCATACTGTAATTGTAATGAATCTCTTATTGGACCCTTGCTTCCCTGGACAATGCCATATTGTAAGGACTAAATACATCATCAGTGAGCCTCATTCTCGTGTATTACACTAATATATCATTGGAATGACAACTGCTTCTGATGATATATTAATGCAATACATCAGTAGTGTGGGGCTCCTATGGGGTATTACTCAGGAACAGGGGCCATCTAAAGAAAACAGACCCAGAGTCAAATTCAGTTTAATTATGGAATGAAAGGGCTATCAGGATCAAGGTTGCATGTAATACTAACATCCTTACATCATCCACGAGATTAATTTGCAACCTCATTACATATTAAACTTGTAATTTTAGGTAGCAGTTGTAGGGTTTGGATTTGCCTGCTGATGTAATTCACAAACCATAACCTCCCCAATATTTTATAGTGATGCATGAATAATGCAGTTATTTTTATTCTGTCCATCTTGCATTCCATGATAGTTAAGCAACACATCAAATGTGCAGCTATAAAACCAGATTTAGAAAAACTACACTCTACTTGAAACTATTTGTAGTCACTGGGAACCATATAAATATTTGCACTTGCACAATGCATTCAAAAGAGTCTGGTATTTGTTTTGCAGTCAATTATGCAGCACGTTTTCGTGTATCATTTGTCTTAAACCTATGATAAAGGACATACAATTCTGCTGTTTTGGGGCTGCATTTTTTTTTGGGGGGGGGGGGCAGTTGGGTTTAGTTTGGTTTATTCTTTGTGATGGAGGTTTTCTGTGTGGTTGGTTGATTTGATTTGGTTTTTGTGGTTTTGTTGTTTTGGGGTTTTTTGGGGGTTTTTTGCTGTTCTTTTTTGTAGGAGATTTTTTTCAGAATTCATCAGGGACTAAAATGATGCATTCTTCTGTTTCTAAAGTTAAGTTATGAGTTGGATTCTGAAATGCTTTTAACAAAAGGACTTCCATAACAATATTGCAATGTCCACTAACATAAAATATATCCAGAGTCATCTTCCCTTGGCCCTATTTCTCCCTAATTTTACTGCTACTGTATTATAAGTTATCCAGAGAATCTACCTATATGTTATGAATCAAACTGGTACCAGAGGTGATATCATTTAAACTAGAGCTTCTGGTGGTCTTTTATTTCATGTTTATTAAGATAATAACCAACTGCTGAAAAAAAAATCCATAGAATAGCCAAAAGCATCAAACCAAAAGACATAATATATATTTGATTTTATAAACATCTTGCTGTGTCTAATCCAGACACTATACTTATTTTTGAATAGACCGTTTTGTTTAATAAGCATTTATCTATTGTTAATGTCTTTAGAGAATTCATCTTGGGGTTTGTACTGAAGATAAATGCAAGCATGTGAGGGTTTATGAAAAATGTCTCAGCAAGTGACAGGAAGCCTGATATGAGTTACCACAGTCCGCTTCACATGTGGGGCAATCTACTACTTGTCTTGCATTTATTGTGTTTTCTTGCTAGGCATTTTCTCTTTCTTTTGCTGAGACTCTTTGATACTATATACTTTTAAATACCAAACATTGACAGTAAATCTGAAAAGAATGCATGATATAGAAAACGAGACAGAAATACAGATGTAAAGTGTAACTACAATAAAATAAAGAAGAAACCACAAAGGTTTTTTTTAATGATGTGTACATGAGGGAAAGGAGTCAGAATTTAAAAGGAATTAACTGAACATCAACTACATGTCCCAATGATACATGTCATTTTAGCTCACTAGAGTGATACACGTTTTATTTAGAGAACTATTCAAAGCTGCAGTTAGAAATTCTCCCAAGAATAAATGAAATTCTCTGAAAACAAAGTGTCATTGTCTTGTGAGGAAAGTATATTCTATGCATATCTGATATATGAAATCTTACCTATTCTTTGTATGCCTTATACCTGGGATGATAATAAATAATGTATTGCGGGTGTGGAGAGAGCTTATAGAAGTATAGTAAATTAGTGAAAAGCTCCATGTGACCTATCAGCCAAGTTCCTAAGATAGGTTTCTTTCTGTTATTTTCTAATTAGTAGCAACTTCTCCCCTCCTCTGTTGCATATTTCCCTTAGCCCACAGTCTGAACTGAAGGCAGATCTGTTACAAACTCTGCTGTAGAATCTTCAGGATGTCAGTAGTAGCTGGAATTAAATTAGATTTAAACTCTTGCAAATTAATGAGTAACCTTGAGGTGTTTGAATGTATCTGGTATGTCAATAACGTAATGTACAAGAGAAAAAGGATGAACTTTGCTCATACACCATGTGGAGGCTTTCCCCTGTGAGTTTTATACAGTGAATTATTTACTAGTTATTGAATTAATCAGACAATTTTTTACTTTTTGGCACTTTTAAAATCTGATATTTAAAATCTGCTTATGTGCTTAATTGAATGGACATGTAAACCTGCTCCTTGGTAAGCCAGCCCTGCTTATTTAATGCAAGAATTCAAAAATAAAATAAAAGAGCATTTCCCCCTCAGCATCAGCAGGTGAGAAAGCGCGCTGTGCTGCAGACACCTTGTGAAACTAAAGAGTGTCAGAGGGAGAGCAGAGATGGACTGGAGTGCATCCGTCTGGCTGTACTTAGGAGCTGGATGAATTTGAAACATGACCAAGTCTGAATGGAATAATGGTCAGAAAGCCAAGAACAATTACTTCAGATTACAAAATGCTTGAACGATTTACTTCACAAGACAACTGCACAGCCTCCTTTTGCTAAAGGACTATCAATACTATCTTTGGACAAAATTTGATGAGAAGAGGTGAAGGGGTGGTGGTGGCATGGGGGGAACAAGATTCACATTGTGTAAGATGAAAGCAACAAAGTATTTAAATAGAAATGTATTCCAGTAACCAAAATCCCTGCCCAACATCATCTTTGTTTCAGAAGGTCTGATTTAGTTAACATATTCCATCACCTTGGGAAGAAAGCTGAGGTAAGCGGCTTAATTTATAAATGGATGGAACAAACTTATTTAAAAATTCTCACTACGTTATCATGAATCATGTAGGCCTATTAAACTAATTGCTAAGTAAATTTAAGCAGTATTACTGTAGATTTTAGTGAATTTATCATCAATCTAAAGAGATCTTTGGTGGTCTCATGCTGCCCCCCACAGATATGTCTCAGAACATTCATTATGCCATAATTACAAAGTCTCTTTGAAGAGGCTAAAAATCCCAAGACTCCTCTCATCAATTATTTTCACCTGTTAATTCATTTTGTGTGAGGTAATAACCTCAGCATAATAACAAATGTGCAAGTACTCCGATTTTGCAATTAAAAGCAGCAGGGCTCCTATTTTGATCATACAGACTGTGACATCCATCATAGAAAACAATTTGGGCCTAGCGGGATGACAGATGCCACACTGATGGCTCTACTAACTAACTGCCTGTCCTGGAAAAAAATGGTCCCGTTTCAGGCTGCAGCTGCAAGCTATCTGATAGCTCCTGGCCAGGCAGCCGGGAAAGCCTGCAGTGACTAAATTACTGAAAGGTAATTTTACTTCAGAAAATGAGGATTTTGGAGCCATATATGTATGCATTCCAGTGGCTGGTGTAATTTGGAAACAAATAGTCCTTTTCATTTGAAAATGACTGGAATCGCTGCCAGTGTTCAGAGAGTATTGTTTCTCAGCCTTTTACATGAGAATACAGTGTAATACTCATTATTTCTCCCCTTTCACATCTTATTAGACACAGAAGGCAAGGTGGTTATCTCTGCTTTCTTTAGCTAAATCCACAGAAGTAGGATTTCTTCCAACCTCTGGACAGGTGCCTAAATAATAGAAGAGTGCTCATTTTAGCCTTTCAGTTTGTATCAAGGCTGAGTGAGTCCTGTCTGGGGAATGATCCCACTATCACCACCGAGCGTTAAAGTGATATGCCCTCATCTGAAACTCCACTAAAAACAATGAGGCAAACTGCAAGCACAGGCAGCTCATTAGCCTCAGAACTGATTCACCAAGGAAATAATTTGATGTTGAATTAATGACAGAAAAGCTGTTGTCCTGACTGGAGGGGGAGGTTGGAGGCTAGAGGAAGCAGGGGGTACATAGACTCAGAAAGAACCCTAGAAAATGCAGCCAATTTATTTTCCTCACTAAAGTGCATAATGTGATACCTCAGTATAGGACCAATTAGCTTAAAACATTTAGTGCTGAAATACTGCATACTCTGAGTAAGCAAGACGACTGATTGAACCTATAACTTTCTAACAGGGAACACACGATGTTGCTGTCAACTAACATGAAATATGTCATTATGGTCTGCAATTTTTGGGTTTGTTCTAATTT
The DNA here is from genome assembly GCA_035041135.1 of Platyrinchus mystaceus. NCBI lineage: Eukaryota > Metazoa > Chordata > Aves > Passeriformes > Tyrannidae > Platyrinchus > Platyrinchus mystaceus. The sequence goes on from JAWWLV010000088.1 coordinate 122,522,773, forward strand.
GTGTGTGTGTGTCATGTCCCCCCACTTTTTTTGTTTCGTTGGTTGGTTTTGTTTCATCCAGTAAGTCTAAAATCTGGTGACTGGGCAGAAGAAACTGGACTAAGTTAAGTCTGCTAAAAGCAGCAGATGCAAATTATGAAGGAAAACCGCACTGCTGAAAGAAAGGTGGTAGGCATTGTAAGGATTATGTTTTCAGATTTCAGCACACTAATGCAGAGCAACAAAAGATCAGCAGAGGGCCAAAGGTTAAGTATAGCATGAACTTTCTCAGTGGCTGTGCACCTTAAGATGAAAAGATAGCCCTGTTTATGACATCTGCAGACTACAATGCTTACCATTTTATACCACCCTCCTACATTCTCTGCAGACAAAGAGCTGTGCTCGGCTTCTTGAGAAAAATCTACTGTTTCTTACTCCATCATATTACACTCGTAAACCCTGTCAGCAATAAAGGATGTATGGGTAGGCAGAGACAGGGATGTGCAGCTAGTAAACTCCATAATCATACCAGAAATGACACCAGAATTTTAGTCTTTCAAGTGGTTCTCTATTCAGGAATCCATGTCTCATGGAGGTGAGGCTAATTCTCAGGGCCAGGGGCTGTTACAGCTTCAGGCAAGACAGCATGGCTGAGGTGTTTGTCCAGCATTTCCAGATACAGAAAACAGCCTTTCCTAACCAGACACAGGAGTTACAATTCAGAATGTGTGAGATTTTTTTTTTTTTTTGTAAGATTATACTGCTATAAAAGAGAACAAAAGAGATTAATCAAAACAAGCAAATTAGTATTACCCATCTTAGATGTTCTTTAATGCAAAGCCAATAGTTCTTGCCCTTTATGCGGATGCTCCTACAGTAACTAATGTACAGTAGCCATCAACAAATTACGACTTGTGACACTTTTGCTGCTGCAATATTAAGCCCAAAGTCCTACGGAGAAAATATATGGTTTTTATTACCAAATTGTTCTTGTTTACAATTCTAATATCCTCTTCATTATCTACTTTTCCAGACATTTTAGGCAGTTCTGAAGACCTGGGGCAGCACTAGTCCTGTCATAAAGAGAAATTAATGTTGTTAAAGATGGCCTAGCTGCCCTCTGGGACAGCTGAAGATGTGAAAATATAAGGTTCTGTTTTAAAGATGAAAATGATTAAAGGCACAGGCACCTTGCTCTTAGTGTAGCCACTAAAACTTTTAATAAAATACTTCAGCAGAAAAAAAAAAAGCTGCTTTACTTCTTCCACTATAAGTCTTAAGAAAAAAAAATGAGAGCGAGGGGAAGGAAGAGGGGGAGAGAGAGAGAGAACTTTGTTCTATAAGAAGAGGCTTGCTTTAAGGACTAATAAGCGTAAAAAGGACCTCATCATTATAAAGAACCTATTCGTCTCAGCAACAGCTCACTTAATAAAGACTGGATGATAGAAAAACCAGTAGAGCTGTCTCCAAATAGCCAGTAAGCTAATTAGGTGCATTGTAACAGGTAGCCCTTACAAAAACTGACAGGCTTAAGCCAGCATGCCGCAAATACTTAAGAACATTGTAGCAGATGTACAGCGGTTATTGTATCCTCTTCAAGGCTGTTGCTGCTGCCACAATTTTATAAGCTGACGCACCTCAAGCCCTTAAAGAAACTCAAAATGGGTTTCAGTGGGAAAAACGAAAAGGAGAAAAAAAAAAAAAGAGATAGAGAGACAAGAAACACAAACCTGCTGAAGATATTATATGAGCTTTTAGGGGTCCCAGACCAAAGAGACCTTTCAGAAGGAATGGTTCAGCTGCCTGGAAGAAAATGGAAGGAAACACAAAAGACAAGATCATAACCTTTGTCCTAGCAGGGATGGAAAAATATCTGTCAGAACTTCACCTTCATAATCTTGCCCACCTCAGTCATTTTTTACTGGTTAAATGAAGGTTACAGATTTGCTCTGAAGACAAAACATCCCTTTCTCCTTAAAAATATTGTTGAAGTTGAAAGGGAAGTTTACATCCTCATTTCCCAAAGAGTCATATTCACTGCTGTCTCTTTTGTTCAGTTTTGTTTGTTTTCTCTACTTTAGGAACAGGTCCGATACTCTGATTGTGTCTCTCTTGATTTTCTCTTTTGATTTTCTAGAAATAATCTCACGTAATTGATGGTATACAGAAGCCTTTTGAGGACTTCTAGGTCCCTTAATGATAGTAGTAGTGCTGCAAAGGAAACCGCTGCTGGTCTTGACACTCTGGGAAGTCTAACTTCCCATCAGTGGAGCTGGGATCATGGTACTAACTTGCATGGGTAAAAGCCCATGGCAACAAGAGGTCGGGAGACAAACAAAGCTTTGCGTTCAAGCAGCAGTGGATCTTCAGAAGGCAGTGGCTTCTGCTGAAAACCACAAGGGAACCCAAGGCCTCAGTATTAGAGAAGCAGAATTATGTGAATACTCCCCCACTCAGGCTGCATTTGTGTGGAACAAGTGATTAAAAAAATCTCTGTCAAGATACCTTCTTTCTGATCCACAAAGCAAACTTTATCATGACACCAAATGTAAATTAATATCTGCTAGCATGTATGTGAAAAAGGTATTTTTCAATACATTCTGTTATCAGCAGACACTTTAAAATCCTTCCCATCCCCTGGGGTGAATACACTGAATAAAACTGTATTTCTGCAAGAGAAATCTAGTACTATATTCAAGACTGGAGAAGAATACTATGAGCCTTGCAAATCCATAGGCAGTTACAGAAGTAACTTTCCTTGGAAGAAAAATCAGTGTCAAATTGTGGTCTACAGGCTTTAGAGTTCCAAACAGGAGTTATTACTTCTGAAAAAGTAAAATACTACACCAAAATAATTAAAATATATTCTTGCTGTGATATAGACTGTGAAAGAGTTAAGACTTTTAGTAAATAGGATTAATTTGTAGTTATCAATGCTCTTTCCAGGGTGAGTATATAGTATGATGACCTCAAGTAAAAGAGCATCTCTATTAGAATCAGCCTATGCTATATTACTCACACATTTGCTCACATGTAAGCTATTATTGAAAAGCAAAATTAAAAACTAATAAGTTAGAAGGTGCCAGAATTAGGGTTTCTGGTACAATCTTAATTCATTCATTGAGGCATATGTGTGGTAATGTGGGGTTTAATTACATGATCAAATTATTTACCTTTTGTAGAAAGTCTGCCTCATTTATTCTGTCATGTCTTAATAATTTTAACAAAATGACACTTTTCAAATTTTTCTGTAAAGCCAGGTGTATTCATTTCTTTGTGTACTTTCTGAGAGCATACACTCTCAAAATACCTGAAACTCTTGTTTCTTTCCACAGACACCACTTATGTGAGGAAATTACACTATATCCTTTTACAGATTAGGAGTTTAAGATTAAAAAAAAAAAATAACATCAGAAATTTCTACTAATTTTTAGTCCCCACGTGAAGGAAAACTGGACATTTAAATTTTGAAAGAATTTGGGGGATTTCAGATAACTTAATATTTTTTTGCACAGCTCCTGTAACTGCAGTTATAACTTTAAATACCCAGCACATGTGCAAAACAGTATCTTAAGAATAGGCAAATAGGACATATAAAGGAAATAAAATATTGTTAGTAGTGTACATTAGACAGCTTCCCAAGCAACATTTACGAATGCTGTGGCAGAGACAGATATAAGGCCCAGATTCCATGTCAGCACTCAACTGTTTAAGACATGAGGCTTCCCCTTGTCTTCTTCCAGTCCTTTCCCTTGTCCACTTCATGATCCTCAGTATGCCCAGTGTATGAAATTTCCACACAAATTTGATTGCTTTCAAGACCATCCTACATCTCTTATACTAAAAATTTGTTGGAAAAATAAAAATGTGTTACATATATTAAGGACTGAATCTTTGTATATATATACAAAAGAAATCAACAATACTTTTAACAGTTCTGTTTCCCAAGTGTTAAAAAAACTCAACCAATTGAACACAAACAAGTTGCAAACAAAGAAGCATTAACATGTTGGTCCTACTGAATAGAGGAATATTCTATCATATAATTGTCACTGAGATGACTGCCTCTATTATTGTGTTTAGGGATGCTGATTTAGTCAGTTCACAAATGACATCGGCTCTATACCTTCATCTGTTAACAGTAAAGAGATGTTACTGAAATGGAGACAATGGAGATGTCAACGTGGGATAACAAGTCCTCCTTCTACAACAGACACAGATGAATCTTGCTGGGGCTGTAGTTTTATTCCATACCCCACTAATTTTTGTGCTTTCTCTCAATAAAACTGTTAGGACTTTGAAAAAATTATAAGACACTGAAAGCAATTCTGGTGGAAAGCACCTTTGTAAGCTAGCAAAACTAACACCTAGCCTTCCCTTATAGAATTATCACAGTCAACAGGAATTTTTGCTTAATTGCTATAATAATGGTAGACATGGGAATCTGCTGACACTTGATATTGGAAGGTAAGGAGTATTGAGACCTCACCTGTGGGAAGAAATATAATCAAAGAAAACAACTAGCATCAACATAATGACAGTGCAATATGTCTTCTAACATTTCAGAAAGTTTCACAAACACTGAACAGCACAGATTAAAATTATAATTTCCACCATGAGAATGCCACATGTGCCACTAGCCTCTAACACTTGTTCAGACTCAGTAATGATGGTATGATTTGATCTTCCTTGTCTCTACATACTATGCCGAGTGGCAAGATGGGGACCTTATGCAATTGGCAGACATTAGGTAAGATCCCAAAAATTACCAAGGCATGAAATAAAACTTCAGTCAAATGAACTGCATCTATGACTGCTTGTCCCAGTCAGAGTCCCAAAGTGGGAGCTGCAGGAAAACAGTTGCCTCAGCCACAGCTCTAGTCACAGCTCTTTGGAGAACTGTTCATGCAGGAGCATCTTTTTTTTCATACTCCCTCTGAACTTCAGGAACTCTCCTAGTCAGCATGGACAGCAGTAGGACCATGATTCCTCTTTCTTTTAGTCATCTTCTACACAGAAGATGTAATTAGGGAGTCTTCCCTGGGCTTTGCAGGGTGCAAGAATTACACACTTCAGGAGATCAGGCCCTGGTCCATAGCTAGTAGAATTTACCAGAGATCTGTGAATTTATATATAAAGTTACTGTTAAAAAAAAAAAAAAAAAAAAAAAAAAAAAAAAAAAAAAACACCACACAAAACAGCAACAACAAAACCCAGAACAAACAAAAAATCCCACACAAAACCAAACCAAGAAAAAACCAGAAGAAAAATCTTGTATCTTCTTAGGACACCATTACAATTCACATTTCTTAGATATTTATGTAGGAGGGTTGCATGAAAGATAACATATATACTTAACCTAAGGCATTAAAAACATATTGACTCATTAAAATAAAGTGATCCAAGAATGAGAACTTCTTACATGCTGTTTTCATTTTCTTTAAAATATAAATGGGCAAATATGTTTCAGAATGAAGTTGACTTTCATGTCTTCTCAATATAGAAGAGTTGTAAAAATAATGTTATCTGTTTATTAATTCTTTATAGATAGAATTTCAAACTTTAAAGCAAAAGAAAGCAGAAAAAACCTCAAAAAAGGAGGTGATGTGAGATTCAGACAAATCTCAGTGGTGTAAACCAGCAGCAGTGCCAGATGTTAAAATGTCTCAGAAATCAAACAAATAAAAAAATGAATCAATTAAACAAATATAATTCACAAAGCTCCACAGTCAATATAAACATCAAGCAAGCAACATCTCTTGTCAGTCCATGAAAGGAGAACTTTTTGGCCTCAACAACCACATGCTGAGATTTCTAGATCTCTTGTATTTCTTATAGAAATAGAACACTAAGAGATAACAGTGTGAACTTACTAGCTACTAATAAAATTCTCCAGGATGCTATGAAGCATAAAACCACTGAAGACATTTAAAAATATAATTTAAAATTATGAAAAATGTGCAGACTTTTCCAGCACTTTTTTACATTAAAATAAGATATTCTAATAGTTTGTATATCAAGTTGTATAAACAGAAGTTCTATTGGTAGCTGCACCATTAGCAGAGTTAGCATAGCAGTGCTATAGCAGTTGTGCCACTGCAGCCCTACATCAGCCATTTGTGAAAAAAACTCATTCTTGATTTTTTATGCAAGTTTGATAATATGTAGGAGTAATTTGGTCAGGTTAAATTAACCTTATGTACTTCTGCAATGAGTTCTTTTGGAGCATAGTCTACAAATTTCCATTACGCAAACATATTTTGGGGATATTTTCTTCTGTGTTTTTGGTTTTGTTGGGATTTTTTTTTTAAAGCAAAGCCAGGTTTCCACATAGGAAATATGGGGTTTTTTGATATATAGGTATTCCTCAGCTTCAAGAAACTGCCAATATCTAATGTAAACTGAACAAAATTCTGCCTCAGTCTTGTGTCTTTTTCAGTCCCTTTCCACAGAAATGTTACACTCTTTCCATTGTGAACAGTGCATGGTCTTCTGTTATTCTAGAGAATACAGTAGCATTTTGACAAACCTTCTTATCTATCGATTGTGAAAACACAGTCTTCTCTGCTTGAACAAAGCATAAGGCAATTTTAATTGCTAATTGAAACTGCAGTTGAAGAAAATGCCCCAATCTGACAAGCATGTAGAAGAAGAAGACATGAGGATGGGAAAAAGGCAAGGAAGGAACCCATACCAAAACATCTGGCCAGCACAGATGTTACTGTCCCACAGATGTCCCACATCATCTCGTACCCAGAGTGTCTGAGCATGCTTCTCCTCAACTCTCACTGTGCAAGGGGGAAAGGTTAATCTTCAGTTTGTTCCCTTCCATTCTGTCATGCAATGCTGGGCAAAGGGATCACGAGTCCTGACCTACACAAGAGGACAAGAGTGCCTTGCTTCTTGCTTTCATCCTTGTATGATAATCTAGCTCCACTTTTTTTTGGTGGAGTTTTTTTTGTTTGTTTGTTTGTTTGGCTGGTGGCTTTTTTTTGTTTTGGATTGGTTTTGATTTTGTTTTTTGGAAATGGTCTGTTGTTAGAATTGTAGCACAGATCAGGTCCAGTCTATAAATTCCATCAGCAGGCTCCTTCATGATAGACAGATTCATTTTTTGTGTTGTTGATGTTGTTCTCCAAGGCTGGAACATGTGTCTAATCAATTACTTATAGAATGAAGAAATTACTAAACTGGAAGAGTGATGACAGAATTTCTATGCTTTCAGTGTTATCTTTAAATCTTCTTGGTCTGCCTGGTGGCATATCTTCTTTTTTTTTTTTTTTTTTAACATTGCTTTTGTACACAAATTTGCTACTACTTAAGCTGTTTCATTCTCCTTCTGTTGCTCTCAGTTAGATTTCTTGCATCTGGACTCTGCATTCCAGGTGTATTAGGTCATATTGAAAGCCTGCCTTCTGCTCTTTGTTCTAACGTGCTCTTTAACTGTAAAAGATACTGCATAGCAGTAGCACTTTGAAGCAAAAGGTCAAAGAGCTTCCTGAATTAGCAATGGTCACTGCTGGTCTAGATACTGGCTTATTTGCTGTTTGGATTTACCTGAAGTTTGTGGTTTGCTTGGCTGTTTTAGGAATTGTACTCAAAGGATTATTTGAAACAGTTTGTATCATTCAATCTCTTGTTAAAAGACTGAAATCTGAAGGTAAGCCTGCTCTGCAGCTTTCTAACTTGTCTGACTTTAATTGTAAAACCCTTTGTAAAGGATTGAAGAGGGGCATTCAAACATTGAAAGTTTCGTTCCATTGTATCTGAGGACGTAGGTCTTATTCAAGATGAGAAAGGAAAGGAGGATTAAAAGCTTAGAGCAAAGATAAAAATAAGTTTGGAACAAGCTTACTGGAAGAAAGAGAAACAAGCTTGTTGTGACCTTGCCACAGGGAAGAGAACAGGTTTACCAGGGCTTTCCAAGAAGGCTAAGACAAAGACCATCTTGAAATTGTGAACCATTTGCTTCTTTAACCTGCCCCAATTTTAAATGAGTCGACAATGGTTAAAGCATTTAGGAAGGGTGAAGTTTGATCTCTTCTTAAAAGTGCTGTCAGTTCTTTTGTAAAAACAAAAATCTGTAGGTAGATTGATTTAAGATAGTTCTACCTTTGCAAAAGAGCGTGCTTAACCTTGCAGCAACCACAGCTGCACAGATCTGTGATGTATAATAAAAAAGAAAATGCAACAGTATCCCACATTTCTGCAATAGCAGAACTCCATAAAAAAGGGAGGAGGCATCAGGGTAAACTACAACAAAATCCTCTTGCTTAATCTATGCTATTGGCTGACTTTTCTGTTGACTTGGATTAATCAGCTACAGTTATTCCATAGAAGCCAAAGGGGAAAAAAAATATCTCTAGCTAGACTTTCTTCTGTATTTCTGATAACCATAGAAGGCTGCCTTGCCAGCAAGAGAAACATATCAAGTTCAGTTTCTTTCCACTGTGATATAAGAGGATCTTAACCAGTGACTGTGAGCACTCAGTTTCCTATTTCACGCTTAGTGCATAAAACTTTGGTTAACTCTCTTTGTATGTCCTGGACTCCTTAACATGAAAGCTGCCACTACTTCTGACTCTGGAAATCTAATTCTATTAGAATATTTCATTTTCTTTCTATAGGAGACTAAAATATTTTTGCAGTAAGGTGGAACAACTTTTTTTCTCTTTTTTCTTTCTGTATGTTAATATCTGCAGATGCACTCATTATACCTGCAGATTCCAACCCCCTTATCTGCCAGCTTTCCTGGCTTTGAAGTTGCCATCCAGAGCAAGGAGGAAGGACTTCTGAAAAAAAATAAACCAAAAAACCAAAAAACCAAACAATAAAAAAACCCCCAACCAACAGGCTGAGAACTTAGTACTGGTTCCATGTATATAATTTGGCATTGGGCAGCTCCCTCATTCTTCCAGGTTCTCCCTGCTTCTAGTACCAATGAGATTCTATGCTTGTTGCATAGAAACTCATTTCATTTTCCTTGATGGTGATACCTCTTGGTTCCAGGCATATCCCCAACATGACAACATGCTTATTTTTCCTTACTTGGGCAAGATTGGATAGGGGCAGATATTTGAACATAGGGAGCACAAGGAAAAGCAGTAACTGATTTTGATAATGTTAATGGGACATATTAATAGCCATTATATTGGCAAGATTCAAGTCTCCCCTTTCATATATTGTTCTGGTCAAATGAAATTCTGGTTCAAATAAATCAGAGATAAAACTGTTCTCTCAGATTTCTGCAGTCTGGCTTTTGCTTACAACTGTCACTGATGATAAACAAGATGCAAATAATTGTCCCAGTCAGAATATTTTTACCTTTCCTCATTTTACTGCTTTAGAGCTATTACCTCCTTCTCCTCATCTCATGCTCCCCTTTGAGCTTTCTTTAGTATCAGATCAATGACTATAATCATCTTGTAAACACCTGATCCTAAAGGAAAAAGGGAAAGTGATTATCAAAGCCAATCTATTTAAAGACACTTCATCCATTTCTACCTATAACTATTATACCGTTATAGCCATATAATCTCAATAGCTATACATCAGCTGTGAATACAAAATAGGTAGATACAAATGAGCCAAATTTTGCATGGCTAGGCCACCTGGGTCCTCTGGTCAAGGTTGATCTGGGCTCAATGGTTACACTGTCTCTTGTAATAAATTAGTAGTGCTTTTGTGCTGTGCCTCTAGCTGTAATAAGGATACATGCATTATGGGTGTCACCGTGTCTCTAAGGACAATTTTAATATAGCTTAGACAATAGCCTAGCTAAATAAACAATGAACCAATCATGATATAGAAAAACAGTGTAAGCTCCGGGGTACGGAGCTGTGCAAGGGAAAAGAAAGAAGCAAACAAAACATTGAAAAGATTGGCAAGCAACAATAAGAGAGACACTTATAACACCCTAGATAACCTATGAGAGTCGTTTGGTATCAGGATCCGATTCAGCAAGGCATATAAAGATAAATAAAGCATTAGGTGCTTGCTTAACCTTTACTAACCAGCTTTGAGTAACAGAAATGTACTAAAAGTTTAAGTAACTTTTAGTTGTTTCATGAATCAAGGCCTGGAACTTCAAAGTATAACCCTGATAAACAGAGAGATATTAGCACTGTTATCACCATTGCCAATATTCAGCTAAAGCTGTAGTCAGCAGTGTGATAAGAGCAAATCTAGAATGAATGAAAATCAGAGTAAAGTTCTTGACTAGACTATTTAGAACTGCCTAAATTTTGATTCTCACAGTGAGGATGAAACTTACTCAGACAACTCCTGTTGTTCACTTCCCTGTGATTTAGACCTTGTCTCACCTTTAGTCCTAGGACTGCAGTGTGGCCTCCAACTTGCCCTATGACTTCTGGTCAGTCTGTTTTCTGAGAGTGCTGGATGCAATGTAGTTTTGCATACATAGAAGTCCTTTAAAGGTCCTTTTCAGCACCAACTATTCTATGATCTTCTGGGGGCCTAACCAAAAATAAGTCTCAGTAAAAAAATCATAGAATGGTTTGAGTTGAATGGAACCCGAATTACTGCCTTTCCCTCTCACAGAATGTCTTCTTCCTCTCTGACCAAACACAATGGACTTAATGAGAGAGGAGAATATGGTAAGTCTGGTTTAGTGTATAAAATCTTGTAGCTCACTTTACCAAGTTGCTTCATCAGCTTAGTCTTTTGTTCATTCAGGATGTCTTTATACCTCCTAGCAGTGTGTGACACCCAACCTTATCTGTAGCCTGTCACTAAAACCAGCATTGAGTAAAGAATTACGAATTTTGCTACAAAACGTTAATTTCTTTATGAAATTCATTTCTTATGAAACATATTCCTTAAAACATTCACCAGAGTGTTCCACAAATCTAAAGTAATTAAGCTTTACAAATACTTTCACAGAGTGGCATTATTTTTATCCTTTTTTACAAAAATTAAACTAAACCACAGAGGATTTAGGTTGAGAAGAGTGTCCATGAATTTTGAGTCCCAAAATGAGATGCTTAGATCCCAGTTTCACAGGACATTTACTATTTTCTATCACTTTATATACTTTTATGCCATGTTATTTACAGCCTTACAGTCAGACACAGTTATGTTTGTGAGACCAAATGTTTCTACAAATGTGATAGCTGTCAAGTAGATTAATAGGAAAATGAAGAGTATATTCAGCAGTCAGTTGTAAAAAGCTGAAATGACTTCTCTAGCCCTATATGGGCATTCTGGTAGGAAGCAATTTTCCAATGGGATATCTAAGTGCCTTAACAATGAAACAATGTTTTCCTTTCTGGAAACCCTAGCGTCTTTCTTACAGGCCTTCAAGCTTCTTCAGCAAGTTCATTTTCTTGCCACATCTCTACTTGAAGAAGACACATTTTTTTAAGTTGAATTCATGGTGTTTTCTAAGAACCAAGCATGTCCCTGAGACACTGGGGCAGGCAGAATAGACAGCTGTAGGTACCTTAACTCAGGGACTAACACTGTGGGAGGAAATGGCATGTTCTGGCAGAGCTTGTTTGTGATTGTGGAAGGGTGAATGGAGTAGTAAGGGACAAACCCCAGAGCCACACAGCATCCAAAGGCAAGGGAAGTCAAAGAGTGGCCTCACTGAAGCATGGAGGTTTAAGGGGACCCAAGTAGGTGACACTGGAGGATGTCTAAGCCCCCAGGTGTGGCTGCAAGCCTGGTGGTCACATTTACCTCCTCTGAGGTTAGGCAGAATCTGAGCATACCTGCTGGGTCTGTGGCCTCTTTCTGGCTTCAAGGGCTTTGGCTGCCTCTGCTCAGGTCAGCTCCCATGCTGTGGTCAAAGTTAGGAGGGAGTGCTGTGAGGAACCCTGTCGGGGCTCCCCACTCCACTTGGAGCCCTCATCCTGGGTCCTTGCCTGAGCTGCACCATAGCCATGTACCTCCTGATCCCAAGAGACTGTGATCCTTGGGCTGAGGCTGACCTTGGACCCCATCACCAGCCCTGCCCTGTTCTCTCAGCTGGAAAGGTGACATGGCACTGACCTGCCAGTCTGGCAGTCACCCATGACACCCATTTTGGCTCCCTTCAGGGAGCCCTATCCGCTCAAGTAGGCATGACTGACACTGGCCTCACAATTTTTGCTCCCACTGAAAAGGAAACCAATTGTGTAAGCCAAAGAGGAGACACATTTCACTCTAAAGAGATCCCACAGGCAGACAACTGAAAGACCAGATTTCCAAGAGATGTGTCATGGCATCACCAAATTTGTCTGCATTGCCCAGTATGACTGTATTTGGTGTACAAACAGTACTTTTTCCTGATTTTCCATGGCTGTATTCACCAGTAGTCAGAGGACACTTTGTTCCAGTGAAAATTCCTGGTGTGAAAAACAGTAGATTTTTTTTTCTTAACTTCTTTCTTGGAAATGACTGTGCCTTTTGTATTTGAAATTTTCCCAAAGCAAAACCTGAGGCAGCTGTCTGGCATAAGAAACTTCATCCTGGACAGCTTAAGTCTAACAATATAATAAGAAAGAGCTTTATTATAAGAGACTGTTAGTTGGTCTTAGGTATAGGCATCATTTGCTGCATAACCTATACTAACAGGTTAATAATAAAGGCTGATGAAGAAAAAGATTGCACGTTAGAGCATTGCCTGTTCCAAGAACTGTGAAGCAGTCTCTTTATATATAAATGTAGTCAAAAATAGCTTATAAATGACAGCATCAGAATACAAACTTAAACCTCTTTCAGGAGACTTTCTGTACTGATTTGGAGGGATCTAGCTTATGACATAAATAACCAAATGCCATTACATCAGGAAAACTTTATCAATATCCCCAGAACTTCACCCACTGTTTACTTCCTTGAAGTCCTGCCCTACTCTATGCATAGAAACATCATGTCTTCATGGATGGTTTAATATATTACATAGGCATGATACATAAAACGTCTGACATGCCTGTCCCAGTCAGTGAGGTGAATGAATATATTATTTAAGGGTAGATCATGAGTCTCACATGACTTTCAGATTTTATGTGAAAGGTAAGGAAGTTATTTTTTCCTAGCTCTCAAGAAAGAATTAGGTTCTAAAATTAAAATTAAAGGTGTGAGACACAGACAATAGCAGTGATGTTAATTTGTTTTATTATATACACATTATGAAAATTGCTTACACTTCTTGCAAAGAATTTTGCTAAGATCATGTGGTACAGTCATAGAAAATCTGGGGGGAGCTTCTGAATGTGGAGTCGTAATGCTCTGGCAACATATTTACATTTTATGGAATTATACCTGCTTTTATCTGGCACCTAAGCAACATATATGAAAAAGAGAATTAGGAACCTGAGGCAGACCAGTGCTGCTTTGTAATGAGTAAGTATCCTGTTTTATGTGTCTGATGTAATTTTGATGTCAGAAGAAGCTCACTGTTTCAAAATTATTGTGCTGGTTAGCATGGAAAGCTGACATGAAATGGGAAAGTATTTGCTTAAATAACTGACAAAGTAGGCTATGGTCAGCACTGAAACACTTCCACAATTCAAGGCCCAGCCTTTGAGAGGACAGAGGGATAATCTGCTACCCCTACCACAACCTACTAGTTCAGCAGATGCTTCAGTCCAGTCAGAGTCTACACTTAAGGAGAATGGAGTGACCCATATGTGCTCAGTGTTACCACTGAACCAGCGGAACAGCTGGTAGAAAGCACCTGAATTACAGTCAGACACCCAGAAAAATGAGTCATGCAGTTTGCTTCTAATAAGAGAGAAGGATGCAGCTTCTCTCTTTTCTTTTAGGACGAGAGAGCGATAGGAGGCAGGCACTATGCCAGAACTTGACTAACAACTGCTGCAACCTGTGAGTCTTTTTCTTTTTATGAAAGGTCTACTACAGATATGTGAGAGGACGGCAACAGTGGTGTTGTACATTGTCACACCAAGGTAACAAGAGTATCTCTGTGTAGCACGGAATAGTCCTGAAAAGAAGTAGATGTGAATTCTGCAAGTGATGTAATTCTATCAAAATAATGCAATGCCTACACTACTTAGCCCTGTGCTTACTAGTGCAGAGTTAGCTTGTTCATCCCTGCATATATTACATTGTAAAACTGAGGAAAATAATAAATGGGAGAGGACATGGAGAGAGGGTGGAATGCAATCCTGAGAAAAGCAGCTATAAAGACACAAGCTGGGTCATGTACATGCGAATAACCATCTACATGCAAGCAGGCACAGATGTACATGTTTGTGGGCCAAAGTACTCCTGGCAAGCATTTTAGCAGAGGTAACTGCTGAATGAATTTCCTGGTCCTCTGCAGCTTTTGGGCAGCAATGACTCATTCATTCCCAGTTCTGAATTGTGAATAAACCCACTTCTTTAGGGAATAAAAACTTTTGTAAAATTTTATGAGGACCTACTCAAGCAGTCTTCTCTGAATAAACCACTCTTCTTTCCGATAAAAAAACCATTGCTGTTTGCAATTTTCTTAAACACCTGCTCCCTTGCCCACTGTACACTGCTGATGGCAGCTTTGCTAGACTGAATGGTTTAAAAATCATGGTTTGTGCCCTCAAATCCTGAGATTAGTTTATGTGTCATTAGATTTCTTTTTAAAGTTTTGGAGTCAAGCTGCTTTGCCTTCCAGGATCTGAGCCATTAGTGCAGCTGAATGAGTAATAGTTTCTGAATATTCTGATAGTATTTTCTGAATAATTTCATAATATATTGTAAAATTGCCAGCTTACTGATGAATTCAGTGTGTTTGAAAAATGAGGCAACTTTGCCAGAGAACCCAATAGCCATTTTGCTGTATAGTGCTTTGGCTGCTGGAAAATAAAATGAAAGGTGGACTGGAACCCAGAGTCGTCTTAGCAGATTAGTGTTTTATTGTCTATCACTTTTATGAAACAACATTTTTTGAAGTCAGATATCATAAATCATTATTGATTTTCTCAGAGAAAATTTTGTTTGGGCCTTTGTCCATGACCTCAGAATTCATTGCAGATGAGAAGAGAAAGCACAGATTTTCTTCGAGTGAAAACTCAACAGCAGGAAGCAACTATAGTGTTACAGCCGTGGAAGATGTACTGTTTGATAGTGTGAATGTTATCTAAGTAAAGACTTCAGAATAAAGATTTTTTTACTCTTACCTGTGATATTAATTATTTAGATGGAATATAAATATATTGCCCTGGCAATAAATACATTTCACTAATATTGTAGTCTTCTTAATTAAGGTAATCTATATCATCCCAAAAAAACCCTGTTAAGGTAGATAGAAGAGATTCACACAGAATTCACTCAGGCTTGGAACATACATTCAAGGATTCTTAGCTCTCTTGCAGAAAGGACATTTCTGGGGCTAATTTGGCCAAGAAGAGAAATTTGTCACTTGCATTGTGCAGTTCTACCAAATGCAAATCCATAAATATAATAGGATGTAGTTTTCATGAACAGTGTAGAGTATGTGACAAAATCCTTTTTCAGTGACTAAACAACTCAATAAATAATCCTGCTAAAGGGAAGGAATTTACTGTTTTTAAAAGTGAGGTGCATGAAAGCTTCTATTGTACTTGATTTCCTCCACCTCCTTTTTTTCACAACATAGAGAGTGGAAAAATATAATTAATAGTTTGGGATTTCTGAAGCCCTGTCATAAAAAGAAAATCCTGCACAAACTGGCTTGTCTCCATCAACAAAAATTAAATTTCTGAGGAACCTAAAGGAAGATTTAAACCTTTCATTATGAGAAACAATAAGCACTATTGAAATGTCTGTCTTGCCACAAATAAATGATCTAATATATCACTTGGTTAGGAACGGATGATTACACTCCTTCAGAACCTGATAAGCTCTTCCCAAATTTAGGTCCTCTAAAAAGGTTACAAAAAAAATACTTTTATCAAGCAGCCAATAAAAAGTGAAAGGAAATACTTTTTAGATAGCACATATAAATAACCTGGAAAAATCATTGTCAAAGGACGTTATTGAAGTCAATTGATTATTGGATCTTTAACAAGGTAAGATGTGAATATGAACGATGAGAATATTCAGCACCTCATTAAACTGAGGAAAAATGTGGTAGGATTTTGCACCCTCAAGTGTCAGTACAGAAACCAGTAACTAATTGATCATGGTTAAGAAACTTCCTAAGCAGAGTAATTCATAATCATCCACTGAAGAACTTTGACATCTTTCTGAATGATGTTCTACTTATCAGTCAGAAATACTGTAAAGGACCTAGCCATTTCTGGTACAGAGTAGTATTTGATATTCCATGATCCCTAAAACTTCCTTCTGCAGTCAAAAACTGTATAACGGGTGATTCATTGTGCTTGGCTTGAAGGGTGAGAAAGATGGCCATTTGTGCTCATTTATAAGAGTTGAGTGAATGTGAGTAAGTTGGTCCAGGAAAGGTTCATGTTGAGTAGAGGTCTACAGCTCTGCCAGAGCCCTTCTCCCTCTCAGCTAAAAGACCACACCTGCAGTGCACCCTGAAGATGTTGAAATAATGATTAGTCACAACTTAGTTTTGTTTTACCCTAAATCTAAGTCCTTCCATGTACACGTGGTAACTTCAATCATAATGCAGTCCTTATCCTTATTTTGTGTTGCCAGTTGTAATTATATGAATTTGGACGGACTCTCTTTTACCCCTGTGAGATTTGAATTAGATCTAGAAATACCCACTAAATGTCTTTTTTTATCTGGTTTTTTATGTGAATAAGTCTAACAATAATTTATAACTCAAATTTCAATAGAGAAAGAAACCTGTAAGTATATGAATATAGAGCTGGGGCATCATTTCCATATGGGATAAGCTTTTATAAAGGAAAAAATATTTGGGGCTGATTTATCCTTCTAAAATATACATTTTGAGATTAGCACTAGAATTACTTCTTACAGTTTCAAAATAATTAAATATGAGGAAAAAATGTTCACTCATTTCATAATGAATCCATCCAACAGGGCACAATAGACAGAGTCATATTAAAACCTGGATCATTACCCTTCTTTTCCTGCAATTAAGGACTCCACAGGATGTGGATGTTCCATTGATATCAGTTAGTCTAATAACACTTTAATTGTTTTTTAAAGTCAGATAAGATGCAGAATCTGAAATAAAAGTAGCTCAATATTGTCACACAGACACATCGGCTTACCTTCTCCCTGCTCACATATCTTGTGTATGCTTTCAGAAAATATGTGAGCAGTACCACACACTCTAATGCTATCTTACTGAGAAGTAACCCTATGTCTATCATGTCATTTGTTTCCTTTAACTATTCCTCAGAGATTAGTTTGACTAGCCTATTGCTTCATGTTTGGATAATGTAGCTAATCCTTTCCAGTTTCATTATTCTAATCACTTGCAAGCTGGCTCCCTTTTGCTGTACTATATGGCAGCCAGACAGTGCTTCTGTCCTTTCTAAAGTGGCATGCACTGAAAATGCAGAACACCTTTTTGTAGCCTCTATTTAAAAGCCAGGTTTGGCAGCTGGTTTAGTGTATATTTCAAACCACGTAGACAGAAGGGCCTTTGGGAGATGATGCTTTGCAGCGGGCTGTCTTCTTAGATGAGTGCAGACTTTTTAGATTTTCACTTCCAATTGCATTCTATCTGTAATTTCTGTGTTTAATTGCTAGCTATAAATGTGCATGCCACTAAAATATCTGAAAACTTTGAAAGGTTTCATTTTAAAGCGTCCCTCTGGTGATATAATATACTTTGTGAGAAAAAGATATGTTGGTATTACATGCACTCAGCACACTCCCTCTATGATTTCCATGTCATGTTTGCACAGTTTACTAGTAGAAGTGTTTGTGCTGTCCTCATGATTTCAAATTCAGTGTAACCTACAAAAAATCAACTAGCATTTTCCTCCATTTTTGCCCATAAACACACAAAAGTCATCATAAGTGGCCAGAGAGAAAAAATTTAGACAACAGTATAATGAACATGAAAATGCCCTAAAAGGTGAAGCAAGAGCCAGATAAGGAAAAAACAAAACAAAACAAAACAAAAACAAAAAACAACAAAACAAAACAGAAGTTTTTCATTTGTTGAAGGAAGGTAAAAACTTTGAATTGTTATAAGAGGCAGTCCCATTTTACTACCATGACCATTACAAGAATTTACCACAAATAGACAAAACCACTTCCCTTTTCACTCTTTTCAACTAACCAAAACATTTCTCAACCTCAAATACAACATCTATAAAACTGAGGTAATCAGTCATACTTACCTGGCTGCTCTCATCGAAGACATGTAAAACTCTATTTTTATGTTTGTCACAAGCTAAATACCACTCCTTACTCCCATTTTAAAGATAAGAGAACTGAGCTGTAAAGAGCTGAATTGCCAGCAGTGAAAATTTTCCCTCAATTAGCATGACCTAAACTGAACTTCTTATACCATCTTGAACATATACCTGAAAAGAATGTCAGTCTTTTTCTCTTTTGGGCACAACTCCAAGTCATGGATTTATGTGATGCAAAAAAATGGTGGAATGAATTCAAAGATCGGTTTGACCCACTACATATTCATCCTGGTGTTTTTCCAAGTGTCTAGATTTCTTCAGAAAATATCCTGAGTACATTTATTTGGCTTCACCTCCAAATTACCTATTGCATCTGTCCAAATATGCACTTTCAAATGATCAGCTCCATCAGTCACAGAAACTTCCTGTTCTCTCTCTCTTTTGTCAATGGTAAATGGTCTCTTCTAAATAAAAAAATAATAAAAAACCACAAAACTTCATCCACCACTGATTGTTACCCAAGAGTTTTTCAGCATTAAGACTGCCTGTTCCTACAAGACTAGTCTATTTTAGACCAAAACTCTCCAAAATATTTTGGAGAAGGCTCACCGAAGCATCTATCAATTACTGTGAACATTGCATCTTAACTATGGAGGTGTCCTCAAGCATAATAAACAATAAATGATGAGACACCTGCATTAAATATAGATGTGATTTAAATAATCTACTACAAGGACATGGCAAAGAAAAGAGGGGTGAACTGGGCTGCCTATTGGCCCTCATTTCAAATCTTAACAGTAATGTGAAAGTTAGGTTGGTGACCCCATCTCAGCCTCTAAGTCCATTGCCAGCCAACTACCTGCATGTTATATGGTGTCACTGTTTGCCAGCATGATCTGCAATGCAGAAAATGTCTAAGTTTCACATCATATACATATACATGGACTTGTATACATCAACTAAGCATCAGAGAAATTAAAACTCCTGTCAGACCCTTTTGACAGAATGATCAGGATGGGAAAAACAGACTTGCTTGAGGCTAGAGTTGAGATGAATTTATGGGTCTGTGGTGAATCCTGTATTTTTCTCAACTGATTCAAACTACACGGATAGCTTGCTATTTGCTTGATAATTAAATTGGTCTTAATGTCAGGGGGGAAAAAACGGTGTAAGGAAATGGACAATCTCTTTAAATCCAAATTCCCATAGAAGAGCTTTTCCATTGTCATAAATACAATACAGGTTCAATTTTACAGGGGAAAAACCTTGCTATTGTCTAACTTGCTAAATCTAAGTCAAGAATGAAAGTTTTAAGTGACTGAGAAAATAAAGTTCTTGATTTTTCAAGCATTTAATTAAAATCTGATTAATTGTTTCTATTGCACTCTCAAGGAGTGAAATAGATAAAATGAGATTCACACTACTTGATAACATCAGAATTTGTTAAACCTTTTTTCAGCTGAAGAATATGAGGAAAAATATTCAGTATTTAAGAGGTTATGAGATTTTATAAGAAGGATGCACTTGAAAATTCTCTTAGTTACAATATTTATTCAACAAATTACAGTGCTATTATTATGCTTTAAATTGGTATAAATGAAAACATAATCCTAATGTGTGTATCTATCCCACTGTCTCATGATTTAAATGGTCCATTGTAACAGGCTGAGACCTTTTGTAACATTAATTCCATTTATCATGAAAATGGCATGCTTTTACTCTGATTTGTTTCTGCATATACAGAGTCCTTGTATACCTCCTTCAGTTAAAAAAAAAGAATAATATTGTTGTGCCCTGAATTTTCAGAGTTAACCTTACAGAAAGATCTGGTGTTAAGATTTCTTTGTGCATTATAGTGTTCACACATGGACAAACAGCTTTTACAGGGCACAAAGGTACAGTCTATGGGTGTTCTGCTTCATGAGAAGGAGGGAGGAAGGAAGGAAGGAAGGAAGGAAGGAAGGAAGGAAGGAAGGAAGGAAGGAAGGAAGGAAGGAAGGAAGG
>JAWWLV010000088.1:122543078-122556552 GCA_035041135.1 Platyrinchus mystaceus
GAGGGAGGGAGGGAGGGAGGGAGGGAGGGAGGGAGGGAGGGAGGGAGGGAATTTTTTAATGTTTTTAAACATCTGGAGGACTTTCATTTAAGGAAAAATGTTTCTATATATTGTGAAGATATCCATGACCTTTCACTGTGCTTCTCCCTTAATGGTGGTATAAAATCAATTGAAGACAATTCAGGCTACAGCTTGAATAGTCTGTGGAAGATTTGGATCTTTGATGTACTCTTAAATGTAAGGTTCCTGGACCATTTTCTTGGCTTTGGGATTTACTAAATACACCTTAGATCGCTTAATATTAGTTTACAAGCACCCATTAGTCTTGATTTGGACTAAAACATCATGTTAGAGAAATCTGACTATGTTATCTCTTCCTCTTGATAGTCCTAGCTGATCAAGTGATTTTAAATACTTTTGTGACTCTGGACCTAAGCAGCCTTGTCTGCATTAAGGAAAGGAATGCAGAATGTCTATATGATTGAAGCTCATGGGAAAAATTACACTGATCTTGGAAGGCTATTTCTATACTCTTTAAAAATGTCACTTTATATTTTATTTATTGTTGTGTGCTCAGTTTGACTATTCAAGTGCAAATAATAGTTAGGTAATGTGTAAAGAGACTTTTCCAAACCCATCTGTTATTAAACCTTGCTTTAACTTTATAAATGTTTTTTAGAAAGCTTATGAAGATGAAAATAATAGACACTACATTTGATAATTTCCTTTCACCAGCCACTTTATGTGTTTTCTTAATCACCTTGTCATAAACTAGAAGAAACCAACAAGTCTGGGTAAATATTTGAGATACCAGTTCATAGATAGATGATTATTAATTTGTCTATTTGTTAATGTTGGCTTCAGTTTAAGAATACATGATATTGAGGGAGAAAAACACCCCAAAACATAATGAACTCTTTGTTATAGCTACAGTGGAATTTTTGTAAGAGCAATTAAAAAGAATTTTGGCCTTGAAGCCAAAGTCCAGTTTTCTTTGTATAATAATCTTGGAAAGATTCAAATTAAGATAATTCATAACTTGAATTAGATTATTCACAACTCAAACCACAACTGTATCTCATCATCTCCGTCATATGGATGTGTTTTTCCTGTTAAAAATAAAAAGGAAAATACATTAAAGATAAACTTCTAACACAAGTAAGATGGAAGAGAATGTGACAGCAACCTCCCTTGCTGCTATTTGCCAACTGATTTTATTTAAATCCAAATTCTTCAGTTATTGAGGGCAGTGAAAATTTTCCTTTGATTTAGATGTAGTCGTGATTTAGCTGCTTGGAATAAACTCAGATGTATGGCACCACCTATTTGTGTCTGATCACTGGATATTGCATACACTGAAGCAGCAACAATTCTCTGGAATGTAAGTCAGTCTTTGACTGAAACTGAAAACAGCTACAGAGGGGTTAAAGTTTCATTTGCTTGACGGGAGGGGAAAGATGACTAAGTAACAAAAATTCAGTCCCACGAGCTCTGATAATTGCATATTTAGAATCATAAACCATAGGTTATCCTGAATTGGAAGGGACCCACAAGGACCATCGAGTCCAACTCCTGGCCCTGCACACAATAGCCCCAAGAATCACACCATGTGCCTGAGCGTTGTGCAAACACTTCTTGAACTGTGTCAGGCTTGGTGCTGTGACCACTTCCCTGGAGAGCCTGTTCTCGTGCCCAACCACCCTCTGGGTGAAGAACCATTTCCTAGTATCTAAACTAAAGCTCCCCTGACACAGCTTCAGGCCATTCTCTTGGGTCCTGTCACTGGTCACCAGAAAGAAGAGATCAGTGCCTATCCCTCCCCTTCCCCTCATGAGGAAGTTGTAGACTGTGATGAGGTCTTCCCTCTGTCTACCTTTCTCCAGGCTGAACAAACCAAGTGACTTCAGCTGCTCCTCATATGGCTTCCCCTCTAGACCTTTCACCATCTTTGTAGCCCTCCTTTGGATGCTCTCTAATAGCTTTATATCTTTATTATACTGTGGTGCCCAAGTATTCGAGGTGAGGCTGCATCAGAGCAGAGCAGAGTAGGACAATCACCTCCCTTGACCAGCTGGTGATGTTTTTGATGTGATGCCCCCCTGGACACGGTTGGCCCTCCTGTCTGCCAGGGCACTGCTGACTCATATTGAACTTACCAGTGACCAGGACCTCCAGGTCCCTTTAGGCAGCACTGCTCTCCAGCCTCTTGTTCCCCAGTCTGTATGTACATCCGGGGTTGCTCATCCCAAGTGCAGAATCTGTCACTTGCTCTTGTTAAAATTCACATGGTTGGTGAATGGCAAAAAGATACACTTAGCTTTAATGACATGGATAATCCTACAAAAATCTACTCCTTTCCTCAACAGTATGATGCAAATAAATGCATATTTATTAAATCCTGTAATCTTCTTTTTCTGTGCTACCAACATATGAACTGTGGGTGTTGTTGTCAATTTGCATTTCTAAAACTTATTTTTTAAACATTAGAAATTCTTCCATTTTTCATTACTCAAAGCAACAAGTGTTTTTTTAACATGAAATCTACTACAACTCAAAATGGGGGAAAAAAGTAAGAATTTGTGCTCAGATACATGATTGGATTTTTAGAAAGGTTATAACTGTCTGGGAGAATAGTAAATAATTCAAGTTACCTATCCTCAGTTATACAATATTGAAAATACTCTTTGACACAAGAAATATCGATAAGAAGATTCCAGGATTTTGGGACTAATTCTGACCAGAGGATTGCAAAATGTCTCCTGCAGAGGCTAGCTCTTCTTAAATTTATGCACAGAAGATACAGAAGTTTTTATTTCAGGTGGATTTTTTGAGTGTTAACATGCTACAAATAATTAAATCCAATAATTACCACAAAATCTGCTGGTTTTTTCATGGAAAGCATCACAGGCAAAAAATTTAAACTGCAGCAACTATTTTGGTTAGGAGATGGAGGATAATAGACAACTAAATTAGACTATAAGCCTATCTTTTCTATAAGTGAAGTTAGATAAAATTAATTCTTCTATTCCCATCATTCTCCCACCTCCCATTCTTCTCCAGTCACAGATTTTATATGCTGTTTTCAATTTCTTCTTATAGCAATGTTCTCTGTGCATATAGTGTTCTCCTTTGTTATGGTAATTTTATATAATATCTAAAAAGGATGTGGACAGTGGATTGGTATAATCTAAAAATTCCAATCAGGGAACAGAATGAAATCATCTTCATTGTCGCCCACAAAGTCGTTGTGCTGCATCACCAATTTTTAATGAGAACAGTGAGGAATAATACCAGTTAGTATTGAACAAATCTCACTCAGCAATTTCTGACCGTCACAAAAGCTTTTAACTTCAAAAAATATAATTTAGGAAAAGAGAAGCATGCCACAGTCTTTATACATATATGTGCATGAAATAGAAAAGTGTAACATAAGATAATGAACACAATAAGATTTTTCATTCCTATTCCAAACATTTAAGTATGCTTCTAAAAATGTTGTAACAAAACAACTTCACACTCACTAAGAATTAGCCATCAAAAAACTTTCAATATGCATCTTAACTTATTTCTCCTTAGTAAATAAGATATCTATATTTTTTCCCTAACTAGGCAGTTTACACTGGACTGGCTCCTTTAAAATCTCTGGCCAGTATTGAAGATTTTCTATGAAGCATGTAAATGTTTGCACATTTGTAAAACATATATGGATAGCATTTCAATGAAATCCAAATAACCCCATTATTTTGCATGTGCAAAAAACCAGTCTGACTGGGCTGCCAGTCTGTTTGCTATATTTAGCAATTAGTTTAATACACAGGCTCCTTGAGGAAAAAAGACAGAAGGGCTGCCAATTTTCTGTATGGTTGGTAGATCACTCACAGCCTCAGGCTAATGAGCTGTAGTTTTTTTTCTCTGCCCCCTTCCTGCAATGCCTGTAAGAATGTTTGAAGTGTGGTTCTAGGGCTGCTATCATCCGTCCTGGTTTCACGTTTCTAATTAGGCCAAAGGTATTCTAATCAAAATGTAGAAAATATGAAAATATTATGGAATGAGTAGAGTGATAATGATGCTATTTATTGACAGCGTGATAACAAATAAAACAAGGTAGGACAACAGTGAAAGTATAAATGTGGTTTTGGAATCGTTTTCTAAAAGAGCTCAGCACCAAGCAGGTCCAGTTTAACCACTTAATGAAAATGGCTACATTTTTGTAAGTCATTAGCATCACTGACAATTTTATTTCAATATGTTAAAGGAAAGAAAGTTGTGAAAATTTGACCCTAACTGTGGGAATCACTTTTCAAAGTCCCACTGAGATAATATACATACTAGATTTACAGGGCACTCATAAAATAAATATGTAAATAAAACAGCCTCAGATTTTTCTTCTGGTGTTAACAAATGTCAGCCTAGAAATTCACAGGAGTATGGTTATATTGGCCCTGATTCACCAAAGAAGTGAGCTTGGACCACACAGCAATCATATCAGTTGAGGCTGATAGGGTGTCTTTGTCACTCCTCTGTGCACACCCCTAATAAGAACTTGTGTAGTGTGAAGCCATGCAGCTGGTGGATTTATCAAGAAAATAGGAAATATTTCTTCTATCATGTGAGAGGATTAAGGGGTGAAAGGGAGATAGCAACACATATGGATGTAAGCCAGAGAAGAGAAGGACAAGTGAAGACTTTGAGACACTGCACTTAGACAATATTTTAAAATACAGATCAAAAAAGGAGGGTAAGTGAGAACTGGCTAGGGAAACTGGCCAAAAAAAATGAATATGATGTTGCTCAAACAAGTTTGGGCATTGGGAAAATGTCTTGACATTCAGTATTCTTTTTGAGGGATGCCGATTACTGTTTAAACTGAGATTCTTTGCAATAAATTCCAGACCGATGAATGTCAATGTGACTTGCTTAAAAACAGTAATATTTACATTTTTAAATAAAAAAACTACTTTGTTTATATGACTAACATTCTGCCTGATACTATTTCTTGATCAGTGAAGACAGTATTCAATACTTAGTATGATTATCACAACAGCCTGTCAAAATGGGTGATCAAGAATTCATGAGAAATATGTAGAGGATTGCTGTGAATGCTCCTAGTCCTAAAGTCCACTTTCTCATCCTAACTTCTTCCATCCTCTTCCCTCCCTGTAACCTTCATTCTAACCCTCTGTTTCTCTTTTCTCCTTTCCTCCAGCCTCTTCCTAATTTTCCTTTCGTCTGCTCTGTTTCCCCTAACATTCAGATGAGGTCTGCTGAGGTAATTACTGTTTTGCTTCTACATCTGCTCTGAAAGGAATTTCATTTTAACTTAGAGAAAATGCTGGCCATTGGCCTATGATTCATTTACCAGAAGGTTTCTAAGAGCCCGGCAAATTGAAATACAGCTTTTGATGCACTGAGAAGGTTGTGATTGACTCCTAGTCCTCCACTCCCAGCCTTAGAATGGAGTGTAGATAAATGTAGTTCAGCTTGTTTTGTTCCTGAAATAAGTTTCTACAATGGCACTTGCACCCTGGGACACTTGTCCCCTGGAGAACAGCCTCACTTTACTGAACTACTCTTAGTTCACCAGGCAGTGGTTCAGTTGTGTCAATTCTGCCTGCATCTGCAATATTTTCAAAGGGTCTGAAGCCTGAACTACTTTAGGAGACTTGAAGGGAGCAACCCCTGCACTTGGCTATCGTACTGCACTGGTGACACATGACACTCTTTGTGTACCTGCCGAGTTCAATATTGTGAAAACTGACACTCTTATTCTTGAAATGGGCCTTTTGACTGCTTTAAACCCCTAAGTTGTTAATGGATGTGTTTCTTCCCCAACAGAACTGAATAAACCTCCTTGTTTAACCTCTGTCTCTGTTGCGACAGGCTGTGCTGAGTCCGACACTGGGCTGTGCTCTGGCACTGGTGCATCAGAAAAGAAGTGATTCCCATACAACAGGAACTTAGATGTTTGACTTTGTCTGGGGAAAAAAGCTGTCCTAGGAGCTACAAAAGCAGGAAAAGAATGGCTTCATAGAATACACTACCTCCCAGAGTAGGAGTTTCAAATTCTTGCCAACAAGGAAAAAAGAGACAGTTCTATGCATCTGAATTTATGCAAGCTGAATAAAATGATTTTAAGGGACACACAGTGCCACAGACATGAGAACATTAAATGACCTTGATATGCAAAATCTTTTTTTGGATAAAAGGCTATCTAAGTAGCACAGGTGTTATCCTGATTTAGATCTGTAGTCTGTTTATTCCATTCTCGATTCCCCCAGCACAGCCAGTAGTAGATGCCTCTGAGGGATATTCTAGAAGCACACCATAAAATTGATGGGTAGAATGGCTGACAGAGAAAACATTTTTCCAGCTTCTCTTTTTTGTCAGAGGTTAGCTTACTCTGTGTCATGTTACTTGTTAAGATCTTTAATAATGTAATTCGAATATTCTTACTGACTGATGCATGGGACAAATTTGGCAGAACATTCATGTTTCAATTACATACTTCTTTATAAAATTCATTAACGGGAAGACAAAGGCACTTTCACACCAGCTTTTATTTAATGCTGCCTATAGAATGATGCTGCTGATTTTGCAAACCTACTTTTGGGTCTGATATTTCTGCATAGTTTTATTATGTGTAAGAATACACCAGTGGACTCTGAAAGGAATTTCTGCATTGTATTGTAAATATGAAGCTGGTTGGAAATTGATTTCTTTTTTTTTTTGCCATGCACCAATTTAACAGAATAAAATTGTTTTAAGATGTCTGATCTCAAACAGAGGCATAAATGCCTTTCCTAGGCAAAATGCTAGTATCCAAACAGGTATCTGTGGCTTCTGTGGTCCCACCTGTGATCTTCTGCAATCAAACATTTACCTCTCAAGATTATTCCAAACTTTCAACAATTATAGAAGTTCTGTGTGACATTTTCACTTGTGACCTATTAATCTCAGGTTCTTGGTGTAAGTTAACTCGTGCCCAATAACTGAAAATAATGTATGCATTTAATGATCAACATTGGAATTGCGGTAAGAGCTATGTGAGAAAGTTCCTTTCAGGAATATGAAAATATCTCTGGTTCTACAATGCAAAAAATGGCCCTTAAATCCAATGTTTTGGTTTTTTTATCAAATAACTTCATGAGGATAAACACAATTTTTTAATGATATATAGGAATCATCAGTTATTTTTACCAAAGCTGGTGCATATGCTGAATTGCAAGTCCATAGAAATACTCTAAATTCCCAGAGATTTCTTCTTACCTTGGAGACACAGAGTCTGATGCATGCCTGGCAGTCCCATGTGGACCTGGAAACCCTGAGATCATGAGGAGTAATGAAGGAGAGAGCATGGCAAGCACTGTTCCCACAGTACCAGTCTTTTAGTTCTATAAAACAGTCTAGGTAAAAGAGACGGGTACTGGGGCAGTTACCTGTGATGACACTAAGGAAACAGGAACCTCTAAGGGTGGCTCTCACCAGCAGGGCTTCTGAAGAGCTCACCTCCTGGAGGTAAGACTAGCCAACCAGTCAGTCAACCAGACACATGGAAGAAAAATGAGCCACCTAACTTTCAAATCAACCTACATCCTGCAGAATGTTTAAAGTGAGCTGGTAAAGAACTAATGTTCTTCTGAATCCTCTCCAACTCATTTTACCAATTCCCTGTTTTGTTGAACCTGAACAAAGTGACTGTGATACTGTCAAAATCATGCAAGATTTTGAATTCTAATGCCACCATGATAAAACAGCCACAAACTGTCTAAAAAATTCTGTAGTACTTTCTAGCTATTTCTCAAACTAAGTAAAATTGTATGCAACCGTGTGATTTATTTGTATTAAATTCTTCAGCCTGATACTTTTTTCATCATAATAGATGACTACAGACCTCCCTGACCCTTTCAAAATGGCTCTAGTAAAGCAGCCTTACTTCTCACAGTTAGTTAGCTAATAGCCTAAAGCAAATTTTATTTTCTGTGTTACTTCCACAACTGTAGTCTAGTTCTTATTAATAATTTTTACTCGCAATGGAAATCCTAAGAGTAGACTCTGACGATAGACTTTATTTCACATCTGTGGCAATAGGTAGAATTTCTAGAGGAAGAAACATTAAGCATAGATGCATTCATCCATGCATTCCCCTCAGGCCAGTTGGAAAATGGAATGTTTTAATCAGGCTTTGAAAAACTGTTTATAAATGTCCAACCCCAAAAAATCCACCAAAAAACCTAGAAATCTTTTACCTCAACTATCTCCCACAACTACCATGTCAAATGACATGCTGTGTTGTCTCCCAAATACAACAGTAATATTCATATAACTGCGCAGTAATGGTGTGAAAAGCCTAATTATGATAAAAACATTCAGGACAAAAGTATGAGAATGATAGGAAGTAATAAATAGCAACACAATCATCTGAGTATTTTGAATGGGGCTTGTTATCCTTGATTGCTAAAATAGAAAAAAAGAAAGGCAACATGGTAATTTTGAAAACAGGAGTTACAGGGAAGAGGCATTCAATACTTACTGGACACTTAAATTATTTACTTTGTAGCGGTAAATAGCCAGTGAAGCATAGTCCTCATCTAACCTGAGCATCTCACCCCTTGCTCGTCCTTTACACCAGGCTGAATGATTCTGCCAGTCTGATGCTGATTTCCATTTCAGGGTGGGTTGTCTTTTGTGTGGGCTGTCTCACTGCTTCTCAAACAGCAGTGCTGGGTGGCAAAACAGTCTTTTCAGATTTACCATCAATGTAGCACAACATGGGGCCACTAATTATAATGCCAGAGGCATGAGCCAGGTCCAGGGTCAATCAGAAAAGTCCGGGAAGGTGTTCAGGCTGAGCCAGGGACTGGAGTGAGGGCCCTAGGCTTGGCTGGAATGGTGTCCTCAGCCATGACCAGGAGTGGAGGAGGACCTGAAGGGACAGGCAGGGCTGTTGTTTGTCTCCAAAGCCTTGAAACAGGGTAATTGGACACAGTTATAGCCCATAGCAGCTGAAAGCCAGTTCTGGTGGACACTCATTAATCCCAGTTGTCTCACTGTGTAAAACACAAAGCTGTGTGAAGGGAATATAATACACGAGTTAGAGAATATCCCTGGAGAAGTTCAAGGACCGTCTGGATGGGGCTTTGAGCAACCTGATCTAGTGGAGGGTGTTCCTGTCCATGGCAGGGGCTTGGAACTGGATGAGCTTTAAGGTCCCTTCCAACCCAAACCATTCTATGATTCTATGACTCCATGAACATGTTTCCCTCTAGGTTCTGAGTGGGAACAAGTATTGTGGCACACAAAGGAAAAGTGGCTTATTTTAAGGACTGGGCTGAAAATGGAAATTTGATTAGCCAACACTGTACTATAATACTCATGCAAATGTCTCAAATATTCCTGAATATTATAGGAGAGACAACTGTGTTTAGACAAGTACCAGGAGACCATAAGTTGAGATACCTACAACCAGAGAGTGTAGGTCTCCTACAGGGGGCTTGCACCATTCTGGAACAGCACCTAGAAGTCACCTACAATGTCCTGACACAGAAGGGATAGCACTGTATGCCTGTACTTAAGTGAAGGGATTGAATTCACAAGTGCCTAAAAGAGGTCTAGTTGGCCAATAGGTTTTGTAGAAATATTTAGAAGGCTTTTGCAATTATACATCTGAATTACTCTCCTGATTTCTTTAACTGTATTCACTAGATCTCCATTGCTTCTATGGGGAACTCATATGAATAACTCACAGGTAGACACCACACCTAGATTTCTACAGTTTAGGTCTGACTCTGACTACAGATATCTCCATGTGCATATGATAATTTTTCAGGACATGACCAGAGTACATTATCATCTCCAAAGTAGTAAATGGCAAATAACAGCTAGATGGGAAGAACTGTTTTTTTCTTCAGGTTAGTGAGGTATGAACATCTCTTCTAATGACCATGGGCAGCCTGTTACTACAGCAGCCTCTGAGGGAGAAATGTGTCCTCATAACCTCTGTTGGCGAGGTCAAACTCTCCTTGTGGAGGTGAGGTGAGCAGCATGCTTGCACTCCTGTGAGAGAGTTTTCAAATAAATCTAAGTAACTATCCTGATTGCTTGAATTTGTTTTGGACTGGCATTAGCGTTGTATAAACTTCTCAGCCCAGGCAGTCCAATCTGATTTCTGATTCAGTTCTTAAAAAAAAACAAAAAAAAACCCAACAACAAACAAGCAAACCTGCCCTCCCCCCCCCGCAAAAAAAAAGAAAGAAAACAAAAAAAGAAAAAACAACCACTCTTTATATTTCATGTAAGAAATAGCAATTGTTTAAATATTCTTTATTCATGCTCAGCTCACTGACTTTCCTTATTGCTGACAGATTATTGGGAAAGTGATTTTAGTTTTCCCTGAAGGACTGAATACAAGTAGTGAGGTTCTAGACTGCCCTGGAGAAGGAGGACAGCAATTATTGTTTCCAACAGTGCTCCAGGAGTACATTATAACTGGATTTTTTTTTTTTTTGCCAGTGACAAAATGACATCTTGTGCTCAGGCTCTTTTCCTCCCACAGCAGATGCATAAGATTCTGCAAGAAATTAAACGATAGGTGAGACAGGTGAAATGTAGGTAGCAGAAAATTATTTTTTCTGATATCAGCATTTTTAAAAATCTCAAAATTATAGCAGTATTCAAAATTTACAAACCATTCCAAACAATCTATTGTTTTCTCAAACAATCTATGGGGTCAGACAATTTTTAATTTCAGAATACTGACTTGTCACTCAGATGAGAGTGATTAGATATGAGTAGGCATAATGGGAATAGGAAAACTTTTTATCTGACAGATTTACATACTTTAATTTTTTTTACCAGTTTCAGTATGAATTTTTATAAACTTTGGACACTTTGACATGGCCTCTGCAAAAGTTGTACAAAAGTTGAAGAGTGTTAACCTCCCCCTCAGGAAAGGAGGCTCAAGTAATTATTGATTAAATATATTTCAGAAAGCCAATATCTTATATTAATAACTGGTTACATGTAGCTGCAACTGCTCCATGGTTACATACAGTATGAAGATTTTGATGTTATCTATTCATGCTCTGAGAACTCCTGTTTTCTGTTTGAGATATGGACTGAGTAATGTATGGTTACTAACATTCAAATGACTTATCCAAACACAAAATCAGAGTAAGCTGTCTAAAATTCCTGTATTATAAGCAGTAGGAGGCATTGTGACAGTTAAGCTTGATCAATTTAGAATGCATCTCTATGATCCATGTGATTCTTTTGATACCATTTTCACAAATAATTATTGCTTTACTTTGAAGCTTCTGCTGTATTGACTCTTGGCAGGATCTTCTCTTCTTTTTATAATGCCCAGCAAGACAATTCTAAATAGCAGATATGACTATCTGAATTGAACATCAAGATCAGAAGTTCCTGGCTGTTTCCTTTTCTTAGAAATGCAATAACAAATGTATAAACAATAGATAATGAAAACCCTGAAAAAAATGTTGATCCAATGTTTCTACATGCCTGATCAGAAAATGTTTTGACCATCTTTCTTGTTTTCATGGTGTTTAATTGCAGAGTTCATTTGATTTAATAGATTATGCTTTATCACTAGGCACCTGCTCTGCATTAGGGACTGAGTTATTCCCAAACATCTTGTCTGGGTTCGTTGATGAAGAAGCTTCTGCATGCAAGGGTCTGCCTGTGGAGTTGATAAGTGAGCTGCTGATGAGCTACCTTTTCTTCAAAAGTGCAAATTTCCCTTGAATGGTTGTTGATTATGAATATCCTCCCCTTTATATCATTCAGATAAATGTCTCGTGAAAAATCTTTAAAACTAGTTTTCAAGTACTGTGTATTTAGCAAAAAGTTACATTTACCACATTCCCTTTCACAACACACTTTGCTGCTTCATCGAGATGCTTTTCTCTCTTACTGAAAGTGGCTTATTCACTGTTCCCTTTTTAAATAGGTAAATCCAATAAAACCTACGAAAAAGCACCTAGCATTATTTTGTTGCTCAATTAAGTATTGGATATTCACACTGAATACTCTAAAATAATTCTAGCCAAAGAATTATTACATTTGGAATTATAGTTTGGATTTTGAGAGTGAGGGAAATGTTTAAAGAAGGATAAAAATATTTACTCTTTTCTTACAGAGTAATTTGTTAGAGTTTTACTTATTTGGTAACTTTAACAGAAGAGCTTAGCAGTATTGAATTCTAAATGTAAGTATTTCTGCATTTGGACACTCAACACTCCCATATTAGGTATTTACGTTGTTATTACATGTAATTGAGTGGGAGTAAACTTCTTGTGATATCCATGTCCTATTAGAACACTCTGAAAATGTCTTGTGAAATTTGTTTACTGTAAATATCACTTATTTTTAACAAATAAAGTCACCAAGTCTTGCACTCAATTAATTAAAAAAAAAAAAAAGTAGTGATGATCCTTCAAGAGCTCTTTGGTTTTCAAAAACTGCATGGCCCTGAACTGAAACATGAAATCAAAATCCTAAAGAATATAAATCTGCAAAGAAGTAGGAGACAGTGCAACAGGTTTTTTATAATTATAGGAAAGAAATTGGCTTTGTATGATTTATGTGCTTTTAAAATTATATTTAATTTTTGATAATTTTATTCTTATTGCTGAAAGCCTGAGTCACTGGTTTTGTTTTGTTAAAACAGAAGCTGCTACTATTCAGAAATGCTTTTATTTTCTTTCAATATGCATTGAGTCTAACATTTACCTTCCAGTGATCTGCATTTTATCAGCATTTTTCTACAAATAGCACATATTCAACTGACACCCTTCTGACCAGAATGAAGAGGTATATGCATTCAGTCATCTGTAAACTGAACAGTATTGTCTGATGAAGTTCACAGGTTCAAATTAATCCCCACTCTTCCAAGTCTTTTCTGGATCACGTCTTCTGACCCTGGTGCTCTCCCTTCTTTCCTGCCTCCAGCACTGCCATGACCGTTCTCTTCCCACATCTTGGTGTCATCTTGTCTCCAGCACACTGTCTCCTGGCCTTCCTCCGTGGTGTCTACCTATTGGGACATCCTTTGTTTGCTCAAGAAAAAGAGTTGCCTTGAACCTTGCACTTGATCCCAGTCAGTGATGATGTCTGAGTGTCATCTCTTAGCAGTACATTAAAAAATGGATGCCACACTCAGTCCTCCCTCTGTTGTTTGTTTTTTCTTTTTCATCTTGCACCAGCCATTATTGCCTCCACTGTGTCATTGCTGCACACTTTTTGTTGGAGACTCAGGGGACCTGTGTTCAGCATGCAGGGCTGCACAGCTTTTTGGTTTTTGTGTGTGTGAACTCAGGTAACCCATCAGTAAAAACACATATTTTTGTTTGACTTATGCAGATATTGTCGTGGGTTTACTCTGGGCCAATTTCTCTCACCCCCCACACAATTGCTATAAGTTGAGAGAAGGTTTATGCAGACAAAAGAGATCTGATGT
>JAWWLV010000088.1:122556652-122566710 GCA_035041135.1 Platyrinchus mystaceus
GGGGGTCCCCGCTCCCCAACAGTCTTCCACAGGTGGCAGGGGTTTTTAGTTTTCAGTCTCCTCCCTGCTGAAGGGAGAGAGAGATTGGAGAGAGAGAAGGAGCCCCCCCCCCACTTCGGGCTTCTCTTCTCTTTTCTCCAACTGACAACTTTGACCTTGGAGGCTGCGTTATCTTTCTGCCTGGAATTCCTTCTGCAGTATTTCTCGTTCAGGCAGTCTTCTTTTAGAGTTTTTTCTTCTTCTCTGTTTCATGTCTAAGCCAGGAGGGCTTCAATGCCACACCTGGCCCTGGCTCAGTGCCAGGGGAAGGAGAGGAGCCTGGCCCACACCTGGATGACTCCTAATTCTACGTCACAAACCTTCTCTTCTGTTTTCTTCAATATGTAATTGGCAGAAGCGTTACTAAAACTTTTGGTTGGCTTTGCTCCGGAAATCCACCTGGAAAAACTATTTTCAGCCCCAGGAGAGGGGCTGGTCGGCAAACCCATGGGAGTCTTGAAAATGAATTGTTAATTCACATACAAACTGGGGATCCATATAACTGTCAGAGTATACCTGAAGTGCCCTTTTGCCACTTCTACAAATACTTCTGCATCATTACAGTAAAATGCTAATCTGTATACAAGTAAAGCTACCAAGGAAACTCATGGCACTGAGATCCTATTGGAAATTTCTCTTTCCTACAGGGAGTGTAAAAATAATTTTGACCAGTTATAAGAAAGGGCTTTTGGAAGGTGCTAGTTTATGTCAGACTGCAGTCCTATATGCCATACCCTTAACACAGGAGAGGGAAGGGCAATAAAAACATATAAATCTGGAAGAGGACTAGAACAGACCAACACTCAGAAGCATCTCTGTCTGTGGGCAAATATCCCATCTAGAGCACACCTTTTTGCAAGTGAAGATATTAGTGGCTTAAGTTATGAAAGCATTTTATATCAAATTGGTAGAACTGCAAGAGTATGACCTCATAACCAGCTGCAAATCATCTGCAACTTACAAAAATGAAGCTGTGTTATCCCATTAATGTATCCTGTTAAAGTAACATAGGAGATTTTTTGATAAAATGTAGTACTGTCATGGCCTTTGAACTCCAGATGTGTCCTCTTCCTTTTATGGATTGTGGGAAATCTTGAGATTTTGTCTGAAATAACCACAGGAAAACACATCTCATTAATTTACAAATTAAATGCAAATTCACTTCTGCATTAGTATAAAAGTAGTACATGACAATAACCAGCGTCTTGTGTCAATTAGGGTTCACATGAGGGATCCTTTTTCTCTACTAAGTTGGGTTTTTTGTAACACCAAAGGACTATGATATCAAAATGTAAAATATGAATCCTTAAAAATAAAAAGACAAAATTACTAATGGACAATTTTAAGATATTCAGAAAATGAAAGAAAAAAGACACAGAGTAAGTCACAACGAGTGAGAGAGAAAGGGGAGGAGGTAGAATGTGAGGTGTGGTGTTTTTTTTTATTTGCTAAAAAGCAGAAAGAAAAAATCAAAATATTTGATAATTAATATGAAAAGTATTTGTCTACTGGCATTTTCTTTGTATTTTTTTATGTATGAAAATAGTTTTATAAAGAAAAGGCTATGGGCTTTCATTCAAATTGATATTATGTAGATTGCAGTGGTACTGAATGTGCAGCAGCAGGGAAAAAATAATGATGAACAGAGACATCTTGGTATGAATTGCATGTATAGCCTTATTTTTCAGCAGGCAGTTGCTGAAGCTACTATGCAGCAAGCCAAACACCACACACACATATCATGAAGAGTATTAAAAAAATATAAGAATGGGTTTATTATTTGCTGTGAAACAGTCTCTGTTTTTATAGGCTGGTTCATTTAGACTCTGCTGTGAAATACCTTAAAAGGTAACACAGTATTCTGACTACAGCAGTAATTTATTAGACCAGTTAATCTTGTAAAATTGCCCTCTGGATGTAATAATTTGTTATTCTTTTATTAGGCCTTCTTCTGCATACCATGTTTATCATAAAGATGTCACCAGTGTGATGCCTAGCAACCACTACAATGTTCCAGAGGTGTTTGCATACATTTTCCTGAGGGAGAGACCTGCCTCGTCCCTGCTTGGGAGAGCTGTCAGTGTATTCTGATGTATGAGGGATAAAAGGAGTCCCTGCTGCAGTCTCCAATAAGCTGAAGTCACGGCCTGAAAGCACTGACTTGGGCATCACTATGCTGTGTTAGAAAATGTGTCAATTATCAGATGGACTGCCTAAGGGTATTGCCTGGGTCTAGGTCATAAAACCATCAGGACTAAGGGGGAAAAATTGATGAGGAAGTAAGTTGAATTAATTGATAACTAGGAGGACTTTATGTGAAATGTATTCAGCATAACATAGACCCAGATATTTTCTCTCTTAAGCTTTCTTCTAGTATAATCAATGAATATGGAAAGTATAAAATGCCTTCTAAATTTGTCTGAGTACCCTTTCAGTCTATACATGCTTGTAATACTTTACGGACTTTCTCATTATTTCAAAAAAAAACCTCAATAAAGACAAGGAGCTATAAAAATAAAAATAAAATCATGCTAATATTTTATAGCTATTTTTCTGTTATTGCAATTCCTAATATATTGCAAAACTGTTTGTATGTGAATACAGTAGGGACCACTTAAATGTCTAGCCTGAGGCCTGATTCATGAAAGCTTTATACACCATTTATGTAGGTATCTGTAGTGTTTACTCAGAAAAAGTAAGGAATACATATTTTTATAGCATAGTTTTTTCCACTGCACACCCCACTTCCTGTCACCTGACCATAGCTCTCAGTGACAGCAATGGGAATAACATCAAGGATCCTTTAAATACCTGGACTGTTCAGTAATTTAGGTGTAATAATTAGTGGTTATACCCTGGAAGTCCGACACTCTGCACATGAATACTTTGTCCTCATTTTGGCCATTCAGAGGTATGTATGTATGTATATACCACCAAATTGTCATAAGCTTGACAGGACAACAGAATTTGGGTGCTTACCAGAGAGCAAGGGTCACTCAAGATGAGGTTATAACTTGTACAGATACACCACAATTTGGGAGACATTTCTCTTTAACTGAACAACCTAACTATGCAACTCATTGTTTAAATGCCACTCAGTCCCTTACTTGCATTACACATCTTTCCTTCCTCTCAAGTTTCTTGAGACAAAGTGTTTCCCAAATAACTATATACCACCTTTAACATGCTCATTTATCATTAATTCAGTTCTCATAGGAAAGCAAGCTACCCACATGGAGGTCACCAAAATTTACAAGTACTTGCTGCTGGAATGCCAGTAGCATTGTGAGATCACTGTCATGCTTTCGCTTTGACTGTAAAGTCAGTACTTTATTAAAAAGAAAAAGCCACTTCTTATCACATTAATAACACAAATTCACTTCTCTGTCCAAGAGAAAATTTGAAGAGGGACAAATAAATGTCTTTTTGTCACTTGTCTTTGACTCTATTTACTCTTTAGAGAAGACCTCTCCTCATGCAGCAGCACATGATTTTGTACAAGGTGGATTTATGAAACAGCCACACACACAAACTCAAGACATTCTTTGTAGATGAAAGGAAAAATACAGTATAACATCACCCTTTTGAAAAGAGTCTGGGAATTGCAGCCAAGAACTTTTGACTTTTGCTTGGCTGGTTTCTCCACACTCAAGACAGGGAGGGAGCAAAGAGCCCTGCTGAGCCCTTTCACAGCAGCTAAACACAAGTGCTGCCTGTGCTTCTTGCTCTGTGCCCTGGGAACATTCACTCTGCAAATTCCTGGGACAGTCACGTCTGAATCCACAAAAAGTTTGAAAAATCATAAGTAGAACCAGAGAGAAACTGGAATACCTGCTACTTGGAACCTCTATATCTTCAGGGGAAACAAACAAACAAACAAACCAACCCCTAAAAACAACTTATGAAATTAGTTTATAACTTCATGGTTTTAAATTTCTCTAGGAGGGAAAATTCTGGAACGCATTTCCAAGACATTTTCACTGTTATCTTTTCCAAAATATTTCTAAATATTTCCAAATATTCTTGTGATGTCTATAGCACTCTGCTCTCTTTCCTCCAGGCACATTACTGAATACTGCATGGAACAAAAACCTGTGTTTCGGCAGCTCTCTATGCATCAGGTTTTTAAAGCCCACACTTGGATTAGTCAGACCAGCACCTTACTAACACATGGAGGATCTGGAAAGAAATTTCTGAGAGAAAACTGAAATTAGCTGGAGAACTGAAGTCATTGCAGGAGACTTTTGATTTTGGAGAAAACCTGGTTTCCACCTCACAATCATTCTAGTAACAAATCACAGAAAACTCTTGGGAAGCACATCCGGATTCTGAATTTAGTGTCAGCGCTGTGCAGAAAGAACAATATGAACAATATTGCTGGACAGACAAGCAGATGCATGGTAAACCACCTTGAGTGTTTTGTTAGGTTCTTTTTCTTCAGCAAGTTTCATTCCTAAATCCTGTGATTTGCAGTAACCAAGCCTGGACGTGGCAGAAGCATGTATCCCTGTGCCAGATGACAATCTGATACAATCTGTGGTAATCTTCAAGGCAGACATAGAT
Organism: Platyrinchus mystaceus; assembly: GCA_035041135.1. Lineage (NCBI taxonomy): Eukaryota > Metazoa > Chordata > Aves > Passeriformes > Tyrannidae > Platyrinchus > Platyrinchus mystaceus. The sequence goes on from JAWWLV010000088.1 coordinate 122,561,255, forward strand.
GAAAGTGAATGCTTCTTGCACTCATGTCTACCTAGGTGTGACTTCAAGTTTAAGAGGATCCCAGACCATAAATCTAGTGATATTTGCCTTTGAATGTCTTGTTTAGAGAAATTCTGAACTGCCAGTATAGCTTTACAAGGCTGGGATTTTGGCCCACAGTCCGTAGAAAAAGCTCTACATTGCAAAAAGTAACCTGCAAGAATATTTCCTCACTTTCAAGGGGTAAAAAGTCCGCCAAACCTAATTTCTGTTGCTAGAAAGCAACAGAAATTAAACAGACATTTCCTGAATGATAAAAAAGGGGTTAGGACACTTTTAGCAATGATTAAAAGAGGAGTAATCTGAGGTTGAGTTTTCATATACTAGCTTCTTTGCCTAACATATACAAAAATCTCATAAATGTAAAGGTTAAATAGGAATTAAGAATTTAGTGATATTTCGCTGTGTTCCCAATTCCAATTGTCTTTTGTGAACAGCTTTTTCTTTTTTCCTGTGTTTTGACAGTTATGTTTCTGCCCCTCATAGAATTCAGACATGAGAAAATATGAGTAAATGGTGAAAAGAAAATTAAGGAAATTCTTCAAACTTTATATGGAATCTGTTTGGAATTAATTACAGTGTTGAGCATGAAGAAAAGGAAAGATGGAAAGCTCTTATTTGGCCTGCTTTATCCTTGAGATATAAAGAATAGGCATTACTGGTTTATGTCTATATAGTCACTGGAGGTAATAAAAAACCTCTCACTGATTTCAGTAGTGAAGGAAAAATTCTCAAACTGTCCAAAGACTTCTGACATTTTCCAGTAATCCCAAGAAGGCCAAATGTTACACTGTTGTAACTGACATTCTTTCTGCTCTTTGCAATCTAAAATAATCAAGTGTTATGCTACAAAGGCAGAAATATGATGAGTTTCAGTTTCCAATATATGTGTCAATATGACAAAATTCTGAAAAGATATGTGGAGCAATTACCTTTTAAATATACAATAATAAAGGACAAATCCTGCTTCCTCACTGAGGAAGAATCCTATGAGCCTGTGTCAGTACTGGATTCAGTACCTGGAATCACAGACATTTTCCAAAGCATGGCAAAACCCAGTTTGAATAAACAGACTGCTGGGATAAAACCAAATTGTTCAGAAGACACATTTGTGTTTGCACAAATACATTAATTTTTTTTTCTTCCCTTTGTGTTTTTAATGATTAAAAAAAAAAAAAGAGAAGAATTTGGTTTGAATAAAGCTAAGTTGCCATCTTAGTGTAACTACTTGTAAATATAGCAGCTATTTTTTAAGTATTGCTGTCATTTTCTTTGACTAAAGTTATAGAAATTCTTTGAATTTTATATAGGGGACTAAATTTGTAATGGAAAGTGATGTTTGATGGTGTTTAAATGCAGAGTATGTCACTGTATAAAGCATAGGGCTCTTTTAAGTTATTTTTTTTTTAACTTCTTGACATGTGTCACAATTTGGAATTCTGCTCTCATGGGATAAATGCCAGATTACATGGTGTAGTATTTTTATCCTCTGTACTTTCACTGTAGAAGCATACAACATCAAAGAAGAGGCAGATCACTCACATCAGCAGAAAATGGAATAGGACTATAATATGCTTGCTTTGATCTCTCCTTCTAATAATTATCTTGGCTACATGCATACATTGAAAGTAAGATTTGAATTAATAAGGCCAAGAGACCCTGGAAAATGTAAGAAGGATATCTGAATACTAACTTTGACTATCTTTAACAAGATAAACTGCAATTGAGCCTACAAAGTTGTGGATTGTTAATTTAAGGCAATAATCCTTAAATGTTATTCTTTAACTTGTCACCACTGCACTCAGCAGATACAATCAGTCCAATTAAGACAGTATCTTTTCAAAATCACACTCACCTAGATTTGGGGTGGCGAGGCTGCTATTTGGCTAGCACCCATTTGATTTCATGTAGGTTTTCGAACAGGAGGGCCTACGGTAAAAATCATTAAATTTATATAAAAAAGTCATCACTACATATTCTGTTATCATTAAAAACTATTCTAATATTGCCTTAGGAAAGATATTGCTTTTGATATGGAAAGTAAATCAAATCATCCACATCCACATAGGATTTATACAGAGGTAAGAAGCATATTGCATGCCTGGTCAGTGATTTTTAAAATTTTTTAACCAGTATTTATTGCTATATTGTGTTTTGGGAATCCTATTTCTGCCCGATGTGAGTTGAAATTACAGAACATAAACAGGGTGGTTATGTGTGAAAGACTCATATGGTTAATACAGTCTGGAAGAGGGGAAACCTACTGCAGTTCAACAGTCCCAGAGACTGAAAGTTTGTCATTCTTCTGGTTCATTTCTGGTGTGTCTGAGTTACATCAGTCATTTGTTAGAGAGCACATTGCTCCCAAAGCCAGATGTTGCAACTTCAAAATTATTGTTTGATAAATCTTGGCCGAGCTACTAACCATCATGCTAATACAGTGCCCTGCAGTGTACAAAGAGATGCATAACGTGCTAGACAGGCTGACTTAAGCACAGTATGAATTAGACAAATGAGAAGGAGCACATCTATGGTTAATATACCAAACACAAGTTCCAAAAAGCCACTTGAACAAAGGCAGTCTGTCAAAACAGCAGAGGCTGCTGTTGTCCTCAAAATCCCAGTCAAAGGTTAAGAATGTTCTTTTAAAACGGGGTTAACTGGGCATACATGTAATAGATCAACATGCAGAAAGAAGTGCTTTGAAGAAATGCTCTCTCTGCTGAAAAAGGCACGTTTTTCTTATCTGCTGAACTTACCTAACAGTGGATGGGAGTTGCAAGAGAAAAGGTTTGATTCAGTGAGTATGTGAGGAACAGCTTTGTTAAGTTCTGAGACCTGCACTTCTAATTGAAGTACAAGCACCACTAAATACTAATCTCCTGGTGGTCCCATGTCAGACAGAGAAACAAAAGGAAGCGTTTGTGAGCAGATGCAGGTATCATCAGGACAAATTTCTCTGCAAAGGCTTGTCACAGACAGTATGATATTTACAGGAAAACATGATGTGCTTCAGGAATCACTGCTGGTCTCCTGCCCTGAGGTTCTTATACTCTCAGTAGCTACTGAGCTCCCATGCTTGCCAACCAAAATTCAAAAACCTGGTTTTTTTTTCCTGACTTGCCAAGTTCTTTGCTAGTTTTCGAAGTGGGAGAATAGATCACTAGAGTTAAAGCAGAGGCTGGGAGTACGTCCCATGTAAGCAAAAACTGTTCCCAGCAGTTGTTACATGCTGGCTTTCTCCAGCTGCAGAAAGTCCAGCCACAGCATGCTAGGATTCAGGTTCCCATCAAGCCAGCCACTTCAGGATAAATGTTAGAGCAGACCAGGGGCAATTTAAAGGAGCACCTCATCCTGGTTGGGCCTGAAAGGTAATTCATCTTGGCTGCACCTTTTTAACGCTGCCAAGTGGTTATGTTTAAGATTTCTTTCCGGTTGCACCAAATTGTTGTGGTACACTGTTCTAACAAGGGGAAATATAAGATATCCACAGAGGTTTTGGAACACAGGAGGCTTCTTCCTCCCAGTGAAACTTCAACACAGCATACCTTTAAAAATGTCTTAAGATACTCTGTTACAATTTAAAGATATAGAAGAAGTTTCATTTTATTTATCTGTCCTATAAATAATCCAAGTAGGTGCTATGGTAATAGAATACTATGGAAAAGGATAATCATCATATAATTTCACCGGTGGGGGTTTAATTATATCTGATCAAAATAAAACTCTTGAAACCTATTGTATGTTGTTCACAGTACTGGCATATTTCTGAACTCATGAGACATAGAAAGTTTCTTGTAAATGTTAGGCTCTCTCATCTCTTAAGTAAACAGCTGTAGTGGCATGACCCCATCCAGCAGCTAAGCATCCACATAGCCACTTACTCACCACCCCCAGTGGGATGGGGGAAGGAACAGGAGGAGAAAAAGTGAGAAAATTCATGGGTTGAGATAAAAACGGTTTCATAAGTGAAGGGAAAAAGTGAAAAAAACCTAGCAAAATAACCCCCAAGTGATGCAAAATCAATCAGTCACCACCTTTCCCAAACAGACCTGTGCCCAAGCAGCCTCTGGGCAAAGACCAAGTTTCCATATATTGCTGAGATTGACAGCCTTTAGCCAGCTTGGCTCAGCTGCTTCAGCTGTGTCCCCTCCCAAACTCTTGACAGTCCCCTGTCTTCCCTCTGGAGAGACAGAGTAAGAAAGAGAGAAGGCCATGATGCTGTGCAGGCACTGGTCAGCGACTGCCAAAACACTGGTGTATTATCAGCATTGATTTAGTCACTAATCCAAAGTACCATACAGGCTACCATGAAGAAAGTAAACTCTATCCCAATATTAAACCAAATGTTTGTACTCAAGGTTTTTCTGACCTGATGGCTTCACCCTCAACTTTTGAAAGAAGACTACTCAGAAGCAAATCCAAATTGTCTACTGTATAAACCACTGCATTTGAAAATTGCTGTCAGCTAATGTAATTTATGTTGCAGAGAAAAAAGCAGAATGAAAACTGTGCATTGTCAGGTGTTGGGAAAGTTCTTTCACAATTTTTTTTTGTAATGGTGAGCGATCAAGGGCAGATCTGGTTTCACTTCAGTAGAAGAACTGGAGAAAAAAAAGAAAAGAATTGTAGGCTGCTAAGATTCTTGATTCCACAGGGGAAAATTTAATAGATTAAGGGAAATAGTTAGAGAGATCAGGTACACCTAGGATCAGTGAGACATAATTGTTTAGGAAGTTTGGAAAGTCTTCAAATCTAAGATATCAGACTCTGTATCCAAAGCAAGGGAAAAACACTTCTAGAATGCAGCTCCTGAAGACATTTGAAGGAATAATCACACCAGGAAAAAATACACAGAAAAACAGAAAGCCTACAGGGAATGGTAAAAGTCTTTCCATTTTTATCTAGAGACATGAAAAAGTTGCTAAGAGCCAAGTTAAACTCATACTGATAAAAAATGTTAAAACAAAGAACAATTTGTTCTTCCCCAGTTTGAATTTGAAGAAGAAAGAAAAGAAAGTGTGATATCCATGGGGACTTTAAAAAAGAAAGTATTTGCAAAAGTCTACAGTTAAACAGAAGGGGAAAAAAACCCCACCTTAATTTTCCTGTAATGAGTTGATGTTAACACAACTGCAAAAGGCAAATGGGCAATGCAAAAGTCAAAGAAATAAATTTCTCTTTAATTAAGACAGAAGTAAAACAGGGGTGAAACACACAAAAAAATTATGGAAATAAAGAATCTCAAATACGGAATTCTAAAGTTCCTGCTCTAGGAAAATCTCAGGCATTAAGCAAACTGAAGATTACTGGGGAAAAACAAAAAGAAAAAAAAATGAAAAGAAAAAAGTAAATTAAAAAAGGGAAGGTTTGGGAGGGAAGGGAAGGGAAGGGAAGGGAAGGGAAGGGAAGGGAAG
>JAWWLV010000088.1:122579574-122628104 GCA_035041135.1 Platyrinchus mystaceus
CCTTCTCTTAGATGGATGGCCTTAGGGGCTGACGAGCTCCATCTACCCGGGGGATTATCCCTGAAGCAGGACCGGGAATTGAACCTGAGACCTCGGCGCTGAGAGCGCCGCATCTAAACCACTAGGCCACCAGGGGTCCCCAACAATAAATATATTAAGGTTAAGTTAAAGGATCTTCCAGTCAAATAACAGAAAAAGAAATCCACAAACAAGCAAATAGATTTCCAATAAAGACTTCTGGTCAGTGGCTAATTAGTACCACTAAATTGCAGAGCATACTTAGTGCAAATGAGAATTCATGGGGATGGAAGGAATATCATGCAAAAAATGTTTACCTTAATGTAACCGTGTATACATTTATGCAATCATGTCTAGCACTTTCTGTGCAGGTAACAAAAGTTTTCTTCTGCCCTGCATTGATTAAATGTGAGAAATAAATCTGGAGTAAAAGTGTGCATGCTTTTTACGGATAGTTGTGTGAATACTTATGCTATGGTTACTGCTGTTAAAAGCTTCCTATTACATGAGATCTTCTTAAAGCTGAATAAAATTAAGGGTATGGAACAGATTTTTTTAATTATTTTTAGTTAATTAGAATTTTTTCTTAAAGTTTTGCTTTATGTTCCTTTTTTCAAGAATAAAACATTGCTTTATTGACAAAAGTGACCTTTTAAAAAATCAAGATAGATGCAGTTACACATTATTAATTGTTTATAGGCCGTTACTCTACTAATCAAGAAAATATGTGACATACATAATCAATAAATTAATAAAGTATTGAGGATGCTTTCTATCCATTTGCCCAACACAGCCTATAGTATATTTTTCTTCCCCCTTTTATCACAAATTATGTTATAGGTAAGTCTGGCAGAGGACTAACAGTGCTGGAAGTAGCTGCACACATCTTTGCTTGTCTTATTCCATCTTGACTTATGGTGTATCTTAGAGCTCTGTCCATACCCAACAGGTCAAGGTGGTCAGTGGTGCAGTGGTTTCTGGTTATCTAGTTTATAGGTTTCACTCTTAAATGAGCGCATCTCATTACAGAGTCTTAATCATTACATGATATGGGTCAACTCTTGGTTTTGTATGGAGTGTATGGCTACTGTTCAGAGTTTAGCTGGTGATGAAACTATGTACACAGCTGTAATTACTGCTGGTTTAGGACACCCCCCTCCACGTCCCAAATCCCACTAACCTCCTGACAAGTGATTTCCAGTTTGGTCATACACTGCCCACCTCTCTCACAAGCCAGAAATTTAACAAAGCTCTCACATAAATTAGGAAACTACTGTATCTCCCTAGTTGCCCATATTTACTTCCACACAAGGGCATTTTGTAGAAAAGAGTGCAAACCTGATATGATGCACAGAGGTACTCTGTCCTCTGTTTGACACTCATATGTAGTTTAAACAAGCAGCTGTAGAACATCTCAAGCATTCCCATCTGCACAGCTGTAAATGATAGGCAGTATTTATGCATGTGAATTATTTTGGTGAGGTTTAGCTGTCTTTTCACGAAAACCTACTGAAATCACTCACTAAAGAAATGTGATAGATGTTTTAAAAGTCTTTTTTTCTGGGACACCCCAGTGTCTAGCATCTCTGTTAGCTAATGGCAAATGATATACTGAATGGTTCGTTCATATTTCCTATTCTTTCACAGTGTATCAACATCTATCAGCAATTTGAACTGAGTGAAATGGAGTAGCTGTATCTTGATGACTTGCCCGTGGTGTTCTGATTGAAATGCTTCAAAAGTTTTCCCAAAAGAATTTCATCCTGGTCTTGGGTTTCCTGGCATTTTGCCCATTGTACCATTGGGCACTGCAGAAAATTAAAATCAAAGCTAAAGTTGGCATTGTGACTAAAAGTTTTAGATTAAGTGAAAGATGCTGTTAAGCTGTTTATAATACATAAATGGTGGTTTATTTCTTTGGAGAGGGCTGCAGAGAACAAACCAGAATTCCCCTTTCATTGGCGTCAGTGAACACAGTTCACATCAGGGCTTGTTAAGATAGGAAATTTCCTTGTCATAAAATGATAGGGACAAGAATGAATATAAAATTCTGTTTTCCAAGAACAGCTAAAACTGAGTTAAAATCTGAAATCACAAATATTTTCCTTTTTATGTTACTTATGCTCTTTATGAACAGCAACTAAAATGATGCGGATAAGAGTAATTCAATAAAGGAAAAAAATATGTTCTATTTTCTCATGACATCTGTAAAACTTATCAGCCATTAAAACTTTCTATTCACTGCAGAATCATCTACTATCTGTAGGCACACAAATATGAAGCATTTAGGAAGAAACAAAATCAATTATAGAGCTTTGCAAAACACAGCTCTCTACTTTGCATTCACTACTCATTGAACCATTTGAAAGAACTTTTCTTTTTTAAGAAGGAACACATTTTCAATCACTGAATTATAAATAATATGTAAGGCATTTTTTCTGATTCACCTCTTTCCTAATCTAATAGATGTCTTATAAAAAGGAGGTATTCTGTGTTTTTATTTTCTACACTTATTTCCTCTTTACATTTTGATTTTTAAATTTTGATGCTTTTTGAAAACTCTAATATGAAGAAAAATTTTGAAAACTGGAATTTCAGCAAGAATAAAATGGAAATGAACAAAACAAAAGTCTCTGAAGGTCTATATCTAGTGAATGAAATGGGATATACTGAATATTTTTATTGTCTATATCTCATAGCACAAGAAAAAGGGTACATTCAGGGATATTGAAAGGCAGCAAATTCAAAACTGAGGCAGGGATATATTTTTCTAAACTATGCATGCAAGATGCTTCTGAGACCAAATTGATCATGAGATTTGATTTTATGAAAATGATAAAACTAACCATAGGCTTAACAGTGCATATGTTTGGTTTGTTTAGGTTTGTTGTTTTTTGGGTTTTTTTTAAAAGAACATAAATTTCAACAAAAGCTCTGTATTTTAGACATTGCACCTAAGAAAAATTCCTTTCATTTTCCTCAGATGCATCTAGGACTGCTGTCAGGCAGAAAGTTACACTAGATGAACTCGAAGTCTTATCCAAAACATTACTGCAAGTGTTTCTGCGAAACAGAAAATCCATTTCCTCAGAACAGTAATTATCATAATTGTTGCTACAAATTAGGAACTCCATATAAGATACCATACGGCTTCCTAGTGTGAATAAGGAGGAACACACAAACATATTTTATTTCATTACTGCTCTCCAGTGATGAATATGAATCACTCTTAGATGTATTCTTTGTTTTATGGAACACTATCCCTCATCCTGCTCTTGCTTACTGACAAGGAAGACTCACAATTATCACACTAAAAGGATAAATTTCCGTTATTCATTCTTAGAGGTCAAGCAGAAAGAGAGATTGGTGAACAACTTCATGTAGCCCAAGATGTTGAAGGATATCAGGATAAAAACTTTCTTGACCAAACCAACCCTACAACATTTGTAGGCTGTGTAACAGTTTCTTAGGCTAATTTTTCCAGGTTGGAGACAGAAACCTGATCAGACACCTTTGATGGCAAAAGACTTGCAATGATTTTTACTATCCCGAAGCAGTGGGGCACTGACTTCTCTGGTCACAGAAGACAGGACTTGCTCTTATGACGTACAGATTCATGATCTCATAACCTTTTCTACATAGTTGTTCTATTTTTTTTTTTTAATGCAGAAAATTTAGGATTTTTTTTTTAATCTCATGATAAATTTTGTACATGGGCAAATAAAACCAGGGAAAATAATTCCCCTTTTGAAATGTTTGTCATTCGAACTGTTCACAGAATGAATTGCCTTGCATACTTCTTGGCAGATAATAGTAATGCTGACACAACACTTTCAGTTACATGTCTAAAACTGAGTAACTACTCAGTGTATTCCACTTCAAAAAGGGCTTGCTGCTTTCATGTCAAGGGAAGTCTGGAGGTAAAAAACAATCAGCCAAAAACTTATTATTTATGACATTTAAAATATTAATATTTCTAGGAGGAAAAAATATTAAAAAGCACACACCTATTGAGTATTTCAGTCTTTTTTATTCAGAAATAATTTGAAAAATTGAGAGTTAGAGCTTTTCTTGTTTACTGCTCTTGTTTATGCTGTTTGTTGTTTAGGTACTGGACAGAACTAGTAATAATGTCCAAGCCAAATAACTTGAGATGTGAAAGTCTAATAAAGTCAGATCTCAGGTTGAAGAAGACTTTGGCTTCTGCAATATCCCACATATCTGAGTGCAGTTATAACTAGTAGATATTTACCTCAACATAAAGGCAAAATCAATAGATTAGAAAAAAAGATGTGTTAACCTTTCAAGCACAAAAACCACACACTTATTGAAAACTTAAAAGCTGAAAAAATTAGGTGTCTTGGCAGACATAACTTTAACAAATGAATTTGCATTTGGGATTACACAACTAAATTGTATGCTTTTATGAAAACATACTTGTTAACATAACAGCTGCCACATCACATGGGATTTATTTCATCAAGAAACCCTTCTAGAAGTGACTTAAATTAGCAATATGTCCAAGAATATTTGGACCCATATTCTCATTACATTTTAAAATGTACTTTGCAATAATTATGCTCTGATTTCCTTGGACTTCAAATTAAATCTTGTGAAAAAGATGAAGAAGGTTAAAAGGGTTGGCTTTGGGATCAGGGCCAAAGGAGACTGATGAATATATCTGATGATGGGAAACAGAACAAAATGCTATGGAAGGAATTGGAAATAAAATTTAAGGGGACTAGTGAGAAGATAGTCATTTGAGTTGGAGCAAAGAAAGATTTGTGGATGCTTTGGAACAAGCCCCAGTTCACAATAGTGTTGATGACTGTAAGGAATTGATTTGATGACATCTTTCTCTTTTCATATATGTGTAATATTTAGTGAGATTATCCTTGGCTGACAAAACTGGAGAGTTCTAAGATGATTCATCACTGCACATTTCTGGCCATGTTTAGATTTCTTAGGAGCCGTCACGTTTCCATTGTCTTCCATCCCTTCAATTTTCCCAGATTTCATGAAGGAAGAAGAAATTAAAGTCTGATGGAAAATTCTTTAGTAGTGTAATAAATTCTGTGCCTCTAACTTAAAAAAACAAACAAAACCAAACAAACAAACAAACAAACAAAAAACACAACCACAAACCAAAACTAATGAAAGACCCCATAGATTGCCATATGTGTCAAAACATACCCTATATTGTCATTGCTCAGGATAATTGAACTAAAATCCGGGGGTAAATTATTTGTTCACTTAAAAACTTATTTTCAGAACAGTCAAAACTGGTTATGAGTTCTACCTAGATTGAAGGACCAGTTTTAAATGAGACAACTCTGACAAAACATTTCAGAAATGTTGAAAGAGTTGTTTACAACATGTTCAAAATGAAATGCTGTGAATTTTCTGAGGCACTTGATTTCTGAACAGGTTTAATGACTAAAGAAAGATTTGGCTTCACACTCATTTATTCTTAACTCTGCTCTGTGTCCCCTTCTTTTATGGCTTCATCACTCTTATGACCTAAACTATAACCAGATTCAAATATCTCATCTGCCTCTGAGGATCTAAAAATACAATTTTTGCTTCTTTCTCACAATGAAGTCTTCTCCAGTAGGGCATATGTGTTTTTAAGTAAGGTTATTCTCCATATTATATATTGATATTATTCCGTCTTGAATGATCTACCTGACTACTGAATGACCCCATCAGTAAATGTGTGTAAGCCAGGAAAATCCACAGCTAGAATTTAAATTTTAGACTTAACATCTTGGGCATGAATATCAGGCAATACTTCAGTGTTTTGAGCTATTTGCTTACCTGTCTTTTTTAAATAGTGCCCAGAAACAGGACATTAATTTCTGGGTTTATATTACTGTTAGGAAAATGTATTTCAGATTGTCTCATTCCAGTCTGGTCCTCAAATCAAAAACTCAACTCTTATCAAGAGTTTCACAAAAGTTATGAAATTGTGACAAGACAAAGGCAATATATCATTTACAGATTTCTTTCCAATAGGTTGAGCTTTTTGCCAGTTACTGAATTCTCCAAAAACCTTGAGTTGACAGAATAAGAAATAACCACTACATGGGACTGAAAGGTAGGCAGCAGAATTGTACAAGAAGAGGAAACACTAAGAAAACTGATTATATAGGATGTCAAAGCACATACATGTCATAGTTCTTTATGTTACCTTATATCTATTTCTTTAAAAAAAAATTCTCACCTCCCTGTCTCTGTGCGTTTTGGCCTCAGCTTCACTTTTTACATATATTTTTATCCATATCATATTTTGCAGGACTATAGATAGTGTTTTTTATGTTTTTTACAGTTTTAGTGTTTCAGCACGAGCCTCAGCAATTATAGTTTTGACTATTAACAATTTTTGTATTTATCTTCTCTAACTAATAATGTCCTTCCGGTGTGTCCAAAGTACATTTTACTACAGAGGCATGGAATTTCATTTATTCCTGAGAATTCTGCTGACTCATTAACGGGATATATCCTTAGGTCTCATTAATGAAGTTCCTACTGTAATTTGCAGATTATTAGATAAATGTCTTTTTACTTCTCCATCTTCCTTTACAGCACATGCAGTCTCACAGTGCCTAGAATAATTATAGTAGACAGATATTTTAAATAATTTTTCCTTTCTTTCGACTAGTCTTTTTTATGTGCATCTATTCTCCCTTTCATTTATTTTTTTTTCTTTTTAATTGTACATGTCTGGTTTTAAAGTGGGTAATCACTTCTCACTGTGATGCCTTTAACTACTTTGGAAAGCTTTCTCTAATTCCTTTAATACTCAGAGAATCACAAACACTGCAGGATCCACTAAGGTTTTAACAGTACAGTGACTCTACTTACAGGAATAGCTCAGAAACAATGAATTTTCTGTGCACCAAATAAAAATATGCATACCGCTCCACTATCCCTGATTTTGAGAGCTGTTTCTGATTACTGATTGAAAATTCCCTCTGTTCTTCATTAAAGACTGAGATTCTTTTAAAATGCTTATTTACGGTGGCAGTCCTAAGGAGCAGGCTATGCATTTAACTGCCTACAGCTTCAAATCTCTTTCAACATGAGGCCAAGTCTGTGTTAGGTAACTTGTTGGGTGAGTAGTGCCACATTCCTGCTCTGCCTATGGAATAAAGTAGCCGTGGTACAACATGGCTCATTTGTTCCTAGACTGTCATTAGCATTAATGAGCTTTGCAAGTATATTTCAAGGAGAGGAAAGGAGAATCACATCTTCTTAGGCTTAATGTTATGTTTTCAGGGACCACCTCTGTGGCTGAAGTTCATTCTTTTTGAGCCAAATCCTGCATGCCTGTGAAAATCTTGAGCAAACAGGCCATGTGCAGGGGATATGTGATGGACTGAGGGATGGAAAGCGCACACACACCCGCTCCAAACTCAAATGTGTCACTGCTGCTTACGTGATGCAGCAGCAGTTCCCTCTTGGGGAGAGGGGGTATCTATTATTTTTTTCCTTGACCCTGTCCCTTTGAAAAACTCAGCCCTTTCTTTCAAACCTATAAATCTGCTGTGAAGACATATGCCATCAAGTACAGTGAATGAGCAGCAGGGACTCCCCTTCACGACCTTTCCTTTGCATGACTCCTCCCTCCCCAATTAGCTGAACCATTGTATTCAGGACCCTCTGCCCTCAGAGGGAAGGGTGTGATTGGTTTGGAAGGAAAAAGCAAAAACCACTGCATAAATAAGAGAAATTCACTTAGAAGGCTATCTAATAAACTGTTAGGTAAAAATATAAAACACCAGGGCGTAACACCTAAAGTAACTGAGATTTTTTGTTCATAGCATGACTTTCAAAGAGCAGAGTTAGAAACAGAGCCCACATACTGAATTTTGTCCTGCTGAGGATGTACTCACCTTCTACCATTTTGACCACACCATTTTACCATTATGTGTTCCTTTGTCTGCACTGAAAACAGAGCAAAAACATTTTTCAGTATCATTAGCAGAGGAGAGCACTGGAAGTGTCCGTAAGTATAAAGCTCAACTTCTGACTTCAAGTTACTAACTAGGGAATTAGTCCAAAGGGTTGTTCAGACCCTGCTCAGACTGAAAACATGTAATCTATCCTGCAACATGCAGTATGACCACTTCTGTATCCATATCAAGGCCCCCTTTTTTAAGTGCAATAGTCTCAACTACTCTTATTTCTTGGCACCTTCATGGTAGGTGCAGTTAGGTGCAAACAGTTGTAGGCAGTTGCATGGCAATACATGTTGGAGGACATTTTTTCTTGTAAATCTGTAGTACAAGGGTTTTCTTTCACTGATTAAACATGAAATAAATAAAAAAAGAAATATTTTGCCATCTATAATTAGAATTACATGAGGTTGAAAATATCTTGCAATTTAAAGCAAGCTACTTGTAATAGGCAAGGAGACAAGTGTTTGACTGAACTTTTTGAGGAATGTATGTAGAAATACATGGGAAAGAACACAGGGAATAAATTCAATAGATGACAGGCATTACTCACTTGATGGGGGACAGACAAATTCAAACATCTCCACAGTGCCTTGGTGCCCTCATTATTTTGCGAATAATTTTAGAGTTGCCATTAAAGAACATACCTGTTCGCTTTAGCAGCTGTTCGGAAGTGGTGCATAAGAAACCAAGTTTCAAATTTTTATACAGTCTAATTTACATTAAGCACTTCCTTGTACATCTCTTATAGGTCTAGTAAGAGCCCTGCCTGTCCAGGAGCAGAACAAATCACTGGAGAAATTCTACTTGTATCAATAATTAAACATGTGGTGCATCAAGGACATCTTTGTCCTAACCATCAAGTTACAGACTCAGTCACAGCCTTTGTCATTTTTAAAGTTTCTTCTGCAGGACATTTTCCAGCTTGTAGAAGCAATTCAGTGAGGCAGAGAAAAACTAGCTGCAGAGCCTGAGACACTGGGACACTCAGAAGAGTTAATGAAAGACCCATGTTTAAGCTGTGCTCTAAATATTACAGAATAAAAAATTAAGCTTATCTTCCCCAAACCCTGTGTGAGTACCCACTTTTGGACCACTGTCGTTCTAGCTGTGAGAAGAAATTCAGCAGAGACCCAGGAAATCCTTCGGAACACAACAATATTTGGATCAGGCTCTTTTCTGCCAAAGCAACTTTGATGAGTCAGTGTATTCACTGGGGAAAAAAATTCATGTTGACAAAAAATTCTTGATCACCCTAATTGGAAACTCTGGCCTGGGCTGTGAATCTCTCCCCTGGTATGCAATTATAATGGGTAGCAGTCAACACAAAATCTAAACCAAAACCAAAACCACTCTGCGTCTTCTCAAGTTCTGCTGCTTGAATTAAATTATTACAGCCTGCTGTAAAACAATAATGATTTCTACTGTCAGAAACAATGTTTCAAACAGATGTGAACCACACAAAGCATATGTGAAAAACGTGTGATCTGCACACTAAGGTCACAGGAGCCATTTAGACGCCACATGTAAAATATGTGAAACACATGTGGAGGCATGATGCAAATTCACATTTAGTTTGTCCTTTGGCAAGTATCAAGATCATAGGCTAAAAGAACTAAATCTCTCTGAGGCAAACTTTGTGTTTGTGAAACTTTCAATCTTTATAAAAGATTAACTTTTTTGAGAAATTCCCACAGGGCAGACTTCTTAACCCCTCAAATTATCCATTGCTAATGCTGCCTGATACGTCCTTAGTGATGGAATATTCTTGTTACCCTCTTTCTTAATACCTACCAAAGCGAAAGGTTAACAGCTCTCAACATCTGCTGTTGCAGAGCTAATCCTCGAGTGGTAATGCTGTTCTCACCCAGTGGGCTTGCCCTGCTTTATCCGAGCATGTGGCAGTGTAGGACAGGCAGCAGAAAAATCTTACTGGAGGGAGCCTGTGGTGTTACAAGTTGCTCACAGATTATGTTTAGTTAATAGTGATACTAATGCTGAGGATTTGGCTCATTAGTATCACTATCAGATTTCGTCTCACCTAAATTCACTTTCAAAAGTGTTAGTCCTGCAGCAGCTGTCTAGATCCTGCTGTCAATGTAGAGAGAGGCCCCCTTACTGTAGGATGCAATGAACTCCTTCAGAAGGTACTTTATATAAGGTGGCCAAACGTCTAACCAAGAGCAAAAGCTGAACTTCTAGATAGCCAAAATCAGACAAAACAAGCTGTTGGCTGTACCCTGTGCATGGGGAGCCCCGGCCCATGAGCCAACACCACCCACCTCCTCCGTAGAAGAGCAGAGATACAGGCTTTGTTTCAAAGCAGAAATCTCAGCGGCAGCCAAGTATCTCAACTGTACAGGATCTACTCACAGCATCTTCAGAAGGAGTTTCTGACACACCCTGTGCCTGCAGCAGAGAGGAACCCGCCAATGGGCTTAGAGCAAGCATGCTACAAGGACAGCCCTCTGTGAAGTAAGATTAGGCTTTTCATACTCATTTTCTCTCCTCTATGTCCCTAGAAATCCTGTGCTGTGGGAAACTAAAAGGTCTCCACCCTCCTTATCTTCTCAGCCACTTTTTCATCACCTCAGCTGCACCACATATGAGCTTGACAAAGTCAGAATTCACGTAGCTGAGAAAAGTAGGCTCTGTCTTGCAACTCCTCTTTATGTAATGACCCCAGAGGAATGATTCATGAGAATAAAGGTTTCTCCCACGTAAAAAGTGTTACCGATTCTGGGCCATTTCTTTCATTGTCATTTTTCAAATTAACCACAAAGTTAACTGTAACAAAAAAATGCTAAGGTAATAAAATATCTGGTCCTGTTCTTGCTGAAGACAATGGCAAATTCCACTTTGATTTTTAGACAAGAGAGTTAAAACACTTAATAGAGAAATGCAACATATTATCAAAGAATTTAAATTTAAGGATAACATTGATTTCCTGTAGACCCACATGCACCCACTGCCATCAGTCTCTCTCAGTTGCACATCTTATAATCCTATACTTCAGGAAAAAATTGTTTATGAAATATTCATGGCAAAACAAATAACATCCATAAAAATCAATTATTAAGTCAATTTGGTTTTTATAATTTTTAATACACATATCTGAGGTGCAGAGGGAAAAAATAACTAAGCCTTCAGCAGACCATTATAAGCAAGATAAGGATTTACAATACAAAATACAGCACCCATAATACTTGAAGGATGATGTCATGTCTTAATTATGTTAGCATTTAGTGGATATACATCAGCTCCACTTCTTCAGATATTCAGAATTTACTGTGCCCTTTCTTTGACCCTGAGGGTTTTTTTAGACAACTGAAGTAGGAAGAACATATTCAAAGCAGATTTTCTTCCAATATTCATGAAATGACCTCAGACAACAGGGGTTCAAGTGAGCTCTGTGTTTGGCTATTTTTTTCACCTCTGCTGCTTGCTAAGAGTTTAGAACCACAAGGGGCTGATGACTCTCAACTCCCCTCAAGGGTCTGATCCCACACCATCAAAAGCCACACTGCCATTGTTTTCTGTAGGTCCTGAGGGTGCTCAAATATCAAAAATTGGAGGACTGAAAACTGAAGCTTTTTTTTGGTCCCAGGTCAATGGCAATTGACTGTGACTCTGCAGGACCAATTGAAGGTTAAACAATGTAGCACTTACGGAGGTTCATGTTTGCTATTTTCTAGAAACAACTTTGTTCCTTCATTCCCGCATTAGTCTGTAAGTGCACATAAGCACTTCCCAAAATGCAGTCACTACAAAATCAGTCTTTTCCTTGCAAAGAAGAAATTTATATGTTTAGTCACTTTTTCCAGGCAATAAAAAAAAATAAAATTCTTTAATATCACATTGTATTTAAATATTTTCTTTAATCTTTTTATAGGGTTACTAGAGGAACAAGCATAGGAAGGACCCTTGCAACAATCATCAATATTTGCTCTTAACTTTTATTTTTTAAGAGTTGGCTAGAAGCCTGCAGAATTAGTCAACTTTTGTGTTCAAGGAGATTAATGAAGTTTGTACAAGGAGCAAATGTGTCTGAACCTCTTCCAGCAATTATATTTTTTTTATTTTTGTTTAATAGAGACAGCCTTTCTTTCCAGAAAGGCTACAAAATGACATATATGAAGTGGAACTATGGTAATCCATTGTTCTAAAACTGCTTTTCCCAAAGCACTATCAGGACTTGACTATCATGCACATTCTTTGCCTTTGGATGCAATGACACTTAACATACATACCCAGATTCACACCACTGTAGCTGCAGAAACCATGCCTTCTAATTCCTGTGAGTCCTGGCATCCCTCCCCTCTGGATTAGCCCCAGAAGAGTTTTCCCACAGCAAATCTCCACTGAATCCTATTGCAAGAATTTGTACCCACCTTCCACAGAAACAAAAGAAAAATGGGGGCAGAGGGGGAAGAGTTGTGTGGTTTGTGCAATTCTGACTTCAAATGTCATATATCCCACACGATGGTGGAAGGTCAGAGGTTGTTTTCCTGGCAGACACTCTGGCTCCCAGCATGTCCCCCACTCCATCCACTTCCCATTACATTTAGCTTGCAACAGCACATGCTTTGGATCCATGTCACCCATTCCTTTAGACAGTAGTGCTGCATAGATGTGGAAAAGGAAAACATGCATATAAAATAAATGGAGGTGAAGAAAGGGGAGGGAAGAAAATAATATATCCATCTACCAATTCTTTTTCCCCTCTCTACAGGCTTACCCCTGAGCTTGGATCTGGGAGGTGAGAGTGCAAACAAACGTGCTTCCATTTTCTTTTTTTTTTTTTTTTATTTTTCAACCACACTCTGCTCCAAATGCAATGTTAATATGGGTAGTCTCCCTGTATTTCAAAATAGCTTTGTTTCGTATCCATAGAGAAGGGAAGGGGAGGCGTGGGGGGGTAAAAACCTGAAAAAAAGACTCCACAGTGATTAACTCTGAGATAATGAAGTCCAGTTTCCTATGAAGCACACGTCATGGAGTGAATTGCTGCTTACTTTGATTTGTGCTTGAAATGTGAGACATACTGATTCCCAGATGGCTGTTTCATTGTGCAGAAAAGCAGAGAACACATACATTTCAGTTAACTTGCATATCTTTTCATTTATTCATATAACTGTGATATATATTCCATATTCCAGAATGAACCAGATGGTGAAGGGAAGGCTTACAGTGCAGCTACATTCCCATTCAATAACCTTGGCTGTCTGCACCAAACTCTCTACTGTGCCAGGTGTCAACATTTGGCCGCTAAAATTTTTCTCTCTGGAACACAGTGGGTGAAAGAATTCAAGATCTCACATATTCCTTTCTTGATATGCATAGTAAATGCCCTGTCATGCTAATAAGAGCTGCAGGTACACATCAAGGGTGAAATGTGCACCCCCTAATAGAAGCCACATCTGATGTTACCGTGATAAGATTTCACCATGACATGTTAAAAAGCATTTATAATAAATAAAGCTTTGCGTAGGGAAGACTGCAAGTTACATTTTGAGCAAAGTTCATGGGAATTCAGCCTGCACTCCTGTCTAACAATAACAGGAGTGGTGTGTGTAATTCCACCCACAGAGCTGGATTAACTAAAAGGATTTATTTTCAAGAAGTGAAACTGCTAAATTCTGGTACCAGCAGCAGGACTGTCTGCCAGTATCCTGTAAGCCTTTATTTCCCTAAGGCCCATACCATATGACATGTTTGGATGATGTTTAAGCCATCCCTTTGTGCATGTTCTTCTTGTGTATTTTTATTATTCTTTTAATTATCTGCACATATATATTAATTCCAGAAAGTACAAACAGGCTTCACTGTCATTTCTCCACCACACTTTATATTATAACATCACTCATGAATGTTAGTTACAAGTTTCCAGGCAGACATGCGGTTGATCTAAATTTGTGGGACAACAACATTCAGATATCTGCTTTCAATTTGTGTGCATGTTTCACCCTGTTATTTTCTTTTTATGGTAGTATTAATTGTTACCAGAAGTCTGTATGAAATTACCGAGGAACGAAATCTGGAATGCAGCAGATCAGAAATGGCTGTTTCGCTTGCTGTTAAGTGAAATGTGCTCAGTTAGTTTACTAGCTAACTTGAGCATTTCCATGAACAGCTAAAGATTTGAGTTTTGGACAAGGAAGACGAGCCACGAATCTTGCCCGACTGGTAAATTCATATGCCTGATGCTGATATATTCACTTAACTGCTTGGAACTGCATGTAAATGAATAATTACCAGAAGTACAGTCTCTGGAGAAACTTTTTTTTTTTTTTTTGAGTCACTGTGCCCAGATTACTGAAGACTAAACACTGTATTAACAGAAAGAATGAGTTGATTTATCCACTTGGCTGGATATTAAATTGGAACAGTTCCATAAATGATCTGATCCAGTACCCAGTGAAGTCAGTAAGAGTCTTTCCATTGAGTTCAGTGGGCACTGGTTTAAGTACTAATTGCTGTTGCAACACCAAAGAGATGAGTAATTCCAAGTGCTGATTACCCAGCACTGACCAACTCTCTGCAGAATCAATGGAAAGAGTCAGGTCTACATCCAGGTGCCTGAGAGACAACACTTTTTCAAATGTTAATCTATGGATGATCTACTAAAAAATAGATTGTGATTAGGCAGTGGTGCAGGTGAACACACAAGCGTGGCTATCATAAGGAAAAATTTATCCCAAAAGCTCTGCTTCCCTTATGCTGCTGTCCCTCATTCCACAAAGGTGCAGGTTATCTAAGGATTTAATTTCAAGCAGTTTTAAACAGGTGCAGGTTATCCAAGGTATTGATTATACAGTCTTAATGTACAGAAATTCTTACTGCTCCCTGGAACATATTCCTAAATCTCCCTTGGAGGTAATTGAAGGAAACCTGATGAAGGCCTGGGGCTGCAAGAGCCAAGGACGGGTTATGGCCGGCATTTCAAGCAGCAGCCTTGTAATGTGAAGCTGTCACTGGGGATCTGTGGGCAGAACTGGATCAGGTGCAGAGGCCAAAGATAGGACTTCCCACAACAGGTTTTTTTGTGCTTCATCCTTTTGGCCTGTTTGGATTACACTCCTGTCCCCCTTGCCTCATTTAAGGTGTATTAATTGGTCAGGGCTCACAACAGGATCTAAGCATCAAGATTTATTTTTGCAGTGTGTCATAAGTTAGCTGCTGGATCAAGACTGTTTTTCTCTGAGGGAAAGAAACACAACATGTGACTGAAAAGTCACTTAATGTTACATACCACAACATAGGTAGGAGTCTATGTTGCCTGTACAGTCACTTCAGAAGGCTTCTAGCTATAGGTCTTAA
Organism: Platyrinchus mystaceus; assembly: GCA_035041135.1. NCBI lineage: Eukaryota > Metazoa > Chordata > Aves > Passeriformes > Tyrannidae > Platyrinchus > Platyrinchus mystaceus. Next base: position 122,594,871 of record JAWWLV010000088.1, read on the forward strand.
ATCCTACCTCTCTCCATTGACTGTAAGGGGCAACTAAAGTATGAACAACACAAATGTCTAACATTAGGTGTTAGATGTATCTCCTACCAAGTATTCTACATCAATTGCATCACTCCAGAAACAGTCAGTCACTGGCCATTTGGCAACTGTGGCCTGGGAGTCAAAGTCATGTTGCTCCTGCTTGTGAGAATGACTTGCAAATGCAGGTATCCAACATACATGGTGCATGTTTGTGCTTTACCACTATGGATAATGAAGGTGGGATATGAATTTTGTCAGTACACCCTCCTGATCTGGTTTGGAGTGAATAGGGATGCTAGCATGCCAGGGAACCAGTTAATGACAGCTTACACAGTTTCATGGGAAGCTTTAGTTTTAAAAGGATTAAAAGAATTTTCCCCTTTTGTAAGTATGACAGTTGTAGTCAGTCAGTACCACAGATAAAGAAGAGGTAGAAAGAATTATTCCCAAAGGACACAAATTCAAAAGCACACCTTCTGTTTTACTTAGAGCAATGTTCATTTAGTGACGCTTTACTCTGAGCATACTTCAAACCCACATTGCTACATATCCTCTTATCATCATACCTATGCAGAGTCTAAATGCTGCAAATATATGCATCCAGGACAGAGCTCAATCACTTTCACTCATAAATGACTGACAGGCTGATTGCATACAGGCAGCAGTCAGCTGAAGCTCAGGTAAGGGGCCATATGTTGCTAGGAGACAAGGCCTAATGGCATGGGGAGGTATATGCAGGGGAGATGATGGAGCTGGGGATCAGGACAGGGAATATAAAAAGAGGAAGCCTATTTTGTTTTTATCTCTGTAGCATAACCAGTGTGTAAAAGCCTCCTTTCTTTCACGTTCATACAGCAGGAAGCTCCATCTTTCTCTGCAAGTGTTGCTGTTCACTGCACTCATATACTTGATGGAAAACTCTTGGCACCAAAAGTTCACAGTCTACATGTAAGTAGGCAAGTAAATGCAGACTAGGGGAAAGTTTTAATTTATTTTTTTTTTAATACATAAAATAACTGTTGGTAGAAATTGAGTTTTATGCTCAACTTGTAACAAGTAGAAGCCTTTCAAAGGAGCTGAAGGTGGTAGTCTGATGCGTAAAATGGGAAGACAGCTGCTGCTGTAAACAGTCATATTAGTGGTCTGGTTGACTGATGGATCAGCTGACTGAAAAAAGTAAAGAAAGAAAAAATGAAATGTGATGCATGCAGCAGCTAATTATCAGAGAGTCAAAAGACTCTTGTGACTGAGGTGGTAGAGTATTTGTGAGATACAGATGTACAGTGATTGTTCTTTAATTATTGCTATTACCATTTTAGAGAAGGACAACAAAGTCCTGTGTAGGAAGTAAAACAAACCGAAATGAGACATAATACAGAAAAACAGAGGCGAAATGGAACAATCTGAGAGTGAAATATATGCTGTACTTGGGGTTTTTTTCTCTTTGAGATAGGGATGAAGAAGATAATAGCATCTCTTCCAGTTATATCTTTAAAAGGCTCTTCACTTTTTTGTTTTGTTCCTATTAGAAGTGTATAGATGGGAACCCTTTAAAAAAAGAAATGTACACTGTTCAACCTATTTAAAATTTAGCATTCAATTTGTGGCACTTTTCATCTAAATGGAAAAAAACCAATGAAAAATAATAAGCTGTAATGCAGAAAAACATATTAAAAAACCAGCACATACATGTGGGTTTTGACCTGTGAGCTTGCTTTGTAGATCACTTTAGATAGGGATGATGCAGTGTTTCTTTAAAAATATAAATAGCAAAACTTAGGAGAGTAAGAAAACTGTATCTATCCAGATAATCAACCAGGATCGTATTACACGCCATGTGGAAGATAACTGCCTACTTTCCAACCTGAGCATCTGAAAGGAAAAAGACCTTTTATTTTGTAAAAGTATGTTTGATAGAAGTATAGTAAAGCAAACATCAACAGAGGATCTTGTGGCTTGAAAAGAGGAATCATGAATATTAATTCAGGAAATCAACACAAGAGATGTACAGAGCACACTGTTCATTTAAAAAAAAAAAAAAAAAAAAAGAAAGAAAGGAAAAGGTGATAAGCCACTGAGGTGCCAGAAGAGACAGAGCAAAGGCAACAATAATGACATGATTCAGGTATGTAAATGAAAACACTTCTGGCAAGACAAAGTAAAGAGAAGCTGTTAAAAGTAGCCTCTTTTAGTACTTCCTACTAGTCCTATGCCTTTTGCAATGTGCCACTTTAGAAAAGCTGAGATCATAGCAGATCTCTGAATGTAGATCAGGTTTTATCAAAGCCCTTTGCTTTGTCTGTATGTTGAACAGAGAGCTGTATTTTAACAAATGCAGAAATAATGAGGATTTCAGATATCCAATGTAAGCACAAAAAGATACACTCCACTCTAATATTTCAAAGCATTCAAGCTCAACGGAAACAGCACTGAGAATACACAAAATTCCAATACCTAGTCATCAGGATTTCTGAAAGAAACCTCAATCACATATCTTTACTCTCTTTCCAAAAGAAAAGATAAAATTCTGCAGAAGTTTAATAGTGGTCTGTAGGTATTATGAACACTTCCCTATATACTGTACATATGAACTGGTACTTTAAAAAAAAGTTAAAAGATCATCAGTCTATTTTAAATGAAACTAAATTCATACTTTTCTACATGACTATACATTATATCACTTTACTAAAGGCCAATACACCCAGTCTAAAGCAACATTTAGATATGATTGCATTATAATTCAATACAACTGCTAATATTATGATGTTAAAATAAATTGTTCCTTTGGGGTTTTTTCTCTTTTTATTCCTCTTCCTGTGAGTGCCAAGTCACAAGTTAAAATAACTGTTTAAGTTAAGCATGGACAAATTTAACCTTTGTAGTTTTCATGAAAGCCTCTTGGTCTGTTTTGGCAATATTACTTTTCTTTACATATAACTTCATATTTGTATAATAAGCAGTGGAGTCCATCAGATGGCCCCTCAAGAAAGGCGTTTATAACCCAGAAATGGATGAGGATATCTTGCCTGAGTTAAGTAATTTCAGCATCAAGGAAATACCACAGAAAAATGCACATTTCAAATATTCTTGCAGTCCCTTGTTATTTCTTTTTCCTCATTCTGCCTTGCCTTTTCTGCTAATAGTCTTCAACTTCTAACAACCTTCTCTTTTATCAGGACATTTCTAACTGGTATGCTTCCTGAACTTAGTTTATTTCCACTGAAGGATCTCCTTGCAGAAATTTTTACTTAGGATATGTAAAATAAGAACTTTATAACTGCATAAAATGCCTCTGTATCCACATATAGAAAGAACATTATGCCTGCCTAAAAATTCAAACTCTACACCTACATAAAAATAAAATTGACTGTTCATGGTGACCCAGATATTATCAGCTATTGTTTTGGTTCTTTCTGATGTAATTTTGCAATTAGCATCATAAAGGATGTGCTCTAAAGAATGTAGAAATTAGACACATTTTGCAAAGCCATGAACATGCTCTGTAGTAATTTTTCATTATTATTATTTATTTATTATTATTTGGAAAATGAACACTATAGTAATTGTTCCACACTTAGTATTGAGAAAAATAAGTCAGTTCTGGGCAATTCTTCAGTATATACTACCTCTATAGAGGTACATACTACCTCTGTTTCTGAAGGTTAGCATTCTTTTCACTGAGCTCCTTTGTACCTTCTGAGGACATCTGGGAGATATTTAAAATCTAAAAGTCCAAAATAGCTGGCCATGAGATGATCCAAACCAGGGAATTGACTCTGGTGGTCTGGCCCAGGAAATGTGACATATAAACAATTAATTTCTTGCTGGCAGTACCTCAGGTATCTACCTTTTAAGAAGAGGCTTTGGAAGAAGATTCTGCTATGTCCCAGCAGTGGAATTCAGGATAAAAAATAGATTTAAAGATTTTTAGGAAAGTATTTTTCTGCTACCATTCTTTCTTGAGATGTGCACCATTGCACCCTGCCTCGATTGTCCTACAATACTGCTTTGTCAGAGGGTCCATCACACCATAAGCCATGAAGGGGTGCAGCCATGAAGAAGGACACACAGAAAATCAGGAAAAGACATATAAAGGCCAGATTCTGTCTGTGAAAGTGAGCAGAAGTAGATGTTTAAGATTCTAGGATGTATTCCTAATCAAAATAAGGAAACATTCTTAATGTTGTTTAAGTAATTGTATCTCCTCATGTAGAATACTGTGCATGGTTCTAATAACCTATGTTAAGAAAATATTAATTTAAATTGTAACAGCTACATGTAGCAAGAGCTGAACTGCTTAGAGTAATAGGGATCCTGTTTTATAAGCTACGCTCTCTTGGGGGTACAAAGTTTTTTCCACAGTATTAACAGAAATATCTATTTTGGCAAAATTTCTGTACAGCAGACTGGGCTCTTAGAGTTGAGCTTATTAGAAAAAAGTAGAATAAAACCTACTAATGGAAGAGAGCAATGGGAAAGAGCTACAAGGGACAAGAAGGAAGGGATATGCATGCCTTCTGTAAACGGACCAAGAGAATAAATGTCAGGGAGAGAAAGAAACTAATTAAGATAATGTTGATGTTAGAAGATACACATATAAATTGCCTCCAAATGAAAGTAAACCATCAAAATGACTTGCGTAACAAAGCACTGGTCTCACTGATCAATGAGAACCTTTGCAATCTTAGATCCAGTGTTTTATATCATACCAAAACGATATGGCAATGTTTCAAAATATTCTCCTTTTGGCTTTCAAGAAAAAAGAAAAGGCAAAAAAGAAGGCATAAACCAGACATTTGCTAACACTTTAACCAGCCAAGATGTCATTCCTTTTTCTTGTCATTCTCTTATTTCTCCTTTTAATGATATCCAGTGGTTACAGAGTTTGATTAGCCACTTAAAGCAGACAAAAGAGTTTATTGGTATAAAATTTGCTTTTCCATGTGTTGAGTACTCTATAACACAGACATCTAGTTGTCACTCATCATAAATCTACAAATGCACAACTACCATATTGCATGCATATACTTAAAGCTACAGTTATAAATTACTCTTTTATTGGTGCATCTATTTTCCTACCGAGCAAAACAATTACAAAGCAAATTGAGAACTGCAAGGATTCCACTTGAGCATTAACTTGGTAGCTGCTTCCCCACTGTGCTGGCACTGTTTTAACTCTTCTTCCTACTCAAGAGCCTTGCAGCAACAGAGCCAACAGCTGTGGCCAAAGGCAGTCAAGTCTGGCAGTTGCAGTTACCCAGATGACAATCTCTGGTGTATCTCGCTCCAATAGCAGCGGCAGCGACATCTGGATCTATTGACAGCTCAAAGGTTTCTCTCTTGGCTGGGTTCTTCCCTAGCAGCTGTGGAACTGTCTCTATTGCAATCATGAGGTTGGGCTGCAAGGAGGATAACTGGGTTCCCTCATCCTGCTATGATTATGAGATTCCTCACTGTGGACTTCTAATCAGTCTCTCTCCTCAATCACACTACATGAGAACTAACTAACTAACTAAATAAATAAATAAACAAGGAAAAATACCATTTCATTGCCCATTTTTTAAAATGGTCTATTCTCTGCCCTTCAAGCACACTGCCCACTTATGCACCACATTGTTTCTGATTGCAAGAAGAATTTCAATTCCACAAACAGATTATTTCACCATTGGTTTGGTTTTGGTGTTGTTTTGGTGGGGCTTTTTTTTGCTAATTTCTAGCTGTCAATGCATTTTCTCTTTAGAAACACAAAGATACACCACACAAAACTAAAGATCTGTGCTCTCTGACACAGATTCCCATTGTGATTGAGTAACCATGCAAGAGTTGGAAGCTGGGCAGAGTTTTATCTTAAAGGTGATGCTTACTGATCCCTGGGTTATTGGATACCAAATACCATAGGAGAGGAGATGGAATAAGAGGGAATTGTAACTGATGTACTACTAGACAGAAAAGGGGGAACAGTATATGTGTAGCAGCAATCCAAATTGAAAGAAGAAATCCTCATTTGGGCTTGCTTATCACCCCCAGCCCAATATCTGTGACAGACATACCTGAAATGGAGAGAGGTGTTGAGGGTTGCAGGTAAGGCAGAAATGAAAAGAGGAGTTTGTAGGAAAAGTCAAAGACATGTTTTTGGTGAAGACCTCAGGAGAAACAGGGAGAGTAACTTAGGAAACAAAAAAGGTTAAGCTTGCCTTGCAACACAGGACACTTTCAGTCTTTTTGTTCTTTTTTAAACAAAAACAAACAAAGAAGCAAAGAAACCTGAAACACAAACAAACAAAACCCCCCAAACCCAACAACGAAAAACAAAGAAACAAAACTGCAAAAAACCACCATACCTCAATCATTACCTTTGCAATATGTTGTGTGGGAATTTAGCTAAGAGTTCTTGATATTTCAGTCACAGTCTTGTGGCTGAAACCAGGCTCAGAGCTTTAGAAATTTAAAGATAAAATGCTTCAGAGTGTGTAAGTGCTGAGAACTTACAGGGTTGTCCTATCCCTACAAATAACTACTCGATAATAATTTGGTGAACCCAGCAATAGTGTTCTGACCTCAAATGCTGTGTTAAACAAAGAACTTTCTTGCCCATTTGCTATTATTCTCTCACACAGGCTTCATGCTTCTTTTAGAAATGTCTGATCACTACGTGAAACCTTGAGGCAGGAAAGCCAGACAAAACTCTAAGGCTTACTAAAGCTGGAAATCTAGACTTAAAATTCTACACAAAATATAAATTATTAGCACTACAGTGAATCATATATCATAATGTAAATTAATAATATATTACTCAGTGAAATGCTAAGTGTGATTTTTAATACTATATGACAGATTTTCTAATTTATGAACTGTCTATTAAATTTAAAAGTCCTTCCATTTCTTTCTTCTCTATCATATATTAAAGTCTCCTTTTGTTTGAGTCTCTTAATCCTTCATTTATTAACAATACCACTCTTTCTCTTTTCTATTATTGCTTTTGGGTTCTTTCCTTTCATTTTTCCCTTTATATTCCTTTTACTTTTCAAGTCTCCTGATTTTCAATTTTCATGACAAAAATATGTAATTTGACCCAAATATTTTCTGGCTTTCTCCCCATGTATATAATATCTTACAAGAATATATTAAACTCATATACATCATTCTTAGAGAGATCCATAAATAATATAAAATAATAATAGGGAAAATAATATCGATCAACTCTAGTAGGTAAAATATGGTAGCTTTTCTCTCTGGAGTTCTTTCTTCTCCACTGGCTTCACTACCTCATAATTAGTATAATGTGGACTCCAGATCCAGATAATCCTCAGTAGAAGTGCTTTTGCCTGACAGATAGTTACTATATAAACATTTATGTATGCATCTATGTTGATTAAAATTTTCTGGATCTCTGCTAAATTGAAACCCAGGTCAAAAAGTACAAGGTTAGCATTAAAAAAAAAAAAAAAAAAAAAAAAAAAAAAAAAAAATTACTTCCCTTCTAATTATATTCCTTTGTGGAAATGTAAATTCCCGTAATCAAAACTGTACATAATTGCCAGTTAGTTGCCTTAAGCACACTGATTTGTGTTTATTATAGAAAAGTCCTAGTCCCTTTATAACATGGTCGCCCTTGGGAAAGTCCATAAATAACATGAGTTTTCAGAACTCTAATTTTTCTAACTGGATAATATGTAAAAATGTTGTTTTCTAAATCTTTCTGTGGTATTTTTTTCTGCTTAGACCATAGTGTTTATCCATAGGATTTTGCACAGGCATTTGAATTGGAGAAGACACAGGGTGCAGCTCTGCAACCCAGAAGTTATTTAATAGCTTGCTGTAGTAGCAAGAGTTGTAGGGGGGATTCTGCAGATCCTTTGGGATAACTAGCACCAGTGATGCCTTGTCTAGCAGTCACCACCAAGCTGTTCTCCACATACTTTGTGATCTAACATATCCAAACAGGATGAGAGAAGAGAGGGCTTTGTAATACAAGTGGCACAAATGATCACATCAAGGGGGTCATCTGAGCAGTATCCCTAACTAGTAAGGATTTCTCCTAGTGCTCTCGCAAGTAGAGGGGAACAAATGGTATCCACAATGCTATTATTATCAGTGATTTGTGAAACATGCCATGCTGTATATGGATGTCATGGCGCAGTGTGCAGGAGAGATTTGCAAGCCATTAAAGGAATTATTCTATTGTGAAGCACTTGAATAAATTTAAGCACATGAGTTTCAGCAAGTGAATTGAAACTATTGTGGCTGCTCCTTTTATGTCTGTCTTCTTGTGTTTCTGAGTGCTAATTTTTAATATGGATGTTATGAGACTGATTTCATCTTTATTGTTTAACTGAGAAAAGTTCACTGATCTTAAGAGGATTCCTGGGCAAGTGCCTGAAGACTGAAATACTTGTCATCAATAGAATAGGTTCTAAAAACTCATTGTCTTACGCATTCTCTTGCTGAAATGCTTGAGTTTTGCACTGACACCAAAGAGCAGTTCAATCTACAGACCAGTTTGGGCTTTCGTCCCTACATTGTGTCTGCCAACAATGGTGTCAGCTGTGACCTAGACACCTGTCTGTTAGAAAATACACTAAGACCACAAACTCATTTCATACAGATCACTGAAAAGACATTAGATGGCAATAATTGCTGTTACTTCCAACCTGGATTAGATTTGAACCAACAACCTAGGCTTCATATTCTATTACTGGTCCCCTGAGTTGTTCACTACCCTTGAATTCTTTCTCTGATGCCGTGTTATGTACTCTTGAAGTAATATATCAGATTCCTGATTCTGTGCACAAAGGAATGAGAATTCATATGAATAATTCTTCAGTGTATGTGGATTTGTATCGAAAAATATGTAACATAAAACCAATCCATTTTAGGAACATTAAAATTCTGACAACTTCCCAGAAAACAAAAATTAATTATACCTTTTTCAGGCTAGGATCTTTTGGAAGGCTCATGTCCCTACCAAGGACAAGTTTAGGTTTGGATTATTTGTATCTGCAGCACACATACTACAGGCCCAAGTATTTCAGAGGTTAATGAATTTCATGACAGGACATAGTGGGACTAAATACACTGTTGGAGTAAATCCTCTTCTGAAAAATATGGATTTGCACAAGTAAATATCAGCAAGGAATAAAGAATGTAAATTCTTGAGATATTTTAGGTGGGGAAGGTATATTTGTTAAAAATATACATATTGCCATCAGCAATACCAGTAGAAGACTTTGCATAAAGACATGCATGGGATCAAATAGCCATCATAAAGGACCATTTTGTAATTCTGCTGTAAACTTTATTTTAAAGGAACATATTTGACCTCACAGTAAATCGGGATTCTGACAAAAAACCATTTTTGCTCTTGTATTTTTTTAGCTAAACCACAGTGGGTTTAGCACTGTTTGAACCTGTATTGCATTTGCACACACAAAAATCAGCAATAAGATACATTAATTTTAGAGGTGTGTATGATCAAAGATCTCTTTTCAGTTAAAAAAAAAAAAAAAGAAAAAAAAAGAAAATCAAAATCCTGAGTCCTAGATAATGCTTTTTATACATTGCTGTATTTAACTGAGATTTCATGTTTACAGCTCAGTTGTAAAATGCTGAGAAAATAGAGCTTTGTTACCCAGACACTGATGAAATTCTAAATAGCATTGCAGGCAGAGCTGTATAATGAGTACATATTAAAATGTCTTTGGTGTCTTCTGAGAGTGCAGAACATTACTTGTTACTCTGACCATAAATGTATAACAATTGTGGTTTTGTAAAATAAGTTGAAACCTCCTGCAGTCTGAAATATAGAACAATGCAGATGACTAATTTGAATCAACGATGTTCCACGTGGCATGTCACAGTGGGATTCCTAATGATCTTCTACAAGAATACTGTTTGTCTAAGGCTCTCATTTTCCGTCCTGTGATGTGTGGATGTGAACTATGCTGAAAATAATATGAGGCTAATTACCAACCTTGTCAATGGCAATTCACATACAATGATAAACCCTATTTCCTAAAAAAAATAAAATAAAATAAAATTAAGCCACACATCCTTTCAGTAATAATAATGACACCGAAACTAAAGATGGTTTCAGCCTCTGCTCATAGTTTCTTTGTTTCTAACAGCATTTTTCAGGCTGGGTGTCAGCATAGGTGAGATTAAAATTAAGAAAAATAGTCAAACAAGGTTAGAGATTTTAAAAGGATCATGCCCAACAGCATAATCTTTAGCATTTGTTCAGACCAAAAATATGAGGAAGGATATAACAAAGGTCCGTGGGAAGAGGGATGTTTATCCTATTTGTCCTTTTTCATAAAGCTCCTCCCTTTTTTTTTCCTTCTTGCATTTATTCTATACAACTGTTATAGAATATTGCAAAGGTCCTGTTTCAGGTTTAAAAAAAAAAGGTTTTTATTGAATTTTCATTCAGTTAATCAACTTTTTTTTGTTGTCCAAGATTGAAAATACAATAATTTAAAGTGAAACTGCAAACTTTAAATCCTGATATTCCTTTCACAGGCACTGGATAGCCAAGACTACCCAACAGGAAAAGAAAAAATATTTAGTAAACTGACAAAGGGTGATCTATGTTGTTTTAACTTTGCACATAATGTTGTTGTAAAACATTTTATCCCTCCAGTTTAAATATATACAAGACATCCAGTGCCATTTTACTATGTAAATGCTAAAGCACACAGTAAGTAACAGGTCAAAGCTATTCTCACCTTTTTGACTTACTCTCTCTGTTGTCTTCTTTTGTGATACATGACTTTGGGAATGGGGAAAATGTTACTCTTCTGGTACTTACCTGTGTTTTTTCATCAGTGTCTCATACACTCAGTTGCAGATATAGGCATGCAGATACACCTCCCTGTGTGTCATTCTGTCTACAGCTACACACAGATACACATACATATATGCATATGCATGTTTTCTAGTTAAAAAACATATTGGTAGGTCAGAAAACTAGGTATCTGTCATACTATGAAGTATGACAGAACATTGTGTCAATTGTCATAGCCCTTTTGATGCAGTGGAAAGCATTTAGACATAAATAGTTGTATTACAAGCATTAGAGAATCTACCTTCTTGATATGGTATTGAATTAAAGTAGCTTCTTTTATAGTCAGTGCTTTTGTAGCATAAGTAAGTTTAGTGACAAAACAAAACAAGAGACAGAGCAATTGAAGCAGATGTTCCATGAAACTCTTACTATACAGAACACAAGGGTCTGGCATATAGCTCATCAGTAAAACATGAGAATGTACTTGAGTAGAAAAATCACAATCTGGTACCCACAGGCTATTGCCTGCATCTCATGTAAACTGATAAATTAAAGATGCTGCACCATTTTTCCTTGTCTTTCCTTTGTCAAATGCAATCATTTAAACATGCATTTTGGTACTGGAAAACTTAAAAAATAAGCAAACAAACCAACATATACCTAGCTTGTCGAAGCACAGTCTTCTACACACATTAGATTTTTTCTTATCATCTCTCTGTGTACTTTTTTTTAATCTCAAATAATATTGTTTATTTTGCCTGAGGATTTGGCCTTGTAAAAGCAAATTTCAAAGTCTACCCACTCCACCCCCTCTATTACTATCAGTGGTAGTAAGAGATGTCTTTATCAGAGATTTTGCAGAGTAAAATATCTATTTATGGTCACTTTGTAAGGAACCATTTTGAAATTATGCAAGTGTTAAATAAACACAGCTAGAACCACTAATAAAAAAATATTTTTATGCTATGTAAAATAAAAAGTATTCTGAGAGTCAAAATAATAAAATGAAAAATCAAACTGTCCCCAGACATTTTGATAGACTGGCAAACAATGTAGGGAAAATATAAGAATGTTCAATAGTGATGTATAAACACAATTTATGGTTTCTGAGAATTTGATTATATTTACATCCATGGAATCTCACAAGATCTAAGACAGTTTTAGTGTTCTGTGCTGACAGAGGTCAGACTTAACAATCACAGAGCAGAAACATGAATCTATAATTTTGAAAGTGGTATTTTTTCAGTAAAATGCAAGTAATAATAAATATAAAAGATGAACAGGGTTTGATTTTTAAAAAAAATATTTTTATCATTATTCTTGTCTGTTCCTTATTGCTTGGAATTTTAGTTTTTTTGAAAGTGTTTTGTAAATGCTTAATATTCCTTCCTTGCTTGTCTCTGGCATTCTGATATTAATTGGGACAAAATGCAAACATTAAAATTTTAATGCCACATCACAATTTTCTAATGGAGCAATCAGAATTGCGAAACAGCATAGCTTCACTGAAACTAATAATAAATCAGGTGCTAAGAGCAGCAACTCCTGCAAGTAGTGGACTACAGCCAAGCAATGCAAGATTTAGAATGACAACTGGTTTCCTTCATTTAAAAACTTTGAACTGTCTTCTCAAAATGCTCAAAAATTAACAGGTAACAATAACTCTTCACAGTTTATTGCAGGATTTTATTTTCGGCACATTTGAAATCACAAACAACTTAAAACCCAGAAGAGAAATGTAATTTGAAATAAGTACTTTAATAAGCGGCTTTAGTTTCAGGACAGGGCAGGATTACAATGAAATAAATTGCACAGGTAAAGTGTCCCACCATTCGTTTAGTCCTTCCATTGTTTTGTTCTTATTACTGACATTACTAAAGAGGACATTGAAGTGTCTTCCTGCACATACTTAGCCCTGAGCAATGCAGACTAACATGTACCTATTTCCTTTAACAGGCAGGTTGTCAGAAGTATTCCAGGTAGATGACTTTCTGTTTTGCCAATTTGGTGAACACTGTAATTAAGCTATGTGCTCACCACTGCAGAAAAAGTAATCATGTCCTAAGAATTCACAAGTCCACAGAAAGCTTCTCAAACTTCCAAAGATTACAAAAGTAGTATAAAGGCACTAGAATCCTTTTAAAGGGCAGTTACATCTGCATGAAGAGTGAAATAAACTCTTCCTAAAATCCCATTCTCAATGTCATTCTCAACTCCATACCCTCGATGTCAAGACGGCTTTGAGAGTTTATTTTTGATGGAGCTATGGCATTTAGATCTGCTGTAGCCTTCGGCTCTCACAGTTAAGGCAATGATATTTTCACTCTGTGCTTGCCTAAGTGGATTAGGCTCTGCACTGAAACACACAAAGTATGAGCCAGAGCCTCTGCATTGCTGGGTCTTAGAGCTTGCTCTTCCAGGATGAAAGCAACAGCAGCAGTGATCCCCCAGCTGTGATTTCTTCAGGTACAATCTCATGGCTGCTGTCTGCAATGCCACCCACACATCTGCTCAACATTTTCTCTCATAAGGGACTGGGATTTGGTGTTCAGTTGTAGAAGAGAGGTGATGCTGCTAATCCTGGCTTAACTGCAGTCCATTTTCCTCACGGTCACAGAGCAGATTGAACTCATAAAACTGAGACTTGCCAGGAGCACTTACAACCATTTTCCAGGAGTGTCTGCGGGGACTGGAGCCTCCCATGCCCACATTATTCAGCCGCCAGCCCCTCTTGCTCCTCACTCCTCTTGAAAACACTTGTTCGCGTAGTAGTAGAAACTGAGTCCACTTGCATAATAAAGTGCTCTTAGAATTCGCGTTTTGAAGATGACATTTTGCAAAAAGACGTTTCCGTAGCATGCAGAGACACAGCTGCCTGGACAGATGTTTCAGGACAATTGTTCCAATTAATAAATCCCCAAAATATCAACTCACAGAATTAAACTCCTACCAGGATGGGAGTTCTAAACTTCCATGAGTAGAAGTAAAGCACCTTCAACACACAATTGTGCAATTTTTATTTTAACTGCAAGGAGACATAGTGTGATACATGCTTAATTTGTGACTGCTCATTATCTTTGAGGCCTGGGCTTAAGTCATGGTTGGGTCACAAATAAGAATATGTTCAATGGACTCATCTAAGTCTTCAGCTATCCATTTCACAAACCTACCACAATCTGACATGGTGAGCAATCTCTGCTCAAGGCCCATAACTAGAATAGCAAGGGTGCTGCAGGTCAGAACTGAGATTTATTGAAAGGGATGTACAGAGAAGCTTAGTCCCTCACTTTCATGAGCACTAAATTCACTCAAGATTTTAATAATAAAAAATGCAGGCTTGTCTGACAACAGTCATTTTTTTTTCATGAGCCTGTCTTCTCAAATTCTCAGGCTAATGCTGCACATAGTGACACAGCCAGTGTCACTCATGACAGCATTTACCTGCATTGCAACAACATGACTTGCCTGTCAACCTTAAATGTTTGACAAACTGCTCTTTTTTTTCCCCAAAATAAATGCATAAATAACATGAAGATATGTGCAACTGGTTTCTTTTTTTCCTTTTTTTTTTTTTAATGGCAGGTATTAAGGCTGTCTGCTTTGCAGTTCTGGCTGCATTTCTGATGACCATGCTGTGGACCAAAACATGCAAAAGGCTGTGAAGTTAGTTTTGTTATTAGCTGACTCCTTCCCTCTATTTCCTTCCACTACCTACTTTTCCTGCACCCAAAATGTCTGCAAGTGCTTATCCTGTAAAATGCATACACATGTTATGTATATTATATATGCCATAAAAATGAGGGAAAAAAATTAAAGAAATGCTACACAATAAATAAAACAATACTGTGAATCATAAAATGAATGCATCTTCAGTTGAGAACTGACAGAAGAACAGTGAAAAGTCAGTGTTTCCCTTTAAGAACTGTATGTCACCAAAACCAACACAATTTTGATTAACAATTAAGTCATTGCATTAAAAAAATGGAGTTGGTTCTTCATTCGGTTAATTTTTAATAAAAGCATGCAAAGTGCTAGCCATCAGGTGAAATGTACTGATTTTAACAGTATCAAATATGCTGATCGGAATCACAATATACTTTCTGAATACATTTCTGTATTAATTGGAATGGTGAGAGCTCTCCTCCTGTTTTAGTCTCCTATAACTACCAAGAAGATATGTGCTAGGCACAAAAGAATTTGTGATGATCTCATTTCTTCCTTTGGAGATAATGCTGGGCTCTTCAGATAGCTCGCTGTTGAACAAGATTTCACATCTTTACTCTAGGAGACTGACATTCTCACTTTCATGTTATCTCCTGCATCCTACAGCTTTCATGTCCTTTCTTAAATACAACCACCTACAGAAACTGTTACGTTTATTTAATCAGACTGTGTGTAAAACTGG
This sequence comes from Platyrinchus mystaceus, assembly GCA_035041135.1. NCBI lineage: Eukaryota > Metazoa > Chordata > Aves > Passeriformes > Tyrannidae > Platyrinchus > Platyrinchus mystaceus. Next base: position 122,610,080 of record JAWWLV010000088.1, read on the forward strand.
ATTGCTTGAGAACATAAATAGGCGCTGCCTTGTCTCAAAGAAAGGTTAGACAAGCTGAGGATATGCTGGACTAAGGAGGACTGTTCAGTTTGAGCTTGGAATGGCAGGAACAGGACTGCCATTAACATTAACCTAATTTGCCTGCAGCAAAACTACCCTGTAGCATTTCAGTCCTAAGACTGAATATAGCGAAAGGTGGTCAAATAACATTGACATGTTAATCATGAATACCTTCAGCTTCCACTTATTGCAGATAAATGTGGAATTTGAGAATTGATATCAAGCCCACTTTTTCATTATTTGACCAAAAGAATTTGATGATTGAGTGACATACCAGAAGCCTGGTATTTATAAGACTGCTATAAAAAAACCTGTTGAGCCAGTGATTCTGTTCCCCTGCTGCCTAAAGCAAAAGGGTCATATAGTATCATTCAGTGGAAGCTGAAGGTATTCATGATTAACATGTCAATGCCAGTGATGTGTGTTTCTTCGGTTGGGTTCTATTTAACATGTAATTTGTGTTATCTGTTCCTTCCTTTGTAAGCAGGCTTGTGTTAATGTAGTCTTAGGTGAAAGTCTAGGATTATTTCAGGACCTTTTCTATAGTTTTTGCTCTGGGAATGCATACATCTGAGGTGTTTTTCTATAATAAAAATGCTTAAAAATCTGATTATCTGAACTGCTGAGTAGGCAGAGTTTGCCCTGGAAAACCAGAAAGTACAGCAGAGTTCTGCTTTTCACCAAATTCAGCTGTGCTTCAGCAGATCTGCATTGTGTACCTTCTACTAGGCCAAGAACATATTCATAATTTAAGAAAAAAAGCAACACCAGAACAGCAGACATTGGACGAGACCAGAGACTGTCAAATCAATGGTCCTGGATTTGGCTTTTTTCCTTGCCAAATTCTTAGTAATTATGTATGCTCCTTCACAAAGTCTTTAGCTTTTTTTCACTGGAACATGGAAGCTAATTTCAGACTGCATAACAGGATGTCATAAACAGTTGTATACTGGAGAAAAAATCCTCCTGCTTTCAGTTGTCACTGCTGGGATCACTCAAAAGCAGTTGTAATGCCTGATTATTCATGTCATGGCGCTTCACATATGGTTCCTTAGAAGCAAACACTAATAATACATCTATCTCATAAATAAAAGTGTGCTGCTTTGCCTATTGTCTTAATCACATGGACTACTTGATAGTGACCACCAAGTGTAGGTCATGGCATCTGGAGCATCCACAGTTAAAACCATGCTAAGCTCATTATGACACCTTGAGAGGCGGACTACAAAGTGTGATCTTCCATTTTTGTTGCTCATTCTGGTCAAGTCAGCCAGAATGGGATCTGTCTAGTTACACAGCTGAAAGTATTCTTCAGAAGCAGTCATTCAATGCAATGGGGAAAAGAAAGGATTTTTAGTAATTTAAAGCTTATTCTAATTTAAATTCCAATGAGTTCTTGGACTTGCTTAGCTACATGTCTACGGGGTGAATAATTTTACTTTGAATATTTATACTTTGCTTTTACTCAGAACTAATAGAGCTCTTCCTTTTCCTTTCAAAACTAATGCCAGTTCAGCATATTTCTGCTTCTCCACTACAACTTTATTTTTCCTTAGCTTTCAAAAACATACATTTGCTGAGCAAAATAAGAAGATAGTAAAAGTGGTTAACACTATGGTAAGTTTGAGTAGTGCTTTTGTCAGCCAGACAGCATGTGTTTCTTCAGAAAAGACTTCAAAGAATGACACAAATGCAAGTAATGGAAGCAGACAGCTTTGCTAATGACAGACATTTCATCCAGGACTTCTGCTATTTTAATGTCCTGTTCTCAGATCTAAAGAGCGGAAGATCTCTGGCAAAATCACACTATAGCTTCTAAATTTCCTAATAGAATGAGACTGTGTCAACTAGTCTAGAAGCATCAATAAAGTCCAATATGTCTATTCTATAAATAAAAAGTAAAAAACAAGCTCACATTAAAAAAGAAGTGGAGAACAGTACATTGCAGCTCTATCCAGAAAGCTCAGCCCATCTGAAGTTGTCATTATTTCCTTTTTTGATTCAGAATATACATGTTGTACCTCAAGTGATCTGGCAGAAACTCTGCAATATCAAGTATTATCATATTCAGCCTCAGTGCAAATAAAATAATTAAAATAGAAAAAAAAAAGTCTAAAAATGCTTTTCTGCAGAGCTTCTACCGCTGTCTCTGCTGGCAGTCTCTCCAGTTTTCTGTTTCTGTAGAGGAACACAGTAAATTCTGCCTTCAGATACAGTCCTGCTAGAAATCACAGAAGCGTTGGTTGTTAGACCACTGCTATTTCCAGGACATTCATTCAGGAGCCTCACAAAATTGATCTGACAATCCAAAAAGTACTGCCTTTGGTAACAGTTGCAGAGGTTTGTTTCCCGAAAGCTGAGTGTGTTCGTTTACACATGCAGGTTCTGCTGAAAGGAAATTCTTTCACATGCTGTCTAGCTGACAGCATAACAAACAGTAGGGCATGCTAAGGCACGTGCCACAGTCTGTCTTACAGACAAGACACCTTCATCATTCAAAAAGCCTATCTGTTTCCTTAACTTATTACTTAACATTTGCAGTGATAAAAATCCTTTAAATATTTCTTTTTTAGCCAAGACATTTTCAGACCATAGCGGAACAGACATAGTTCAGCATCCTTTCAAGGACAAGGCTACCCAATCCCTCTACCATTTAAAATAAAGGCTAACAAACTCCAGTGCATGCAGTAACAAACCTCCCAAAAAGAGAAAGTGTCTTTCTAAACCCTTTGAGGTGAACCAGGAAGGTACTGTCCCTCAGGAGTCACACAGATTTGTTTGAGAGGGAGCCACAAGGTTTTGAATCCTTATCATCTTTACACTGGACAGTGGTGTGGTCTCATGTAGCTTGTCACTTGTTACTCGTGCAATAAACCTGAGCATTCTCTAAATCACACAATGCCCTGTATAATAACCTGTGTATATTAGTCCATGTTCTGAAAGGTAATAAATTCAAAAGTGATTTAAGTAGAAACTTTTACTGACCAAGTTTGTTTATCTTTTTTTTCTTTTTGTTGTTTTTTTTTTTTGTCATTGAAATCTAAATTTGAGGGTCCAATCTTATTTCTATGCACAGTTCATTATTTGATGTATAACTGTCATGTTTCCTCATATTTTTTTCTCTCCCTAAACATAACCACATTCCTCATTTTACTCTTGCACATTCAGATCTTTCCAAGACTGATAATTCCTGACAACTGGTTTTGGACTGCTTCAATTTCTTTTCGATTTTTTCAAAAAGGGCAGCCAGAAATATACAAGGGACTCCAGAGGGAACAGGCCATCACCATACATAAACACATGGTATTCTCTGTGCAGCTGTACATAAAGCTAAAAACATCTATACAAAAACCCCAAGATAATCTAATCAAGCTAATCAGAAAAAAAATTATGAAACCAACTGGCCTGTGGATTAGCTCAACCCAAGTTCCTGTGAAAGATAAAACTGAGATGTCAAAGCCCACAAGAAGGAAAAGATTACTCAGGAGATAATTTTCACAGATATGAAGAAACAAGAAGTGTTTAATCCATACAGAAAGTTTCTGTACTTCCAGCTATGGGTCAATATCGAACCTTGGTATAAACAGAGGTATTCTAAATGAAGGAGAAAACACATGATTTCATGATTGCTGTTTTATCTGTGTGCTTGTGTCATGGGTTTGCTGACCAGCCTCCCCCCGGGGCTGGAAATAGTTTTGCCAGGTAGATTTCTCTGAGCAAAACCAATCAAAAGTTTTAGTAATGCCTCTTCCAATTACATATTTAAGAAAACGGAAGAGAAGGTTTGTAGCGCAGAAGAGATAAGAGCCACAAGGCACAGAAGAATTAGGAGCCGTGTAGGGGGAGGCGGCAGGCCCCAAGTGGGGCCAGGCCTCCCTCCTCCCCCGGCCATGGGCCGGGGACAGGTGTGCGATTGAAACTCTCCTGGAGGAGACATGTAACAGAGTGAAGAGAAAAAAAAAAACTTTAAAGAAGAACTGCCTGGACAAGATTGCTGCAGAAGGAATTCCGGGCAGAAAGATAATGCAGCTTCCAAGGCTGAAGCTGGCAGCTGCAGGAGAGAGAAGAGAAGCCCAAAAGGGGGGGTTCCCTCTCTCCCACCCCCTCTCTCTCCCTTAAGCAGGGAAAAGACTGAAAACTGAAATCCCTGCCATCTGTGGAAAATTACTGAGGTGAGGAGACCCCCCAGCAGCTCGTGGAGAAGCCTACACTGAAGCGGGTGGATGCATGAGGAAGCTGCAACTCTTGTGGGAGCAGTAAGATGAAACAGTCTTGCCGGAGACTTGTGGCCTGTGGAGAAAAGGACCTACGCTGGAGCGATTCGGCCTGGGTAGGACTTGTGAACCCAGTGAGGGGATCCATGCTGAATTTGGGACCCCACAGGAAACAGGAATGGACCATTATCCCCTGTAACTGTAGGAAGACCATGGTAAGGCAAATGTCCCTTTGCAGTCCATGGAGGACCCCATGGGGCCTGGGTAACCCCCAGCCTCCGGTCTTAGCCCAGGGCAGGTAGGCCCAGCCCTGAGGTCGACATAGAAGAGAGAGAGAGAGAGAGAGAGAGGTCCAGCTGCGATGTATTGGAGCTGTCATCCTAGAGATAATAGAAGAAGAACTTTCAAATGCTGCAGAATTGTTTGGAAGAATTGTTTGGAAGACTTGTAGCTCTGGAAGTGGAAAAGTGACTGCTTCTCCTCCAAACTCATACAAAGGGGGGAGAGGTACTTCTGTAAATACATAGCACTTCTGCCTAGTTAGGATTGTTGTATATAAATTTCTTTAGTTTTTATCTTGTTAGTAATAAATCCTAATATTATTCCCCCACATCAGATCTCTTTTGTCTGCATAAACCTTCTCTCAACTTATAACAGTTGTGCGGGGAGTGAGAAAATTGGCCCAACGCAAACCCACGACAGCTTGTGAACCAAGATCAGCCCTATCATCTATTTATTTACGAAAAAGATTTCTGAGGAGGGCCACTGGAGAGAAAATCACATTTCAGTACATTGGCAAAGGGAGACAAGGTGCACAGTTAAACTCATTTACCAGTAGTAATATAATGGTCAAACAGTTGAGCAGTTTAACTTTATAATGTTCACTGTATAAGTAATTTTTTCCTAGTTAAGCACCTGGAAGAGCCTAAGAAAAAGACAGAGATCCAGTTATAGGTCTGAAACAAAAGTGATCATGTAGCTGAATTCAGCCTAACTAAAAGGCTTTTCTCAACAAGTGCAGGCCAGGTGCCAAAATCCCTCGCAATGGGGAGAATGTAAGTTGTCTCTTTGTTCTTTCTGGAAGCCTACCTAAGTTAGGGCATATCTCCTATTTTTGCCAATATCCCTTTTGGCATAGCATAGAAGTGTACCTAATCATAATATCTCTGCCAGCACAAACTCCTAGTATGTCTGCAATTGCACTAACAAAATGGTGTTATTACTGTCACTGTTCACTCTACTGAAAAACAAAGCAGGTTTAAAACAAACAAATGGAAGCACTTTTTATATAATACATAATTAAATTCTGAAACCTACTGCCTACAGGAACAGGCAGAGGACAAAACTTTATCTGGATTTAAAAAAACATTAGGCAAATTCATAGAGGAGATGTACATCACTGGTTATTAAACATGAAAGCTCAAATGCAACCTCTGGCTCAGAAAAAAAAAAAAAATCACTAAAATGCTGATTGCTGGGAGCTGGGAAATTATACCATGGGAAGGATTCCATAGCTGCCTTATTTCTTCTGTTTTTTCCCTAAGGGTCAATGTTAGAGCTAGGAAACTTTGGTCCTTTGATCTCAGCTCCCAAGCAGGTCACAGAAGCAATAATTCCTATAAACCCTCAGTGAAAATAAACATGAATACTCCAAGTTAAAAAGGAATCTTACCTTATTCAAACATTAGTTGGTCCTTGTGGCCTTTCAAATATTGCAGCTTACTAATTGTCATGAAAATTTCCGTGCACCTTACATGCTATAAGCTTTGGAGAGACATTTGGTTTTCAGACCCCCAAGTTCAACCACAGAAAGCAAAGGGGAGGGGTTTGACCAAATACATAAATTTTTAGTGGGTCTTCCCCTCTCTGTCATTGCCTTGGTAATTTGCCACAGCTAAGATCCCTCCCTCTCTGTAAGAAGAGAATGTAAGAAATGCTCTACTGAGTCAGACCAAAGTCTAGGTTCATCTTACCTAAATGTCTGTCTTCCACAGCTCAGCCTTTTACCATCAAGTGATCATGTGGCCATACTGTTCCCTCGACAAATGCATAAGAAATATTGCCTAAGCTGGAAACCTGCCTAGTTTCTTGCTGCCAGATCCTAGAAAAAAAAAAAAAAGGTGTATAACAAAGGACTCCACTCTTACCATCCTCTCTCCAACCCATCTTATAATTGTATAAAACTATCTCAACTGGTTCCCATAACAACAGCATTAGAAACAATACGTAAAAGTGAAATAATAAACAAAGAAGCAGCAATCAATTCATATTCCTGCCCTTTCCAAACTCTGACATTACCATGCTGTGGCATATACCTCCTAGAGAAATGCAAATACCTCAGCTTTACCTGAAATAGTATGTTTATAGCAATGAACAAAGTAGATGACACCGAAATCTCTGACATGGCACTGTCCCCAAGGCTATCCTCTGCATGACATGTTAGCAGAACCAGAAAACCCAAAGACTTTTGGCCCCGGTGCCATTACTTTATTGTTGAATCCATATGATACCTTTTTAGCAATGTTTAGAAGGTTTTGTAGTACAATGTTTTCCTATGAGCCAAAACCAAATAGTAAACACAATAGACAAATGACAGGAGCTGTTCACATGAAGCAGTTTATGAAATATTTATATGAAATTTTGCAACCTTCAACAGAGACCAGGTTTGTTGTCAGAACCAACAGGATATTTTCAAGTAAATAATCCCTTTCATCAGTTTTCTATAGAAATAGAAAGGAAACTTTAAGAAGGAGACTTTGAAAAATGTAGTATAAAACTGGGCAACATACTGTAAAGGTCTTCCCACTACATCTCTGCTTCATTTCTTTCAAAAAAAAAGACAGGTGCTGATAACATACCTTGCTTCTCTCAAAAATGATTTATACTAGAAATTCCACTAAAACAGGGTATCCTTCATGGTTTTGTGGATAACAATGGAAGTTACTTCTACTTAAATTTACCTGATGAATTAATCATTCACTTGCTCTTCCTATGTACCTTTAAAATTTTCTCCTACATTTTTTATCTAAAAAGTTATTAATGAAATACATATAATACAGACAAACACATGTAGATATATAGATCACACCTGTGTGTACAGTGATATACTCTCTTTTTCTCTCCTTTCTCCAATTAGCCTCCCAATAATGTGAGCAGGCTAACATGATTACAGGTAATGAACCAATTACTATTTCTACAGTCATGCTGAACTGTTTTCCCTTTGACTTAATTATGTTTAAAAATAACAAGCTTTCATTATGCTTTTTATTGATGATCACGTTTACATCCCAAGTCAGCTAATCAGCCATGAGCACATAACAATGTGATTTGAATGCTTATTGTTTGTAGGACGACATTTTTAAACTTAGCACACCAACATGCAGAAATATCCATAGTTACAATTTATAGACAGAGTCCAAGCCTGAAAAGACATGAATCCTCTAGTATTCCTCACAGTGCACATGGATATGCATGGATATGCCATGCTTATGCCTTCATGTATCACCAAACCTTTGCATCAAAAGAGGCAATACAAGGAAGACAGGAATGAGAAAGAAGTAACAGTCACGGCAAGACTGTGTTTGCTTGGTACCACTGGTGCTCTGATTTAATCTCCAGAAACTTATTCTGCCTCACAGTGAGGGGTTGGTTGAGTTTTTCTCCCCTGTGAGATCTCTTGGAAAGGATTCTGAAGCAATTTTTCACTTATTTATTTATTTGTTTATCTTGCAGCCTGTCCTGGGGCAAGAAGGCAACATTAATCCTCCTGAGCAAAGCTGGGAACAACACAGCCTCAAGGACACTTGGAGTCACCTGGGCAGGGATGGACCCACATAGCTAAAACTGTTACATGTGGACACATATTTTTCTAAAACTCTCAAGAAGCTATATCTCTCCACATCTTGAAGCAACAGCAAATAACTGCTTTGGTCCAGACTTGGGAATCGTGGCTCCTGTTTGCACTTCTCTCCTCAATTTGCAAGTTCACCAGAAATCCTCAGGGTCTTTTCTGTTGCCAGAGCCATGATGTGAAAGCAGAACAGTGCAGTAAGTATTTTGTCCCCTAGTTTTAAATAAACACAACAAATAGGTTTTGAGTAAATAATAAGGATTTGGGCCTAGATCAAATTATGGAATTTATATAGTCAGCTAAAACTTTTTCAAATAAAAAGCTTCTCAGACGGACAAGGTAAATTTGCATCAAACTGCAGAACTCACAGTTGTCTCTTTCAAATACACTTAGGTCAGGTTCTGCCCATTTTCTACAGAGGAAAAAATGACTAAACTACTCAGTGTACTGAAACATGTTTCTTACTTACCTTCCAGGGGCCTGGCCTGACTTCTCAAAAGCTGGTGGAAATGCATGCCATTATTTCCAGTATGGTTTCACAGATAGATAAAAAAACCTTAGACTCCTAGTTGACATGCAGAAATCTCACGGTGTATCAGCACACCATCCTAATTTCCAGTCTTTATTCCAAAGAGAATTCCTAATGGTTTTTTTGAGGTTCTTTGGTTTTGGGTTTTTTTTCCCTATTGACTGATCCTTTCAAAGAGGAAAGAGTAACACAACTATTTTAAAGAAATTGAGCTATCTTCAGGAGAGATTTAAAAATTCTCTTAAGATACTTCGCTTTGGCCTAAGAAGCTCTTGTAGGAGCTTTTAAAACATTCCTAGAAGTCACTCTTTCAGCTTGTTGGGTATTTTCAATCTTTTTGTAAGATGCTTAAATCTTTCCTTCAGCACGAACGTTGGCTTGGTAGTGTCAGATTTTGGACTACATTTGAGAAACCAGATGCCTCAGAGTTAGGTACTGAAGCAATTTACTTTTAGGCACTTATGTTCTTAATTAGATCCAGCCTTTTAAACTATGAACATCGCAGAACAGTCTCTCTGCATTAAGAAGAATTTATATTAAGCCATAGAAAAATGTTAAATTTTAATGTGGTAGAGTACTCAAATTTGGTTCTTACTAGTGAAAATCTCATTTACAAAATGGCTGCTAATGAAATCTCAGAGAAAATATGTTGGCTTCAAAGCAAAATTAAAATAAAGACAAATGGCCAAGGAATTATTGTTTTCAATAAGTTCTTTTTTCATGTGCTAATTTCAGAGTAAGAAAGTCATTCAAGTATCTTATTATCTATCTCTTCTTTTTCTTCCATCAGTTTATAAAGGGTGTGAAAATGGAAGGGGATAGTAATAATTTCATTTATGTTTTAAAGAAAATAATCAGGTTAGTCAGCATTTAATACCTAGAGCCTGTATATTCCATTTGCATGGCTTTGAAGGACAAATACAATATTATCAGTTCTGTCAGTTAAAGGAAAGACGGAGCCTTGAGCAGATTTATTTATTTATATATAGACAAAAAATCATCTCATCTGAGAAAGAATTGACATGGGAGAGAAACCCATTGGGATACAGGCAGAGATATTAATTTTGTTATGACTAGTGCAGATACTCATATTTGACAAAAGCAGGTTTAATGCTATGAGTTTTAACATTATTTTGCATAAAAACTTTTTGGGGGAATCCTGCAAAAAATAGATCAACAGTTTCTAAAAACATTTCAGTATCCCACGTAAAATTGCCTAAAATAATTTTTACTGTGGTTCGAATGTTTGCAAGTTGCAAACTCTCAGCATACTTTAAGGGAGCATAAATACATCCGCTGTGCCGAGGGATTAAAACCAGAGACAACAAAGATATTCATTGTGGTAAATGCTACCAAAAAGAACTAAGTGTTCAGTATTCTATAAAGCAGGAGATAAATTTTGCTTGTTTTAAATGACAGCAGGCACTGAGGACTGGTGCCATGCGATGTTTCTGCATTCAGAAGTGTAGGAGGAGTGCAGTTTTGCTGGGACCCCTCAGTGATTCCTTAATTCCATGATTCTATGATAATCTCGGGAAGCCTCAGCTCCTCCCAGAGGATGCTGCAGCCTGAGCATCAGTACTGAGTTTTCTCAGCATATCACTCCTGCACTTTGGGTTCTGCCGTGGATGACCATTAAATCCTAGTATTACCTACAAAACTCCATTGGTGACATTCAAGTGATGCACCAATTTTGTCCTACTTGCCTCACAGACCTCCGTTATGAGTATTTGCTTAGTCATTCTCTGAGGTCCTACCCTTCTGGTCTCCTGCCAAATCCTACATTTAAAATGAAAGACTTTGGCTCTTGCCCTTTCAGCACCTCTACTCCTCCAACATAGGTGTTGCTGCTGATGAAGTTTCATGAATTAGACAGGTTTTTTCTGCCTATTTTACAAGCACCCATTAACTCTTATCTGTTCTCTTCAGTTTCTGCAAAACGTTCTTTAATAAAAATGCCTTAGGCTGTCAGCCTTTACTTTGAACAACAATTGTTAGGATTTATTCTTAAATATAAACAGCCGTGAGGAGTGTGGAGGTGCTAAGCAGTCAGAGAGCCTGATGAATAATATGTGTCATTCCCAAAAGCATCCACTTTTGGGCTACTTGTCAGAGCCACAGGAAACGGCAAGTCAGCAAGTGCAGGCCGAGGCTCCTTGAGAGACCGTAGTGCACCCAGTCTGCCACCTCTCACCAGGGTCCTGGGTGGTGAGATCAGCCTCAGCTGTCACTGGGTGCCAGACAGTACTATGGTAGGCATCCTGCCATGGCTCTCCTCTGTAGGATCCAATTAGGCCATCTGGGTAGCATTGTTATCAGGAAGGCACATGATGCTATGGATCAAAAAAGGAGACACTTCTATAAAGCTATTACTGCTCAGTCCGAAACAGTCGGAGAAATGTTTTAGAAAAAACAGGTGGAACCAAATATCAGCCCACTGAGAAGCAAAGAGAAAAAAAACACCTGTGAGATAGTAATTCCTTAATCTCTTATGGCCATTTCACAAGCAAATGTCCCAGGTCAGCATTTCCTTGAGATCATCTTCTCCTTAAGTGACAGACCAGTTTTTAAGCAGTTGAGAAGTTTGGGGTTTTTTTGCTGCATCCCTCTCCAAGTCTTCCTCACTCTGGATAAGAGTGGTTTGCATCTCTCCCCAGGGGTCCTCCCTATCCCCAGTGTTTCCCATCAGATCCTGATTGAAAGGACTGACTTCAAAGAACTCATATATATGTCCTGAATATGGTAAGTGGGTTTATCTGAGATCACTGAAGTGAAGAGTCTGCCTATGGGCAAGCTGTAGCTCAGATTCGATGCTTTGAGTGCAGAAAGGCAGAACATACGTAGAAAGAAGCACATGGAGTTCGTGGTCATAGAAATAATGCCAAGGCCTCCCACAGTCTCCCTAGCACCATTTTTTCACTCCTCTAGAGCCTGGTCACACACTGGAGGCACTGGCAGATCTAATGGAAGAACATCCATCATGCAGGACATATATCATGCGCTCTAAGAAATTTAGCACAGAGTGATTTCTGCATGAAAATTAAGATGTTGACCACACAGGCACTTCAGGCATCACTTGTCCTAGGAGTTAAGAGGAGGGGAATAGCACATGCATGGATTTGAGATGTATTCAGCACAATAAGGAACTTGGCCTCAGTGCTGGTATGCAGTCTGTTCTTACACTCTTGTTTTTATCATATACACCAGCATTAACTGTACTGTATTTCAGGTGTATTCTAAATTTTTTTTTACAGTTCATTTTGACTTTTTGATTTTATTTTTATATTTTGCTGAGCTTGTTATTTAGCAAGGAGTTACAAGCTTCCATGCCTGAAGAAAGGAGAGGTCATACTCAGTAGCAGCATTTGGAAAGGCCAGGCTGAGGCAGAAAATATGGGGACCGCTTAAGTCACCCTGGGTATGATAGGCCTCATGTCCTGAAGCCCTGGCTTCAGACTGACTGTCCTGGACTGGAGATATTAGTCTGGGGGCTGGTCTGGGACATATCCCACAGGTGATTCATCCCAAACTCCCTAGAGAGGGTTTGTTACAGCAGGGAAAATATCAGAGGTTTCTTCCTCTTTCCACAGACTTTCAAACAGAAGAGGAGTTCTCCAGCCTTTTAATTTAACTACATTGTATTCCAAGTTAGTGCCTTCATTTTTCTAAGATGATTACTACATATGCTTATTGCATATTTTAACCCCACTACAACAATAAGATCTGAGCAAATACTTTGCAGTGAATAACTTGAAGAATTTAATCTCTGCTCTCATTCGTAATTTGTCTAGAAGCAGATAACAATGTTATTGAATCTGTTGAACATTCGGAATTATACCACCATTATTTTAGTGACTTAGTTTCAGGTCTACAGATTGTGTATGAATCTTCTATTGCAAATATAGGAAAAATACTAATTTTTAGCTGAAATATATATTTTTAGACTCAATGCAGATATTACATTATCTACATAAGTATTTAATATTTAAAGGCATCAATTTCTGCCAACATGTAAAGGTGATATAATATGACATTTTTATTTGTTTTCATTTGCCTTGAGTTCAGCATCAAAAAGAGCAGATAAAACATGACCAAAGTTAAAAACAGCTCCACCAGAACAAAATTTGTTCGCTGATGAACAAATCAGTATACTTTCTTACCTCTGACTCAAATTAACATTAACAGAATATATATACTCCACGTTTCCAGTACTGAAGAGGCAATAGCAACAGCCTAAGGGCTGGTATTCCTTTTTTTTTTTTTTCAATGCAAATACCAGATCTTGCAGGGTCTCTAAATTGTCATGTCTGTTGGATCCAAATCCAACTTCAAGTATACCTTGTGATATTCTGCTATGCTGACCTTGCTTGACCATAATGGCACAAGCTGTGGGTAGAGCAGAAATCTCTGTTCCGAACTTTCACTTGCCGAACATTAGGTTTCCACTAGTATTTCATCTCAGTAGCTCATTAATAAATAAATGTTTGTGAATAAACAAATACTAAAGTAGATGGGTATTATTTACTACATTTGTGATTCAAGATGAAAAATTTCCCTGATTTATGTTGACATGTAGTGGGAAGGGTTTTAGAAATTTGTCTCTTTATGTGGACATTAAATATAGGCACTGGGAAAACCCTTTTTGTATACACAAGGCTTGATCGCATGGTTAACATCTGGAATGTATTCATTTCTTCTATAAACTACATATGACTCCCTTTCTACTGCATTCCTCAAGCAGCAAGCAACATGGATGTATTAATATTAACATGCCTTTGATTCGCTTCTCGCATTTTACAGTCTACTGCCATATACCAACAGCATGTCATTCGGCATGATGTAACCAAGTCTGCCCCAGGAAATTCAGAGAGATTATTTTACTAGAAATTGGGCCTAAAAAGACCACAATTAATTTTATAGCATTAGTTAAGCTGAAAAATATGAAAAGAACTTTGGCTTTGCACTATCTTTCTACCTCTGCAGTGGTAGAAAGGGCAAAAAGCTCGCTGCAGCTGAGATTTCCCAAGATAAAAAGAAAAACCAAGATTTAGTAAACTGGATGCAGATAGCCTTATGCCTACCAGTTCCTCCTCTTGGACAGGGGTAGAAAGTAAGATAGCATGCAGGTGGAAGAAGCATTGCTCATGATGCCTTGCCTTGTCCACCCCTACCTTAGTGACAACACTTTTACACAGCCACCCCTGCTGCTTAGGTGTTGACAACACCCTTGGCATAGTTTTGCACTCTACTGACCAAGTACTTTCCTAGAAAAAGCTATTCAGGACAAAAACACAGGATGATCACCCTGTCTTATTCAGAGAGCTAAAGGGAAAGGCAGCCTTGGCTCTTGCCAGCAAGGCCAGGGCAGGGCTCCAACCCCTTGTGCTGGTATAGCTGTATCCTCAAATAGCTGTATCCTCAAATAGCTGCAGCACTTTACACAGTGGATATTTTAGCTTGTGTTTGCTCCAGGAGAGGGAAACACATCTCCACCCTCTGCCAAGTGTGATCTCATCATAGATATAGCTCTGACCATTGTTGTTGGTCCTCTCCACCATGACCTGTTATCCACTGCTTAATAATTGCTCTATATCTTTATCTATAGCCCAGTAGATGACCTCAGAGTTTGAAGTCAGGTGCTTGTTATGGCCGTGTATACTGAATACAGAGAACACCATGAATGCCTCAATTTCCAAGATTTTAAAGGTGATAAATACTGTAGAACAATATAAGCTTTGTAAGCTGTGTAAGAGACTGGGTACATTGAGGTTTCAGTAACAGGGTCAACAGATCTTTCCAACTGCTGAGACTGAGCAAAAGCAGATACTACATGATTGCTCCTAATGTTTAATTGAGAAACAATGTGTTGTTTTCATTGGTAATATGTTTGCTTCTGAGATACACCATCAAGGTGCATGGCATGGATTGAAACTGATTTTAGGTAGCTCCAACAAAAAGTCAAATTATGACGGCATTGAGTCTCACTTGCCTCTTCTAGAATGGAGTCATCTGGAACACTATGCTGACTCTGGGATAATACATTGCTAAAAAGATTGGAATAAATCTGAATGAAAGGTCAGAAGTCTAGGAAATATACTGGGAAAAGAAAGAATACATAAGTTGGAGTTATTTTGCTCAGAAAAGAAGGCAGAATGTGACATCTTCATCATTAAAGGCTTTTAAGAGTAGGCTGGAAAAAAAACATCTGTCAGAAGTGACATGGCTGTAGATAATCCTGTCATGTGTAGGGGAATAGATTGGATGACTTCCCAAGAGTTTTTTCAGCTTTAAGGTTCTATTATAGACCAGATCCACTGTCTTTTGGCAAGTGATACCTTGGGTGTGGGGAGAACCTGACAATATGTAGAAGCTTGCTGAGCCCCAAGCATTTTTACATTGCATAATGGGCCCTAAAACTGTCCTACTCTACATGACTGCCCTTGCTGAAAAAGGAAGGACAGTACAGCTGGGAGGAGGCTTTTCATACAGAGTAATTTATTTCAAAGTACAAAGAAAAATAGGATGGTAAAAATAACATTAAGAGACATCTTGATTTCTGGGAAAGTCAGCAAAGTACTTGAGTATCACTTTATGAGATAGTAGAGAATATTCAGAAGCTTTTTCTTACCTCTTGTCTTTAAAAATGTTTCCCTTGATTAGACAAGAGAATTTTGACCTATCACCTGTGATCTGAATTAGAGTAGAGCAGGTAATTATGTGAACACTTAACATAGCCCATATAAGGACATTATACCATTTTTTTCCATCATTTTATAACAAACATATAACAACAGTTTGTAAATTAAAACAAACAAACAAAAAAGTCTGTTGCATCGTTTTCATTTCTGTAATGGTATAGTACAGCTTTACTGACTTATAACATCTCATATGACAAGTTTCTCTTTTTTAAGCCATGTATTTTTAATCATCTAAGCAGTTTAGATATTTTTAAACAGCACCCTTGTTTCCCTATGTGATTATGCAGACAAACAAAATAAATGCCTAATTTGCCTGCTAATTTTTAACACTACATTATTACAAACAGCATTTCTGATTCAGTTTGAATACTGAATGTTTTTCATTTAGGACATAGCTATGGATACTGACATTTTCTCTCTCACACACACACAAACACAAATACTACCATACGGAGCACATTGCCAAGTGTGTATTCAAAGCTCTCAGCCTTCGTTATATGTCCATGTGCAGCATTGTGGGAGTTCTAACCAAACCAGAACAACAGCAGTGCCTGGTGCAGGCATCCCAGAGTCAAAACTCCTCTGGATGGAGGTAGTGCTATACAAAGTCAGCATGGGCTTCAAAAGTGGTGTGTTTGTGTCAACTGTACTTCAGAACAATTTTTAACCTGTCATTATATCTCAAAGCTTTCTGCCTCCGTGTAATACCTTGTTTGTCTGTTACTCCATTTATTACTCTTTTGATTTTTTAAAGCAAAACAAAACAAACAAAAAATGTGATATCAAATTCTTTCTTATTCTATACATTTGATTGAGAATCAGAGAAAAAAGAAGATTTTTAGCCAACTTGTCATCCTTCTAGCATTGTGCTAACCTTACACAAGGCAGAATTCCAATAATGATGAGTAAAAGTAAGAGATTTTTCTGGTAAATGTAAGTCTGCTGAGCACAATCACATTCTGGTTGCACTCCCAGTTCCCAAGCAGTGGAATGAGATGGCATACAAGCCAGAACATCTGCCCTTAGTCACTGAAGAATTATCAGATAATCTTCAGAGATCAGACGTGTTTGTTGCTCAGCTGCTTTTGCCACCAGAGCTCCTGGAATTGACCCCTGGTCTAATAAAAGCAGGGGGAGGGGATTACTTTAAATTTGAAATAAACCAAAAACAGGCTTCCTGTGACATTTAATTTGTAAGAATGCAGCAAAGACTCCAAGAAGTGCAAGCTGCATCACCACCCCACCACAAAATTAAAGCATTGTCGTTAACTATGCACAGAACCCACTGAACTCAAAGCTTTCCAAAAACAAACCATTCCTTTCTTAAGCAATCACTGCAAATTGCAAAAGCAACAAATGCTTTAGCCACAAATGAAGGAGCCACTGCCTGTCCACAAAGCTTCTTATGAAATTTCCCACTTCCTAAGGAAACCTACGAAGACATTTGCTAGTGTTTAATTGGTGAAAGATCTGTGCTTTCTAGGAGACACCAAAGTTCTCTTTTTCTGGACACAGCCATAGGTTGAAGATAATGAAGGAAAACCACATATTCCACCTGTCAGAAAGTTTGGGGTTTTTCTCCATAATAAAATCAGTGAGCAGCAGTGCCCTTGTAGAAGTAGAATTTAAAAGAGGATTAAAAAAAAAAAAAAAAAAGCATCATTCATTTTGGTTATTGATTAGAAAAGAGACACAGAGAATACAATAAAAAAAGTAGCACCACAGTAGCACCACAGAAAGGTGCCTGAAAGGAAACACACAAAATGCAGAGAGATTATGATGAAAAATCCTCACTACAACATAGGATTTATTTTCTGAAGGAAGAGATTGCCAGGGACAGACCTCATTAATGTGATGAGAGTCTTTCTAAGATAGATCTTGAAGAGGGATTTGTTCTCTCACTAAGTCAAAAAGCTACTATTCTGACTTTTCTGGATTATCCTTCCTCTGGTGTCAGGTTAAAAGAACAAAGATGCTGCAAACCCCCTGCTCAGTAAACTGACTTTTTGTGATTGGCTGCATTCTGGTAAAAACACATCACCCACCACCTTACAGGTGACCAGGGTTCCTGGGACTGATGCCAGCTCACAGGAGCTCTTCAAGGCTTGAGGACATGAAGGAATGCCTTCTCTATTTCCAGGCTGGCTTAGCAAAGTAAGATAGAAAACAGTTAGAACAGCAGAGTCTTGATCACTGCAGCACAGGCAAAAAAACTCTATCAGTCTCTAACTGTTTTCCTAAGGGAAGTTCATTACCAGTGACTTTCTCCTCTATGAAAAGTTTGCAGATATGAGTACAGGAGAACATTCGGTCATTTCTTGTACTTAACTCGAGAATGAAGTTCAAGCTATTAAAGCTCAGACATGAATGCTAAGCAGCTGAATGTGCATTTAGGGATCTGAGCACACAGTCTGTCTATAAATCTCTGCAAGGGTGCTGGGGAGCAGCATTTCATGGCTATAAAACACTTTCAAAGATAAAAGTGCCCACAAAGACATTTATTTGCACAGTGTTTTAGTGTAATTCTGGAGAATAGGAGGGTGTCGTGGTTTGAGAGCCCTAAAAATCCAATCCCGAGTTCAGGCCTCCCTCCCCAGTTTTAACCCGGTGTGAGATGGGTTTTCTCAGACAAAACACGAGACTCAAAATAGGGGGAAGGGAATATATTACAAGA
>JAWWLV010000088.1:122628204-122643743 GCA_035041135.1 Platyrinchus mystaceus
ACACTTTCAAAGATAAAAGTGCCCACAAAGACATTTATTTGCACAGTGTTTTAGTGTAATTCTGGAGAATAGGAGGGAAATTCAGAAACGGGAAAGGAGTGAGAAAATGGAGAGAAATGGAAGTAAAAGCAAAGATGGTGTTAAAAAAAAAGATATTAGAGAGAGAAGCAAAAAGGTGATAGGATGAAGTGCAAAAATTGATGTGAAAAGCCTTTCCAAAACAAGAGAGCAGTAAAACCAGAATCTAATGTGGAACAGATGAAGAACAAAAAGGAAAAAAGATTGGAAAAGGCAAAGAAAAAAAAAAATTGTGGAATAAAAATAGAGTTACAATATGGAGATGGAAAGTAAATAAACATGCATTGAAAGTAAGGAAAATGTTAGTGAGATATTGTTTCATGGTTTATTCCCCACAAAAAGGGTAAAGTTGTGTGAATTCAGGAATGTATGAATGATATATTCTGTATTTAGGGAGACAGTGGCCAAGATTCTGATTCAATACATAGCAGAGCTGTTAAATCACTTGGTTTTAAGGCATCAAACCAAGGAACAACATTTTCTTCAGCATACTTAGTGGCGGCAGCAGCGTCACTTCTTTTTCCAAAACACAGAAGTTGAGGCCACAGGCTCCCTAGTTTGGACCTGGAAGGGCTGTGTGTCTATCAAGTGCCTCGCTTAAAATATACTCTGGTCTCTCTAAAGTCCTGGTATGAGTGAACTGGATATTTATGCTCAAGACAAGAAGCATTATCCTTTTTTACCTCTGTCACAAGCTCCATGCATCAGTCTTTCTACATAATATTGCATTCTCCACTCCCACTAGAAAGAGGCAGCCCATTGAAACAATTCCAAGCAGCACTGTCAGGGTTATCGCTCTGCAGAGCTTGTGAAAGCAAGTCCTTCTCAAGAAGTATTAGATCCTTCCTGCCTGTGGGATTTTAAATCTGCTTCAGGATATTCCAGGGGGAACACAGCTCAAAGACTGATTATGGGTCCAAAGAGATCTGGCAAGTCTGCTCTGGGCCTTCAGCAAACCCTTCTGACTGCCTTGTGGAAACTCTAATGGATTTTTAATCTTTACCTCTGTCAGCACTAAAATCGCACCCACAGATTAAAAATAAAATTCTCAACCAGCTAAATTATATAGGTCTTTTGTTCAAATATACTTTCAAGATTTGCATAATTTAGTGCTGTGGTTGGTAATAAACATGGAGAAACAGGACTCCCTTTCAGAAACACCAAATCTTAATAAGGTGGTTATTCAAATGACTACTTTTGTTTATGGAAATATAGCATTTTAAAAATAGAAAGTGGTTTGGTGTTTTGATCTTCTGTTTAAAAGGAAAAAAGTGATTCAATAGAATTAGTAACACTTGCAGCATATCAACCAACTCTCTCATAGAAATGCAATTTAGCAAAACGTATGTGGTTGGAAAGTCAGGCCAGAATAACAACAGCTAACTTCAGATCCACCCAAGGCTTGTATGGGGGCCACACCAATTAGCATAATAGTTGTGTTTGTTGGGAAGTAAAGCCTTTGTGCTTGGGATGTTTCCCAATTAAAGAATTGTATTTGAAGTGGGATTTAATGTTAATGTTTCAATGCCAGAACATTTACTTGCTGTGTCTGCTTTCATTTCAAATGATGTTGAGGTTATATTTTCTGCTTCATACTGCTGTCATCAAGTCTCTCCAGTATTTTTATTTACTGCAAGGGAGTGACAGTGAAAGGGGAGTATAGTTTCCCAAAGTTTAACTCAAAATGAATGACCTAAATTGTGTAAGGCCCAAGTCATGAAGAATTTAGTGCGTAAAAACCCACCAACATTAATGGGAGAACTGAGAAGAGTGAAGAACTGAGTTCCTTCTAAACAAATTTTTCATATTAGCTATGCCATTAAAATCTTTCAAAAGAATACACATCAGATAAAAAGCAGTCTCTACTAGATCTGAATGGAAAAACCCATGAATAAAATAGCCATTAAATTTAATCTTCTTTTCTGTTTGCAGACCACCAGTGGGGCAAACATAGCTCCCTTGCACATAAGGATTTATCAAATCTACTGGACAAATATCTTTCTTAAGAATCTATGATATTTAAATGTTGGCTTTTCTTGGTTACATGTGACTGATAGCTAAATCATTAGCTGTTTTATTTTATTATTCCAGAAGCATGCTAGCCTGAAACTCCATATGAACTTAAAATGTTATTTCCATGAAAACATTCTTTTGACACAGAAGCTTTTTTGTCACAAAGATATTTTTCAGAAAAACACAACTGCCTGAATTATCAGAAAAATGAACCAAACTACAGAAGAAGTAAATTCATTGAAATCCAGATCCACTGAGATCTAAAATTAACCCTAATAGTGTTAAAAAAAGGATCACTACTGCTATGCAAACAAGTGAAGCAGAACAAAAGCTATCACTAGTTTCCAAAGCCACCTGAGATCAGAATATAGACAGCATGAAGCTTCCAAGTGATATTTAAAAATCAATATGAAATTTTATGGATAGATAATATGAGTTCAGGGAAATTAATAGATCAAATTTTGCTGTGTTGAGAAAATGCATGAAGTAACAGTACATTCTGAAGCTGCTGAAGATTCATCTGATAAGAAGGCAATTATTGGTTGTCCAGACATATATTAACACTCACATGTCCAAACATCCTCTCTTGCACTTTTCAGATCTGCTCTAACATTTAACTATCCTCAACAACTAGTACTGATTTAAGGTTTTGTATATCTCTGAGTTATACATGACAGTTTAATATTTATATTTACATGGTCCAGAAGAGACAGAATTGAGACAAACACAAACCCAAGACCTCCACCCCTGGGACTGATGCTATCTGAGAACTGCCAACTATGAAAGTGACAGAAGAGTGTTGACGGACCAGGGATAAGGTCCAATTAAAGGAATTTTGTCTTATATGGTTTCAGTTTTAGAAATTCTCTGGCTTTCCAGTACTGTAAATCAGCCAAACAGACACACTGGAAAGATATTATAAAATAGTTTTTAAAGTGCAGAAAAAGTTCTGCATGCTATCTTAATATATATAGTTTGACAGATCACGGGATTGATTCTACCTTTATTTACATCACTGTAACTTTGCTAATCTCGCTACAATTACTTCAAATACCCATTTTTAATGGAGAGTGGAATCTAGCTCTAAACCTATGTGTGATATAAGCTAAGTAAAATATATAAATCCAAACAGCTATTGGGCCTAACCGTGAGGTACCTGATTACACACAAGACATAACTGATTTATGAATGCTGAAATTAAACATGCAATGAAAGCAGTCTGAAATAATGTCAGAAAGACCTTTGTTGGAGTATATTTTCATCAAGAGAATTTGGAGAAAGAAATGATCAGCAACAACTGATTAGTTCATAAGTAACATAACAAAATAAGAGTATAATTCAACACATTCAAGTCAGTTTCTAAGTTTCTGAAGAATGTACCCTTCACTGCTTATTTCCTGAGGTGCCACAATATAATATACGCTGTCTGAATATGGGGAGCACCAATCCATTCACCGGTGATCTGAAAACCCAAAATTCTTGTCTGATATCCATTCTTAATCTAATTCTACAAATATATTTAAGAAACTGAATAACATTTACCTAAAAAAATAAACTGATATAAATTAATGACATCATCTCTTCATTGTAGAAGGAGCTGCAATTTTTAATTATGGCAATCTATCACAAATCAAAAGAGCTTAACTAGAAACAGCTAAAATGAACTAGGAAACAAAACATAGTCTCTCTACCATGAGGAAGGCCAAGGATTAGTAACTAGAAAAATAGGTGGTTGAGGCTCTGGGATAAATATAATTTGATTCTCAACAGAAAAGCAAGTGAAAGTTAGAATATTGGCTATCAGATATATAATTCCATATACATACATGTATGTAAATTCATATTCATGCACATAGATGCTTACATGTATACAAATTCATGTGTGCATGTGTATGTATGCATCTGTACTGAAGGATATATGAATAAATTCAAAGCTATGGAGAACCTCAGACTAATAAAATCTAAATGTCAAAATGAACAGTGAAACCTCTCAAAATAAACAATTTTCTAGAACTTTATAGTGGCAGATCCAAACTAATTGAAGATATTCCATACATAAGTTACTGGAAATCTGAAGCATACAAATGTGTAAACTTGCAAAAGAATTAAAGCTGAAAGACATAGTTGTATATTTTCCACTGCTCATATCCAGCTGTTCTATCTCAATGAATAAAATGTATTTCAAGCAATCCTTTCCTATTTGTTACTTTTTTCTGCTCTTCTTGCTAAGGAATATGTGTGTCAGCTTTGGTTGCTAATCCCACTGAACACTAACTTCTGTCTATTGAGTACATACAGAAGAGAGGGAAAGGAATCCCTATTTTCAGAATCTTTACTCCTGTTGCAGAATGCCAAACATACTGAGTCAAAACTTCACCCATGTTCTGGGGGCTTGACTGGATGATTTATCTTGTTTGTTTTTAAATGTTCCATATAATGAATGGTATTTCTGGAAAAACTGAACATTGCCTGGGACCACATTCACTTTTTCATGAATTCTCCAGTAACTGTAGATCGTACTCTAAGAGAAACGTTCTAAGGTCAGTGACCTTCCGACAGTTCCCTACTAGGGAGTCAAAAGGGTTAAGCTAGACCTAAATTCAAATAAAAACAAAATACTGCCCACAGATAGCTTTGAGCTTTCAATCGCTCACTTTGGAAATCTATTGTTACAGATTCTGGAAGAGTGGAGCCAAAAAAAGTAGGATTTGCCAAAATATTACTTTCCTTTTTTTGTTTTGTTTTCTGCACAATGTTTTTATCATGTTATCATTATTTTTGGTGTAGCAACCAAAGAATTGTGCTGTTTTGTGATAGGCACGACAGAGATAGGTAGAAAAATATCTTTGTCCCTAAGGTTTCAAAGCCTATCTATCAGACAGGATGCTGTAGGTGCAAGAGGCAGACAATGAAGTTCATGTTGTCTAGTAAAAGGAGAGAAATAAAAGAAATAAAAATAACATGGGTTGAGCAGAAAAGTTGACTGTTTTCTAAGCATACCATTGCCAAGTTGTGACTTGTAGGTGCAGCAGTGTAAAGGAGAGTTGTAAAAGAAGGATTAAACAGTACCACAGCAAACTATATGATCTTTTTACTTTAGTTTGGTTTTGGGACTAAATTCCTTGACAGTTTTTCATGAGTGAAAAATGGGTCAGTTCATCAGAAAAGAAGAATAAGACCTAATAGAAATGACCAACTTCTAGACTGGAACAAAGGGTAACTGTCATCTTGTCACCTTTCCCAGAATTTCCAATTTAAAAGCTGTACATTCTTAAGACTTCAGCTAAGCTAAACATATCACCTATCTGACTTGTGAGAATCCCTGTAAGTTAGGAATTTATGTGTATTAACAGAGCAACATCAGAAACCTGGAACTAATACAATGTAGAACTTCTACCACCAGAGTATTTCCAGATGGCAATTAGCACAAACCACTCAGACATCAGAGCAGGTATAAGAAAATTAGGTGAGAAAGCACAATGTGCATCTCTCATTAGCAATATTTCAGACTCAGGGAAAGATAGTCTTCATCAGCACTTGAAGAAAGGCTCAAAAAGTATTCAAGTTATGCATCAGGAACATTTTTTCCTATTATTCACAAGGAGCAATAAGTCTATTAAAAGTTAATGCAATGGGAAATTGGAAATTGTACAGCAACTTCTGTGTAGTGAAACTCATCTTTAAAAAGTTCTGAAGGTAAAGAGGAATAAATCTTCGTCGGAGTTGTGATGCCAGAAAACTAAGATCTGTGGCTTGTATAGCAGCCCGCAGTTGTTACAGGGATGGGCATTTGTTTGCAGAAGTGACATGAACGTCAGAATCAACTGAATGTCAGTGGTTGCGTTTCAGTTTGTTTACAGGAACGTAGCATAGGAACGATCCTTTTTCCTACAGTCTATCACTGTATAATTTCCTGCATGAACTGATACACCACTATCTCAAAACCTGCAAAGGTTTCACTCCCTGCTATTCTCATGGCTCCAGTAGTGCAGAAGAGAATGTAAACACAAAGCTTTCCTCTCCCCAAATTCTACTACAGAAGGGCAGATTCCCTTTTGAAATCTATAAAAAATGGCACTCTGGAGCCCTGAGACCGGAGGTGGCGTACAGTTACATCAGTAAACCTGCTTGAGGTTGTTAGACTACTAAAGCCTTGCATTTTTGTGGTGAAGCGTTTTCAGATACAGGCAGGATGAAATAGTCTCATGAGACAAGATTTAATATCTATGGTTTCACAAAAAATACCTAAATGAAGCCAAACTTCTGTACAGAAAAGGCCCCAACTGATGTTTCGCCAAACCAGGAAATGCCTGTAAAGAAACACACATGCACTAAAAACAGCATCCCCAGGGCTCTCAGCAAGAGCCAAGGTGGAGGCAGGATAGCACAGCCAGCTGCAAGCACACCCTAGAGTTGACCCACACCCTCAGAGGAATCTGCAAGGCAAGGGTTAAACACACTCCCAACAGCTAAAATGCAACCAACATAAGAGAAAAGCAATATTCATCTTGTGACCCTGTTACTCTCTGGTCAAAAAAACCAGAACTGTCTGTATTTTAAAAGAAAAGCCTCCACTGCTAGCCTAGGTTATCAATGTCTTAACTTAATTAGCTGAAGATCTGAACCTAACATGGGATTGAAGTTTGTATGGAAAAAATTACAAAAGCTCGTGGGACAGTCCTGGGGAGGATCTTATCAGGACCTTATGCGGAGCCACTCAACAACGTCCATGCTATCACCCCTCAAACACCAGCCACATACAGTCACCCACATGCTGCACGTGGGACCTGGGGCACAAGAGCCAAGGTGTCCTTCCCACAGCTGTTCAACAGGCTGTCCTTGGGGCTCCTGCTACCACTCCCTAGGATTGGCTCAGCTTTCTTATTTTTTGGCCCCAGAAGCATCCTAATTCTTCTAAAATCTTCAGTGTACTTCCCCATTTGCTACAGTGGCATCTGCTGGCAAGGGCACAGCAAAAGCTGTTGGGCTAAGCAGATAGGTTTAATTATGACCCAAGGTGTGCAGTATTTCATTTCTCTCTCACCCTCTCTTTGGGCCTAATATAACACATTATACAGAATACAAGGAGGCTTGTTAGATTACTGTTGGAAGATGCAAGAATTGGTTAATTTTGCACCATTTCTCTCTGTCATTATAATCTTGCCACAAGAATGGCTACATTCTGTGAAATGTTCTGTTCTCAGTGCATTCATTGTCATGTGAATGAGCTATCACAGAATCTTAATGCTTGAGATGTTTTATTCTTACATTCATGACATTTGTATTTCAGTGACAAAAGCTTCAGCAAGAAAAGGGAATGGAAGAAATTTAATCCAGTCTCTTGATAATTTTTAAATTCTAATTTTATGGTCTTTTCTTTTCTAGATGCTACAGCGCAGTTTCCTTCATATGT
Source organism: Platyrinchus mystaceus (assembly GCA_035041135.1). Taxonomy (NCBI): domain Eukaryota; kingdom Metazoa; phylum Chordata; class Aves; order Passeriformes; family Tyrannidae; genus Platyrinchus; species Platyrinchus mystaceus. The sequence goes on from JAWWLV010000088.1 coordinate 122,635,709, forward strand.
AAGAAGTCTGTATTTAGAGTGAGAATGAACTGATGAAATCAAACCTCTGGGATGTTTGTATTTTAATGGTTTCTGCATTAAAGACACTGTATCAGTGCAAATTGCTGATAGTTAGAAAAGGTGAAAACCAAGAAATACTTGCTAGTCATTTTTTGCCTCTTAAGAGTATATGTATTCTGTGAAAGTTCTGATGAGATGGAACTTCTATTACACCAGTATATAATAAAAGATCAATTATTTTCCGACACTGATATCAACCACTGGGATAGTTGAAAATAATACCAGAGGTAATCAGGCTAGGAAGAGCATCACGAATCATTCTCAATGTGCAGCAATGTGACATTTAGGATGCTCTTCTGCTTTGCTGATTTCAGTGGCAAAAATTACCACTGATTTTAATGGAACCAGGTTCAGTACCTCAGCCCAAAATCTTCTACCAGTTTAAGTCTTTTTGTCAAGCCACTCTGAAATGGCTCCTTAAGAAACAGTTTAGAGACAATACAGCTCTCTTTTCCCCCACCATCTCAAATGTTTTTAAGCTTACCTTGCTGATTCTGCTGTTCCAGTAAAATATTACATTTAGCAGGCAATATTTTAAGACTTGCCCAGTACCCATATCAAGGGGTAAATTATTATGGCAGAGCAAACAAAACATTCAGATCAGCAGGAGGAGGAAGAGATTCTGGTTTGGGTTTTTTCCCAGCCATGGGTGCAAAATAATTGTTTTTCAATGATCTTTCCTATAGCGTGACCATAAAAAGGTGTCTGAACTGTCAAAATGGTATTCAGATGGCTGACTGTCAAAGACCTGCTACAGCATCACAACTGCAAATTTTAATTGCATTCAGACATCATACTGGAAAGCCATGAGTGCTTTTTCTCCCTTCCCCTCCCTCTTACATACACGTTCTTTCAAATTGTAAGCTTACATACTTACATATATTTTCACTGATTCAAAATTGTATAACATTTTCATTTCTTTCTAATTCTCCCTTTTTAAATAAATGTTTGCAGATTCCACTTTTGATATCAGAAATGCAAGGCCTCATTATTTCTTTATATCCAGAGGTTACAGAGTTTTAATGTTAAAATGTAATCCTTTAGATAGTTTCATTTGCCTAGCCTAACCTCTATGATCAAATAAGTACCTTTTTTAACTTTTCAAAATACTAGGATCTCAGGACCCATGCATTCTCTTAATCATTGCTCAATTTCTTTTATCCATGTTCCTTTTTTCCCTACACTCATAACAAGACTGCAGCTCAGACCTGCAAGATCTGAACTGTAGTCCATATTTTTAAAGTCATGGTTCTGTAGATAATATATTTTTTTGATTTTAGTTCACAGGTAACCTGCTTAAAGACATCTAGATAGGTACTTGAAATTCTTAGATAAAATGTTCAAGTAGTTGATTTTAACTTGCAATAACAAAGAATTCAGAAAAGAAAATCCATAGGGAGCAAGCTAACAAGTACATGGTTATACTTTTCTACCTATTTTAGAGGGATTTATTTTACTGGGAATCTCCCTGTTTTCATACACTGTTTTTTTTGTTTCAGTTTTCCTTTGACATTTTTATTTATAATGAAAAAAATAAAACAGAGACTTATGCTAACTAGAGAAAAGCCACTGTTTTGGGTTTTTCTACTCTGAATATTAAACCTGACTACCATAATCTATACTGGGGAGAAAAGCTGAATATTCCTACTGTGAATGCACCTAATCTGTACTGACAACCTTCATATTCCTCATTACTAAAATTAAGTTTTAAAGGGAAAAAATAACTGAACAAGGTCTGGTGTTTTTTTCATGGCCTTACACAGAGACAGCTTTCAAAACAGTGATAGGATTTGATCATGCAAATTCCCCATATTTAAATATTTTGCTACAGCAGTATCAGCAATCTGCGATGGAGTAGCATACTATAGAGGTCCACAGACCCCAAATCTACCTCAATGTGCTACAGTGATAAGAGATAACAGAGGAAAAAAGTTTTGCCTTCGTTATATGGCACCTTGTAAAGACAAGGAAAAAAAAAAAAAGCTTTCATTTTGAATGGAACACTTTCTGTTCAAGGCTTAGGAAGAACAGCATGAAAAGGTTCCCCCTGCCTCCCCCTTTCCCTGGTCAGCAAGCCTTATGTAAGAAACACATTACAAAATCTGAGTGCCATGCAAGTTTACTTCTAGTTATGGGCTATTCTGGGGTTTACCCGAGAAATGAGGTGGTAAACTGACTGCTTAAAGAGAAGCTTGAAATCGTGTGCCAGCCTCTGGTTTTCGTTCTCTTTCAGCTTGGCAGTAATCACTGGATGCTACTCCAGATAGTCTAAATAGACAATATGGGAGTGCAGGGCAGATCATAAACTTGGGATTGGGCAACTTTTGTTGAAAATGAATTCAGTATGAACACTGGATTTTTTCAGGGGTGAATTTGGGAGAGGAAAAAAGTGCAAGGAATACATTTTAGGACAACCTATAAATTTCTTATGCCTTTTCTTGGGGCTCATTCAACCATTTTTTAATTCCATGTTGCTATTAACTTAGTCTTATTTAACTTGGGAATGACCTGTAGAATTGCACAGTAGCTGCCATTAAACCATATTATAGTTTTCTAAGTGCATGGGTATTTTTTTTTCTAAACAAGCTAAGCATAACGTGACTACTCCACATAACCTTACTAAGAAAATATTCTGCTAAAAATCAATGTACATGATAGAGAAATCTGAACATCTTTTCAATTACAAGAGTATTCATCTTGATTCCTTTCAAAGCTCTCTTTTTTTCTCTGTCTTGTCATATAACTTTATTCATTACCTATACGAGTGTCTACCTTTTCTAAACTTAAGAGTCAGTACATACTGCAAGGTAAACAATATTGCAAGTCAGTCTCCTTCAGATGATAGAGCTATTTTAAAACATAATTTAAAAAAAAATATTCTTGGATTATTTTACTTACTGTCTCTGAGCCTTTCATGTGCATTCAATCTCTGTTTTCAAGTTTTCTTCTATATTCATGAAGGCCAGAAACTCAATTTTATTTTTAAATGAAAGCTAAGATTATCAGATGATAATTGATTCCAAGGACTACACTTCAAGTAAAATACCAGTATCATGAGACTTCTGATAAAATCTCTGAAGTCAGCAACAACTGAAGAGTCAGGCAGAGAGTATCACTTTTTTAATCTCATTATATATATTTTTAAAAATCAGCACCACAAGTAATAACAAATATTTCTCCGTGATCTTCTTATGTATTCAGTTAAACTAACAATACCTCCATCTGGTGACTACCTCCATCTGTGTCTCCCAACCTATTAACACCTCAACAATATGCAAGAAGGCAGATGTCCTTGATTTATAGGCATAGTACACAGAACACAGGCTCCAGCTATGTACACAACAGTGAAATACAAATGATAATAATAATACTCCTACCAAAAGACTGAGAGGTTAATTTTTTTTTCCAAACACAAGGAAATCTTTGCATAAAAGCCAGTAAAATTACAATTTAATGTACTATCCATGTATACTAAAATAATGCAGAAAAAAAGAGTTATCAGTTAAATACCAGTGCAGAGTTGATGCAATATGGTTCCAATCTTTGGTCCAATTTCTCCCAAATGTTCTTTCCTTTGTTGGCTTCTGAAGAACCTTCAAATATCTAAAAAGATAATCTCATACATCAGCTTCCTAAGGTTTAGAAAGCAAATTTTCTTCAATGTTATAAGCAACTAGGGGACAATGTTTTGCTTCTTCAACTTGTATTGAGCTTTACTGGGAACTGAGAGTACTTCTCACTTTACTATACCTGAAACAAAGGAGGCCAGAGGAAGGGAAGAAGAAAGAAGGCAACCAAAGAGCAATTAAAAACGTGATGTAAAGGAAAAAAAAAAAAAAACAACACAAAAAAAAAGCCAACAGCAAAACCAAAAAGGCACCAAAAAAGCCCCAACCAACAAACCAAAAAAAAAACAACCAAACCAAACCAAACCAAAGACAGAAAAGCTAAAGTAAGTAAAAACAGGAAAATAGGAAAAAAAAAATAGAAAAAAAAAAGAAACTAGGAATGAAGCAAAGGACACAAGAAAAAAAGCAAAAGTAAGGTAGAGGCCCCAGGATTCCCTGAAAAAAAAAAAAGGGATGGAACAAAAAAGTCTGAAAACCAAAAGCAAGCAGAGAAGAGGGTGACAGAGAACACTTAGGGCAAAACCATAAACACTAGAATAATAATGGTGATAAATAACTTTTTTTTCTACTTTTAATTTCAGAGAATTTATTATGAATAGCATATTCCGCAATGATGTAGTGATAAATATCAAAGGTTAAACCTCTTTTGGAAGAAAACTAAAATGTGAGTCAATTCCTTTGTTCAAGACCAGATGGTAAGAGCAAGTATACTATGTTGTCCAAATAAGAACTGCATCAGGTCTTTATCTTTCTACTGCTATCATAAGAATTCATAATTTTAATTCAAATTAATACATACCATCCAGTATGTGTTTTAGTGGAGACTGGTTTAACTCATGATAGCAATTTTTGGGTTCATGGTGGGACATTTACTATTCTTATTTTTTTCCATGTACTTGCTTTTCTTTCACACCAGCAAAATCCAGGCCTCTCTGACTGATTTGGATAGCTTTCACAGTCACAGTCCTATCGGGAGAGCTTGCACAGTACTGTCCCAGAAAAGTAGGTAAGCAAGACACAAACCATACCAGGGGTAGTGGGACACTAAGGCGTAAACCTTGCTAAAGCAAAGGCCCAGCTAGAGGTTGTGTGGGTTTTCTCACAGGGCTCTGAGAGAGCCATACCTTCATTTTATCAGAGAATAAGCATGTGCTTCTCTTCCTTCTTCTTGCTTTAATGTTGTATACATTGCCTACTTCACTCTCCAGAAACACTGCTTTGCCAGTAAGGTCAGACTTCGAGAACTCATATAAATGAGTTCATGCTTGAGCAACTTGATTAATTTATATGATGAAATGATGAGCTTGGTAGATTAGAGGAGAGCAGTGGATATTGTCTACCTGAACTTTAGTAAGGCTTTCAAACTGCCATAAGATTCTCAGAGACAATCTGATGAAGTATGAGGTGGATGAGCAGAGAGTGAGGTAGATTGAAAACTGGCTGAATATCCAGATCCAAGAAGCAGTGGCACAAAGTTCAGTTGCAGGCCAGTAAATAGCAGTGTAATCTGGAGTCAATACTGTGTCCAATCCTGTTCAGCACCTTCAGTAATAACTGAGAGGATGTGTCAGTGTATCCTCAGCAAGTTCATTGATGACACAAACTTGTAAGGAAAGGTCAATATGCCAAAGGATTGTGCTGCCATCCAGAAGGACCTAAAAAGTCTGGAGAAATGGGCTGACAGGAACGTCATGAAGTTCAGGATGAGAAAATGCGAAGTCTTGCACCTGTGAAGGAACAGATCCAGGCACCAGTACATGCTGGGGGCCACACAGTTGGAAAGCAGTTTAAAAAGAAAAAGGACCCTGAGCGTCGTGGTGGACACCAAGTTGAACATGAGCCGGCATTGTGAGTGCTACCCTGGAGTGCATTAGACAAAGCGTTGCCTGAAGCTCAAGAGAAGTGACCCTTCCTCCTCTCCAGTCCCCGGTGAGGCCACACCTGGAGTCCCGCATCCAATTCTGGGCTTCTCAGCACAAGACACACATGGACATACTGGACATGCTGGACATATTGGCCCTTCCAGCTAAGGACCATCAAGATGATTATGTGACTGAAGCATCTCTCCATTTAGGAAAGGCTAAGACAGCTGGAACTGTTCTGCTTGGAGAAGAGAAGGCTCACTGAAACATGCAAGATTCCCTCTGAACACCAGGAAACAGTTTTTTACTGTAAGGGTAACAACAATTGCACACAACATCCAGATGTTGTGGAGTCTCCCTCCTTGGAGATATTCAAAAGCTATCTGAACATGGTCCTGGGCAATAAGCTGTAGGTGACACTGTTTGAGCAGGGTAGTTGGACTAGGTGATCTCCAGGGGTCCCTTCCTACTTCAACCACTTTGTGATTGTGGGATTCTGTGAAAATATGTTTTCCATTTTTCCTTTTTCCCCCAACTTTCTTCCTTAGCGGTGAGAAATACCCTTTTTACCTTACCTGCACTGACCTTTGCTATGGCCTCCAAATTACTATCCAAGTTTGCACTTTCAGGTAAGAAAACACTCCAAAGAAAACAGCTATTTACAAAAGTTAGCTTTCAGAGACAAGTGATTTAATTCTGATTCTCATTTATTCTTTTATTCTAATTCCAAAAGACTTGGGACCTCCCAAAGGAAAGCTACTTCAGGAGCCAATCGGCTTTCATATCTTCCTCTTCTTTGCCTATCTTCTGACTCAGGATATGTGTCCATCTAGGCCGTTGTAGTCCCAAATGGCTTTAGTGACACTGTGCACTAGTCCTGTTTTACCCATATGAATCAGATTTCAGGACAGTAAACATCCCAGGTATGGGGCCTGTGTTTTTCAGCACAGACTGATTTAGGACAATGGGTCCTCCATCCTGTTTAATTAAAATAATTTGTAACATTATAAACAGTTGTGTCGGTGTGTTTTTCTCTAAATTAATGTTGTCCAAACTGCAAAATACTGTAAAATTACTATTTTCTGAAGAAAGAATAAAGCTAGTGATCTTGTATGCTAAAAGCACATAGTTTATATAGGGCCCTTGGGCCCTCCGTTTCATGATGCTAAAACTATATTTTAAATACAAGTTGTCTCTCTTACATATGTTTTAATTTAAAGCTGGAAGGTATGGGATATGACCTTGTGTCCGTTCCAACAGTAAAATGTTCCTAAACCAAAAGGCCAGCCAATTAACAAATTCCTTAATAAAATTATTTTTGGTGAAACTAAGTCAACCATGGAGACAGGATGCAAAAATCTGCCTATTAGACTACAAAAATTAAAAGCAATACTTGAAAAACCATAATAAGAATTAAAAAAAAAATATTAAAGTGGTAAATTGTGAAGTTTCATCTCTCCTTGCCACAAAACACAGAACCCACTTTATACCAATTTCTGCTAGTTTCTGTCTTATTTAGACAATTGCCATTGCCCTCATACTAAAAATTCTGTATTTCAATATTTTAAAGAGTGACTGCTGCTGACTTGCACCCTCCCCCATTCTTTCCTAGGGAGCTTTGAAAGGTGGTCTGCTTTGACATATGCATCGTTAGACAGAAGAGGGGAAGGAAGGTATCAATATCAGAAATGAGCAATAGCAGGAAAAGAGTGTGGCAGGAAAAGAAAACATTAGAAACAGTTTGGTGTCCTGAAGTAAAAAAAAAAAAAAATAATAATAAGAGCCAAGTTGGGCTAACAGAATCCTATCTAGAGAAACAGAGAGGAAAACTATGATAAATTAACTCACTGGCCAGTTTTATCAAAGAAATAAAATGAGAAAGACTACTTATAGAGACTTTGATGAGAGTACCTAATGTAAGAATTCTGGGTCTGAGATTTAATTATCTTGCCTATCTTTTGGCTATTACTGTAGAAATAAAGTGCAGTTCAGGGACAGGTAACATTATAGTAAAAAAAGACATATCCAGATTTTATCCAGCTTCTCATAAAAGTCTTCCTCAGAACGGAATGTAGCATTTCTATTTTTAAGAGAAATGGTAACTCTTGGGAAGTAAATAAAATGTTATCATCAGACTCATATTTAGGGTAGAAACCCAAGGTCCACTCTCAGCTACAAAGCAATCATACTTGCTTCAGGCAGAAGTTGTCCACAGACTACTTCATTTAGGACCCCACTACCTTTGTTTAGTAGTCAAAGGATTTCCACAAATGTCCAGGATTCAGTTCATATTGCTTCTAGAGACATCAATAATACAATTGCCATTAATTTTAAAGACAGAAAAGCTAAATCAATGCTACAAGCTATTGAAAATCTTCTCCTAAAGGTTTTATATGACATTGTCCTTCCACTTAAATTATACCAGGCATCACAAGAATCTCAGGTTGCATTCCATAATTTGTTTGATGCAGTGGTTACTCTGTT
>JAWWLV010000088.1:122643843-122699755 GCA_035041135.1 Platyrinchus mystaceus
CCACTTAAATTATACCAGGCATCACAAGAATCTCAGGTTGCATTCCATAATTTGTTTGATGCAGTGGTTACTCTGTTTATTTAAAAATAAAAGCAAAATTCCCAAATGAAATAAAAAGCTTAACTGGTTCTTTAGCTTTAATTGCATTCTTCTTAGGACGTCAAATCCTGTTGTTTGAAGTTCCACAGGATCAATGGGCAGTATTTTGCTAACTTTTTTTTTTATTCCAGTCTGCTTGGGTTTTCACTCACAAAATTTCACTTCCAGGTTCAACCTCACTTAAAAGTTCAGGGTGAATTTCAGCCAAGTCCGCTAACTGTGATCTGGTTTATGTTAAAGTCAGCCCATAAACTCCTCAAAACTGGTCCGGGATTCTTTTGAAACTGGGCTTAAGGTCTGTGTAAAAGCAAACTCAAGAAAATGTTTTGATGAGCTTAGGTTCAATATTTCAAAGTCTATAAGGAAACCTGAAACAAACCAAATTCCAATTTGTTTGGAGCTTCATACTAAAAGCGTTGTATCATTCTGTCAAACTGACATTTTACCACAACTTTCACAGTGAAAGATTTTTCTTCCCATAATTTCTCCAAAACCCCTTGTCTGCTGGAAAGAGTAATGCATTGCCATGGATACAGATTACAGTGTGGAGTATGAAGGAGAGATTGGAGGTTATAGTGTATACAGACATTTCTTTGGAGTTAGCATAGAAACATTAATTTCAAGAAGATGAGCTAAAACAAATTGCATTTCTGTTTGTGTGTCTTTGATAGTGCCACTTCTTTTCTGGAAAGCAAAGTGAAAAGCTTCACACATATACTTGATTTAGTTTGGAGAAAGAGTAGTTTAAATCAGTCATTTGATTGTCAATATTTTTCCTTTCATCTGGACAGGAAGAAAACTGTTGACTATCTTGTCCACTATTGAAACAGTCAGGTTTTCACATCTCTGCTTCGTCCATGACTGAGAGCAAATATGCTCATGTGCTTTGGTGTTTTAAAAACAGAGCCAATCCTGGCTTCACCATTACCATATGCAACAGTGAAATATAAGCCAAGGGCAATCTGGAGAGTACAAAGACAAGCAGTGACAGACTTTCCAGAGAAACAGCTAGGCCCTCTTCTAAAGGACCTGGCTCTTCCAAAGATATGGACAAATAACAGGAGAATCAGAAGTGTTTTTTTCTGGACTAACAATTTCCAATAAGATCCCTCAAGACATTTTATTAAAACAGCTTCATGGAATAATTCTGAGTAAAATCATTAGGAATGAAAATGATAAAATTCTACCAAAGTTATCCAGAAAGCCTTTTCTACTTGGAAAGATAAAATTTCAAAATTACCTTATTTTGATACACTTGAATTAATTAAATTTAATTGTATAGGAGTCACAAATGTATTTTTCTGCTATCCCTTCTAAACTAGTTCAACCCTATTAAATATAATTTTTTACTCTTTCTATAGGACTGATGTTAAAGTGATCACTGAAAGGGGTGGTGTACTGTCCAGAGAAAGGACAAGAATCATGTTATTCATTCTACCACTGGTAAACATTTACATTAAAATATTTGCACACCTGAGGATATTTCATCTTTATAGTTGTGGTACAGCTGTTTTTGTTAGCGATGCTACAATATCCTTCCCAAAAGGAGAAGCCAATTAATATCCATAAAAAGCCCAACTGTGCTCTCATTCCAGCCAGTGACAAGGACTGCCCTCATCTTCTTGACAGCAGAAACTGTCCCAGAATAATTTGCAGCAAATGAGGTGACCAAAAATAGAAGGGTTAACAGGTTTATTTTAGAATTAACTTTTACTTAGGTGAAGATTAACATGTCAATCTGAATACTAAGTAGAGGTCAGTGCTAAAAGACCATCACACTAATCATGGGAATGTGTTGGAGCAGACACTGATGTGTTGCAGCAAATGTTTCTGGAGGGAAGCAAAGCAAGATTTCTCCCCAGCTGTTGGCCCAGGGCAGCTCCCAAGCCCTGTAGCTGCATTGCCAGCACTTTTCCTCCCAGGCTTTCCCTCCCAATTGCAGCCTTCTCACAAGCTGCTTTCTGTCCTGTAAAAGCATCCTGGATTTCACCAACAGCAAAGTTCTGCCACCATCCTCATGAGAGCCAAGGTTCCTGCTCTCCGTTAAAGAAAAATAACCAGGTTCCAAGCATCATTAGGAAATAGAAGATAATAGTGTCAAAAAAATAGAAGACAGTGTCTTTTCTTGGGCTCTAATCTCCTGCATTTTATTTAAGCAAGAAAAGTCATGTAAGGTAAATCCTTAGCATTATCATTCTTAAAAATTGAGGAGCACTTACTGAGTGCAGAATATGAGACAGCAGGGCCAGGGCCCAAATGAACAACACATTGAAATGAGGAAGAGGAGGATTCCCTAACCCTGAAAACAAACAGCTCTATTGCAAGGCAAAACACTTCTACTTTTGCTTTAAAGAGCAGCCCTTAAAGCTGCATTTTTAAGGGACACAATATACTTTGATAATGGGAATTAATTTTCTGCTACTTACACAACACAGCAGACCTGAATTTTTCTCAGCACATCAGCTTCTTCCTCATGATTCAGACAGCTGTAACATGCAGTCCATACACTGATCAGCAGTTTCCCAACCAAAATTATGTATAAGGTGGAAAGCTTGGATGGGTGATACTCCTAGATCCTAAAAGTTTGGAAGGCAGGGCATCATTTGTGGCCAAATCAGACTCCTGAGCCTCAAATCTCTTCAGGTCAAAAGACAGAGACTTATTCTACAGTTTTGTAGAATGTTTCACTGTATCTCCTGCAGCCCCTCAGTCACCCCTTTAGCATTTGAAACTTCTACAAAGAGAGAAAGAAAGAGGTGAAGGGAGAAATATTTAAGTCAAGAACGGTACAGAGGATCCAGGGAATTAAAGCCCTGTCAGGCTGACCTCAGAGCCAGGGAAGATCATGGAGCAGATCATCTTGAGTGCCACCAAATGTCATATCAGGGAATCAGGCTCAGCCAGCCTGGGTTTTTAAAAGGTAGGTCCTGCTTCCAACATGAAGGCAAGGCGACTTGTTTAGTGGATGAGGGAAATGCTATGGATATTGTCTATCTGAACTTTACTAAAGCCTCTGACACCATTCCCCACAGCACTCTCCTGGAGAAACTGGCTGCTCACGGCTGGAAGGGTGCACTGTTTGCTGGGTGAAAAACTGGATGGATGGCTGGGCCCAAAGAGTGGTGGTGAATGGAGTCACATCCAGCTGGTGACCTGTCACAAGTGGTTTTCCCACGGCTTAGGTTTGTTTAATATCTTTATCAACGATCAGGACAAGGGGATCAAGGGCACCCTCAGTCAGTTTCCAGATCACACCAAGTTGAGTGGGAATATTGGTCTGCTGGAGGGCAGGACGGCTCTGCAGAGGGACCTGGACAGGCTGGATTGATGGGCTGAGGCCAATTGTATGAGGTTCAACAAGGCCAAGTGCCAGGAGCTGCAACACATGGTTCCCAACAACCCAATGCAACACTACAGAGTGTCTGGAAAGCTGCCCAGCAGCATAGAACCTGGGGGTGATGATTGAAAGCAGCTGAACATGACCCAGCAATATGCCCAGGTGACCAAGAAGGCCAATGGCATTTTGGCCTCTATCAGGCATAGTGTGGCCAGCAGGACCAGGACAGTGATCATTCCCTGTACTCAGCACTAGTGAGGCTGCACCTCAAGTGCTGGGTCCAGTTTTGGGCCCCTCACTACAAGAAAGACATAGGGGTGCTGAAGGATGTCCAGAAAAGGGCAGCAGAGCTGGTGATGGGACTGGAACACAAGTCCTACGAGGAGCAGCTGAGGGAGCTGGGATTGTTTAGCTTGGAAAAAACATCTTTTCAGAGGAGACCTTATCACTCTTTACCACTACCTGAAATGAGGTTGTAGCAAGGTGGGGGTTGGTCTCTTCTCAAAAGTAACAATCAATAGGACAAGAGGATAGGCCTCAGATTGCACCGGAGGAGGTTTAGATTGGATATTAGGAATACTTTCTTCATAGAAAGGGTTGTCAAGCATTGGTTCAGGTTGCTCAGGGAAGCGGTAGAGCCACCAACCCTGGAGGTATTTGAAAGATGTGTAGATATAGCATTTAGGGACATGGTTTGGTGGTGGACTTTGCAGTTTTAGGTTAATGGTTGGAGTCAATAATCTTAAAGGTCCTATCCAATGTAAGTGGTTCTATGATTCTAAGTGGAGCAATGAAACTTGAAATATATACAAATCTGCAAATTACCCACACAGAGGTGTGATATCAGAAATACATAACGTTTCCCTTGACACTCAAACTGCCTGCCCTAAGTTGGCTGTGTTGTTGTAAGGTATTTATCACTGGAAAACCCTATGGAACATTTTCACTTTCATAAATATGCACACTTATTCTGATGTGCCTTAAAATTGTAAAAGGGAAAAAAAGAGAAATGCTGTTAGTATCACACCAGTTCATTTTCATCTTTAAAAATCAGCAAGATTAAAACCTATCCCTTTATCCTGGGATAATTTATTGGTGTTATTTTTATCTCTGGAGAACAAAGGACTCCTAGTCTGTATGCTGCAAAACAGAGGCACATGATAAGGATAAAAAAGCAGGACCACTGTAAGGTAGTCACTAGAATTGAGAACAGCAGAATATTCATTTAAAGAAATCTCTTTCATTCACAATTCCCTAGTATATAGAGCAGAAGTTTGGAGGTTCTTTTGTGAGACTCTTAGCTTTAAATAGATTTACAAAGTTTACACAGCTCACTAAGGCTTGGGGATCCTCCAAAGCTGCAGGTTTCTTCTGACTGCTAGAGACAGGTTTTAATGAAACTTGCTGAAAGACACAGATATGGAGGCTGACAACCACCAAGAGGCAAAAGGATAGAAAGCAGAACATGCATCTGCAAACAGTCATGCCTCCAGAAACACGGACACATAGCACAAGAGCAGCTATATTGATTATCAGATAGCATTTGACACTGTTAACAGATAAGCTCTTAGGCCAAAGTTGTTGGTTATCACGTATGTATCACTACACACTACTTTAGCTTTAATAGTCACTCTGACAGAGAGATGGAGTGAGGCAGACAAACAGGTGATTTTAGAAGACACAGGGAAAGGTTCTAACCTCTAACACAGTTGACAACTTTGTTCAAGTCTTTCTTGAAAAAAAAAAAAAACCACAGAAACCCCAAACAACTATGAAACCTAACAACACATCCCTCATAGAAAATTACTGAGTCCAAAATAAAATCCTTTTGAATGAGCAGTGGAGGTTGCCACAGCATATACTAAGGGAAATAAGAAAGCAATTAAGACAACTCTGTTAAGGATTTTTAACTTGTCAGCAATACATGCCTTTTGTTCTTCAATCTTTTAGGTTAATAAAATCAAGGCTAGTTTCCTTAGAGATGCTGAAGCTATTAGATATCAGTAAAACTTAATGTACCACAGGGACCCTGTAAAAAAAATACACTTAATTGAGTGTTCAGAGCCAGAGCCACCCATTGTAAGCATATTCTGGCAATTGAGATGTTATTGTTGTCAAGGCTCTGCCATATGATGATATAAATGCATCTTTTCTGAATGAGAGCACTGAGTACATGGGTGAAAAGATGGCTGTATTCCTTAAAAAGGGGTCTGAAGCTCTTCTTTTGCATTTTGTCATTGCCATCCATAAGAACCAGTAGTGCCATTAATGAGATTAAATTTCTAACGAATTTGTAAGTAAATCTGGAAAAAAACCAACTTTTTAAAATGAGAGATATTCAGCATTTCCTAGTCTAAATTTGCATTTCTAGTAACGTCTCTTCTAAATGGTAAAGTTATTATCAGTCTTTCAGTACTGTGTTCAGTCCTTGTGAAGAAACAAAGACACTCCGCTCCTTTCCTTCTTACTTCATTTCTCCTCTCTGGATGAATGATGTATGAGCTTTTCCAAATGCTTTCAGCATATGAGGGCTCTATTTAGCTACACACTGGAAGTGTTAGGAATGAATGAAGACAAAGAACCCAAACAGCAGCACTAACAGTAATTCAGACTCTGATTACTGATCCAAATTAGACTGGACAAACCAAGAAAGGCAGGGGTTTGATATGGGTTCTTTCAAATAATAGTGAGCTACAATAAAATCCATATTTATCTGATGTATTCTGTGATCTACAGTCAGAGTCTTGATTTTCAGTACACAGAACAAAACCTGATACAAAGCTAAACTCCTCATGTTTTGTTCCAGGTTATTGATCTTTACTCAAAAACTTCTAACACTAAGTAGGGGCACATGAACTGGAGGAAACATTTCCCTCAGGGGACTTTTGTCCAAAGCTGCAGTTCTCACATAAGGGTTTTTATCAAGCATATACACCTTCTCCCTTAGGGACTGAAAGTGCAGCCTCAAATCTCTTCAGGCTGGAAATCTCACCTTGCTAAAGAAAAGGTTTTGGATAACTAACAGGGCACTGAAAGCCTGCCTCACCCCTCCCCCCCCAGGTGAATATAGACCCCAAAAAAATATTCACAAGCTTCCCTGTATATTTTTCTTTAGGAAAGAAAAAAGAACTGTTTTAGTGCTCACAGTCATTTTCAGAGAAAGGGAAAAGAAAGTTTTTTAGGCAGCAGACATGAACAGGTTACTGTACTACTAATATTTTTCAAAGTCATGCTGATAGAAAATGAAGCCATTAAAGAATTAATGGATGGTAGGACAATCAAAGTCAACACAGTTTTATGAAAAGCAGATCATGTCAAAGAAATATGATTTTTTTTTAACCTAATTTATAGTGTGCTTCCCTTTTATAAGGAAAAAAATACCTTTCGCCCCACCACTACTTTAGCATTGATCACACCTCCATTAACACTACACATTCTTAAAACTATTTATAAGACTCCACAGGGTGTTTCCATCCTTTCCAGTCATCTTATACCTCGTAGTTGTATTTACATTCATGCAAAGTCCTTTCATCCAAACTCCTCATCAGCTCTTCCTTATACTGCTCCTTCTGGAAAGGTGTCTGTTCCAGCATGAATGCCTTATTATGCCTAACTAATAACCTCCCCACCATTCCCTGGGGATAGAAACACACACACACACCCACACACACACACACACCCACCCCCAACACACAATAGCCCAACATCGTACATATGAGCGTAGGCTTCAGGGGTTTTTGAGCTTCCCTCTGAACAGCAAACATTACAACTCTTTACATAAAATGTTACACTAGGCTAGCTTCCAAACAGAAGAATGCTAGAGACTAGTTTGGATGTGTGAAAGCTTGATTTTTTTGCTAATATCCTGTGGAATCTTGGTCAAATCCTGTATCTTCTGTGTGCCTCAAGATACACAAATGAAGTGTGGAGAACTGCAGATGCAAAAGGGCATTTTGCATTGTTTGAGGTACAGAAAAGTACATGATAGAAAATAAAGCCTATAAATAAAAACTACATATTAGGCTTCAAAATAAGATATGTTGGAACAGTTAGGGGTCAGCATTGAAATAAATTTGGCTGTAGGCATTTCAATTTGAAAAGAAGATATGTTGAGGTGGTTAGGGGAAACTGATTAGTCATTTATATTCATTGGTAGAGAACGCTAGCATGAAGGGACATCTAGAAAAGGAGATACAGTTAGCTCACGTGTAGCTATTAATGAAAAAGGTGTTTTTCACTGAGAAGTCAAATTGGAGTCTGCATCAAGATTCTTCTCTCTGCCCTACCCACTGCTTAACAAGAAATACCACCTTTTTGCATCTATCACCTCCCCAACCTGATTACCACTAGCCATGCATCTTAATCCCCATATGACAGAAAACATCTTCAGATTTTGGGGAACTGTCTATAAAAATACAGGGGGGATAGAAAAAACCTTATTCTCTGGACTGGCAAGATTTTGCTGATTGAGATTAGATGTATTCCAAAAGAGAGTTTGATTCCTTCTTGTGTAAAGTTTTTCTCGAAAGCCCCACAATACACCCAAACAGCCTGAAAGATCCCTGTTTCAGGACATAGCCCGTTCCTTAACCTGGACACCCAATGCGTTTTTGTTAGACACTGCAGAGAGATAATCTGCCATGTCAGACAGCAAAACCCTGTCTCATCTCTGAGTGGAGCACAGTTCAGAGAGAAGAGTGACTTCAGACATAAGAACATTACTGTCCTTATGCCACTTGGAAGTATCTGTGGTTTGTTGTGATAATCCAAGTTTTTTGCTAACATGCCCAGAGGCCAAGGAGCAACATGCAGACTTGCACCAGTGCATACGCACTGAACTTCCCCAACCCAGCCTGGTGGCAGCAGCATAAGTGTCTCAACAGCTGCTTGCCTGGCAGGCCCCAAAGGGTGAAATTAAAGACCCTCTTTAAAGTTTCCCATTTTTTCAAAATGCAGGACTTAAAAGTTGTGCATTTTTACAGAACATCTGCCATCTGGGCTGTGATGCAGAGTGAGTTGAAGTCATGCATCCTTATGACTTGAGCTAGGCTTTTCAGATCAGAACAGACATTGACTCCTATTTCTTCTAAGGATAAAGCATGGAAAATGACACATAAACTGAAAGAATTTGTAGACAGTAGCAAAACTGAGAATTTGTATCATAGCACTGTGCTTCTGCTTCTGCTTTGTAAATTATGTACGGGGCCTCACATTGTTCACAGAAGGTCCAAAAGCAGAGTTTAGGGGAAAGGAAGGAGTATATATGGCTTTGCCCACTTTGGCCAAATGCAAGGAATTGAGGTATTTGTTTTGTTTAATTATCAAAATCTTAACAGACCAGTACATAAAGGGATTTTCTACCCCCTCTGTTTTAATAGCTAGCTCCCCTATTCTGTCATTAGTATGACACAGTGTGCTGAAACAGCTTTGCAGTCAAGAGTACGACAGAAGGATCCTTCTGTTATCTAGCAATGAATTACTGAAACATAAAGATTCGCATTATTAAATTTTCACAGAATGAGCCTGTGGATAATACAGAACTAAAGGAAGCTTAGCAGGATCCAGGGATAGCATCCAAAGTTCCCTCCTGTGAGGCAGAGAAATTTCTCAGTATTTTTCTCCCAAGTTTCATCAAACGTACTTCTTGCTAATAACAGACTCTTACCTGTGTCTAGAGGTTATTTTAAGCCCAGCATTTAGATATTTTCTCTCTTCTGCTGATGGTCACAGGCAGAACAAGATATTGACATGTGAGATCAGTAGAAAAAAAATGGCCAAGTCCTCTGTTTTCCTACCTACATCTGAAGGCCTTGGTGTCTGTCTGTTTTATAACAAAGAAGGATAACTGGTCATTGGTTATACAGCTTGTCTGAGGAGTGCCTTGATTAGGTCAAGTTGCATGTTCGTTTTAGACCTGGAAATGCAGTTCTGGTTTTTGGAGGAAAGCATGCTTTCCAGTGATAATGTTTGCCTGCTGTTGAATTAACGTAATCTTGAAAAATAATCTGTGTATAGAATTTCTGAGACAAAAATGTTTTTCTAGGTTTTTATCCTATGGAGAGGGAATAAATATTTAAGTGAGTCAGACTTACCAGTTATTAATGAGACACCCAACAAATATTCATTTTGCTGGCCACCTTTGCAAGGGTTAATCACACATTTCCATAACCTGCTTACATAGCTCTTCCCTATATACCATGGATGACTCTGGAAGGTCAGGCTTACAGTATCCTGTATGCTCAGACTCTAAAGCCCTGCAAAACACACATGACTCACATCTAATTGTTAGCATTTATCATTTTTATATTCCAAGTATACTCAATAAAATGGGATTTACTCTGTTGATGCGACAGTTGAAATATTTTTTGCTTAGATGTAAGCAAGAGGTTATGATCGCTCAGTTTTCTCATTGGTACAGGCACAGTTTCAAGTATAGAGGTGTTACAAGGGAATAGATGATAGAAGTCTTTTGAACAATAACTTTGTATGCATAATATATATAGAACTGTATACACACACATATGCCCTCTTGAATTCTAATATGAAAATGCAGTCACATCTTATACAAACTTGCTCTAAAAAATGAGATGGAAATGTTCGCCTAATGATAACCTTGTGAGAGAGTTGCAGCTCAAATTTGCTCACTAGTTTAGTAAGACAAAAAAGAGTTCTCTGGGCTAATTGTCTAACAGTTAATCAGTTGATTTCAACTAAAAGATAATGAAAGCAAAAGAGATCAAGAATTATTATAATAAATATAGCTACCTAAAGACATGAGAAACTATATCAAAATGACTGGAAAAATAGGAGAGAATGGACATGATCTGTTCCATTCATTATACTACAATTAGTTATACACATCCTGCATCCAATTCTTATAAATGTATTATAACTTTTGAAATAAAAAATGCTCAGCATTAAATGCAGGAGGTGTAGTCCAAACTCACAACCATTATATTCTGAGATGTGTTTCCTATAGATTGCTAATATCCCTTAGCTTTTAAAGACTAATTAGCACAAATTCTAGATCATTGAGGGCTGAACTAGTTCCCTTCATTTTTTTTTAAAAAACAGAAAATTAACAATATGTATTTGTGTATGTCTTTACCCTGTCTTCTGTGAGTTGGTTAAACAGAGAATCACTGAATAAGCTCACATTCATTTGAAAGTTTTATGTCTGGGCTCTCAGAGGCCAGGGCCTTGTACAAGTTGCATCCATATTGCCTTTTGGGCAGAGCTCGAATCTCAGTCATTCCCACCAGGTATATGCAGTTTTTAACTCACAACAACAGTTGAACACACTCCAAATAGCACAAGAGAAAATGTGCAGAGACTGCAGCCTATGTAGTTCTTACAGTCAGGATACCAGCTAGCAGCACACTACAGACATACATGCTATAAATGCAACCTTTCATTATATGCATATATGTATGTATTAACTAAGCAAAAAAAACTTCAAACAAACAAAAACCAAATATTCGTCACCTCAGATTTGTCCTTCACAGCAGCTCCTGCAGTACAGTATATACACACAAAGGCTTTGGCATGACATCTGCCTCATCCCTGAATAAACATGGCTGTGAACACATGTGCTCTTTCTGCTTCTGTATTTGTATTAGAGCAATGTATTCACCTATAAAAGTTGTGTGACCATTAAAATACAGTTTGCTTCAAGATTTCCCTGTTTAAGGAAGAAATTTACCAGGAGGAAGAAAAAAAAAATTAGTTATTGTACATTCAGGAACAGGAAAAGAAAAGGCTACCATTTATTTTATGCGCAATGATTTCTCAAAAAAAGTATAAAATGCCTGACTCTACAAAGACCAGTGTGAAAGTGGCAGGAAAAATGGTGCATTCCTTCAGCTATTTCTAACAAAGATCTTGTTCCTAGGAAGAAAACTGTAAAATACATAGATACAATAGATACTTGCACTCATGTGCAGCTCCTACTGAAATAAACACAATTTGAAGAAGATTCTTTTTATCCTAAGAACTGAAATCTCCCACCCTGCTATGTCCCCTTATTTTCTTCACATTAATAGAGAAAAAGTTCTGGGCAAGCAGATACCCTCCCTTATATGTAGTTTTATTACAACACATCCCACAATTCAAACTGGACATATTAGACTATGTGCTATGCCAAATCAAGTTTTTGTTGGTGTTTTTTTTGTTTGTTTTTTTTTCCATGGAGAAATAGGCAAGTTCCAGGGCTGAGCACAAATCACTTTCTGCAAGTACTCACCAGGCTGTCCCCAGTGCTTGCTTACATTTGGCCAGAGAGATTACAGGAGTCTTTTGGTTGCCTGGATGGATGAGCATCCAGTTTAAGATAAACACTTGCACATTTGAATTTTCATGCAGTAATACTTGCCAATATAACGGCAGTTTCGCTTTCCACAAATACACAAACCTGCTTGATTGTAAAATACTCATGAAACTGTGTGTATTTGAAGACAAGTGCAATTAAATATGAAGGCAAACCTGCTGCAGAGTATTCGCAATATCTGTTCACCTCAATTATTTTCTGCAGTAAAGGACCTTGTGTGCCTGTGAGCCTATGGAAAAATGCTATTTTTATATTAATGTTATGTGAAATGAAGTAGAATCATCAACTTCATTTGAGAAAAAATGAGAGAGGCAACTGTAGCTGATCAGTAGCAAAAAGTCTCTCAGCCCCAAATTAAAAAGGCCAGTAGATAAAATTGTTTCAGCCTATTAGGTTTCTATACTTCTTTTTTTTCCTTTTTCCCCTCCGATCAGCTTTCTCCTTTTCAGGGCCCAGTAATGGGTTAATTATATGTAACACATGTTCTTGTAATCAGTGAAGTTTGTTTTCATCTAGGTGCTCTTTTAAGAAGAACTTGCTTGTCTTCTCTGGTGTTGAAGCAGTAAGGAATTTAATTGGGAGCCAGAAACATTGTTACTGAAATATTCGAAACCTGAAGCAGATAGTTCCCAAATGTGTGACTTAGGACAACTGAACTAACTTAGCACAGACTCAGGTCCTCTGGGATGACCTATTCCCTCCCAAAGCTTTAAAATTGAGAGAGTCACCAGCTCTGCTCCTCATTATTGTTGTCTCAGCTTACTGCCCTAAAGAGAGGGGTAGTGGGAGGATGAGAGAGGTGCTAATCCACAGAGAAAAATACAAAAAGATTTACACCAGAGCTGAGCAAATATGGGTAAAGGAATGAATCCAACGTCTTTTTGAGCAAAATGCTCTGTAAGTAATTTGCTTGATAAAACACAGCTCACATTTGGGCGGGGAGCTATGTTAGCAGACAGAGTGGAAATAGCATTAAACCTCCTTTAAGATGGTTTGCATAATGTCAAATAGGTTAAAGAAACCCTGCTTCCTAAATTAAAGCCATATTACTCTTAACGGAAAAATTTACTTTGGACAATAGTAGTGGAAAGAATGACTAAATAATATAACTGTAATTAATTATTCGCACATGAACAGCATATAATGTTTGTGATTGCCCACAGTGTGTAATGTACATAGGGAAGTAGTTGATATGTGCTTTTGTATTGTCTGGGCCACCGAACAGTGACAAACCAGGGAGGAAAGGGGAAGCACATGTTCAGGGTTTATGCATATAGGAAGGCCCATTGCAGCTTTGAACAGATCTCCAGGAACATGTATTTCAAGTCAAGAATTCTTCAAGAATAACTGCTGAGTTCCCCCCTCCAAACCTGTCCCCCAGCAGCTTCTCCCCCCTCCAGGGGAAAAAGAAAAAATCCAATTCCATAGTGT
The DNA here is from genome assembly GCA_035041135.1 of Platyrinchus mystaceus. Taxonomy (NCBI): domain Eukaryota; kingdom Metazoa; phylum Chordata; class Aves; order Passeriformes; family Tyrannidae; genus Platyrinchus; species Platyrinchus mystaceus. The sequence continues at coordinate 122,657,037 of JAWWLV010000088.1, forward strand.
GGTTATCTTCAGGGCACCTTACACAGAACAAAAACCCCTAACTGGAACCAGGACCTGGACCTGCCTTTGAGGAGAAAGCAAAGATTTCCAAGTGCCGGTCTTCCTCTCTTGATCTTATACACTTCTGTTGTTAGTGAAAACTGTAAAACAGTATTTACAAGCTTCTGCACAGCATGAGGCTGCCCGTATGAAGCACGGCAGAGGAAGGCTGGTTCTCTATACAACAGTGCAACCTAGTGGCTCTCAATAAAAGCTCTGCCGTTCAGCCACAAAGCTGTTGGGCATCTTTTGCTGATATGTTAGTATTCGAAAAACAGTACTTGCATCAAACGGTCTTGCTTTACAAGTCATTTGGTTACATAGTTAGGACAGACACGGGAAAGAGGTCTCTTCAATAGCATCCCAGAAATTCAAAAATGTTGGCATAACACAAGCAATGAACTTTGGGACGGTAAATGGTAGGTTAGCATTGAGTTGCGCCTTGTAGGCTATTCCTCAAGTTGTGTAATTTATGCAACTGGTTTTGATGAAAGTAATGTGATTATTCATGTGTGTAAGGATTTGTGTCTTGCTTAAAGGTTACTGGACCAGCCAGAAATTCTTCAGAAAGCTGTCATCAATACCAAAGCAGGGTTACTGACAGGTTTGAAGTCATCTGCTCTAAGAAGGACAGGTATTTATTGCAAACTGGTGTTAAGTTTGCCCACATTGTTTGGAGGATTTCAGATTTGAAGGATACAGAACGCTGCAAGGAGTGCAGTAATGGCAAATAGGGCAGTGTTGTAAATTCCATTAAAAAGAAAACATTGTCTAAATAAAAGCTTGATCCAAAGCCCATTTAAAAGTCATTGCAGGGAGGGTGCTTTAAACGTTCTGATCTGCCCATTAGAGAAAAGCGGGGGGGGGGGAAAGAGCCTCATTTAGTGCTGACACAATGTTTTCAATTCAGACCATTTGTAATAAGATGCTCTTTAGCCAAATCATTTAAGTCATTTGGAAATCATTTAGAATTCTCTTTCAGAGCAATTAGTAAAAGGCTAAAAGCCTCAAATGGTTCGTTGTAGTGGTTTCATAATTATTATTTTAAACCAAAAAGTATCACCTTAAAGCAGAAAAAGAAAACTATCCATTGCAACTGAAAGTATCTGTGCATTCTGGAGATCTGAGGGATAGAGAAAAGGTGACCTTTTCCAGATCTATGCATTCCATATAACAATCTTTTCCTGCCTCCCGAAGAACACACTGGGGAGGAAATCATTCACTATACTTGTTTATATGAGATGTTATAGTAAGAATTAAATGTAATTTAGTGGGACAATAAAATCTTCTCAAGTACTGATATTCGACACAGTATTGTTGTGTTTGGGGTGGATTTGGGGATGATTAAATGAGTAAATCACACAGATTTGAAACATTTTTTTTCACCTCCTCAGATGGCATCTTGATCGTGCATGCACTGTGAACACCAAAAGCCTATAGGTCAGACCTGAAATTATAGCTAAAACTCAGGTCCTGAGGTACATGGACTGTTTATATCAATGAAAATTTATGATCTCTATACCTTAAATCCCCGGCCTCTCTTTTACATTGACTTCTTTACTATTTGCTGCTTTATTTTATGGTGATCCCTTGCCCTCTATAAATATATCACAGTTATTTAACCCTAGATCCCAACCATAGCTTTCAGTATTTCAGGAGGGATCTATTTGTTACATAGTCTGCTACTGGGGGTTTTATAATCCTATATATTAGCAGCTATTATTTCACTGAAGTTAAAAATTTTCAACTATTTTCATCTTGTCATTTAACTTGATGCTATTTGGTATTACAGCTAAGAACAGAAAAGTGTCTGCTGTTTTTCTAAGATTATATTGAGGTAAAAATCTTCTTTAATCTCCTGCAGTGATTGAGTTATTTTCCATTAAATATTTATCAGTGGAAAAATGAATAAATTTAACTGTAATAAATTATAGTTTGGTAGACTTAATTGCCTATTGTTATTTAAAAAAAAATCAGCCTTATAAAAATCTGACCTAATCCTAGAAACATGCCATGGAGTAATTAAAGTTTTCTGTGGGGATAGACTGCAATAATTATCTTGTTTTGACTGAGCTTCTTATTATTATTTTAGCTTGAAAAATAAAACTGAAAAACAGGAAAGCCATATAGATTCGCAAAAGCTATTGTCTGATGTTAAAATTGTTAAGAAAATATGAGTCAGTATTATGCAAATTCTGACCTAATCCCAGTAACATATTGGAAGGTAATTGTATTTTTCTTTAAAAGGGGACAGACCCTACAATAATTATGCCTTGTTAGTGTCCGCATTGCTATATTTTTGATTTATGTATTTTTGTGGGAGCTGACAGATAAGCAAGAAAAATTGACATATTATAAACTAATAAAAATAAATAATATCTGAATCTGCCTAGCAGCAATGCACATTGGGAAGCTAAATCAATGCATTAATCACACAAATTTTGAGTAAAGTATAGTTTGTGCTAAATGAAAAACTGACCTATAACAAACAGAGCTAAATATTGAAATCTTAGCACAACTTGTATTTGGACTTGCCTTAATTCCTGAGGTCAAACAACATAAGAATTTGATCTATTCTATTTTTCTGATTATCCTGCGCAATATTGCAGGACAAATTTGTGCCCTGCTCATGTTTCTTATGATTTTAATAACCTTCCACCTGTTAGAGCTGTCTTGTTCCCCAAGGAAAGAAAGAATCACCTTTAAAAGAAAAATTTGGTTAGCATCTCTCTCTCTCTCTTTGTCTCTGTGTGTGTGTGTTAGCATAGCATTTATTTTAGGGCACTTCTTTACTAAAATGCTCTTGCTTTTCTGTGGGAAAGCATTGCCTGTTAAGTGCCAGAATGAAAAAAAAAAAAAAAAAAAAAAAAAACACAAAAAAAACCCCACCACAAACATAATTTTGGTATCCAGTAACCACTGGCTCTGGGAGTTCTGCTCTAATGCACCAGTGTTGTGGACAAATTGAAAATGTAAATATTACAGAAGTGAGCTTAGGGTTGTGCAGAATCTTACAACTGATATTGTCTAACACAACTGGTAGGAAACTGATGAACTGTTCACAGTATCATGCCTTGCTTCAGGCTTCTGCCCCTATAATCTCATTGTACTGACATGTGTATTGACTGGCAGGGCCGAATCCAGATGTGCTAATAATGGCACCAAATGTGCCTGGGTCTGAATTTTTCTGAGTGATTGCAATTTAAATATAAAAAAATTATCAAACTATTGTGAACACAGGATATGGAGATCTCATTGTCTTCTCTCACGCTGTCTGCAAATACCACTGCATATCATCCTGCTCTGGCATTTCCAGAGTACTCTGTTGCATTAAGGGCTTTAAAGCAAGGATTGCACAAGATTGGTGGAAAAAAAAGAGAAAAGAAGGTCTGGAAAACTACTCAGCTAAAAGACAATTCCCTCTGCAGCTTCCCAACTACCAGGTAAAGTCCATTCTTTGCAGGCTCACAGGCTGCATGTCTGCCCCACTTACTCGGTCTGGGAGCGCTGTGCAGCATGAGGAGCCCAGCGGTGTGATACCTGTCCTGCTCCTGGTAGCCAGCTGAGCAGAGCGTGAGCTGAGGCTGCCCACAACCTCAGTAGGTGACACCTTCCAAGAACAACAACCTCAACTTCAATTGGCATGTAATACCCATGTTCATGGTGTATCACAGAACCATGGAAACACAGAATAGTTCAGATTGGAAAAAAAACCTCCAGGATCATTGTGTCCAACAATTAACACAGTACCATCATGTTTTCCACTAAACCATATCCCCTAGTGTCACATCCACATGCTTTGTGAACTTCTCTTGATAGCCCCTTGAGGGCTGCTTTGTGCCTGCTGTTGCCATGCAAATGCATTTTATTTAATGTGTCATTTCAATGAAAGAACTGAGGGAGATCAAATGACAGTGCCAAGTGATGAGTTCAAAATAAAAGATAAAAAAAGAGCAGTATATATAAAAATAAATACAAAGGAAGTGGTTTTTCACACAAAAGCATTTAGCACCACCCATGAGTCAGATTCAGGGGTGAAAGCCATCCAGTTGGCCCTAGATATTGGTGGCAAAGAGCACTCAAAATCTACATTAATTCAAAAGGTAACCAGACAATTTTTTGCAGAAAAAGATATTAAATGCCATTAAAAAATACTGTAAATGCATATATAAGCTATATGAACATACAACCATTTGCACTCAGATATATTATATGTACCTGAATACACATTTGGCAAAAGCAATTCTTCTCAAGAAGGTATTTCAAATCCTTCCCTGACTGTTATTTCCCAATGGCTACCATTGCCTCAACAACATACTTGGTATATGAATATGAGATCTAAGTATTTGGCTCTCACAGCAACAATGCAGGCATGAAGTTCAGATTAAGGACTACATGCCTCTTTTGATTATATCCCTGAGATTATGGTGCACTCGTAATTTCCACCATGTTACTAAAGGAACATCCTGTTTCAGGGTCTTTCATCACTCACACTGCAGAGTAAATCAGGGAGAGTTAGGTCATGTAAGACAAGAACTGTTCCTAAAATATCCAGTACAGTTTTTCTTCTGTATTTCTGCAAAGAACAGCTGAAATAATATAATTGATTTCATTAAGTTAATCTACTCAGGAATCTCATAAAAATATACTAACAAAGGTCACATAGTACCTCCATCCAAATGATACAGCCTGTACCTATAGAATCACAATTATCTTGTATTTTTCTATCATTTAAACACATGAAACCACCAGTGCCAAGATGCATTTCTTCCAAGAGAAGGGAGGTAGGTAATCATGAGTCTCAGTGGGAAAGCCTGGAAGAAGCATCTACAGGGGAGCCCAGTTTTGGAGCCCATTGACTTCCCCATTTGAATTGTGAACTTGGTCTGGTGGAAAGGACAGGAAGCAGGGCAGCCCCTTCATCCAGTTTTGTACCATGAGCAGAGGAGCAGTAGGAGCTGTGCTTTCCCAGATGGACATGGGACTTGGAGCCTAGCAGCAGTTTGAGACAGGAGGAAGAACAAGAACTTCTGATGGAGGGAGTCCTGGCAGAGGTCTGAGTAGGGTAGTTCTCTGTGAGAAGAGGTGCTGGAGAAATAAATTTCAATTAACAGTAACAGTTCTAACAGCTGGTTCTACCAAGTGGAATGAAGCACCTCCCGTGTAGCCCTCCAAGTAAAGATTAACACAGATTTGAACAATAAATATTAACATAAAGCTTATATAATTTTAAGATTAGTAAACCAACACCAAATACATTATGCAATTAACTGCTAACTTATTAGCTCTGGCACTGCTCAAATAGCTCTCTGTCCCAGATACATACAAGGTAGCAACCATTCTGCCAGGATGATAGGGCTGTAATGCTTGTATTTAGGAGCCCACAGTGAGGAAAAATGTGCACAGTGTGGCAGAACAAGCAGACCCACATTCCTGACTCTAGAAACTTGCAAACTTCATGTTACTTATCTAAATGTATAAAAATGCTTCCACAAAGCCATGGGCCATTAGAAACCAATGTTTCTCAAAAGCAAAGCATCGTAAGACAGTTTTAATAAATATCTCTATTAACTAATAAAAGAGCAGCATTTTGACACAAGAATATCGTACATAATCTGAGAAGATTCTGGCATGGAGCTGTTTATAGCAAAGCATTAAGTTCAGCTATAACAGCAGCTGACTTGTTCTCTGGAAATTCTATTCCCTGAAAGGCAGCATTACAATTAAAGAGTGAAGAGTATTTCAGCTGACATAGCATTCCTGCTATAGGCACAGTCAATCAAGAGAAAGGCCAAAGCAACAGTCAGATAAAAGACTAATAAAGCTACGAATGACAATAAAAGTCCACTGAAAGCTTTATTAGACTGGTGAAAACCCAGCTCAGAACATAAAACAGCCCTTACGCAGAGTAACCCCCAAACCTTTTACCACAGCTTGCAATAGATGTCACACTGTGCTGGTGAGGGCCCTGAAAAGCATAACAGACACCAAAAAATTAAGGCCCAATCAGAACCGCAAATAGACTGCTATGCTGAGTAAGTTGCTTTATTGTATATTCTGTGATAGAGGTTGGACTCCTCCTGAACTCCCTGGGAACAGCAATTCCTTTAGCTACCTTTTCTAATCTGTAGATCTCAAATTACTTTGAAAGAAATGAAATGTCCCATTTTTCATTTTCCAGAAGGGTAAGCTGAGGCATGTTTTAACACTTCATTATAAATTTCTCTTAAGTAACTTAACCCTTCCCAGATTATGGGAAGATGTTGTGTGGCCTAAGCAAATCCATGTACATATAATTTTGTATATATTTCTGGACATCCCACAGGTTTTAAGATGCAAATTCTTATGGTCAGGACATTCATATGTTGGTAGCTTTGTTTCAGCAAAATAGGTATGCTACTTTCTTGTTAATAATAAGTGTATTTTTTTAAAGAAAAACATGATATGAAATTCCAAATTCGTCCTTATAGATATAATGGTCCTCAAAAATATCTTCTGAGAAACTGGCACACAGGAGTGTATCATTCTTTCACTTAGTAAAGTACAGCTTTAGTAAATATTAAAAAATTCTGCAAGATTAATACTCTGCCAAGTTGAATTTGTTTTGTGTTATTAGAAGCAGTCCTGGTAGAATGAACACTGCCATTTTCAACAATATTTGGAGGCAACAGAATAAGTGAACATGTGAAAGCTAAACCACAACGCAGCAAAGTGTACAGTCTTTCTGCACCAAAAAGGTGAATGTCAGGATGGTGGTGTAACCAGATAATTCAGGAACTCTGGTAAAAGGATAAAAGACTGGGAGACTGGCACTCATGCTAATAGACAAAAGTAACTGGGGCTCCCATGTTTTGCACTGTACATATGCTTAATGCATACACGCTTAGAGCAGTGAGGCATTTAAGCATCCTTTGAGCACTTCTGTCCAATCAGAACTGGGGAAAGGTTGCCTTCTTTGCAAGAATAATTCACAGCAAGAACTGCTCCTAGAAGGCATCATGTGTGAGATTTCACCAGATTTCTTTCCCACACCACAGTACCTCCTCCAGCAATACCATAACAGGGTGTGAAGCCTGACACAGCCCCCCTCTGTACCCTTAGTTTCATCTGACCCTGATCTTGGCTGCCAATACAACCTCACATTTTTCATATTATGAATTAATCACCCCACAAAAAAATCATAATTTTTTTCTCAGCATGAGAGAAATATCACAATGAACCCAGGCAAAACATCAGCCTAAATAGGTAGCACAGATATGGTCAATTTAGTCTAGTGGGAACTAAGGCTCAGCCTATCAGGCTGTCTTTGGATCCATACTCGGCAAAAAAAATTGGCAATAGGCAGTGATCCTTGAACCATTTTGGTTTGGTTTTTGGGGATTTTTTTTTTAGGTCCTCATATTTGTACAACAGATTCAGTGGTTTCCACGAAGCTCCTAAGAAGAAGCTTACTTGCTATCAGGTGAACTCTATGTTAGGTCTAGCCCTTCAGCTTAATATTCCCATTAAGGTGTCAGTTACAGGGATAAAGCTGCCCATTAGTATTGCACAACTATGCTAAAGAACTAAGGTCTTAAGGCCCACTGTGCACGGGACACAGAGCCCAAATAGTTTGCAATCTAAATTAACAGAGTCCGCAAAAAATAATAGAAGGAACACAGAAAGATGAATGGACATGCAGAGGGTACACAAAGAAGAGGTTGGGCTAAGATTAACACGCAAGGCTCTTGGTGCTCATCTTTCCCTAATTTCAATTAATTATATTTTACTAATTCCGCAAAAGAAAAATATGAAAAACATTGTTAGAAGTGATGGAGTTACTATCTTTGGAGATATTCAAAACCTGTCTGGACATATTTCTGGGCAACAAGCTAAAGGTGGCCCTGCTTGAGCAGGGGGTTTGGTCAAATGTCCCATCCAACCTCAACTATGCTATGCTTCTGTGAACTTTCAGAACTCATTTTGTTTTTGAAAATTAGTAGTTTTTGCCCAGGTTTAAGCCAGTAAACAAATCTCCATATTTCCACTATCTGAAATTACATATGGATGCATAGTTACATATATAATGTATTTTTTATATATTTAGCAATTTCAATAAAAAAGCTTTTAGGAATTCTCTTAGCAGGTTCCCCCTTTTTAGATTTAATATTGTTGCAAGCAAAGGAAACATCTGACTTTGGAATTATATCAACACAAAGCAGTTACTTTTGGCTTCTAAATATGATAGGATCATATAAAACATCTGCAAGTCATTGGTTGGAGCACAGATTAGAAGGAAAAATTTCTAGGATATTATGCATATGTACAATTCATTAGACCTTAAGTCCAATTTAAGCAGCATGCAGTCCATGTACATTGGCTTATAATGAGTTACTTTAATGCACAAACAAGGTGAACACTGTTCAGACTAATACCTGTAGAACTTGCTTCAGTTGGCACCTGCTAAGCACTACACATTCTGAAAACATTCTGAAAACATTATTCCAAATGCTTCAGGAACTTCTGAACACCTTTTAAAGATGCAGGTGTTTTAAAATTATGTATAAATTCTTCAAAAGATCAATTAAATTCCCCAGACTTTATGTAGCTTTTTAGATTTGGGGGCAGGGGTGTCGGAGGGGTGTTAAATAGCAAGAGTCTGGAGATAGTCTGTTTATTTATGACACAATCAATTAGTGCTTATTCTTTTTGCACAAGGAATTATTGTTTCCAGTTCAAACAAGAAAAAAAACATTAAGAATATCTTTAAATATTTCTTAACATATTAGAATATGAAACGGGCAGCTAAGGGAAGAATGCCATTACCTTCTCTGCTTTTTATTCATTTTGATATTCACTGCTGAAGAAAACCTGAGTCATGAAATACACCAACACAGATGTTTCCATAGGGAAGAGGAAGCATGAAGTCTTAAATGAAAAAACAGAAACCTATTAAAAAAAAAAAATGAGAGAGAGAGAGAGAGAGAGAAAGAGACATACCAAAACTCTTTACACAATTAAGCAGCATTTACAGTCAGATTTTACAAAGCTCAGCTCAGTTATGAATAATCCACACCCAATATGAGATGGATTGTGCATCATGGAGTATCATGGAGCATTTTCTATCCTGTGCAGTCATCACACCCTGAGGGAGGACACAGCCAGGGCATAACACACTGTGTCACAGAGCTTTAAAGTAGTTAACCAGAGAAGAGTTTTGCTTTCTTTTGTATATTTTATCTCAAGTATTGGAAACAAGTACTGTTCTTTATACAACACTAATGAAAATTGCTTTTCTATTCCAACTTATCAGGCTAGATCTGTCAAACCAAAAGACAGAATTTATCTATGCATATTTATTCTTAAGCAATCAGTTTACCTGAATAACAGTAAAAATTAAATTTTAAGATAATGTTTATTTTTTCATAAATAAAGATACGTTAAGATTCAATAATAACTTACAGCAATACAGGGAGCACTCAGAAGCTGTTGTCACCCAAAGTCTTCACCATGTATACACAAAAACATTTCTGGTGCAAAAGATTTAATTCAGGGCTCTCTTCATTCATGTAAGACTTTTAACTGCAACCTCTTCCTTTCCTTCTCCTCTCCCCCTCCACCACCCCCACTCTGCATTTCTCCCTAAATTTCACTTTCTCTTCTTCCAGTCAAGCTTCCTTTGAGATTACCCTACAAATTGGGATGCTGGCATTCCTTGAATTTTCTTTCTGCTGACTGCAAATAAGGATGAGTCAGGTCAAAAAGGACCAGTTTGTTTTTCTTTTTCCTTTTTTTTTTTTTGCCACCCCTTCATAAAAAAAAACTCTCATAAAGACTGCTTATCAATTCCTACCCATGAGTTCCACACATGTATATGTGTATATGCACGTGTTTACATGCATACATTTATGTTTATGGGATAGCACAGCATAGAATAGAGTAGACTAGACTAGACTAGACTAGACGAATAGAATAGAATAGAATAGAAGTGAAGTGAAGTGAAGTGAAGTATGTATATGTCTTTCATGATGCTTGAGGATATCTGACTTCTGTGAAAGCTTCAGAAAGGTCTGGGAGGGGAGGTACAACCCTTGCCACAGCATGGAGTTGCTCTTGGTGACTCCCTGATGGACATCGACATCTCTCACTCTGACTCTGAGGAACACAAAGGTGTGATTTAATGTATAAGGCCATGAAATTAGCAGATCACAGGTGTACTAATTATTTTTCTTTTTTTGGGGGGGGGAGAGGAGCAGTGCTTTTTTGTGTCTTTTTTGTTTGTTTGTTTGTTTCCTTTAGTACTAAAAATTAATTTACAGATGGATCAGCTCTTTTTGACACCAGACCATAAATTCTGGCACAAAGTCATAGCAAGAACAACTGGTAAGCAACTGGATCACTCTTTTCAGTGTTGTCTTGGTTTAAGGTGGTGTAGAACCATACCCTCATCCCCCTCATCTCCCATACAGAGTGAAACTGTGCAAAAAGGCAACTACAGAGGTTCCCCTTACATTCCTGGGACTCTGACCATTCTGCTGTTTGTCTGTCCGACAATTTCCTAATTACTTTTTTTCAAATCATTGGCCGATTTCAATTGGCTAGACTTACCAGGGGTTTAGAACTTTCCAAGTCGTAAAGCTTATACAAGCTTTTGTGAAAAACGGAATCTGTGCACTGGGAGACTTAAAGAGCTCAGCATGAGAAAATCATTTTAAAAAGCAGTATGAACTCAAGGGTTATCTCTTGTCTCTGACCAATGTGCACAACTGGGCCATCAACACAAGATGTTCAAAATCAGCTTGGCATTGTTCTCCCTCTTGTGTAGGCAGTAACATTCCAGGGAGATGAGCATACTGTGACAGACTATTTGAGACATGGAGGAAAAATGGAAGTTCACATTAGGAATGAGAACTGAGATCATATGGAAAAAACTGAGACAAGTATGGTCTAAGTATGGGTACACAGAACACAAATCCACTTAATTACATCTATAATTTGTGGGAAAATTTGGTAAATTATACTCATTAACTGTAGATGCTGCAAATAACAGTGCTCTATCTGTTACTTTTGTTTAGGAAAGTGAACTTTAAAACTGTTGAAAGAATTTTTATAACTAGTTTTATTATGACATCTCTACTTACCTCATTCAACGAACAGACAAATTAAAGTCTATATGACACAAATTGTGGAATTACAGATTTCTTGGCATAGTCCATGACAATAAAACCCAATCTACACTATAAAAAGGACAGTAATTAGGAAACCTCAACCAACTGGAAAACCTAGAGAATCACTTCAAATATCAGAATGAAAACTTTCCTGTGAGTCCTTCAATCTCTGACATTCATCTAATAGCTACAAAATATATGTTCCTATGCCACACTAACCCAGGGAGCTATTATACACCAGTGCAAGTACAGAAAAGAAAAATAGGCAAGTGCATTTTTAATTGCAAACTAAAAAAGTCAACAAACCTTCACCTCATCTCTTTTCCGTGTTTACAGAGTTGTTCCTGTCTCATTTTGGAAAGGATGACATATGGATGACTCCCTAAAAGTATACTGTCCTTTCCATCTCATCTGTTTTGGGGCAGAACAAAGGACTAGCAGCAAGTAGAGATTGGGTTTTTTGCTGAGTGACAGGAACTTGTGGTTGGAACTTGAGTGAATAGAGGAATTAAGGAGAATAAAGAGTAAGGAGTGCACTGACAAACCAAGCTTAGGAGGATCCACTCCTAGGTGGTGAGCTGAGGAAAGCAGCATGGGTATGAAACAGGTCATAGTAGGAAGTTCAGAGAACAATTTAGCCAAACTGCTTCCAGGAGATAGTGTAGTTATTTCTATGGTGATTACTACAAAATAACAGAATTATTTTGTATCCTGCCTGAATATCAGCCTTGCATTCCTAGTGTATGCAATAGTCTGAATGGAAAATATGTCATTACCTTTAACATGAAATCTTAATGGACTTCTTCAAAGGTTAATGTAATGTCAGGAAAAAAAGGCAGGCCAGAAAATGACTGTGTTTTTTTTTCAGACTGTGTGCCTATCCCTGAGACTTCCAAAGACTTGGACGGGCTAAAGTTTTTCTTTCTTATGTTGCCCAAACTATTCAAATTGTCTCAGACCCATCACTGTCTATCACTAGTCTGGCAACAACTTTGAAGAGACCTATCTAAAAAGGACATCTTGCAGCAATTAAATGTAGCGGAGCAGAGAGCTCTGATCTAGACAATAAACACCCTTTTCAGCACGGTGCCAGGTCTCCCAGCTGGGAGCAAGCCTAACTAAGGCAGGACTGAAATGATGCTGGCAGTCAGCAAGCTGTCTAAGACTTTTGTCAGGGCTGCCAGCATTTGTTCAGTTGAATTGGTGTCATCAATAGAGAGGTTTTTATTTTTTTTCAAAACTTTCCCATGTGTAAACAAGACTTAAGATGCAGAGTGATATGGGAAACATTAATTTCACACTGTAGTGACACTATAAGAGAAAATAAAAATGAAAACAATCTAACAGGAATGGTTTCATCTAATTGGACTGTGCAAAAACAATTACAGGAAAATAATTGCCTGATTGTTTAAAAGGATTGCTAATGGGCAGAGTTAAGGTTATCTGAGTGCATTAGCTGTGTCCTTCTGAGGCTTAGATTTCTATTAAGATTCGCCTTGAATCTAAATTTCCAGAATTTATTCTTTCTCTTTCTAGAGAAATTGTAGCATTCCTGTAATGAATTTCACTTTAGCTTACTGATACATCCTCTCAGCTCTGATTCCATTTTAATGTAGATTTAATTTAGGAATAGAAACAAGAGATTTTTTTTTTTCTTTCTATTTGTATTTGAAAGATTTATATCTGCAGGTTCCATTAAATACACATTTTCACACACGTGTTTTTCACACACGTCCTGCTGTGGATCAATGGATGAATACTCCTATGTTTAACAGTTCAGAGATACCTTAACACCTATTCATTTTAATAGTCTGGACTTCAAGCCTAGATCTGGAACTCAAGTTTAATCCTGGAAATCTGGAATAATGATTTGTCAAGGTTTCTTACTATAGGATCAGACCATGGGAAAGATACTGTATTTTAGATTATGTGTGTAACTGTATTTGCTCTAACTTTTGTTCTTTTTTTGTTTGTCTTTTTTGCTTTGGTGGGTTTTTTTAGGTTTTGCTTTGTTTGTTTGTTTCTTTTTTTTTAAGGAGGAGGCAGAAGGGAAATCTCATTGCATATTTAATATAGCTGATAATAAAAATATATAATAAAATATTGCTGATTTTATTTTGATCCCTCATATTACATATCTATTTCTCAGTTTACTCTGGAAAGATTTTATAGAAAAGTGCATTAGGTAAAAACATTTGCAGTAATAAAGTTCATGCAGAGATTTTTAAACAAAAGTTACTTCTTTTTCTCATAGATATCTGCTTCTCCAAAATGCAGACTTTCAGAGGTCACTGTCTTTTAGAGCAGGTGATATGAAAAAAAAAAGTGGTTTCCACTTACAATTTATGATCAGCTAGTTGTGTTAAGTTACATCACAGGTGGAAACAACATCAAGCTTTGAAAGCATTGTAACAAAAGAATGCCCTCTTGAAGGAAAACACATCTTTACAGATCAGAAGCCAGCATCAGTTTGGATAGTGTTTATGTTTCATCATCAAACTTTTCGCAACAGATCTAAGACGAGTCATCCAATAAATTAATATTATAAAATTAACCTGGATCAAAGTCTTTTTCTCTGCTTGTGTGACTAGCATTATGTTTCTAAGAATAGATTTTAGTTCCAAAACATGATGCATTTCCATGGTTCCAGAACTTTATTTTCTAGACAGGAAAAAGGATAATTACTCTCTATTCAGCTAATTGATTTTTAATTATCCTTGACTATTTTTCAAAAATCTCCAAGAGATGTTTCATGACAGGCTATAAAGTAACAGCAACCAATTTAGCAGTAAATAAAAAAACTTTGCTATTCAATTAACATACAGAGGCACTTAAATGGCATAACAACATAAAAACATCAAATCTGTTTATCTCTTTTCAAATCCTAATTTACTTCCAGTTTCATAATCATTTATTTAGATCTCTAATTTAGAGTCCAGATTTGTACTGATTAATATGATTGTGAATATATACAGACTACATTTATGTAACATATGTACACTAAACAGGCACAGTAACAAATGTTTATTAGTAGTGCATTACTTCAAAATATTATATGTATGAATGTATCTGATGTCTATACTATGACAGGCTTGATGGTTAAATGAAGCATATGCAGCTGAAAAGAAAAAAAGCTGGTTTGGCTTGAATCTTTAGACCCAGGACACACCTGAAGGATTTTCTGAAATTATAGTGGCAAGTTTGGACCTTTCTTTAAATTTTATTTAACTTATTTAAGTTTACAGAAGGTATGTATCATTCAACAGGTGACCAGCCTGTGCCCTTACAGTTCTGTAAATAACAGTCTCATCAACATAACAGTAATAAATTTCTCATCCTTTCAATGAAATTATTCCTCCAAATTTCCAGGTATCAAATAAAGTCCCAAAATGCGGTAGTACTCATCATGCACTAGCAGCACAGTTTCTCATAGATTTGGGGGAACAGAAAAGGCTTTGGAGTATGTCCAGAAAATCAGTACATTTGGTAGTGGTGTATTGAGAAAGGTGAAGTAAATTGAACAGGCAAAAAGTGTCTTCCAAAAGAAAAGGACCTCAATTCAAGTATTACTATTGGTTTCAAATGCATCAATATATACAAAAAGAAGTCAGCCATGCTTTCCATATTTTTAACTTAAAAAAAAAAAAAACCAAACAAGCAAACAAAAACTTATAAGACTGTGTACTGACTAAAAGACCTTTTATATTCTGCAAATGCAAGGATAGTGACATGGGTTTGTACAATCTGAGCAATTACTGTGGTTTCTTTGTCAAAGAATTTAAGGACACATGGAAGATCTCCAGAAGTCTTACTATTTCCTATTTTCACCTGTGTCCTATACATTATGTTAGGGCAGGTTAAACATGGACACGAACTGAGTATGGGACTTGTTCTGAATGGCCTTTCTTGAATAAAGTTCCATTTCTATCATACAATAAGGCTTCTTTACAGCACACTGGCCATGCTATAAATGAAAGTCCCAGTTACAGAAACAGCTCAATACATCCAAAAATACACTAGAAGGGGTTTTGCTCTGAAGCATACATATGAAAAAGTTCCTGACAAAACGTCCAGTTTCCTCTGTTATTTGTTTGTACAAAATTCACTTTGTCTCCTTGGATACAGTTACAGTTTGTAAAACATTTTAACTGAAGTTTGACTGTGGGCATGCATTCTGTTATTCATACAGCCTAAAGGTTAGCAAGAAAAGCAAGAAAATTTCACTGTAAATTATTACAGCTAGTTTCTAAATATTGACCTTGTAAGAATCACAAAAGACCTAAAAATAATTAAATTAGCATTCAAGTTACATGAACTTGGATTCATGGAGTTCAGACATCAGAAAGACGTGACATAGTTAATGTGTCAGAATTACAGTTTGAATATGTAAAGAATTTTAATAGAAATGTTTAAATTAGTATGAATGGATGACGACTGAGAAACACAGCTGTGGAAACACAAGGAAGATAAAGATAGGAAAGGGCTATATGATGAGCAGGAACAGATGCATGAGCATTAGCAGATCATTAAAATCCGAGCACATATTTAGGTTGGACTTCACAGAGCACCCAGGTGGGAACACAAAGACAGGGAGTAAATCCTGATGCTCACAAAGGTGGGACAGGGTGAAGAGAGTTGTTGTGATCATTTTCTAAAGGGACAAAAAGCCCCATTCAAGGAAAGTATATGGTTATTAACATAAGAAAAATCCAAGAACATCAAGAGGAGAACCCAAAAACTGGTGTCTCTTGTCTCTCATCTTCTCCTAGACAGATGACCTGGATACCAACATCTTGATATTTGTGTACATGTGAGTAGGATAGCATGATCTGGGAGGAGCACAATGTTTTTTAATTTTCATTTCATTTTAAAATAAAATCCTCTGACACTTCTACACAGTTTCTCATTGAGATTTCCTTCATTCTAACTGCAATGTTGCAACATTTTCGCTTATGATTACATTTGCTTGGTTTAATTGCAGTTTTAGTTTTGGTCTAACTTTGTCAACTTCATATATATCCCAGCAAACTACAACAGAATAAGTCCTCCTGTGGATCAGAACTGCTTTGTGGACACATTTAAAATAATTTAGTGCATTTTTTCTAATAGGAGCCGCCTAAAATATTAATAGATCTAGAGATATTTTTTTTTAAATACCCTTTTGTTAGCCATCCATAACAGAATACAGTGTCTTTTACTTTCTCTAATAGAAAGTTTTCTTTGGTATAGAAATGTTTTCTCTGGTAAGAACAGGAAACTTTTCAACAGCAGCAGAGCTACCTGGATGTAAATTAGAACTCGAATCAATGGTGTGTTTATTTTCAGAGTGCAGATATTTTTATTTTAGAATGTCTAAGTAAAATTAAAAGCTACGTTTTGGTTTGGTTGTTTGGGGTTTTTTGTAATGCTTATCACCTATCAGTATACTTGTGCACACTTGCAGTACAGTGACAATCTGGAAGGCATGCTGTTCACTCCCCCAGAGAATATCCCTACCGGTAAATGTATTTGCCAATGCACATATTGTTTATTGTTCTCATTCTGCAAATGATGTCTGAGAAGATTTTGAGAGATCACATGGAAACTTTCAGATTTGTCTCAAAATATTTGCCACCTAGATGCATTTAAACCTCACAAAACTGTTACTCTATGCATAACTCTGCAGTAACACAAGGAAAAGAGATTACAAGTTAGACCTTATTTTCTCGTTTTCTTGACACCAACATTGCCAGCTGGATCTTTTCAACCAAATCACCTATGATGGCTAAGATTGGTCAGTTGTCGAATCATATCTGTTGAAACATGAAGTTTCATACAAAAGCTCTGCATTTGCTATCTCTTTCTGTATGAAATGTTCTGAAACATGAAACCATACATATTGTTTTGGCCTCATTATCATCAGTTTTATTTATTAGACGTATTTGTTTTGAAGAAAAGCACCATTACAGTGTGATCTGAGTTCTCAGCCTGTCCTGATGATGCACTGTTATCCTGAAAATACATGCTATGAGTAGGACTGCAGTGCCGAGGAGACATAGACATGTAAACAGCTCTCTCTTAGCTTGTAAACTGTTTTTCCACCTCATGCCTACTTTAGTTGAAACTGAAGGTATTTCTTTTCAAAATAAAGGAAAAATACCTACTTATGGTCAGCATTCATTCTCCTAATAAACTACTCAAATAATGAATAATGCAATAGTAATATCTAATTATTCTCTTTTTTTTTGTATTATTGCAAATAACTTCTTCTCAATATCCATGCTTAGACACTACAGAAAAATTGAAAATAAACCTTGCATGTAATATATGAAGAAAGAAATATCATCCAAGAGATAGTAAGTTAGCCTTTTTTTTCCTTTTTTTGTGATGAAAGAATGGGGAAAAAGAAAAATATGAAAAATTGTCCTGGGATCATGGGCTGCCTTCCCAAATCAGATGCTAAAATCTTCTATGCAAAGGCATTTCCTCTGTGCAAGTAAATAACAAAACAGAAATTCACTAATGCACTATTAAAATATTAAGGAGTTCTACAAAAAAGTCATCGATGTTTATTTAAAAATATGAAGATATGCCAGGCAGGGCCATTAAAATTGTTCATAAGCAATTCACTGCTGAATAAAACTCCAACAGATTTTGATTTGTCCCTTTGAATTCACTCCCAAAGTTATTCTCAGACATTTTGTTCTCAAACTCGTGTTTCAATACCATGCTCTCCAGATGATAAGGCAGAAAGCTCACTACATAAATAACACAAAAATAAACCATGTCAGCCTGTATTAGAAGGAGAGATTGAATTGTGGCACTGAGATACAATGCCTCTGTATATCAGTTAAGGCCCTTCTGCATAATGTTCTCTATCATTTCAACCTTTTGACAAATAGCTAAATTGCCTCAGGAATAGCTTGGCTTGATGTTCTTTCTGCACTTACCTCTCCGTAGGTAGTCAAAAGATTTTATGATCTAAATCTAGTGTTCTTTTTGGGACAGTCTATGGGCCAAGGTGAAAAACTGAATCCTCTCTGTTGCCTCTCTAATGCTTCAGTGTCTAGGCAATTCATAATCTGGAAGCAGGAAAAGCTAGAATTCTATTTGACTGAAACAGAAAAGAAAACAGGGGCTTTTTGTATTATGAATTGGATTCAATTAACAGTTTAATGAACCTGTAGAGAGTGGCTAAAGTGCTCAGAAAAAGCCTTCCTTTCACAGAAGATCTGTCTCACAGATGTCTAAGCTTAAAGGTCTGTCCAGAAAAGACAATCATAAAATTGTAGTAAAGCTATGTGGAAAACCTTGTATAGCTCCTTTTTTTTTTTTTTTAATTATCCTGTCCACAATCCTCATTACCATTTGGGACATAGCTCTCTAAAAAGTTTAATTTCAACTGAAAGAGGAACACTGAAAATGCATTACAGTGGTCAGTACCACTCTTTCATATATGGGAAAAATTAAAGTAACCCTATTTTTTTGGCCCACCAGAACCAGGAGTGAGGGGAAGTATGATTTCTGTCTATGAATATGCAATGGCAGTAAACATCTAATAAAGCTGAAGAGTGCTATTTAAAATAAAATAATAACACAAGCTGACATTAATATATATAGATTAGAAAGAAGTTTCCAAAACATGAGAGCAATCAGCCCTCTTGTTGGCACAGCAGTGTAATATATGCCTTTGAGAAGGGAATTTTGTGAGTTTCTGAAGACCTGATGCCTCTAATAGCAGGTGAACACACTGAAGAGGCTTTTCTTGGTCCTTTGTCCCTGGGAGTGGAATTCACAGAAACACACGTGCTGAACAGAGGAAGGCATAGTCCAGTGTTTAGAAAATGCTGCGGAATGATGAGCACTTATCCCAGGAAGTACCAGAAGCCTGTGCTCAGGAATAAACAAAAATATACAGAAAACATTTATAGAACGTTTATAAAAGAAAACCACTGAAAACAGGAGGTTTATGTCAACTGCTCTCCTTGAGAAAGCAAGAGTTTCACCTGCTCTGTCATTTGGAAAAGTTCTTTAGTATATCTTAACTGTTCATTAACTCTTCACTGTATTCCAAGTGTCGTCCAAAGTGTCATCATTTACCTAATGCCTGAATTCATCTTCCTTTCTGGTAGTTGTTGCTAAGGAAAGAGTTCACTAACATCGTATCTATTCTCCATGGCAATGTAAGGCCAACATGAAAATGCTGTGAACTTCTTTTCCCCACAGATCACAGATCTGGTCAGGGATACCACTTTCCAATTAAATTCCTTTGCTCTAAACAACACCTTTCTGCCTTTGCTAGTGATATATACTGGATGGGAAAGGATGGCTTCTACTATCACTGTTTCTTCATCCTTATGCTGAACAAAATAACCTGTTTTGCTTTCCTATCAGAAAATGCAAAATTTTTAAATTTTGAGACTGAGGAAAATTATGGAGTAACATATTCTTTCATACCAGTTAGTGCAAAAAGAAGAGTGGCTTCTTCTTATTATAGGAAGATTAAAAAATTATATTAGGCATTATGAACAAATCAAAATGTATCAATGTCATAATAATGTGTTCTTTAAAACACCATAGAATATACTATCTCTTTCTTCAATATTTCAATATAGGATCTAATAAATATATTGACTGCAGCAGGATTTTTCTGTACCTTGGAGTCCCCTAAAATGAGGCATATGACTTTTTATTTACTTTCAGCTCAAAGCTAAAGTCAAAAAGTTATTTTAATGAAGAAAACAAATAGGTTTTGTTCCTATGTTTTCATAATGAGTGATTCAATCTTTGCCAGTTTGAAAGCATTAAAATAATGTTACTTCTATTTCTGGCACAAATTGTTTTTACATTTGAGTTCCTAAATACTCATGGCCCTTCTGAAATTCATTTGATTTAATATTCATGAAAAAATTCACTTAGCTCTAATTTTTACAAGTAACAGATACAGTCAAGAACAAACTCTCCATCAAACACATCATCTTTTCTTACTGCCCCAAAATGGGCTGTAATCTCCTTGGAAACAGTTGATATTCAGATTTATTTGATGAATAGGTCTTGCTCAGGAATTCAATTTGCTAACTTATAACCTTACTCTTGATGGGGACTACGTAATCAAAGTTGCTCATTTTGCAGCCACTACAGCATGAGCTTTTTCACAGCTTGGCTAGAGTAGAAAGCTTTTTATAATAAGGATCTGGTAGACAGCAGTGTACCGGATATTAGACTTGTCCCAGAGGGTCCATTCTCCTATAGCTCTGCATGCATAATGGCGGAAGAAGGATATAGCCCCTTGATCTTTAGCACAGAAAAAAATGAGAAATCAATTATGTCTGACTTTCTGGCAATGTTCTGCTATTAATTACATTTAATGGTTACAAAACTCACATGTAGGCATCCTTATGAAGAAATAAAGAAGCCAAGGGCCAAGGAGCCAACACATGACTAAACAGGGCATCAGCTTTTGAATTAATATGTGTAAAGCTGCCAAAGCTGTCTTGCGTACACAAAAAGTTCAGCTCAACCCCACCCAGCATCTGAGGAAAGCTTCTCCTGTTCTGATTTTTCTTTTCTTATTGAGACTGTGCACAGATAGTGAGCGATCTGAGAAGGGGCTTAGAAAGTAGCTTTGATTAAATTGCCCACCACTTTCAGTATCTACTCTTTAAAGCGCGGAAGATTGGCTTTACCAGTATTTCATTTCTGGAAATACTGATTTCCTTTTTAATGTCATATTTTAGTCTAGATGCATAAGTAGTACATCTATTTGTTTTGGCTTGGTTTTTCTTTTTTGTTCTTTCTCAGATAAATCGATAAATTGAGGTCCCAAACTGTGTTTAGCTTTTTAGTACAAAGCATTCAACTACTTTAGCTTACAAATACCCATGGTCTTCCTGAAAACCATTTATTTTAGTATTCATGGGAAATTATGCATACACATAATAGCATTCAAATTATTTATTCCAAATTTTTAATATCTCTAACTGTTACTTTGTATTGTGTGTGTGTGTATCAGTGAGTAAAACTAAACAAATAATTTTCAGGTAATCATTTAAGTGCAGAAATATGTGAGGTTAAACACTCAGACACTAACTGTGAAGTCTAATATGCTTAAACAGAGTGGGGAAATTGAAAACATCAACAGTATATTTTCCTACCTCCATACATTTTGATTTTTCAGGATAATTTTACAAGGGAACATAGCTTCCATTTTCAACAGTAGGAGGAGGCTGATTGTCAATTGAACTTCTAATTTCTTTTGTTTTGCTTACAAATCTCATTAAGTATCGCATTCCTTGTTAAGCTGCACTTTTTAACAGGCAAAAATCCTCAAAATATTTAGTATTGTCAGGAAATCAGAAAAAAAACAATATATAGTAAATTTGTCCAGCACTTCTCCCTTCTTTACTATCTTTAAGCGAACAGCAACTAAACAGACACAGCAGCTTACTCTGTTCTTTGATCACTTGCTGCCATTTAATTTTATGATTGAGGATTGGATGAGGATATAGGAGCTACTAGCTTTTAATCCAAAAACTATTCTAAAGCTCTTTTCCCAACAGCAGCTCTGACTGAACTTACAGTCAGACACTTTTAGGACACTTTTAGTGAAGTGTTTAATGAAGTAGAGCACCTGTGCTAATCTTATCACTAAATTTCACTGATTTTAGAACTGTTTTAATTACAGGGACTTAGAACTGGGAGGGACATCCTGGGTCATTGAGAACAGTCTCCTGGTGTCACAAGCAACCACCTCATATAATATCCTTGCTAAACTGATCATAGTCTTCTCACTTCATCTGTTTCACACACAATATCACAGGATTACAAAGAGAGTTATATAGAAGTGTCTGATGAGCCAGGCTTATATCATATGTCTCTGAATAATGCAAAATTCCTTTTGGTAACTTAAAGGACAGGATTTCATTTTAGTGAATCCCTAGGGATACTGATTCCCCACAAACTAGCACCTATCTAATCAGCATATATCAAATAAACAACCTATTTCAAATAGAATAGAAAAGGAGTAATTCTCATAAAACTATAGGAAAAAAAATCATCTCCATTTTCTGTTTCTTTTTCTCAGGATTTTGGATTTTTGCCTTGTAATGCCTGTAGGGTCTCTCACACTGGCTGTTCTCTTCCTTGATGGTTGCCTCTCACATCATCTTCAGATGCTGACTGAGGACCAGAACAGCATGACTGAACTGTGCATTCTGATGGGAAGAAACTACAGCTTTTCTCTGCCACTGCAGTGCTCCTGGATAAATGGTGTGGTTCCTGCATTCCAGGTGCATTTAACCTAGGCCATTCTTCATTTAAGCCTTGGGATACTACAGACAGTCCAGTCTAACAATTACAGCTGGACTGTAAAATCCACTGTTGGAACCACATACTGGACCTGGCAGACAAACATCATCCTTCGGCTTGAAGAAGTAGCCAGGGCACCCACAGCATTTGTGTCATCTTGCCTAGTCCACCTTGGAGACATTCCCTTCACACCTGGAAAGCTAAAAATCTGAAAACTTTGGTTAATTTTGGTTTTGCCTGGACAAATTATTCTCTAGGAATAGGCACAAAGCACAAGGATAGAAGAAGAAATCCAGAGACCTTCTTGCTGGAATATTTTAGTGCCATCCAAAATATAAGCATTTGCTTGGCCCACTTTTAGAATAAAATGAAATACTGCTAACAATAAACTGAGCACACTTTCATTCCTGAATAAAATTTTTCATCTTTTTTTACTATTATTATTATTATTATTATTATTGTTATTTCAAATGGCCTGCTGAATGTTCTCTGTGTTTGAAAATAAAAAGGAGCAAGGACACCATTTGGACCTCATTCCAGAGCTTCTTGAGTGAGGACAGAACACCAGGTTTGCATTTTGACATGACTTTGGCACTCAGAGCATGAAGGCAGTCTGTCAGGAAGCTTCTTACTTTGGGTAAAATATATAAAAACTCCCCTTTCTTTTATTTTCACAAATCTGCACCTTCAGTAAGTCTCTTTAAAAGCATTGTTTCTTGAAAATCATCAGGAAATCTATACCCTTTGAAATACCACAAAAAATGTCATTAAGAAAATAAGGATAGCGTGATGTTGGGGTACATATTGCAGAAAGAAACAAATTCTGAAATGAAAATCAGACTTGAGGGCAGTGAGGAAAGAGAGAAGTTCTGGATTAAAAGGCTACTTACCTTTACCCCTGGACAAATATAACCTGTACTGATCCTAAATGACATTTTTTGATAACCAAGCCTCGATTATACACAGGAAAATATGGTAATCTTTTTTTTATTATTATTATCAATTTGGACGCTCAGTCTGACAATCCCAAGAAACAGCTAAAATTCTCTGCATGTAAATTTCTACCCTCAGCTAAATACCTAGGGATGTTCAGGGAAGCATTAATTGGAAGCAACCAAAAAAAAAAAGAAAGAAAAAAGAAAAGAGTTTCAGTGCCCCAGTGAATAATTTATAGCTGTTTCCTTTTCAACAAAGGGAATGTTGAATGTTTTTGACAATAGCAGGTACATAATTGTTTTATGCTGGGGGCATTTATTGTAACTCATTCATTATATCATCTTGCTAGTTTTCATGGCATGCATTTATTTGTTCTCTTAGTGGAACAATTTGAATGACAACTAGGAGAAATAGTGGGGGACTGAGAGTGAGAAATAGCATGTTAAAAGATTTAAACCAGTTTGATAGACAGCTTGAAAACACCATCAACACCATCAGCACAGGGAGAGTGAAAGGCCTATATCCAATGACCATCTTTTTTAAAAAATGTCTTTTTTTTTCCCCAGAACTGTCTTTTTTCATTCATTTCAGTTGATTTGGGTCAGAAAGGAGACTAATATACAATGAAAACCTTAAGACTGTGAAAGAGGAATAAAAGACAGCACAGAACCACATGTGAGAAAATCTTGAGGGAAAGTCAAATACATGAGCTTCCTTCAAAGAAACAACTAACCCTAGAAGTTCAACACAGACTGTGAGACCATATATCTGACAGAATTCTGAGGTTTTTGTAATCCTTGCCATTGGGAAAACATTTTAATTGCATTGAGTAGTTTAGCCTCTATTTTTTTAAGTTGTAAAACGTCAGAGCTCTCTGCATTCTTTCCTCTCTGATCTTCCTGTCAGAATAAGTGCAATGTAAGGGATGTTGGAAAGACAGTGAATATGCATTAAAACATATCAGAGCCTTCCTCTAATGGTCAAGTTCTGCCAATAGGTCAATTTTTAGAGGTACAAGCTAGTGTTGTTTCTGTGACCTCTATGATGTTACCGTAATTTTCAGTATCTGATCCATAAAATTTACTAAAGTCTTTGTACCTTTTTTAATTATTACTATTAATAATTCACAGTAAATTGTACATCTAATTTTGCTCTCCTTTCCATGGACATAGGCATAGATATAAGAATAAAGATATCTGTGTGTTACCAACCTTATTACAGTCAAATATTCTTCCTTAATTTCTAAATGCGCCTTTTAAGATTTGACCATTGCAGAACTCTAGCATGAGTGCCTAATAAACAAATATGAGCTGTTTGACATGGCAGGTGTGCTGCTTTTCTACCTGTGCTTCATTAACCATCTTCTCTTGCTTTTGTATCTTTCTCCAGTCCTTTTTTTCAAAAGGGATTTTAAGTCTTATACAAGTTAACTCATTAGTTCAGTAGGGTTTTTAAATTATTATATTTGACAACGTATTTCCTATTTAGTTAATAGAACTATTCACAAATTTGAACATACATCAAGTGAGATTTCAATTATCTTCCATTTCCTTGAATCACGTGGTCCCTGCGCTTTGCCCTCTGAGGAGTTTACAGAAGATTGCTGCAACTTTTAAGTTTTCCATATAATGTTTAGTTTAGTTTTGATAACTTACATGTTGTAAATAAAACAGAAAGATTGGACATTGAGCAAGCTATATATAGCATGCAAAAATAGAAAAATGTGTTTGTTGCATGTGAATATACACAGTGTACAAACTCACTTCCTCCAGAGATATTTCCCCATTTGAAAGACAGTGAATGTCTCTGAAATACTGTTAAAGTGAGATTTTTGACACCACCAGAGTTCAAATCAGTAAATCAGCAGAGAATATTTTCATATGTACAGGTATACTTCTCATTTTATCTCCAAAATATTTCTATGTGGCATCCTCCAAAAGAAAAAAAAAAAAAGACTAACAGATTAGTACAGCTCTCTGTGGGTCTCCCGTTCTAGTGAGCATGACTGCAGTACTAAACACCTAAGGGCTCTGAATGCATCCCATGTTATGAATCATGACCATTTGTATTACAGGAGAGTATCATAAAAATTCTCCCTTCCTGTTCACTACTGAGCTATTTCTGTCAACACCATCTTAGGGTGATATAAGTCTAACCCAAAACCCACCGAAGTCACAGCCACACCAATTACTTCAATGGGATTTGTACATTTGAGGCTAGATCATGTCCTTCTTCCTCCTTCACACTTCCCAGGTCCTGCTCTCTAGTAGAACAGCCCTCAACTTGTATTGGTACTTGGGGTTATTTCACCCCGGCACAGAAGTTACCCTTGTTGAACCTCTTAGGTTTCCCCTCATCCAACTCTCCAGCCTATCAAGGTCCTGCTGAATGGCAGCAAAGTCTTTAGGTGTATCAGCCGCTTCTCCAAGTTCCATATAATCAGCATACTTGCTGAGAGTGCATTCTATCCCTTCATCCAGGAAGCTGATAAACCAGTTGAATAAGACTGGGGAAAAAAATAAATAAATAAATAAAAGTGTTAAGCTTCTCATCACTTAGTGCTGAATTAATTAAAGAGGTAAGAAACACATTACTGCAGAAGACCTAAAATACAGGCATTTGTTGTCTGTATAACAGAAAGTTTGGACCCTCCCTGCAGGTGCCTGAATCATCAAGACTATGTGAATGAGAGTCTGGGATGGGACATGCCAAGATGCTAACAAAGGTCAAGCTCTTGCCCTTCTTGAAATCTGTGGACTGTGATGAAGTTGTCACTTTCCTTGTGTCCGAATGCTGACAGTGTGAATGATAAACTTCATTTAAGGAGCAAGATGGGACTATGCTTATCTGCTTATTTAGGTATATCACAGAATCATAGAATGGTTTGGGTTGGAAGGGACCTTAAAGATGATCTAATTTCAACTCCTGTCCCATGGGCAGGGACACTGCTCAATATATAGAAGTCTAGAATCTTAACAGAAAATCCTTGTTCCCTTAAAATTAATTGGAGTCTTGCCACTGACTTTAGTGTAGCCAGAATTTCATTGACTACCCAAATAAATAGAGTAAGGGAGATTTGGCTATGCAAGATTTTATAGTCAGCAATAAGATCCAAATCAACTAACTCAGAGCATTATCCTGAAACCACAGACTTCTTCCCTCAACCCCAAATATACAGAAAGTTTTGATAACAGAAGAGCAGTAAGAAGTACTAAAAAGGAAATGGTAAGTAAGCAAATATATTTAGTTAGCTATTGTCAGAGCAGTAACATTTAGAATTTCAATATTTGTCATTTTTTAATCTCTCTCACATATTACTTTGATTGTATTTAATTTTCTTGGACTAGAGTTGTGGTGTTTGGGGGTTGTTTTGGGTTTGGATGGGTTTTTTTGGTTCCTTGTAGAAAACAGCTGAAAAAGAATAAAATGGTTTTGAAGATCAACACAGTTTTAAAATGGCTAAAATTCTTTATTATCAAAAACAATTTTTTAATTAAATCAAGAGAAGATGTTTAATGCTTACTGTTTAAGATGTTAATTCTTTTTGCTGAAACTAAGTTTTCTGCTTTTACTGAGATTTTTTTTCAGCTAGCTGAATAGTAGGAAAGCTGAGCATTTTGGTGAGAGTACCTTGAAGGAAAAAAAAATCACCTTGAATTTAGGTTTTTCAGCTGAGGAGGAAATATTTGAAGTGAAGACAGAGGAGAAAAATGGACATGTTTTTACAAAGAAAATTATAGAAAGAGCTACCATCTTCCTGTAATAAATGCATTACATATGCATATACATGCACACATATACATGTGCATGTATGCATGTAGATTTTTAAAAACAGAATGCATTTTGAAAGAGGAAATTAAAGCATTCTTTTATTTAAAGACTATATCATTTTCATATTGTAAAGGCTACAGTTAGTACACTGACATTTAGTTAGACGCCTAGCATTCCTGCTTATGGATCTAAGGCAATACTTTTTTGATTCCCACTCAAACCATCTGTTTATTTTATTCTAATGTATCATGCCATAATTCCATGTAATTATGGCCATCCAGTCTTCCAAGACAAACAGCTGACACCTGGAGACATGCAAGGAATAACTCATAAGTTAGGGTTAGCTGCCCAACTCTCGTTACATTGACATTTAAAGTATATTCTATGAAGTTCGAGTTAAACCAAAAATGTTATTCAGTGGTTCTTGGATTCAGAAATAAACATACAATAGGCTAGACAGAGATTGTCAGCCTGTCATTATAATACTGGCTGTTAACAACCACAATTAAGGAAGACTACATATCAATTATTATTTGTCTGGAACATAAACTTCCCTAAGCATGAAAGGAAGTGATGCAGCCTGTATTACTGTCTCCACTCTTCAGCTAATTAGTACTGTTTTTAATGGCTTCATCTGCCCAGGATCAATTGTCTAATGGGGAACAGTTCTCTGTCAGTTAATAAGGTGAGGAACTGTATAATATGATTACGTCTGGCTCCAAAATACTGCTTCAAACAACACTAAAACGATCATGTGATGGAATAAATAGACTGAGGCAGGACTGCCAGATAATTCTGGAGCAAGCAGATTGTTCCAGTAAGGGTACATATGTCTGATACAAGAATGTGTGGCACACAGTAAGGGAAGACTAGGACATTGTCTAGAAATGCTGGAAGTTTAATTAAAAGAAAGAGCCAGTGGCAATGTGCATTTAAACTGGTGTTTAAAGAACATTAGCATAAGGAATGTGAAAGGGAAGGGCTCTATTTCCAAAAATACTTGCTGCAGAAATAAACTGCTTTGTGGTTGTCCTGCTTGGAAGAGCAGGCATTTTAAACTTTCCATTCAGAAATGCCAGCCAGTACTGAAAAGGGTAGAAAACAGCTTGATTATATATACTGTGTGTCTCCAGGCTGCAAGATGTGGGCCATATATATGCATGCATATATCATTCCTCTTATTCTGCAAGATAATTGGATGTTCTCCTTTTGGTCAGTTACAGGGAGTTTGGCAGATTATTTCACATCAGGATGGCAGCATTGGACAACTCAGCACCGATCTGCATAGGGCAAAGCAGGAGGTGCACAAACAGCTGTATGACTTCAGGTTTGACTTCTTTCTGCTACAGTTGATCACCACTACGCACAGGCTAATTGGCATTGTTCTTGGCATTTACAAAAAAGGATTATAACAAGCTCCTATAAAAACAAAAAGCAGACTTTGTGGTATAGGAAATAATGAAGCTTAATAATTAAGCAAGCATAGAGGTCACTGGATTGCCTAAATTCAGGAGGGGGGGGGAGAGTAGTTAGTGAGAGCACTAGACTAATGCCTAAAACATGCATTTTTTTATTCCAGACCGAATTACCTCATCTACCTTCTTCAGTGACATCAAGTTTTTCCTTTGCTATCCTTTGCAGGACTGATTCCATAAAAGATACAGGCTTGTATCTTGGAAGAGAAAAGAACACTGAAAAGTAATGAAGGAAAAAAAGAGGGGTATACTTAATAGGACTTGCATTAATAAAAGAACTTCTCTCAAACACCTGAGGTTTGCACATTTACAGTTACATTCGAAAATGGCTGCAAAGATTTACCCATTCTTCCACAGTTGACTTGAGCTGTTTGAAAACACATCACATACCTCAATGCACAATAACACAGCCCTTGTGCCCATCAAAGGAAGAAACTAGTGCTTCAAATCTTTGGATCTCAACAATCCCAGACTTTTGTAGGAAAACTGTACTGCAATCCTGTTTGAACTTATTGTCTCTGCAAAGATCATCAGCTATAACACTGCATGTCTAGACTTTGCTCCCCTTCTGAATAAAGTGAAAGGCCTATATCTCACAGAAGACCATTTCATAATTTGGACAGTTGAAGTCCTACCAGCATTTCAGGGCTCCCCAGCTGAAAAGTCCTGCTTTTCACTGCACTGTGTAAACAAAGCGGAGCCTTGGAGGAGTGAGCTGTTCAAACACACTGGAGGAGATGAAGACTAGTCCATCATCACAACATGGGGACCATTTCTGGGGGAAAAAAAAAAAAAAAAAGCTTTGTTTTTTTCAGGAGTGGAATATGTATTGTATATTTGTGCTGTATAAAATGCTTGGGTACAATATATCAACAAAAAATATTGCTCTTGCAGGTAGCGTATTGCAGGGATACAGCCTAAGTTTTAACCTGTGCTAGTCAGAACACATCAAATATAAAACCATTGCACAAAACTCTACAGTAACTTGAAAAAAAAGACATCATAATTATTTCTTAGAAAAAAGAAAGGTCTGGATGACACTACCTTAGGTCCTTCTTTCACCTCACTACTAAAAATAATTTTTTCTAGTCTGTTACTGCAAATAGGTACAGCATCATGCAGCATGGACAGTCCAGGACTCAGTAAGGCAGAATTGCAGTTGCTGAGACCATAATAATGTACTAGTTCTCAGAGGGACACTGGGATCAATTGCTTATGCAAGAAAATGTAGTTTATGTTCAATGGACAATGAGGTAGATTTGAGAAAGAGATGTAGTGGAAAACAAAGAAGCGCTTTTGAATGGGAAAGAGGGTGGGGACAAATGCAAAAGGAAAGAGAAGAACAAGTTCTAACCATCTCCCTTCTCTAAATGTGTCTTTCTATCATCACTGAATAAATTTCCTTAAGTAACAGGTAAACTGGGAGGCATCAGCCTCCCAAATTCATATGATTTTCAGTGGACAGTTGGAAAAATAGTGGTCTTTCAGGGGAAAATGATGGAAGTTTAGACAACTTGAGATTTCAGGTAATTTTAGAAGAAAAATAAAAATATATTCAGAGATGTAAGGAAACCAGCTACTCTTTCAAGCAGGAATTATTTTTCGTTGTGGAATGTCTGTTTTTAACCTGATATCCTCTCTCTCACACTCTCTTCCAAAGTTTTAGAGAGTTAGTTAAAAAGAAAAATTAAATAAATTTGACATGCCATATGACACTATCAATTAACAATTACATTTTCTGGCTGATTTGGCTTAGGTAGTTTGTACTTCAAATAGAGCATGCATAGGTATTTTATAAACCAAAAAGATTCATCAATTAAATGTGTGGCAGAAGGACTTGTACTTTTATTACAGAACAAGTAAGAACATGCTAAGTAATAGCATGAAGGTATCTGAGCTCTAGACATTTCTTCTTCAGAAACAGAGCTTATATTACTGGGGCTAAACACAAATTTTGTGTAGGAGTGGGGAATTTAAGGTTAAAGAAAACATGTGGTTAAAATGGCTTTTTGCATTGTCTGTAAAAGTCCCCGCTTTCTTCTTCCCAAAACCCCCTTCGACAGGCGTTATCTCGAAAGGAATGTCCCGGGAAGATACCTGGGTCTCCTGGATTGGCTACTGTTAACCCTTTCCTATTGGCTGGTAACCCTACCTGGATGGTCTGTAATTGGTGAATCCGTGATCCCCTCAAACCCTATATATATAACCCCCCAACAATAAAGGCTCTCTCTCTCGCTGTCCTCCCCTGCAGGTCCCGTGTGCCATCTCTGACTCTGGGGGGCCATGGGACCATGTAGGTGGGGGGAGGGGGAGCAACCCTCCCCTCCGCGTGGCAAGGATTAAATTCCGGTCTCCTTGGCCGGGACGGAACTCCTGTTGCATGGAGTCCCCCTTCCCCATCCCTTCAGCCGTCAGAAATGGCTCCGAAACATGGCTAAGGAATCAGAAGCTGGTGCGCCCCCAAACCGTGGAGGGTACACCGCCAGATCTTCTTGCTTTAGAGAACATATTTTATTTTTAGTTATTGAGAGTTTGGCTGGCTAGTGATTTGGATAATTGGGATGACTCTGGATATATTAATATTTACCAGGTGCTCATAGCAATCTTTCTTCCATGACTACTTCTGTATTTTCCCCATTACTTATGAGGCATACATCACTAGTCTTTCATTCAGCAACATGACAGCTTCAAATCCTTCTGAGGCTCCATTGAATGAAAGGTTGTTATTCTTGTCAGTCTTCGGGGGATTTCCATTCTTCTCTCAAATGTGCAAGCAGTGAATGCCCTTGTCATATTTCTTACCTCTGCAATGAACTTTTTTCTTCCCATAGTCCAGGGGTTAATTTTCTTAAGTGAACAGTGGCAAATGTGCATTATAAGGATTCTTGCTTTGAGATTTTGTATTATTAAGTCAATGCTTTAGTTTCTGCTGTAAAGTTACTTTTCTAGCACTGAAAACAATTTTTTTTTCCATAAAATTCCTATCATCAAGTAACTTTTGTAGTGTTTTCATGTTTGTTTTATTGTCCAGCTTTGTTGATGCTACTTCATGGGGAAGTAGTTTCAGAGGCTGCTTCTCTTGTAACAAGGAACTTTCATTTCTGTAACCTACTGTGCTATTTGCCTGCTGACACATTTGCCTGCTAAGAAAATAATTGCTGAGGGACTGCAGATAAATCAAATGTAACTATTTTAAGTATACTGAAGTCTAACAAGTCGCTATTACTCTTTCCTGCAGCACAATCTTCTGTTCTTATTTTCTCACAAGCAGACATGTTTTCAATATGGAAGAAATCCTTTCTGAGGCTAGAAGGGTAGTCGTTTATTTAGGTAAATGAATAAATGTAAAAAGTGCTTCTATATAAAAGCTTTTAATTTGTCTTGGTTATCTTTTAAATGGGACACAAAGCACACATGCACGTAGATAAATATATCTCTTGAAGTTCATAAGGAAGGGAGCAGCAATTTCTATATTGCTGCCTTGTTTACAAGTGCTTTCGTAGACTAAGTATTCACTCACTATTTGAGTTTACCCTCTTGAGCCTTACTTTTATAATACAAAGTATGACACTGGGCCACACTGTTCCTGAAGCAGTTATCCTTTCCATCCACATTTCTTTCCATGGCATAACACTTCACAAGGTTAACCCTGCACTAGTCATTTGATGCAGAAAGCTTGGTAATATTTCCATACCTTTCAAACTGCAGATGTGAGGCGCAGGAACTTGCTCCCATTTCTGTAACTATTCTGCTGCCTGAACAAAATATGTTCTCACTTACAGTAGAGATCTGAGGACATTAAGCTGAATTGGTAATAACATATTTACCTTACTGACACTGATAAGACTTGTGAGTTTAACTTTACCAAACTACTGCAATAGCCCCTTGCAGTAGAAAGGCGTGTTACTGGCTTTAAGAGCAAGCCTCAGATGTGCTTTATTGAAATACATTGAAATTTCTTCCTATGTTTTTGAGAAAGTTTAGTTACACATTCTATCACATTTCATTCAAGCTTTGTATAAGCATGAAATATTAGTGAAAATCAATTTTATTTATAGGCTTATTGGCATTTTGAGAAGAAATGAATGAAAATTACCATATGAATTACCATGTAATCTGAATCCCTTGACAATAATAAGGTACCTACTGAATTTAGCAGGATCACCAATAACAATTTTTTTGTTTCCCTTTTTACACTTTCTAATACCTGTGGTTGCTAAAGCAGAGATCATCTATTCTGTGTTTTTTTCAAGAGCTGGGAGACCTCATTGTAATCTATAACTTCCTCCTGAAGGGAAGAGGAGGGGTAGACACTGATCTCTTCTCTGCAGTAGCCAGTGACAGGACCTGAGGGAATGGCCTGAAGTTGTGTCAGGGCAGGTTTAGGTTGGATATTAAAAAAAGGTTCTTCACCCAAAGGGTGGTTGGGCACTGGAACAGGCTCCCTGACAGAGTTCAAGAATCTGGACAATATTCTTGGGCACATGGCGTGACTCTTGGGGATGGTCTTTTGCAGGGCTAAGAATTGGACTCAATGATCCTTGTTGATCCCTTCCAGCTCCACATATTCTGTGATTCTGTGAAGAAACATTTGCATTCAGTCATAGATATTTCTTTTGACTTCACAGTCTTTTACATTTCCATGATTCATATATGTCAAGCTAAAATCCTCTCCTTGTTCATGTAGTGGATTGTTTTTCTTGTCTCTTTAGCCCCTCTTTCATTCTTTATTTTTGTGGTTGAATTCATGTCACTGATTTCAGAGCCACAGCAACATTTTATTGATAACTCTGGGAAAGTGCCTCATGTGTGTCTTTGGTGGGAGAAATCATTTAAGAAATAAATGTCTGAAACTTATTGATTTTTATGAATATCTTATTTTTTGGGGGGAATATATGCACACAGTAAATGCAGTCACTTTGTATGTGTACTCTATTACGACATGTAAATTTAATAAGGCAAAAAAATTAGCTTTACTTGTAAACATTATTACATTTTTGCATGGTTGAGAGATCAGAGAAGTTCTGTAAGACTCATATAATTATGACGCAGATTTTTAAAGCTTGCTGTTCTTTCAAAGAGTTCATTAGATTGTTTTATACCAATTTTGATTTACTTCTTGGATTTAGTCTATATAAATATTATCAGTGGCATAGACAATACTACAAATTCTTTCTTGCAACATTAGAAAATATTAACTTAAATTTGAATCTAATGTGTACTACACAAGAGTCATGCAGTTTCAGCCTTGCTGCATGACTTTGTTTGGTTTCTACTTTAGGATATTCCATTTTCACAAAAATCCAGAGCTGTTAAGGATGACTATTAAAAGATGGCGGTTTGTATTACAAATGAAAAAATCATCCTCAAAAAAATGCCTGCAACCGAATAAGCAAGAAGCTTGGTTTTCCTTTAAAAGATATCACTAGTCTGCTAATTTTTTTGAGAGAACTCATGGACAGAACCGAGTTCTATCTTCAAAATGTAAGCATTACATTTTTGAATATATAAACTATTGCTAGAATTAGGAAGAGAAGTATGAGAAGAGAAGGAGTCGTAGCACCCAAGTTTAAACAGGAGGAGTTAGCTATCAAGTGAAAACTGGTCATTCTAGAATTCTTCTATAGGGCAATTCATTTTACTTATCCTTGAGGTTTATTATGAGATGACCTCTAGGAAGTGCTTACTTCTTTCCAGTAAGTACAAAAGAAGCCTAGTTTGACTGAACACCATTTAATTAGGGCAGATAAATCTCACTATCTTAGCATTAGATGATACCCGTGACTTCTAGTCTTCAAAAGTAGATATTACTTATACAGAAATATTTGAGCTAGAAAAGAAAAATGCTCTAAATTATGAAAAAATCAGTACTTCTGAATGATATAAAATAAATGCTAGATAAGAGCTCTCTCCCTGGCCCTTGTTTTCTTACAAGAATATTTGTTTCCTCCAGTATTGAGGAATTAAATCAGCAATTTAGGTTTCAAACACGTGTCCCCCTGGGAGACACCCTTTCCAGCTGTGCTGGGGTGAAGACATGCTCTCTGCAGAGCTGGGCTCTCAACTCTCCACAGGAATCTCCCACTCCCAGCTTGAGCTGTAGGCACCCTGCTACATCCCTGCATGTCTCATCTACCTCTGCAGATGGGTCTCCAGGCTGAACATACATAGAAGTTTGTTGAGAAAACACAGTCCCCTCTCCCATTATTTTTTCCGAAGTGGTTTAACCTGACCCAGACTGCAATAGCCAGAGTAATCAGCCATCCTTCCCCTCCACTGCCCAATTGCAGTCTTTTAGCCCAGCTTACCATCTACAGGCTCAAACACAGCATATTGTGGAACACTACATCCTTTAAAATCTTACCAGAAAATGGTCTCCAAGAATTTCACCCAAAAATTTTCATCTCTATTTTTCCATTTCCAGCTTAGCACTCTCCCATGGCACAATTCTGATCACTATGGCTAACGCAGAAAACCATGAACAAGGTAGTCACATTGGAAGTGAAAAAGAGAGCTGCACAAATTGGAACTACTGCTGTTTGTCACCTTTATATTGTTGGGATGTGTGTTGGAAAGAAACATTATACTTCAGAGCTGCGGGGATTTTCAGAATTAAAACACTTAAAGTGCACAGTACTTAAAAGTTTGATATGTCCTATTCACAATACTTATGGGTTTTCTCTGCACATGCTTAGAACTGCTCTGGCATAAGTACTGAGGTGCCTGCCTCTTGCCTCTACTCCTGTGGGTCAGATTAGATTATATTATTTCAGGAGGAGACGAATTATATTCTGAAGTACCTAACAGATCTCACTCTCCAGTAGCAAGTACATTGGTCAGAAAAAAACCCAAGGTTTTCTCCCCCAGTTCTTGGGTTGGTGTCCTGCTTATTTAAGCAGGTATATTAGGTGTGGACTGCTTTTCTTTTTTTCTGCCCTGTTTAAAAGGACAAGAGTGAGCTGTCTCAGCTTTTTGACAGAACAACTGCAGGTGCTAGTGATAAAAATCACCTTCCTTGGTGGATCAATTTTCTCCCACTATTCTGTCTCACTGTACAACCCTCCTAAGCACTTGACAGTATTTTGAGTGTTCATTTGTGGGCTGAGATTCCTAAAATTCTTGTTAAGATCAATATCTTTCACCGGATCTAACACTGAGTATTTGTCTGCATTACATCTTGCACTACTTGTATCAAGCCTCTGCCTGCTTTGTCTCTTTATTTGGATACTGGAGACGAAACAGATGATTCAGCTACTCCCTTGACTGTGTACCTAATGTATTAGTTTTGTTCTAGATGAATGCACAAAATTTTAACAACTTCTTTGGGGAGACTATTTAAAAGCCAGATGTATTTCATGTTTAGGAAGACAGAACAGGTAAAGTTTTCTTTTTCATATTGTACGGGAACTAATTGTATACTACTTACTATTTTACTGCTAATTTCAATTCATATTCAAGAGTATGAATGTCCCCTGGCAATTTTACTAGAGCTTGTTTATTCTTTGAAATTGCATGGATTATGTGGAAGTAAATTCAATTCTCAAAATTTTACATTCATAGAGTTACCAAAGGCATTGGCTTCTGTTTCAAATAACAAGTGAACAGGTCTGTTGTTTATCACACAAAACATAATCCTGTTTAATAGTTGAATGACCCTTGCATGAAATCCTGTATTTCATTTTTTTTTTGTGCAAGTATAAGAACCTAACCCTAGCAAGGAAAATAGTAATTAAGGAACATCTTATGGAGCAGCTTTTGTCATCCCTCAATATTATTTTTTCCTTGTGAAAGTCTAGTCTTTTGTTTTTATGCTTGAAAAGAATATTCAAATGTTTCAATGTAAGTATATAGACTGCCAGTACAGACTGACATAGAAGTTAATTTAGAAAGAGTTAAATTCATGATTATACGAAAATAGCAATTATGTAGAAAGAAGCATTGCAACCAACATTGTAAGTTCACAGAAGTCTGCACTGCACACACAAAAAAATCAGTGTAACTATACCAGATAAAATGTTTTGGTTTTCTTTTTTAAGTTTTCCAGGTGGCTTGGTGTCTTCTTCAAGCACAAAGGCTGATTTTTGTTGACAGAAATAGGTACTTTGCTGCGAAATGTGTTCAGATTTTAATGTGGCAATGGTATATTTAACCTGAAGCACATCTATGAAAATGTCATCCAGGACAAAATTTGACAATTACTTTCCAAGCAGAACGAAATGCACTTTTTGCATGTAAACTTTCTGAAGTTCCTCTATAGTTCCTCACAGTCTTACAATGGGAACTAAATAAACAATTATCAAAACCACAGTAAAATTTTCATATCCAAAGTGGAAAATAATTTTGATTTTTTTTGTTAATAATTTTCCAATAACAAATATAGGGATTGGTAAATAAATGTTGCAATAATTTATTTAAATGAAGAAAAATTATGAGCAGACCAGTTTACTGCTTATATAGCTCCCAAATTCTGAATGTGCATTTCTCCTCCATTTTTTCCATTGGAGAAACTGGAACCTGCACAGAATGATGCTAACTGTACTGGAATTTATGAAGCTGTTTCCCTCCAAGGTGGCTAATTAGAATTATAGTTAGATACTACATGGGTTCATTCACCTCATAGAGATGCATGTGTTTTTCTGCTGGCTCCAGAGAGAGATTAGGGTGACAGTGAGGCCTCAGTTGTATTTTTTTATTATAGACTGGAAAAGGATTTATTTAATTTTCAGACTGTACTATTGAAATTATATCCTCTGCAATGTCAGAACATCCTTTCCAGAGTCTGAGGTCCCAGACACATAAGATGAGTCAGAAAGTAACTAAACTGACTACAAATCAGAGATGATTTGCAGAGTATCTATTGAGCATTTGAGATCAACCATATAGATGGGAGGTAAGCCTCGGATTTTCTAGAGCCTCCTCTTTTGTTTATGGGTAGAAGTAGCCAGTGCTACTTTATACAATTCACATCATTAAATTTAAGTTTATTCCTTACTATGCTATATTTAAATTTAATGTCTATTGATGCTTTTTCAGCATTATGAATTTCACTTCTGTCACTATGTCATAGCATTTAGAGTAACAGAGAGGCCTAAATTCAGTTGTGCAATGGAAAGTCAAAGTGATTTTCCCACAGCAGTCACCCATAATTTAGCTATCCACCAGTTGTAAGTTAAAAAAACCATCTTGTGTAAGATGCCAGCATTTCCAGAATTCCACATTTACAGTACTGTAAACTGTTGTGCAAATCTGAAGAACAAGGTTGCAGTGGTTCACTAAGGTTTAATTTATTGTTACTGTAAACACTCCTTTGCCATGTGATAGTTCTATATACATTGCATATGTCTTGACATTCTAAAGCATGTTTTCATTTCTTCTCAGTTATTTTCCTATTTTTTTCACAGCTGAAGCTCATCTGGAATATTTCCTGACATCAGTGCATTGGACTGTCTGCGAGTTTTACATACAGTGTTCAGAATCTGTAAATTGTTAATCTTTTCTGTTATTTGGCATATTTGACTGAAGATATTAACCACTATTAAGTATTCAATACTCATGGCAAATATATCTGTAATTCAGCATCGTTCCATCTATTTAAAACTACTGCTTATATTTCTAGTATCTCAAATTATACTGCTGCCTCTGTTCCATGAAGAACAGATTTTCTCTTAATCTCTGGAGACTTCATGGTATTAAGAAGCCATTAATGGTAAAAACAACTTTATTAAGCCTAATAACTTATGAACAGAGTTGTATATATCCTTAATGGAGCTCTTTAAACTAATCATCTACCCCCACATAAATTTCTGCATATCAATCCTGCAATTCTAAAGAATCCAAAAGGCATTGCAAGGTCTGGGAAAAAAAAAATCCAAACAACTAAAAAACAACACAAGGCCATAAAGCATAACTCCTTAGAAAGTCACATACAAGTCATGAAGCTGTACAGCAGCAACAAAAGTATGTATGGGTACATTGGGAGGAAACTGGACTCTGCAGTGGTTCTTGCTTCAGCTGGACCAGTGCATCTCCATCCTACTGTTCTCTCCCAGCATTGCTGACTGGTTGCTGCTGTTCTGAAGTGACCAAATTCCACTTCTTTGATATTTGATATAAGGGTCCTGAGTGCATCTTCCCTCCTGAGAGGTTTGCAGGTTTGCCAGATGGAGCAACACCCTGGGATGCAGGGGAAGATGCCCCCACAATCCTGCCTTGCTGCCTGGCTGAGGGTAGTGAGCCCTGACCTGCTGACTGCCTGGCTAAGGTTACTAAGAGAGATTTTATCTTCAAAAACAAATTACAGTAACATGTTACTGAGGTTATCAGATTATGAGACTAGTCCTGAGTTAAGGAAAGATTTCAGAGCATGGCACATTGAAATGAGTTTTCAAATGGTCAACACTGACCTTCTAGATGATTTGATATTCCCTGTGCTTTGAAAGTAAGTGAGTCCATATTATTTCTGTACTTCCAGTGAGAATCCTTTTTCATTCATAAAATCATCTTTTTCTGTATTCAAGGTACTAGTTGGGTCACATAAGGTGCTGAAGCAAATGCCCTAAGGTCTGAATTAGCTGACTGATCTTGCTAGGAAGGTAACCCACAAGAACATGACACTAATTGATATTAGATACTCATTTTTTAATGTTAGCCATGACATCTCACATCTGTAGTTTCCCATTTTAAATTTCGAAGAAGTTTAATCTCAGAAAAAGCTTTATTCAATCATTGTGCTTTTAGATGAACAATGTGCACTCTTTTCCCTGAAGTTTAATGCAATGCAGTTTTGTTTTCATGTATTTCTGCCTCACCAGTGTATTCCATTAAGGCATTTTCAGAATAATAATTCACAATATCTCTTACTACACTGTGCACATACTCCTTAATAACATCTGGGCACATCTCTGTGGAACATTTTTTTTGTTGTTTCTTTTTTTAATCAATATGTTCTGACTTTTTTTTTTTTCTGACTTTTTTTTTTTTTGTCTTCAAAACTCCTTGAAGATTGACATCTCCAACACTGAAGTCTTGACAGTTGTCTCACACTCCTGCATATTTTTTAGTGACTAGGGTGCTGGTTCAACAACATCGGCCCTATGAGAACTACAGTGTTATCAGAAGGCTTTGATACTCTGCACTTTCCAACATCACAGACTATCTAAATATTGTTACTTGGAACTCTGCATTCATAATTTTATATTTTCACTGTGAGAACAGGAAATGTGACTTTGGTGGAAAGTTGGAGTCTGATTTTACAAAATATTAATTGCCTTTGGTGAAACTTATCCTTATTACTGCTCTTACAGATGATGATCCTTGAGTATATTTAAAAGTTCTTTGGAATAGAAACAAAAATGAATCATGGAAATTAAAATCCTCTTCCAGCTACAACAACTCTTTCATACATTCTTCTCTTAAAGTGGTGTTTTATATTCATAATATGTTAAAAATTAAGTGCTGAAAGCATATTCAAAAACATTTTCAATATGCTTTCACTTTTCACCCATAATTGAGTCATCAATATTAGCAACCAGCTATGAAACTCATTTGGCTTATTGCATTACTCATCTTCATACCTTAATTATTGATTAACACACTGACAGTGAAAGGTTCCCTCTGAAATGTAATTTCTGCATTGTGACACTATGCTGTGACTGTCTCCAAAATTATCTGTGCCAAAAAATTTCTTTGTAATTAAAATAATATGTTTAAATTTGCATCTGGGCAATCAGGCAAGTATGTTCATACTACATTAGTATAAAAGATAAATTCTACACCAACCTACGCTGCCTTATCCAAAAGGTTCCTGCATATGGTAAGATCACTATCTTTGGTGATTTCAATGCCAGAATAGGAAAGAACTCTGAAGCCTGGAAAGGAGCACTAGGCAAGCAAGGTGTTGGAAACTGCAATGATAATGGTTGCCTTCTGCTTGAGTTTCGTGTGGAGCAGCAGCTCACCATCACCAACACTATCTTTCAGCAGAAAGATAGTTTGAAGACAACCTGGATGCATCCTAGATCCAAGCACTGGCACCTCATTGATTATATCAATCAATTATATCAATGCGACAGAGAGATATTTGTGATGTTTGTCATACCCGAGTGATGCCTAGTGCAGAATGCCAAACAGATCATCGCCTTGTGCATTGTAAACTTAACCTCCACTCTAAGCTCAAACCTAAAAGGGGCAGTATTCCAAGAAGGAGACTCTAAGTTAATAATCTTCAAACAGCTACAGTGAGAGACAGTTTCCAGGCAGATCTTCAATCCAGGCTCGAGGATCATTCCATAGATCCCTCTCCCGAAGTGCTTTGGCAACTTATTAAAAATAGCATCCTGCAGTCTTCTGAAGAATCCTTAGGGTTCTCCTTCAAGAAAAAGAAGGACTGGTTCAATGATTAACAATCAGGAGATCCAGGAATTGTTGAGAAAGAAGAGAACTGCTTACCAAGCACACCTTGCTCAGCCATCTGGTCATATAAGGAAAACAGCCTTTCGACTCGCATGTAGCAAGCTCCAGCAGAAACTTCGTGACATCCAGAA
The DNA here is from genome assembly GCA_035041135.1 of Platyrinchus mystaceus. Taxonomy (NCBI): domain Eukaryota; kingdom Metazoa; phylum Chordata; class Aves; order Passeriformes; family Tyrannidae; genus Platyrinchus; species Platyrinchus mystaceus. The sequence continues at coordinate 122,698,233 of JAWWLV010000088.1, forward strand.
CAAGTGGTGGATCAATATGGCAGAAAAAATTCAATTGTGCACAGATACAAGTGACTACAGGGAATTCTATATGGCTCTGAAAACAACTTACAGTCCTAAACACCTGATTCAAAGCCCTTTACTCAGTGCAGATGGTCAAATGCTTCTCACAGATAAAGTTTCCATTTTGAATCGATGGTCTGAACACTTTTAGACCCTCTTCAGTATCAGCCGTGTAGTTCAAGACTCAGCAATGCATTACATTTCACAACAACCAGTGAAAACTGAATTGGATATTGCCCCCACTATGGGAGAAACTCTTAAAGCCATACAGCAGCTGAAAACTGGCAAGGCAGCTGGGGTTGACAGAATCCCACCTGAAGTCTGGAGGCATGGTGGCCAAGCACTCCATGCTAAGTTTCACGAATTCGTGGTACATTGTTGGGAACGAGGTGAACTGCCATCAGACCTTCGTGACACAGTCATCATCACTCTGTATAAGAAGAAAGGAGATAAATCAGATTGTTCAAGTTACCGAGGTATTACTCTGCTCTACATTGCTGGTAAAATACTTGCAAGAATTCTTTTGAACATATTATTATACACTATAGCAGAAGAATTTCTACCTGAAAGCCAATGTGGTTTCAGAGCTAATAGGAGCACCACAGACATGGTATTTGTTCTCAGACAACTGCAAGAGAAGTGTAGGGAACAGAACAAAGGACTTTATGTAACCTTTGTTGATCTCACCAAAGCTTTCAATACTGTGAGCAGAAAAGCTCTGTGGCAGATTTTGGAACATTTAGGATGTCCCCCCAAGTTCCTTAAAATGATCATCTCACTTCACGAGGACCAGCGTGGCCAAGTCAGATATGACAATGCACTTTCTGAATCCTTTCCAATATCCAACGGTGTGAAGCAAGGCTGCGTTCTTGCACCAACTCTATTCACAATCTTTTTCAGCATGATGCTCCAAAGGGCCACCTTCTTTGATGAAGAAAACTGTATCTACATCCAATATCATACTGATGGAAGCCTATTCAACCTAAGGCGACTGAAGGCCCATACTAAGACTTCATCTTCTCCGTGAGCTGCTTTACGCTGACGAGGACACCCTCGTCGCCCACACAGAAGTAACTCTGCAGCATTTAACATACTGCTTTGCAGAGGCTGCTGAGCTTTTTGGGCTGGAAGTCAGCTTGAAGAAGACAGATGTTTTCTATCAGCCTGCACCTCAGGAAGTCTTCCATTATCCCCATATCACCATTGGCGAAAGAGAGCTCAAATCAGTACAGCAATTTAATTACCTGGGAAGCATCATCTCCTCAGATGGTAAGATTGATGAAGAAACAGACGACAGGGGAGCAAAGGCATACTGTCTACTCTTTTATATGGGTCTGAATCATGGGTCATTTACTGCCACCACTTAACGTTTCCATCAACGCTGCCTCCGTACAATCCTAAACGTCCACTGGACAGATTATGTGACCAATACATCTGTCCTTGAACAGGCAGCAGTCACGAGCATTGAGGCCATGCTGCTG
>JAWWLV010000088.1:122699855-122727307 GCA_035041135.1 Platyrinchus mystaceus
GTAGGTGGGGGGAGGGGGAGCAACCCTCCCCTCCGCGTGGCAAGGATTGAATTCCGGTCTCCTTGGCCGGGACGGAACTCCTGCTGCATGGAGTCCCCCTTCCCCCTCCCTTCAGCCGTCAGAAATGGCTCCGAATCATGGGATAAGGATCCAGGACTACTGGTGCGCCCCCAAACCGTGGAGGGTAGACTGCCAGAATTTTGCTTTTCAGTATCCCAGGACTTCCCAAATACTCAGGAGAAAATGTTTCTGGTGGGACAGCAAGTAAAACAAGGTGTGAACACAGAAAAAATGCACAAGATATTCTTGTAGAGGACATAATGAACACTGGCATATGTCCAGCTTTGAGAAAGGCAAAGAAGCCGTCACTTTAGTCTCATCTTTTAGTGGCACTATTTTCCAGGGTCTTCTTAAGTGTGTGTGTGGGGGGGAAATAAAAGTATTGCAGTTAAAATGCACACAGGTTTTTTGTCTAATAGTGAATAAGACCTTGCTTATGTAGGCCACTATTTTGAAGGAGAACCTGAAGGATTCCCCCATCTGAGGTGAATTCACACTCCTGAGAACCAGAATGACTCCAGACTATAACCTAATGGTAACACAACACCTCTATTAATCATCTTTGTGGAAAAGCATTGCCCCCTGTGTAGCTGAGACCATTCGGAATTCAGCATGTGGAAAAGGTCCCAGCTATTTGAGAGGAGAAACACAGAACACATTAGCAGTGAAGCAAAGCCTGGAAGCAGGACACAAATTTATACGTCAAGAATTTCTTCTTCAAAGTATATTATAGATTAGAAACATGTAACATAAACTCATGATGCTCAGTTATTGCAGGAAACTCCTTTGATAATTGGTGTCAGGACACTAAATAACAGGAAAGTAAAATGGCAACAGGTAATTTAGGAGGTGATGCTCACTTAGAAATGGAGAACAGTAGATTTTGTTCCTATCAGGTTCTTTTACTATCCTGAGAGCCCTCTGTATGAGGTTACAGGGCCCAAAATGGCAAACCATCAGCACAGAACAGCTCTCCTCACAATGATAAGTGGAGAATTCTGCCCAGGTGGGACCTTCAGGTCACTGGAGAAGGAGGAGAAGGAGGAGGGGAGGGATATATTGAATTAAACATGATATGAGCTGTGAAATGTCTTGACACTAGGACAATGTACCTTATCCTTGTTTGTCTCAAACAAGGAAGAAACATTCACATGAAAGTGTATTTTGCCTCTGTATGATATTTGGGGCATTTTGTATCACTTCCCACTCTTCACCCTCCATTTTCAATGTACTTTTCTGCAGTTAGTTGGAATGCTATCAGAACATCCTCTGTCCCTTCAGAATTCGCTCCAGAACGGAGGGCCCTTTTGAAAAGAATTGATATATTTACACTCATAGGATTAAGCAAAGGCCCCAAAGTTTTGCTTATAAATTCATTCCAGTGGAAAAAAGCACTTTGAATGCTTTCACCTTGACATCTTCCCTCTTTTAATAGCTCAATGAAAAGCTTTCAATCAAGGACATTTCATGAGTTAGAATAGTTTTCTACAAATATTTTAGACTAGCTACTCTGTGTGATTTTAAAATCATGACTAGTGGCAATAAATTTGATTAGTAATTATGGTCCAGAAAGGTGTTTAGAAGTACAAAACTCCTGATTAAGTCAGTGGTGTATAAGTACCTACTTCCTAATCAGCTAATTAGATGCATTTACCCTTCTCTATGTTTCTTTGATATAGTACCTGACCAGAGCTCAAGCTTTTGTTGAAGCATTTTTCTATGCCAAACAGTACTTAAACATAATGACTGACATAATCAAAAATAAATAGTCAGATATTAGATATTTAAACAACCTTTCTAAGGACTGGATAATGAATCATTTAGAGTGTTGCCTGGAGAAACTGAATAGACTTTTGTACTAAAAAAATTAGGAAGGGATAGACATCTCTCAAGACTGGAACTGTTGCTGCTGCTGTCCAGAGGATTGACATAATAAATTTTTCTTCCATGCCTACCAATCTAACTCCCTATTCCATAAATACCCACTGGAAATTACCAGCAGTTTGCAGGTAACACATAGGAAAACAGAATTACACAAGTCAAAGTGTTAATTGCATGTTGTTTACTTTCTACCAGTAGCCTCAGCTTGGTTATTATCTTGGTTAATTAGAGAAAACAAGTTTATCATGTAAAAGCAAAAGTGATGAACTGTACATATGGGAAGGCTTCAAGATAATCTGGAGATTTATTATTTTACTAGTATTAACCCTCTGTCTACATATTATTGATTGACTTGTTTTGGCAAGATAGAAAAACGGTAGTTGCCTAAGAAATAAGTGAGAATATTGATTATTGTCCTGGTAGGGTAAGGGAAGAAGGATGTCTCTCAATTGTCACAGTATGATTCTAGGTTAGTAATACCTGAGCCCTAGTTCTTTTAATGATGGTTGGCTGCTCCCCCTTTCTCATCTCAAGTGGGTAAGTTGAAAGCCTGCCTCTCTCCCATCCCTCCCTCCTTTGTGTCTGAATGTGCATGGGAATAAAGTGGAGGTGGGGAAGGCTTTCAGCTGTAGCAGTGCATGCGGGAGGAATGGAACAGCTTATTGCCAGTGGGAGGTCACCACGTCCTTCCCAGCCCCTCAGCAAGGTGCCAAACAGCTCTCAGGATGTATACATGATCCTTCTTGCTTCTGTGTCCCCCTCAAATCACAATGACCTTTTCTTCTGGCCCTTTACCCCACCCCAGGTTTATTTTCAAATGGGATAAACTGAAAATTTTTAATGCTGCTAAAGAAAATCAGTGATGAGGAACAAAAGAAGCTTAGGCCTATTTAGGCCTTATTAATATAAAACTGTTAGGTGGAACAGCCAGGCTCAACAAGAACCAAGCTGTGAGGGAGCTACACATAAGAACAGCTTCACAAATCTCTCCATGGGCCACTAGCAGCTTAACAACTACATGCAATTATTTAGATGTATAGTTTATTTCTGCATAATTTATGTAGATCCATTTTCAGCTATTTTGCCCAAATACAAAATAATAGTTTCATGATTACGGTATCATCTGGGGACATCAAAGCACTCCACCATTATGATTCACATCCCCATTAACGATAATGCACAAGACAAATGTGAATCTTTATTAGGTTAATTCTATTTTGCCCATTTTGCAGATGAGTAAGTGGGAGCACACGGAGGTTAAGTGATTTGCCCCAGGTCACAGAGTGAAATCTGGAAGCAAAAACAATGTGTGAGTATGGCCTAAAAGCCATATATATTACAATTAAATACTGAGGTATTTAATAGCAAAAAAATTATCAGAACTAAGGCTTCATACCCCACCTAAGTATGGATTTAACAGGCAATCTTGCATTCCACATAAATCACTTCCTCTGATCACTAAATAACTCTAAAGAATGGTGAAAGGAAAAAATAAAAAAGAAAAAAGCTTGTATTTCCCCCCCTACAAAGCAAATGAGAAAAGAAAAAGTGCTTCTAAAGTTGCAGCAAAGAGAAATGATCTGTCCTAAAGTGACTGACTTTTTTGCAGTGCACTCCCTATCTCAAATGTCTTTGACAAACAGAAAGCCATGTAAAGCAAAGCTCTGTGGTTTGCAGGAGAGTAAAACAAAAGGAAATATTTGTTCTTTAAATAGCAAGGGTTTAGTGAGCTCTAGTTGACTTATTAATGAGGTGGATGTAGTTAACTCCATCAGTTTTAACTTAAGGGTCGATAAAATAAATTTTTTTCTGTTTCTCCAATTGAGTTTCTAATAAATGCCTGAATAACTAGAAATACTGTAAAAAGCCTTTTTTCTCTGGTGTAAAGGTATTTTTTGACACAAGCTTTAAAACACACTGGAAAAAGTACAGTAAGCTAACAACAATACACAAATATGCAGATAGCTCATAGCTTTGAAATAACCATTGCTTTCCATATTGGTATTTGGTTTTCCTTCAAAATAAAAAACTAGGACAAGTTACCATCTTCAGCCATATAAATAGACACAGAGTTTAAATGAGCCTACATGCTTCACATAATGTAAGATATTTAACTATGCTCAGTTGTTTAAATTGAGCCTGATTTTGAGAAATTTTAGTCACAAGAGACTTCACAGTGCAGAAACCTCCACTGTTGAGTGAAAGTTAGTATTTATGATGCATGAGAAGCAGAAAACAATAGGGGAAACAGGCACTGACTCCTGCTGTGTTTAAACTATCTAATATTTCCCATTAGATCCATAAGATACCATCATTACTTGAAGTAAATGTTTTGTCATGCAGTAGGGAGAAATCTGTGTGATCAAGAAAGTCCCTCCTTTTCTCTCCCAGAATGCTGTCTGGACTTTGTGGTGTCACCATGCTGAGAACTGACACATCCTTTTGCTGATTACACACATGACAGAAAACTTAGCTGCACACCAGAAAAGTCAAATATATTCCTTGACATAGGAATAAGCAAACCTGATTCCCCTTCTTTTTAGTAGCCTTCACTTCCACTATTGTAACGTACAGTCAGATTCTGGAATTTCCGTGTTTCCACAATGTTTCTCTGTGTGTTTTAGTGATTATCTGTTCAACTGTATTGAGAACTTCTTGCCCTGAATTGCTGCAAATTACCCCCTCTGACATGTCACCAATGCATTGCTATGTTCACTGTACTTGGGAGTTCAGTGCTGCAGACTGAGGGGGTAGAGAGCAGAATCCTTTGGAGTGGCATGTTTAAAAGGCTTTGTCTAAACGATTCTTCCAGAAAGCTCAGTGTTCTGTTTGAATAAATATGTTCTTTCCCAGAGGACTGGGTGTCAGCCAGATCTTATCCACACCATGATCAAAAGTTATTCCCTACTGACAAGCCAAGCATCAGCTGGCCAACTTTTTTTTTTTATCCAAATATGAATTTTCAACAAAAAGTCCGCTTGTCAACAAAGGAAGGGTCTTTTGTCATGAACTCCCAGAATAATAGTCTCATTCATCAAGAAGTACTGAGCAGTTAAGCAATATACTCCAGTATAGCCATGTTTTTTTTTCCTGTATCTCATTTTCATATATCTGATGAGTTCAGCTACCTCTGATTCATAAAGTAGGGAGATCTACAAGGAGGAAAAAGCTTTCTGTATTCCCAGTTCCCTTTTTACCTTAACCAATCCTCTCATTTCAAAACTGCTCTCTTGATATCAGTCCAATATTTTTTGTTAGCTTTAGGTTTGCAGTTGAAACACTAAAGGTTAATAATATGTTCTAGATACCTGGGAAGTCCAGGTGATATATAGGTGATATTATGTGATATATAAAAGACTGCGAACTTTCTCATCCCAATATATGCTTATGAATCTGCTGTAAAATTGGTGACATTATTAAGTTAGCTGACTCAAATTTAAGACTAAAGTAAATAATCAAGCTCATTACCAGTGGAATCAATAATAGCCCATTTCACCTCCAGTTTCCTTCTCTAATAATTTCCTTGGAAAAAAAGCTGCTAAGTGTAGTGTCAACATCAGTTCTAGAAACACTTCTGTTTGAATTATAAAAGTTCTATCAAGTTAAAAGTAGGGAACTGATCAAAACTGAAATATGAAGTGATTAAATTCTGTTAACATGATATTTCCAATAAAATAATTTTATTTAAAATTCAAAGATAATTTTTAAAAGCAGAAAGCAATTGTTCATTACACATGAAAAGACAGAGTATTACAGACTAATGTGTATTTCCGGTTTTTAGGTGATATATTCCCACTTCTTGCTACATGACGAACTGCAAAAGGCATTGCATTAGTTATTTCCACAGCAGGTTCTCATGGATCCCTCTGACTGAAGAATTTTTACAAATATGTGACATCTACAAGAATACCAAAGTAATAGGTCAGACTTTTGCAAAGCATTTAGCTAGAAGCAAAAGGCAGTTAATTTCCTTCATAAGTCAATCACTCCCTCATGCATTTTAGTATGGAGCTACAATTGATAAAAACTATTGAGTCCTTTGAGAAAAGCTACAAATAAATAAATATATACAAATAATAACAAAACCAAAATTATGCATGCTAGGGTCAACACAATCTGATCATTTGCAGATAATAATTTCATTCATTTAATGATATAAAAAGTAGTGAATAAGGCAGCTGATATACATTACTTCAACTAATGTGCTTGTTTTGTTAAACTTAACTTTACGAATAACTGGAGATACTTCTCATCATAGAAAGAACTGTAGTAATTTTGCTAGTTTTTAACCATAAATTATTTCAAATTATGTTAATTTAAAAAAACTAATAATAATTGTTGTTTTTTCAAAAAATAGCTACCTCAGCTTTCACAAAATATTGTTTGCTCCAATTTTCATTTGCAGCAGTGTATGACTTAGCTCAAAACATTTCTTATCACAGTTCAGATGAAAATATGTACTTACAAATGAGATGAAGTGTTGTTCAGAATCACCTATCCTATAGCAAATCAAGTATATTTCCATACATTCCTGTCAAGCTATGCTGGGTTTACACTAATATAATAAACCATAAAGATTTTATCATTTGAATGTTAAAAAGCATGAATCAGACATTTCACCAGGAGAGGTCTTTGTAAAATATCATTTGTTCACTAAAAGCCATGCAAGAACTTGTTACTATCACAGGTGGGACATGAAAATATCCACATTTCTTCTCTTGTCTCCTTTGCCTTAGAGATTGATTGGACAAGGGATTTGGACTTGTTCTTACACTCTTGGCTTTATATTCAGTTGTTTTTTTTTACTTTGATGCACATCAGAGTGCAAAGATACAACCAGAAGAACAAGATATTGACTTTCATTAGGGTCAGATTTTATGACAAACACAGAACAGTTTACCACAATTGAACACGTTTTTGTCTACACCAATTGAGAATCTGCAAATGGTTGGCAATAACAATATTTACAACCTTGTCCAGAATTTAATGCATCTTTGGCAACTTTTCATTTGAAACACCCTTGCTGGAGAGTTTAATGAGAAGTAAAAAAGCTGAACATAGATTACTTAGGGAAAATGAATTATGAATATAAAGAAGAAAATACAAACCATTCTCAGTTTTCTCCAACAGCATAAACTGGCTAACAGGGTTTGTTAACAATTAATAGGCACTCTGGTGAATATTTGCAAGTTCTCTAACCCTGGGATTATATACATACACAAAAAAAATTCGTGATATGGAGTCCAGCATTCTGGGTTGAAACAGTGGCATGTGGGGGTTTTGTTATATATATGTTGGAAATGGTTTTGTATTTTGGCATATTAAAACCTCTTTAGAAGCTTTCCATTTTCAAAGAAAGGCACACAGATATTCAACTCAAGGAAAAAAATGTTAGTTATATAGGTATAACTGAGTCTGAATTCCTTATAGAAATGTCAACATATATTTCATAGAAGAAATTTTGAATTAAACCTTAAAATGAACCTATATTAATGTATCCCCATTGCAATGAAAAAGAATATTAAAACAGTATTATGCTTTTCATTAAAACATTGTATATATAATAACAAGTAACATGCAAGTATCAAAGAACCTTTTGATAAGGTCTTCCTCACCACAGTTATTTATGCTTGCAACAAGTTAGTAGACCACATTGTTATATGCTGGTAAAAGTATCCTATGGTCCCTGTTTAATTCCTAGAGAAACCTGTCAGAGGTAAAAGATGTGCTACAAAAGGGATAAAAAGTAAAGAACATGTCTATTATCAATTTAATGACAGGATAGATGTTCCCTTCAAAGTTTTTCCTGTTACGAAGCCTCACCAGTGAATAAAAGTATCTAATGTATTATTCAGATAAAGGCCTCTGAACCTTAGACAGAAGGAAATCCATACCGCCTTACATTGCTTTATTAAGTCTATATTAAGGGCTCCATTACTTTAAAGAAACTGTTTAAGTAACATTAAGGCTATGACCCAAACTGACAAAAGTAAGGAAATACAGATAGCTGAATTTCCATCTTTAAAATATGCTGCTGTGGGAAAGAAAAAGGAACAATGGAGTATGAGACTTTGCTTCTCATCTTGGGCTGACAGAAATATTGGGGGGGGGGGGAGGGAGGAGAAAAAAAAAAAGCTGAATCTTCACCTGGCATTCAACTGAATCCAAATAAAAACTGTTAAAAGTTCATCTCTCTTCCCATTACCTCACACCACAGGTCACTTGCAGATAGAGTAGCAAGTTTTCAAGCTGCTATAGGAATGCAGACAATTCCTTCCTCCTCTGCAACAGCAACTGTTAGAATAAAGGACCCAATTATTGCTGCCAGAGCTATATGTAAAACACTGGTGCTCAAGGGTTTTCACGTGTTCTCTGCCCACAAAATAGACTGCAAAATCTCCAGAGAGTAAAAAGAAGTATACCTCTACCTTATTTTTCCCTTTATACAGGAGGAATAGAGGAAAGAGGATGTAAGGGGAGAATGAGATCAACAGTAACAAGACCGAAGGGGTTGCAATGTGGCCAATACAGTACTGGAAAGAAAAACACCATTCGAAAGCTATTTCTTACCTGTAGCTCTTAGCGCTGAGTTAAAATTAATTTGCCTTTACAGCATAACACTATGATATCAGATGAACCCTAACATAATTCTACCAATTAATAACTAGAAAAATCTGTTGCCTAAATGTTGTCCTTTAAGGTTGATATTAAGTGAAATTGTATCACTCAGGAGAATGGCATACATCTTTTCATCTCACCTGAAGACCTGAAGTACATTTACATACTCTACCTCTGCTGTTGAAGGCATTGTTGAAACACTAATGTTAGTATTTTAGCATTCATTTAAAACCTCTGCTAATAGAAGAAGTATATGGGTGGCTTGTGAATGTCTTTAAATCTCCCAACCAGCTGAACAATAGTTTTAGAAATAAACTTTGGCTTTATTCTTGTGGTCTCACTTCTGCATTGACATAACATGCTGCCTTCAACATATTTAACTCTCATACTGATTCCTGATAAGGTGGACAAGAAAAGCAGAAAAGCTATATTGTTTTACCACAGAAAATAAGACAGTCTGCATTAGACGGGATCCTCCAGGTCATACCCACAGAGTCACTGTCCTATCTATAAAAAGATCATATTGCAACATTTTGTCCAACAGACTTAAAAGAGACTTTTCTTTTTTTCCCTTGTTATACAGCCTAACTAAAATAAAATTAAAATATGCTGTACCCGGAGCATACAAACATGGCACAGCATTTTTTATAACAAATCCAGAGACCATTGTGACAAACGCTGAACAGAATAACTCCACTTCATCCAATTCCTAGCTCTGCAATTGGATCTCAACAAAGCTGATTCAAAAAATTGGTATCACGTGGCACCAGTGTTTAACTGTAGGAATTAGTAACAGTTAAACCAAACTTGGAAACAAAGACATTGATAACTTCTTCAGTTCCCCAGATCAAGATTCAATGGCTTTCTGAAACATAATTTTTGCCAAATCTATATTTAAACCACAGACAGGGGTAAATCATGAAAGTGAGCAAATTGCAGTGTTTATCTAAGATCAGGTTCAATGATCTGTGACCTTTTTTGGCCTTACACACAATGACATTATGATATCCAAACTAGAGGAGTACTGATTTGTGTAATTTCCATTGAAAAAAATTAGTGAAAATACAAGAGATGCGTTTTGAGAAGACATTAATTTAAAGGACAAATAGCTAAATGGATAACAGAATATATTTAAAATATTCAAAATGAGCAAGCAATCTCAAACAAAATAAAAATTAACCACCCATGATGAGGCAAGCAGCTATCTTTTCAGTTTTCGCCATTTCTATTGTGATGGAAAAAACACACACTACATTATCCTCCCAGGCTCTGAAGCTCGTGTTATTCATATATATACATTACATCCCAAGCCTTGCACAGGAAAAGAAAACCCCTGAGAGCTACCTTGTACAGATCCTGTCTCCATTGTTCCATCACATTGGGTTGAAACAATCTTTATTACCTCACCTTTGGGCCACTCTCCTTTAGGTCCTACATCTGCAAATCTCCAGTAAGCTTCTGGTGTGGTTTCTGCATGCCTCACCACTCACTAGGGCTATGGATAGTGGTCCTGTCCCTTTTCTGCTTCATAGATATTGTTTTCTGCCAAGTATCTGCATCCATTACTGATATGATCTCGTCCTCCCTAGAGAACCTCTAAACCACCTACTTCTTGAGAAAACATTTGCCCTAGTTTTGCTTCCATTCCCAGAGAATCTTCTTTGGAGCCACCTGGTCTCAGATATGTGTACTCTCTTGAAGTTGCTAATGACAGTAATAAGTGCTAAGAAAAAAATCTTAAATTACAGTCTATTAATCTCTCACTTTCTTGCCACACAGAAGCAGAAGAAACAACAGAAACTGTAAAGAAAGCAAATGACATGGCAAAAACACAAAGAGCTCTGAATAACATTACTCCTTTATAATGATCAGCCACACCAAACAAGCAGAGAACCTTGGTTTCTGTAACAAGTCTGATATACTTATTTGCATTATCTATAATTTTTCAAGAAATAAAAATAGTAGACAGGGTGTGAGGTCTTTCATAAAGGTTCTTGCTCCTGAAAAGCCAGTGACACATCTTCTGCATCCCAGTATATCTCTACAGCCATGCAAGGCATGTATTTCTCAAAATTCAATAGGTAAACTTTCCAATATTTCATGAATTTACATCATTAACAAGATAGTTTAACTTTTCAAGCCAGTAGAAATCAGCCAGTAAGTAACTGGGTTCCTATAATAACATAGGATGATGAATAACAAGATTCTAGCTCTTTGTTTTACACAATGTATTCTTTACCTTGTCTTAGTATTTTCTTTCCTAAACTGGGAAAAATAGCTTTCTACATATCTAAGTGTAATGTTTACTAAATGAACAATTAATAGATTAAATTATTCTCCAAAAATTACTAACAACAGCAGTTCTAAATGTTCTCCCCTTTCATTGCCTGCACCTGAGAATTTAAGGATTGATCCATTCCTTCCCTTCTTCTTGAAGGAATCTTGTTCCTTTATCACGCCAAAGTATTTTTTAAAGAAAATATTTTTGCTCTCTCTACCTGCAGAGTGCATTTTATATCACAAAATGCAAAACTTAATCTTAAGACTGGGACTTCTGTGCAAAACATGGGCCGCTTGCTCGACCTGGCAAGAGAACAGCTGGACCTCCGTCCTGTTGATTGAGCAGGTGTAAAGACTTCATCCTGCAAGGCGCTGTTAACCTGTGGAAAGTTCAGGCCTATACATTAACGTTTAAGCATAAGGGTAGTCCTCTTGCAGTTTGTAAGACCAGAGATACTCACACATATACATACAAACACACTGTCATAGATTTCTGTGTATGAATACACACACAAATAAATGGCTGACAGCAGGATACAAATGCAAAAATACGTCTCAGGCTGGGACACTTTGAATTATTCCTATCACATACAATGCAAAACCATCTATTTGAAATTTCACAAAGGGAATTTTCTCCCAGGATGCATTCTTGTATGCTAAAATTCAACTAACACTGGACTCTTTTTTGGAAAAATAAACGTTAAAAAGGCTGGGTTTCAAATAGAAGTACTGACAGGCCTTTGACTATCGCAGCTTGAATAGTAGCACCACTGTATATTAACAACTCCAGTCATATGATCTCAACATTTTCCCCCTCCCCATCTTTCCCTGCAGCTGCTCAAAAAGCTAAGCCCCTTTTCACAATCTTAATGACCAAAAGTTAAAAAAAAAAAAAAAAAAGTAAAAAAGGACTTGAAAGTTCAGCTGGATTTTCTTCTGCTTTCCTAATGAGCTTAACATCTCATAAGACTCTTTGGTAAAGGAGAAAATCTTTTCAAAAAGACCCATTTTCCTGCTGACAGTACAATCTTTCTGAAATAACATCAGAAGACCAGAAGGGTGACATCCAAGCCACCTGAGCTGGTGATATGCGATCTTTAACCAATAGATTTATATCCCCTCTTTACTCCACATTTTCTAGCAACATAGTTCTTTAGAACAGAGTCAAAAGAAAAATTTCTGTTTAGTTGTTTAAAGGAAACAAATAACTTTTTCATCAGATCTCTGCAAGAGCTTGACCAAAGTCGAAGTATACTGCAATTTAATTTGTCATAAAAGACCTGAAGTAGGTGGCTCTTAGTAAAAATGGAGATCAGAAAGTTATGTAGTTTCATGACACCTTGCGCATGCATGAACAATGGTACATGACCTACTCCATTTTATTTTTTTTTTCTGCTAAATAATAGAGAATAGTCTGATAATAATCTTGAATTCTTCACTGTGGAAAAAAAAAAGTAAGAAGGAGCAACTGCTATATGTGTAACATCTGTGAGAAGGAACACGGTCCTGAATGCAATGACTGTCTGTATATCTGTACATGGGATTTGAACATGTAAAAAAGTTACTTACGTAACTGCCATTGCTCATATTAGTTGTCTGATGGAAAAAGAGTGGGACTACCTCAGTCTTTGGATTATTTATGTATCAGAGCAGATCCAAAACTAGGCCTTACTATATATTTTATCAGGTAAAAATATATGAGTTTGCCACTTCTGTTATGATTGGGTGGCACCACAATACAGCAAAAGGCAGCATTCTTTAGTTACACAAGTGTAAGGCCATGTTATTACATGAAGAAGCTGCCTTATTGGGTCAGAAATCATCAAATTATGCAATTTATTTTTGTGACAGAAATCCATAACTGGTAGACTTTAAGGGGCTTAATCATAGATTACACGTGAATGAACAAGAGAAGAAACCCAATAGTGCTCAGTTTTGAAAGTTGGTGAAAGAACACTTCTCATTTTCTATCTTTTTACAAGTTCTATAATTTTTGCTTAGTTGCTCTAATTCTGTAATTTCAGAATTCATGGAGCATCAATTGGGAAATAAGCCATTTACAATAATTTCAATGTACTTGAGAGCCCATTTAGGACGGATTTTTTTTTTTTTTCAGAAACCGAACACCAGACCAGATAGAATGAAAAAGGATATATTCCCAACAGCTTCAGTTCCCATGCGTACAAGTCCTCCTACTTGGCATGATTCAACACTGACTGAAGTTGAGATGCCTGGCCAGAACAGAGGAAAGTCCAGCAGGATGCAGTTCCAGAACAGGGACTTTCCAAAGACCTTCAGCTTTGTCTGATAGTTGGTTCCAGAGGTGGGAATTAATTTTGCCCCCAGGTCAGCTTAATCCTCTTGTGAGAAGAACCCTTCAATTATAATAAACTCTGTTAAATTATTTATGTTATCTCTGTGATCTACTGAAGCTTTATTCAGCAAAACCTTTGTCTCAGGCTCACACAGGGAAAGAAATGGGGCAACTGATCATGAAACTCAAGTAATTGTAGACTTCAGAGCAGAAGCACTAAATGGTCTGGTTCAAATTTATTCTTAAAAAAATTATGCTGATTTCAGAGGGGTTAACATAAGAAGGAATGTAGCTCATAAAACCCAATTCTGCCCTGTTTTACACAGAGTATGGTCTCAGAGAGGCAACTGAGTCTGCCAGGGCAACATTTCAGTTCCTGAGGTAGACTGCAGGAAGTGCTATAGTCCTGATGCAATTTTCCCATAACCTTTATTGTCTTATTTTCAACTGGCTGCTGTAGGCTGTAAAAATGAATTAGTAAAAAAAAACTCCAAACCTACAAGACTGGTGCTTTGGGGTGTTCAGTCTTAGTACCTAACCTAATAAAATATATTCATATACATTCAACTTCCACACCATTAAAGCCAGACATTTTCTTTTAACAAAACCTGGCCCTCAGTTCTAGTCAATACCATACAGAGGCACTTAGAGAGCAAAAAAATTCTCACAGGAAATTCTTTACATAAAGACATTCAGAAATGAAAATACCATGCAGGTTGCAGTCATTGGCACACACAGTTAAGCTGTTCATTTTTAACTAGGTCTGTGATCAGAAAAAAAGCTAATTTTGCTTTCTGCTTCTTGGGGTGTTCAACAATTTTCTCAGCCAAAAACTGTTAGCTGCTGAATTTTTAACAATCCTTTATTGGATAATAAGGTTTTGTTTTCATTTGCCTGCCACGGCTGGAGCCTCCATTAACAATTATATTGGGGAAAAGATTTCCACAGTAGGTGGGCCCCACAGTCTTTCTAAACCTTGGATTAGCATTACGGGGGTGGGGGGGGAAATAAAAACAACAAAACCAAAACCCAAAACCCAAAAACAAAACCCCAAAAAAATAAAAAACAACCAAACAAAAAAAAAACACCAGAGGGAAAACCAAAGAACACTTAAGAAGAAGGGCAGGTTTGGTCTTCGGTGTGTACAGAACTAGGTTACTTCATTACATAAACTAGGCAAAGGAAATTAATATACTCAATGTAGTGAAACTTATGTGAATGTGCTGGTCTCTTGGTTGGCAAGATCCAGCCACCTAGTTTAAGTGGTCTTTAATTAATGGTCAAATAAAACTATACTTGTTGCTTCGGGGATAATAACATGGGGTTTTGACAGTGGAGCTGGACAGGTGCTGCCTGGCTCAAAAGCACCCTCTGTCCTACTATGATGTTTTAGTGACTGTTTCAAGGACAATGTCCTTTTGGTTTACAGAGGCACTTTTTCACATTTAACTTGAAAAAACTGCTGCTCTTATCACCTTAGGAACATCTTCAGACCAAACCAAGTTTTTCCTCTTCCTTTTAATTTCCAAGGGAGAAGGAGGGTTTCTTATTGGTTCATCAAGATACATTTCTTCATTTCTTACATTCTGTGTTTCAGAAGACAGTTCTGAGGCTTGTGCATAACCTCTGCTTTGCTCTCTGGTCTCATATATCAGGCAGCATCACTTTGGGATCTTTGAGATGGCACATCAAGAAAGAGTGTCTGTTTTGGCCACCGGCCTGAGTCCTGAAATTTGAGTATAAATGAGCCCTCAAATGGTTCACAAAGTGGAAAGTCAAAATTGGAGGCTGTAGAAGAAAAGAAGACAAAAAGAACAGAATTTGAAGAGAAAAAATGAAGAAAGTTGAAATGCACTGAAAATAGGGAGAGTGCAAGCTACCGAACAAAGGAGAAAAATTTTTAAGGGTATCCAAATTTTTTTAAAAATGGGTTTGCAGAAGAATTGTGCTGCAAAACGTCCAAATCTGCACAGATAGAATTGTAGCTGTAATATATGTAGGGTTCATTGCATCACCTTTCCTGAGAAGACTGCCTGGAACTTTGTATTAAAAATACAGTATTGCTTTTAACTTTGTCAGGCTTTAACAATTTCCAATAGAGGTATGAAAAATATCCAGCCATACCAGACCAACTATTTTCAAGCATAAGGTAAAAGAATTATTTGATTCACCAATATAAAAAAATAATCTAGTGAGCTTTTCTTTATTTCAAAGGCTTTTCAAAGATGCAAAATTCAGCATCGAGACTGACCATTTTGACAAGGATACGATTTCTGTTGCAAGACTGGAACAAACATAAAGAAACCTCTGAAAAAAAATCTCCATTTAGGTACATTTATTTCTCCTTTTCATCAGCCAAAACTTCTAGAAGTTTCAACTCCACAAAGCATCCCCAGACTTTCATGCTTTCTAAAGTACATATTCTGCTACTTCACAGAGTTGGTCTCCTATTTGATATGGGACTGCATGTTGCAAAGATAAATTAATTTTTATGAACCTTGCAAATATTATCACAGTCTTGGTAATATGAAAAAAATGTATGAGGACAAATTCTGCCAAGGGATGAGGTCTGAAAAAAGTGTATTGAATAAGGCACTGGGTCACTATCTGAATGATTAGAAGGGCACCCAGAAAGAAAAATCATTATCCATAAATATTTATTTAAAGCATGGTATTAGAAAGCACATGGACAAGAAAGGTGGAACTATGCACAGTTTTAAATCTTCATTTCTTAATCTATAATTTTTACCTTACCAAACATCTGTAAAATACAGCCTGACACATCTAATACATTTAAGCAAATGTAATTGTGTATGCAGAATCAATGCACGCATGCAGTTTACATAAGGGCACGCACAGACATATGAATTAAATGAATGAGAAAAGGCAATGCAGTATAAGGATGCAGGATAAATTGTGTTTACCTCATTTGTTATTGCACGGTTCATCCTAACCATATGGTGAAGAACTACATAACCCACTCCATGCAGTGTATACTGACTAGGTCACATTCAGTTTAACTTCATAGTCTGTCCAAAAGCATTTCCTTTTTTGGTGGAGCCCATCAAACTGACTCCAAAGTGACAGATGAAAAGAACTTGGCTGTCTTGAAACAGTCAGTAGAGCAGTTTCACTCAAATAGCTGCAGAATATGGTAACAAATGCTCAAAAGCTTTAAGCTACAAGATGTGATTACAAGCAATCACTGTTTGCTATGAAATACATGAGTTGTGCATTTTGGTTCTCATATTTGAATTGACTCAATATTTTAGTCAACAGTGTCTCCCTAAGGAATCATAGAGCCCATCTGCTGAAAAGCTGTATTTAACCTCCTATGCAGTCAGAAAATTGAGATCACCCAGGATCTCCTGCCCAGTGGGCTAAGGTTTTTTCACCTTTTGATTGTGCTGGTCCAGATTCTTTCAAGTCTCAGAGTTCTTCACTTTCTGCTTCACCTGATTTACCAGCATAAACTTTCCTATCTGTGCTTTGCAGTCTTCATGCTACTTTAATAGGCTACTAAGCCTGAAGCTCCAGATGCAATGAGCTCAGTGGAATCAATGGGAAATATCTGTGTGCACAAAAGGCCAGATTTTGATCCATTGTGTTCAAGCAGAATGATCCTCATTAACCTAACAGATAAAGGCAGCAATGAGCGACATTTCTGTAATATCCATGAAATCACTATTTCATGATACCAGTGAGAGCCAAGGGAGGAGGTTTCTTGGTTGCAATAATTAATAATTTACAAAAAGCTTTAACTAAGCAAGACATTGCCCACCTGGAAATTGGAATGAAAGGATATTAATGAAGCTGCAATGCAGATGGTCATGTTGAAGGTGATGAAGAATTTATTAGAGAGACAGCCATCAGAGGCTGTGTAGTATATGAAGCATAAAACTGCTATAACTAATGACAGCAAGTAGTTTAGGCAAGTAATGGACAGCACAGCTACAAAAGGGAACATGGAGATATATTATTTAGTAATAAAGTTCTCATAAAAATGTGAAATATGAAGTAGAAAGATTAATATGATTGCACAAGCCATCTTAAATATCCATACTGAACTTCTGCCTTTTAAAAGAAGTGGACTGAATTTATGCCCAAGCAGCAACATGTAAGTCACGGCACTTATTTACATAGTTTATGCAAACTACTACAGATCTATCCATTTAATTTATTGAAATAACGTTTGAAAGTGGTGTAATTTATTGCATTAAGAATACAGCAGATGCTATATTTCTATCTGGCAAGTGATCCAGGAAGTGTAAGTCAGGTTATCAATCATCATACCATACTCCAGAAGATCCAAGGACCTGCAGGTTAGCGGCTGCTCTGCTTTAATAATTGCCGTCTTTCCTGAGACTGAGCAGTAATCCTGTCTTTACATATCCACTGTTGGATTTAATCTTTGCACAAAACCTGGGTGAAAGAGTTGGCTGCAAAAGACAACACGAATGTAAACATTGCTTAAAACACTTTCTTTCCTAGCATTTTGTTTGCAATTGGAGCTAGAAAATATTTTTTCATTAAACCACCTCTTCTATGGTTTTCTTTTAGTAGTAGTAGTAGAAAGCTGAAGAATTTTAGATTATGCTAACACATGCATGCAGACGAGGTTAGTAGGGGGAAATTACAGAGGATTCTGGGCTATTTTTAAAAGCTGTTGAAGCCTACTTCTCTCTCACCCATCTCAATTCATAATACATTAGGAAATGTGAAATGTGTCTGTAATGCATACATTGATCAAGCTGCCTAATTAGAGGAAGCCATTCTTTTTTCCAGTTCATTTTAAAATGTATGAATGCCTATCCAAGACCAAAACCACTATACTTGAATGAGAATTTTCTGTCCAAAATAAAAGATTGTTCTAGTGCAGATATCCTGTAGTATAAAAAGCACTGCAGATTGCTACACTTCAGTCCATAATAAAGGTTTATCCTTCTTCCCAGATTAAAAAAGAAAAAATTACCTATAATATTCTTGCTGTTATCTAAAAAAGGGATTTTAATGCATTTGCCCAAATTTAGCCATAATATTTGTCTTTAGTGGAATTACAGTAATGCGAGATTGGCACAAAGTAAAACACAAAAGGACTTTCTTGAGAACATTGATTTGATCTTGCTTCTAGAAGGACAGCTATTTTCTCAGCCATGCCTTTACTTATTGAGTTTTTAATTATTTTTTGTGCAATATATTTTTTTCTGTCAAGCATTACCTCTGGAAATGCCTTTGGTACTGGGAACCACTGCTTGCGTCTCTGGTTTGCTGAGACAGTTTTGGAAAGAAGCAGGTTTGAGCTGACGTATTTTTTACTAAGTAACTGGCAAAAATGTGGGATGTGATAAGATGCTTTCTGTCCAAGTTTTCTCCATCATCCATTTCAATGTACAGATTAAAATGGAACTGTGTGCTAACCCTTAGGTTAGACCCTGTCTCCAGAGCACTCAGTCTGTTATTAAACCAGCACTTAAGTAGTGAATAATATATATATATATATATATATACAAACACATATATATTCAGATAAATAAAATCAGCAGCAGCCCCACGACCCAGAAGCCCTCGGCAGCCAACCAGGCAAGGAGGAGGCAGTGCCGGGAGTGACTGAGGGACATTTAAACAGCTCTGGGCAGCATGAACAACCCAGAGCACAGAGAACAGGAGTGAGCAAACAGGGCCACAGCACGGCAGTGAGGGTGCGGCACATCAGTGAGGACACGGACCAGCAGTTTGCAGGGCAGTTCGTGCTGGCATGGCGAGCAGGAAGAGTTCCTTTCGGACCATCCGGGAACAGCCAATAGAGGCAGCAAACAGAGTAAGAAGCTGGTAAGGAAGAGCAAAGAGATCCTTTCAGCCCCAGTCTTATTAGCATATTAGTTTAAGCTCCTCAGTGATTGTGTTGATATGCTGTAAAGCTCAATTCCCCATAGCTGCAAGAGTCACTGTACCAGATGTGTCACAGGCAGATGGACAGACAGACTTGCTGGCGGCAGACACAGTTTTCCAGGTCACAGATTGCCAGGAGTGCCTGATACCTCTTCACGAGACTGGGGCAGGCAAACAGTTATTTTGCAGAAGGTGTGCCATCGTTGCAGAACTGTGTTGCCAGGTGAAGGAGCTATGGGTGGAAGTGAACAGGCTTCGTAGTATTTGGGCAAATGAGCAAGACATTAATTGGTTACTTTCAGAGATGCTACAGTCTCAAGACTCTCAGGAGTCTCGAATCCCCGTTGTAGTGGAGAAGCAGGTGGACTCAGAACCCTGCAAGGTAATTAGTCAAGGACTGTTACTGCAGAGTCTATTAAAGGTGAAGGCTAGAAGCTGGTGACTGCACATATCAGGAGAAAGATTCCTCCTTCTTCTCAGAATTTGACAGGTAGGACTTGCACCTTTTACAAGAGGTATGAGGCTCTGGAACTAGAAGGCCAGACAACTGATGAGGTGGGTAAAGGTCCTTCTGGGGCCTCCTAAATCAACACCATTTGTACCCTACATCAAGGTCTTCTCTGTTAACAGGGAAAGAAGGGTAGTTGTAATAGGAGACTCTTTTCTAAGGGGAACAGAGGGCCCAATATGCACACTGGACCCAACTCCCAGGGAAGTCTGCTGTCTTCCAGGAGCTCAGATAAGGAACATTACTGGAAAACTCTCCAGTCTAGTAAGGCCCTCTGATTACCATCCACTATTGGTTGCTCAAACTGTCAGTGATGAAATAAAAAAGAGAAGTCTAAGGACAATCAAAAGAGACTTTAGGGCCCTGGAACAATTGGTAGATGGATCAGGAGCACGGGTAGTGATTTCCTTGATTCTTACCATAATGAGGAGTAATATTGAAAGGAATAGGCAGATCCACCAGATCAATAAGTGGCTCTGAGGTTGGTGTAATTGGAAAAATTCTGTGTTTTTTGACTGTGGGATGATCTGCTCAACACCTGGTCTACTGACATGTGACACCTAACTCAGAGGGGGAAATTAGTTTTAGGGCAGGAGCTAGTAAGGCTCGTTGACAGAGCTATGGGATGGCATGCCAAAAGCTGAGGAAACAAGCACAAATGGGATCCCTCAATCTGCCTCAAGAGGTGTTGGCTACAATGTACCACACCTGAAATGTTTCTGCACTAATGCACACAGCATGAGGAACCAATAAGAGGAGCTTGAAGGTTTGGCCCAGTCCCAGAGAGCTGACATAATTGTCATGAGTGAAACCTGGTGGGATGAGTCCTGTGACTAGAGTGCCCTGTTGGATGGTTAGAGGCTCTTCAGGGGGGGATAGGCAGGGCAGATGATGTGGAGCAGTACACTGTGTGTAATAGAAGGGTTAGGATGTATAGAGCTCACAGTGGGCAGTGGCACAGTTGAGAGCCTCTGGGTAAGACTCAATGGGCAAACAAATGCAGGTGTCATCATAGGAGTCTGCTATAAACCTTCTAGCCAGGACCATGAAGTTGATGAATTATTCTCTGAGGAGCTAAGGGACACTTCCAAGTCAACTGTCCTTGTCCTTATGGGGGACTTCAACTTGACAGAAATTAACTGGGAACATCACACAGCTGGTACAACCCAGAACAGAAGACTCCTAAAAAACCTGAATGGTAACTTCAGGGAACACATCCTAAGAGAGCCAACTTGGAAAAATGCTCTCCTTGATCTGCTGCTTGTCAACAGAGTGGATCTTGTGAGCAAAGTGGAGATTGGGGGCCGTTTAAAATCTCTGTTGACAGGAGGAAAAGTGCCAGCAGAACCTCAACTCTGGACATGAGGGGCGCAGACTTCAGGCTGCTCAGGGAATTAGTAAGTAAGATCCCCTTGGAAAATGTTTTTTTAGGTGCTGGGGTCCATCAGTCCTGGTCACTTTTCAAGCATCACTTCCTAAGGGCACAGGAGCAGGCAATTCCCAAATGCTGGAATTCAAGCAGGCAAAGCAGAAGGCTGGCTTGGCTGAGCAATGATCTTCTCTTGGAAAAAATTCAGAAAAGAAAGGTGTATGTGCAGTGGAAGAAAGGCCAAGTAATATGGGAAGAACACAGAGATTCTGCTTGCCGCTGTAGGGAGAAAATTTGTGAGGCCAAAGCTCAACTGGAGTTTAAGCTGCCAGAAATGTGGAGTACAATAAAAAGAGTTTTTTCAAATACTTTAATGTCAATAGGCAGTATAGAAATGCCATTGGCCCATTACAGGATGAGGATGGTCACCTCACAAACAGGGACAGAGACAAGGCAGAGCTGTTTAACGCTTTCTTTGCCTCTGTCTACAACACCGATGATGGAATGAGGGGGTCTCAGTGCCCTGAGCTGAACGACCATGACTGTGAGAATGATCAACTCCCAGTTGACCCTGAATGGTGTGGGATCTGCTGCGCCAGCTGGATCCCTACAAATCTATGGGTCCTGATGGGATTCATCCCAGAATCATTAAGGAGCTAGCTGATGTCATCACACAACCTCTCTCAGTGATTTTTGATCAGTCTTGGGAATCCAGAGAGCTTCCAGCTGACTGGAAGATGATTTTCAAGAAGGACAAGAAGGAGGACTCCAGAAACTACAGGCCTGTCAGTCTCAGTTCAGTGCTTGGTAAAGTTATGAAGAAGGTTATTCTAGAGAAATTGAAAAACAATTGAAAGACAATGGTTACAGCCAGCACGGCTTCATGAGAGGAAATCAAACCTGATTTCCTTTTATCAATACTTAACCCATCTAGTTGATCAAGGGAAGCCAGTTGATGTCATCTTTTTGGATTTCAGTAAATCTTTAGATACTGTCTCTCACAGAATCCTTCTGGACAAAATGTCCAGCACTCAGCTGGATAAACACATGTGGTGGTGGGTGAGCAATTGGCTCACAGGTCAAGCACAGTTTGCAGATGACACAAAATTGGGAGGAGCTGTTGACTCCCTTGAAGGCCCTGGAGATAGACCTTGACAAATTAGAGGACTGGGCAGTCACCAACCATAGGAAGTCCAACAGGGGAAAGTGCCAGATTCTGCACCTAGATGTTCGTACAGACCAAGGAATGAGATGCTGGAAAGCAGTCCCATGGAAAGGGATCTGGGGGTCCTGGTTGATTACAAGTTGAATGTGAGTCAGCAGTGCCTTGGCAGCCAGGAGGGCCAACTGTGTCCAGGGGGTCATCAGGCAAAGCATCGCCAGCTGGTCAAGGGGGGCGATTGTCCTGCTCTGGAGCGGCCTTGAATATTGTGTTCAGTTTTGGGCACTGCAATATAAGACAGATGTTAAGCTATTAGAGAGTGTCCAAAGGATAGGTTAGAATTTTAAAAGAAGTCCTTCACCCAGAGGGTGACTGTGTGCTGGGATAGGCTCCTCAGGGAAGTGGTCACAGCACCAAGCCTGACGGAGTTCAAGAAGAGTTTGGATGATCCTCTCAGGCACATGAGTCATGTATGAGACTTGGGGATGGTCCTTTGCAGGGCTAAGGGTTGGACTCGATGATCCTTGTGGGTCCCTTCCAACATGATATATTCTGTGAAAAAATAAGGTTTATTTTGATGTGTCAACAGTAATATTTTATTAGCAAATTCTGGGTCACTCACTATTGGGAGACTTATAAAATCTTCTAAAGGGTAGTAGTATGAACATTGCTTTGGGGCACTTGTTTACAAATCATATAATGTCTTCTATGAGGAATATTCCATTTTCCTTTTAAAATGTTTCTATTCTTTCCTTCTTTCTCTCTCTCTCTCTCTCTCTCATCTTTTTTCTTTTGGAGACAGAAAAAGCTTGGAAAAAATTAACCTACAGGGTGGATAATTTTCTTTTTCCACAGTACACTGAATTATTCTGCTACCACGATGTAGTTTGTCATATTTAGTAGAGGGTTTTTCTGAATCATAAATGAATAAAATAGTTCATATAACTGTTACTGGCATTTTACACTTTCCCCTTGTGAGTGGTTTTGCTGGCCTTAAAATACTATTTTGGCTAGTTGAAATCTCATGAGTTATGAGTGTTATTTCCTTACAATTGCACATATTTTCCATATTTCACACAAACCAATTATTTATCACACACATATACATGTGTTTCAAATTATTTTTAAATTAGTTCCTTCCTAATTTAAACTGTTTTTAAATTACTCTCACTGTTTTGAATCTTAAAATAAATGATCTATTCACCACTTACTAATGTTTTTCAAGATTTCACAGAATAGCTGCTGGTTTGTTTATGAAGAACACACTTTCTCACCTAGGCATCATATCCTCTTGCACCAAGGGATACTTGGCAGTTGGTTCTCCCTTTCTCTCCTATGAATGGTGTAAAGCCTAACCAGTATAGTAGAAATTGAGATTGCTTGAGGTTCAAGACATTCCTTAATCCATCCTCATTGTCTATTTCTGTTGTGCCAGATGGCAAAGGCTACATAATTCCTCATGTCATTCCTGCAAACAATGGGCATAAGAGAAAGGCAATACAGGAGTGCCAATGTAACACCATAAGGTAATGTTTAATACATTATGTTTAAAATATATTTTAATATAAATTAAATGCAATGTTTTATATAATATTTGTATGTTCCATATTTAGATGACAATATATAACAATACATATTGGTTTAATGTATAGATATATTTTCTTCCATTCTACCACTTAAAGGCAGTGCTGCAGTCAACAATAGACATAAAATGCCAATTCAATTTTGGTTTTAAGGCTGGTGCCATTGTGAGAGTTTTGGCTTTATAACAATGGTACGTACTTAGATGATTCTAGAGTATTAGGGAGCAATAAGATCCACTTGTCTTGAAGAGGAAAGAAAATCTTTGTCAGCAGGCTGGCTGACTTTATGAGGCGGGCTTTAAACTGAAGGACTCGGGATGCAGAGTCCAGAGGGGCAATGCTCAGGCCATCACATCCAACTTGGGAATAGGCCAGGCCATCCAGAGTTTGTTTCTGCCTTCTTACATAACTTGGACAGAGTTGAGTTGAGGAGTGAGACAGGACCTGACACTGGGATGTCTGAGTAAGCTAATTCACAGTGAGCTCTTTTCTCTCAATGTTTTGCCTAGACTGTTCTGGGATATATGGAGAATCTTCAGAAAACAATTGCCAAAATCAATGTCGTTTTGTTCCTTCTAATTTTGTTTTGTTTTCTCTACCATGATTAGGTAATTACCCAGATATTCATGTCTCATCAAAAATAATTGCCTTTGGCAGAGTAGATGAATTTCCTAACAGTTGGCTTGAACAATTTGTAAATTTACCACTTTTCCAAGTGTTTTATTGTCTAGTCTTTATCCATGTATATTTGAAAATGTCATCATTTGCTAGTTATATAATTTTCATTTTCTATTCCTCTCGCGTAACAAAGAACTTTCAAAGGATAACTGAATGTCAAGATTTTTTATCTATTTCTAAAGTAATTTTCACCCTAATTTTTGAAATTGTATGTTTTCTTTCCATGACAATTTCCCTTCCCCCCAAAAAAAATTAAACCCTTTTAATCCTTTTTGATTTCCTTAACTAATTTTGCATACAAGAACTAATATAGATTAATTTTTATTGCTTTCTGTTTTCCTTCTCCAGACTTCATTTTTTTTTTATTATGTATTTCTCATAAATTTGGGTTAATTCCTTTTTTTCTAATTTTGCATTCTGGAAAAGAAAATGTTTCATACTATTGACAGATCCTTTGAAGAATGATAAGTATGAACATTTCTTCTTTCTTGCATTCTGAATCTGATTATAAATATAAATATAAAATTAAATATTAATTATTTTGATCGTCAATTAAACTATACTTTAAAAGTATCTGAAATATGTCAGAGCATCCTAATGTACAACAAGTCACAGCATATAGTCATAGAATCATATAATCATAGAGTGTTAAGGGGTTGGAATGGACCTTAACAACCCCCTTGCCATGGGTGGGGACACCTCCCACTAGACCATGTTGCTCAAGGCTTTATCAAACCTAGCTTTGAACATTGCCAGGGCTGAGTCATTCACAATCTCCCTGGGCAACCTGCTCCAGTGTCTCACCACCCTCACCGTAAAGAATTTCTTCCTAATATCTAACCTCAATTTCCCCTCTTTCAATTTATACCTATTACATCTTCTCCTATCACTGCAGTTCTTCACAAAGAATCCTTCTCAGGCTTCCCTGTAGGCCCCCTTCAGATATAGAATATTGTTATAAGGTCTTCACACAACCTTCTCTTCTCCAGGATGGACAGGCCCAACATTCTCAGCCTGTCTTCATACGTGAGATGCTCCAGTTCACTTATCAACTTTGTGGCCCTCCTCTGGACTTGCTCCAACAGTTCCATGTCTTTCTTATGTTAGGGCAACCAGAACTGGATGAAGCACTCCAGGTGGGGTCTCACAAGAGCAGAGTAGAGGATCTGCTGGCCATGCTGGTTTTGATGCAGTCCAGGACACAGTTGGCTTTCTGGGCTGTGAGCATTCATTGCTGGCTGATATTGAGTTTTTCATCAACCATCACCTTAAAGTCTTTTTCTGAAGGGCTGCTCTCAAACACTTCTCTGCCCTACCTGTAAGTTTGCCTGGGATAACCACGACCCAGGTGCAGGACCTTTCACTTCACTTTGTTGAATTTCATGACATTTGCATCAGCCCATATCTC
Source organism: Platyrinchus mystaceus (assembly GCA_035041135.1). Taxonomy (NCBI): domain Eukaryota; kingdom Metazoa; phylum Chordata; class Aves; order Passeriformes; family Tyrannidae; genus Platyrinchus; species Platyrinchus mystaceus. The sequence goes on from JAWWLV010000088.1 coordinate 122,725,606, forward strand.
AAGTCTGTCAAGGTCCTTCTGCAGCTCCCTTCCCTTCGGTGTGTCAACTGCACCACACACCTTGGCATCGTCAGCAAACTTGCTGAGGGTCCACTTGATAGTGCGCCAGCTGGTTGTAGTTGATCAATATTTCCTCTTTTTTTCCTTAGATGAAAACCACAGGCCTGTTCATGTGCTCATGTCTTAGTTGCAAAAATTCTTACTGAAGAAAAAGGAATTAGGGGGAAGTAAATGCTGAATAGAGAATTAAACATGTGGACAGAGATTTCTTTCTTCCATTACCTGATTCCTGAACTGTGTTAGTCTCTATTTCTTAAGAATCCATTAGATTAATACTAATTAAAATTCAGAAGAGAATTACTCAACATTGGTAACTATTCCTACATTCTTTCTTTTTGTTGTACTTTTATAAAGACCTAAAGAAATATTTAAGATTCATTCTCCTTTATTTATTTTATTGATTTTATTAACAAAGTGATTGCTAGACTCATTCCCTTCAAGTATGTTTAAAGTCAAATAATTTTTGTAAGCTATAGTTGTCAGAGTTTTTACCCCTTTCTCCATAATTCTAAGAAACCTGTATTCAGTGAATGTGCTTTTCCTCATTTCTTTCCCAAATCCAATACATTTCACAATAGCTTTCTCCATCATGCAACTGTAATTCACTAACATTATACCTGTGTACCTATGCTAACTTCAAATTTCTGCTGTCCTATTTAACTTTTAACAACAAATTTTAATGCACCATATAATATTCCCTTTACAGGATCCACAGTTCTAGGCATCAGTTAGTTCTGTTTACAGTAACAGATAGCACTATTGGCAATACCTAATTATCTGTACTAATACCTGTAGACAGATGATATCTCTTCGGTATCCCCAGATTTATTTTTTTTTTGTGTGCTCCTTTTATACCTCTGATGATATTTAAATAAAATAATTCTCCTCTTACTCATTACCTCCTATTTCATAAACAGTTCATTCTCTATCTTATTTTAAACTTAAGTGCTAGGCCATACATGAAATTGTAAAACAGATTTACTACAAAGCAGTGGATGCACTATAGAAACCTAAGAACAGAATGACTGCATGAAGAAGATTCAGCTCAGAACAGCTGAAGATAAGAAAATATATAAAGGCAGTTTTTACTGCTTATTATATCTGAAAGGGACCAAAGACCAAGGAGGGGAATCACATGCTAACAATAGGGAACTTACCTAGTCTTGCCCTCAAGGTGGCAAACCACCTTATCACTAGAGAAGGAAACAATCCTAAAGAAAAAAAATAATAAGGAAAAAATAGGAGTAGAATAACAAAGATATAGTCTTGCTTTTGGTATTGATGTGGAGTCTATTTGACTTTCTAAGATGCTGAATTCTCTTTAATAATCATTAAAACATAGGCTAACATTGAGCAGGTGATGACAGTTATTCATGTTACATTGAAAATGTTTGGGGCAAAGGATCTCAAAAAATTCTCATATTACCATGAAATTCTAAGAGCATTTTAGTAAATAAAGACCAGAAGGGTCTTTTCTATTACTGTTGGTCTAACAAACAAACTAACAAAAAAAAACCCCAACAAAATCCTGGAACAGAAAGTTATCTACCAGCCTAGTAAGTTAGCACTCCAGGAAAACAGCACAGACCCTTTCTTTCAGTAAAATATATAGACATTATTCACAGAATTGGTTCTGCTAAGA
>JAWWLV010000088.1:122727407-122739082 GCA_035041135.1 Platyrinchus mystaceus
CACTCCAGGAAAACAGCACAGACCCTTTCTTTCAGTAAAATATATAGACATTATTCACAGAATTGGTTCTGCTAAGATAAATCAATACTAAAATACTGCACTTTTAGAAAGCATCAATCAGTTTAAAGATACACAGAATTTTCTTTTTAAAATGAAATATATAAATATAGTTGAAAGGTCTAAGCATCAGAAAATCCAGAAATAATTTAAATAATTAAAAAGCAGCCTATCATAAGACATGCCATGTGGGAAGGAAACTGACTGTCCATCACAAGTGTATATAGGTACAAAATATCTCAGGTTGCGTGGCATATATATGACTGTGATGTGTCCATCATAGTGCTCACATGATCTTAGCAAGCTTTATAAGGGGTGTTAAGATGAGAAAGGATCGTCAGTCATCAATCCTGATTTCCTGCATGATAAAGGGCTTAGCATTTTCAAAGCGCATACATAATTTAGAAACATATAGACTGTGGGGTTCTCGTTAGATGCCCGACTCCTACTGATTCCACATTTGATAAATGACATTGAGTATCTTAAATCTCCAAGGTCCAGATCTTCAAAGGCACTTTGGAAGCTAATTCCCCCTACAATCAAAGAAAATCAAATGCCTAAATGTCTTTGAGGACCTGGGCCTAACCCATTTCTGAAAAATTTGCCCTTTGTGTCTCTCTTGATAAAGATAGGTGTAGTTAGATGAGGGGCCATTTTCATTTTCCTTCATAAGGAGGTGATAATGCAGGCACTTGTCTTTAAGCATTCATCCTGGAAGTGGATGACTCGGAATCAGCCCTCTTCTCAGTCTGAGGATATTCTAATTACATCTTCTGCCTCCCAAGAGGATGCCCTAAGCAATACTCTCAGCTGAGCTATATTCTACACTATTCAGGAGAGGGCGCATTATCCTCTGTTTTTTGCAGCAGCCATCCTGTCACAAAAAATAGAGAATTCAAAATTCACTGGGCCAGAGAGGGAAAACAAGCAGAAACATGGCACACATTTGGAGAAAGAGACAATATGGATCCTGGTCCTTCCTTGAGTTCATTCCTCATTTTTGTTAGTGATATATTGTGGCAAATATAGGTTTGAATGTGGGAGCAGGAGTCCTAACTGCTCCCAGCTGTCAGGGTAGTGCCTTAGCCATTGTGCTGCTTTATAAAAGAGAATTATCACAAACACTACCACTAGCATAGTCACAGGGACCTTCTCTTCTGTTTTCATGAGTGCAGATCCTGCTCTTTCTCTGAAAGTTTGAGGACCTGTTTACGAGATGGTGCAACAGCCCACGAATTCCAAGCAGGAGATCTGAGCAAGGCTCCTAACCCTTCAGTACAGGTAGAAATACATTATTTTAGCAGGGTGTTTTTCATTGTCTAACTTCAAGCGTCTCCTTGCTAAATTAGCCAACTTTCTGATTCCCATTCTGAGGAAATAGGAATGTCACCAACAGCATATCACAAGGTGCTCAGGAGCCAGACACAGAACTCCAGGCTCCATTCTACAAGGCAGTGTGTGGGCATGGCTAGCATTGCACTTAGCTTTTAAAATACCTAAATCCGTTGTTGGATTCATTTGTAAAACACTAAGTAAGGTAGCTGCCCTTTTCAAAACTGACCAGACTCAGAGAAAGAAACATGGGTATTAAGAATTCCCAGGATAATCCTGAATTAAATTAAGCTAAATGGCTGTCACTGCTGGGGTGCAGAAAACAGCTTTTAAAAGGTACAAGAGTATTGGTACCATTTAAAAACCTTTCCTACAACCGTCCAAAGATAAATACACCTTGTTTCTCATGTAATGCATTTCCTTCTGTGGTCAAGAAATCGCAGAGAAACAAGAGAAAAAGCAAACAAGCTACTAAATGTTCTGATTAATAAAAATCTAGATGGGAAACTCCTGTACTGTTATCCTTCTGCCAGAATAGCACTAACGCACTCTGTTTGGAAAAATCAACAGTAGGCTTTAGGCAAGACATATAAGAGGGCCACAGTAGGCATGACCCTACAGTTATCCTATGATTTATAGTCTTCTTACAGCAATGTACTGTATTTGACACTGGCTAAGGGGTTAATCAGTTCTGAGCATTGGCTTGGTAATAGGGTCCTGCCCTCGGGGTCTATTCAATCAATCAGAGTTGTCCAATGCTGTAATGCCTCAGTTCTTTGTGTAGGCAGATGAGTGTGCTGTCGTTCAGCATCCTGGAGGTATATGGGCTTTGAGAAGCTTAGTGGAAATTCCACCTACACCAGGGCTGTCAAGCTCACTCCATGAAGTGCACTGACTACAAGAAGTGAGGTGACCATGTTGAAAAAGGGGTCACCATCTTCTCTGAGGGCAGCCTGAAGCCTTGGACCTGCTGAGAATAGGAAGCTACAGCCATTTTGAAGAAGGAAAATGCTCGGCCACATCCTCTCTAGAAAGAATTATTCTTCGGGCTGTGTTGCAGAAGAAATTTTTCGTCTTGAAGAATACATAGGAAAATTGCCATTAAGTTGAATACGTTTCTTCCCAAAAATAGTCAAAAATTCTAGAAGTCATATGCTCAGGAAGAAAAGGAATCAGGAATATTTCTGTAGAGTATATAGGGGACTAAAGAAACTATTAATCTGCATAAAGGGCCATGAGGTCAGAATATGGAAGAAACTACCTTGGGTGTTTCTGTTTTTCTGTTGTACAGTATGGCATCCAGCTTGTTAAAAAAATAATTCTCCACCTATCACTTCAGTGCTTATGTGCAACATTCTGAATGGTTCCTGAAACAACTAGAGCTGGACTGTTGAACATAACTAGATTGTGTTGCTTAGCTACCTTTCTCTTGTGTGCTGTTGCTGCAGAAACTGGTATGCATCAGGCTCTCAAGACTAGTGGTCTACCTGTTTTTGTGGATGCCTTTTACCCTGAATATAAGGGGAATTTCAAGAAATATCAGGTATTTGCAGTGCTGGAGGTCCTTTCATCAACTGCCTCCTCCAGGTGACCTTTCAGAATAGCTTGTACTCATAAGTACCCCCAAAAGATGCACATACTTATGAAACTTACTGCACTTACAGCACATTCAGGCAGTGCTTATGTTGTCCAAAACACCCTGGCTACTGTGGAGAAGCAAGGTGTTTCAGATGTAGCAGTGAGGGTCAGAGCTCCTACAAAGCATGGAGGGAAGGCACTTTACTTAAACCTTTTGTTAATAATCATTCACAAGGAAAATAATAGTTCTCTAAAGACAGCATTCTTTATTTACCCTAATTATAGTTCTGTATGAGATTACCCAGAAGTAGGTATCAGAGGAAAACTAAAGGAGCTTTCTTCAGTAATAGTATGTATGCGTGAGGTCAAGAATTTTTCAAAAAGCTTCTGAAATACTCTCTGAGCAGGGGAGGATTGGAAATGTGATCCTTCTCTCTGGGTGGTAAATAGGAGGTGTAGGAAATTGTGTGTGTACATATGGGGGAAGGGAGGGATGAAGGTTTCTGTTTAGACCTCAGCAGAGCTTTCAGCAGCCAGTATTTCAAAACATAAATGGGAACACATTTGACAAAAGTGCATATGCTCTTCTTTTCAATGACAAAAGATGACATAATTTACTTTGGTCAAAGTTGTGTTGATGATAGAAAAGGTAGTCTTAACACAATCAGTGAGGGTTTTACCACTGGTTTCAATGTAGATAGGTAGAAAATCAATTCATACCAAAATTGGTGGTTAACAAAATGTACACATATGTGAAATGTGCCTATTTCAGAGATGGATAGATATAAGTTCAAAATTATAGACCCCCCCAGAAACTGCATTTACTTTTTGAATAAACTTTAAACAATGTGATTATTATTTAATATCTAAAATATCTCTGCATATGAATGATTGGACAGAATTAATTTCTTACCTTTTTTAAAATTTATTTTCATTTGTATAACACTTTTTTTTTTTTTTTGCTCAAACAAGATGTTTATATCAATAAAATTAGTTTGCATTTATGTCAATAAATTTCTGGGTGTCCATAAATGGAGACATGATCTTTTGTTTGTGTCATTGATTGGGATTTTTCTCCGGAAATCCACCTGGCAAAACCATCCTCAGCCCCCCGGGGGGGGCTGACTGGCAAACCCATGACAGTTTCTTTGGCCTCACAACTTTGCCTCATCTCTACATAAGAAAAATATATGTACTCTTTTCATGAAAAGAGTAAAAATTTACCTGTATTTTCCTGCTATAGGTCATTTATGCTGGAACTCCCAAATAAAATTTAAAACAGAGTTAGCTGTGCTGGTGTGGCTTTGGGTTTCTTCTTTTTTATTTGTTTGTTTTGTTGGTGCTGATGTGCCATGAAAATGATTGAAAACATCACCATGAGGGAAATATCAGCAATTAATTGTCTATGATGTGGCATTCAGCAAGCCTAAGGAAAGTGTTAATTTTCTTTAATCACCTAATTTTGAAATCTGTTACACAGCACAGTTCATTGGACAGAACAAATCAGTATACATGTTTTAACTGTGCTTCAGCAACATAGATATGGTTTATCTTGTCCTCTCTGTCTGTTTATTCTCACCCCTGCACCTGCATATGCTTCCTAAAATATTTTAAACTCTTGGGTTTGTAGACTGATCATCTCCAAGCACTTCTATAACATGTAGGATAAAACACAACCAGAGGATGTACAGCCAGAGTTATAACTATTCTTTTTTAAAATGTTGCTTCAAAATGTAAGAATGATCTAACACATGAAGTACAGAAAAAATTGCAGAAGAATCCTTCTTTCTCTTTCTTTCTTTCTTAATATTTTTAGATTATCTATGAATGTTTCAACGTGTTTGGTTTTTTCAAGTGCTGTTCACTCTATTTACCACTGGAGGACAGGTGAGCTCAGTTAGAAGTCCATAACCAGCACAGGCTTACTGGGTACAACAATCACATTAGGTAAGGAAGAAATATTTGGCAACATTTCTATTGTTTTAATGTTTTCAAGACTGGTAGTGGTAAATGAAATATGTGACCTCTGAAATCCTGAGGTCATTTCGATGGTTGCTTTCTAGTGGGAGAGGTAAGAGAAAAATAGCAATGTACCAATGTAGTTAGTTCCAGTTCAAGCTCAAGATAATTCACTGTCTGTTGAGAGACTGAAATAACAATGTTTATTGTTAATCAAATGGCTATTATTATTATTAGCATTTATATATTTCAGTCATTCTGTATAATAAAAATGAACTGGGGAAAAAAATCACTAAATGAAGAAAGCACTATTTCTGGACAATGCCATGCAGATTTTCTTAATGTTCTGAAATAATTTGCAATATACATGACCAAACAGATGTGTAATGAAGGTAGCATTTTTAACAGGATGCAGCATCTCTTTGACATCTTTTTCTTTGACACCAGCATTGTAATCAGCCACCAATTCCTGCCATTTGAACAGACAGTACAAAATTACCAGTCAAGAGAGAACAAAAGGGGGCAGTTGATCTTTTTATAATGCTTTTAAATGTTACAATTCACAAAATGAATGTTCTTGTGGTGCATCATGTAGTACAGCAATAGTGCTGTGAAGCTGCATTAACAAATAGAATATTTTTCAGCTAACTGCTCTTGAAGGTATCTTGATGTATAAACTGGCCAGAGTCTGACTATGATGACAAGCCCTGGAAAAAAAATCTTCTCTATGTAGATCAGTTTGCTTTTGTTTTGGTTCCCATATCTTTCCAGTGTAAATAAACACACAAAATTTAAAGCTGCAATATGCGGGTCCTTTTCTGTCACAAAACCTTTCTGTGCAAGAAGTTTCTAACAGCTTCTTCTTCACCATGCATCTGTGCATATGATACTGAAGTTTAATAAAATAACACCTGTCACCACAACAAAGGTGGGAAGAGAATGAATCACATAGAAAAAAGAAAATACAACCCAAAAGTTTCAAAAATCAACAATAATTTTCAATAATTGATATTTTACTGATTCAAATAGCTATAATATTCAGGGAACTGAATTTCAGAAAGAACTGAGAGCTCTCTCTGTGTACACAGTGTATTTTAATTGCAGCATGTTTAGGTAACATGCTATGATCCATCCAGAAACAATTTCAAGAGTTAAGACATTGTAAATATTCTGCCTTATTGGTCACAGTCATCACCCACGTCCTGAGTTACTGCAGTAGTAGAACAATCTGCTAAGTGAACCTGGCCAGGTAATTTCATTGAATGTATTCTGGCCCACCGTTAAAGTGAGAAGCAAAATCCAAAAGACCTGTGTGAACTTGACCTTGCAAGCATTCTGACATCAAAATCTAGAGATCAGTTTTGCCCTAAATGACACATATCAGACTGACCTCTGAAAGTTTCTCAAATGCCAGTAAGACCTTAAGCACTTCTTGTTGCAACATATGTTGCAACACTTTGTGCCTCAGAAAAATCATACTCAACACGAGAAAGGTGGGGGAAAATCCTTCCTGGCCGCTGCTGGAAGCCCTGAAATCTACGTTACAAAAATAGTATGAAATTCTCCTTCCATTCCTCCTTAAATAACTAATTTAACACCCAAAGATTTCTGAAAGGGAAGTGGTTTGGGAGCATGCCAGACTGCTCACTCTTTACAGGCTGGAATCTAGGTCCCTGAGCTGGGAGCCTGCTAGGTCTCTCCTTTGTGGCTGAGGGCTGCTGAACTGAGCTCCTCAGCAATGAAGTGTACAGCACTATTCAGCTGACAAGGTGCTGCTACCTGACTTAATGTCAGCTGCAGGAACCGTCAGGCTCAGCTGGTGATGTTGGCTCCACCTGCACTGATTACAGTGGCAGCAAGACACCCAGTGCACATGCAGACACTTGTATGAAGATATTTGGGATTCTCAACTTTGAGCTGACTTTCGTATCTAGCTGTCAAGCTAGGAAGTGGGACTAAACACTGATGGCTTTTTTTTCCCCAAGAAAATGCAGTGTTGATGACAGACATATTCCATAATGCATATGTGACTTGAAGGCACTAAGCTAGGACTGCAGATTAAGACACTGCAAAATAAAACTGGCCAAGTGAGCAGATGTGTCTCATAAGCAGCATCCACATGGACAAATCCCAAAAGCACAGCAGAGTAACAGCCCTCTTTATTTACCTAAGGGGTATGCCAGTCTCTAGCTACAATGCATATAAACCATATTCCTTGTATCATTTGTCTCTCAGACATATACCACATAGTGTCATATGTTTTCATAATGTCCTATATTCTAATACTTCCTTTTTAATGCCTGGGAAAGGGTGACTGAAGCATAGTCTGATAAGGAGGATAAGCAAGTCATTGTATTGGCCATAAACAGTAGGGCTCAATCCTGCATCCTGATATAGGCTACCATAGCATGTCTGCTCTGTGTCTAGCTTTTGCTTAAGATCACACTAAGTGTTTTTCTTCTTTCTTGAATTCACAGTTCTCACAGACTGGGACCCACCAATGGAGCTAATGAACAGGATATCCAATGAGAACATGGGCCTGCTGCCAAAAAAAAAAAAAAAAAGGGCAAAACATACATGTAAGTAAATGATTTGCTGGATCTTTTTACTGCTTTAAGTTTTACTTATGACCTTTGTTGGATTGAGTCCTCACTAAACTTACAATATCAAGTAGAAAAACAAAGCTGCTCAGAGGTACTTGAGAAGCTGAACAACCACAAGTGGAAAAGGCCAAAACTTAAGCATCAGCATTTAGGAAGCTAACCATTATTACCTTTAACACTGGTGGAAAAATTCATTCCAGACTCATATCTGGATTCTTACTCATACAAGAAAAATTATTACATTAAGTTTTCCTAATATTGTAGTTTCTGTGTAAATGAAATGCGATGTTAAAATGTCACCTATTTGGAAAAAAATGACTTAGTGTATGTTAGACAAGCATATTGACAGAATGATATTTCCTGCCTGAAATCAAAAAGGGATCTGTGTTCCCATGGGAATTTATAATACAACTGGAAGAAAATAAATAGTCAATTGTAAGTTAGGGTGTCTGGGGGTGAACTTTTCAATAAGGTTGTTATTATTTTATTATTTTTAGGTGAACCATTTCAATGATAAAATCTCATTTAAGGAGTTGATTGGAAAGAAAAAGTGAGTCATTGATTTGTGTATGAGGTTATTTCTAGCTTTTTTCTGCACTTTCCAGAATTTCCTACACAATTGAATTTTTATTTGTTAAGAGCTGGAATAGCTTTAAGAGGACTAAAAATTGGGGCTACTTACCATGAAACAATCCCTGTTTTACTACAGGGATTGGGTGGTTTCCTCTGAAGTCCAGACTATTTTCTACCTCTGCCTATAGCTAGACTAGCTGTGTTTCACTTATAAAGGTAATTAAGTTTTGTACTAAATGTTCATCTAAAATACATCATGTGTGCAGAGCTCTAGAGCCCTCTAGTGCCTGTCATTCTGCTTCCTGTGTATCTCCCTAGGAGTAATTCCATCGATTTTAATGGAGAGATTAATGAGAAGGATGTGCTCAGTGAGATTTTAAAAAACAAACAAATAAACAAAAAACCAAACCAAACAAAAAACCCCACAGGTTTGGATGAGAATATTATATAAATTGCAAGAAGCATTTCCTGGTAAGCAAGAATAAAACCTTGATTCTGGAACATAGTATTGACCACAGGAGAGATAGATCCTAGTTACGTGCAGATTGCATTGTTCTGTTTGAAGGAAAAAATACTCACTTTTGGAACATGGCACATCTAGGAAGGAATACATAAGGAGAGTGGAAGATGATCACCAGGGACCTACACACCCCTGACCAGACCCCAGACTCACAGAGCAAACTGAAGAGTTGATTCATCTCTCCAACTCTTTAAAATGTTCCCAAGGGTCTGTCAGACAACACTAGACAAGAGAAAAGTAAATCATTTCCCCAGTCAGCTCTCCTCCAACAATTGCCATGCTCATGGAATCAAGATAGAAAGTGACTTCACTGGAACTACCAATCTTGCATTAATCAAGTATTCAAATGTACACACATACTCCAGCAGAACTTTTCAATGAACAGTTAAATAAGACTGTGCATTATGCTTTGACAATAGAAAATCACAAATTTTTTATGCATATTTATAGTATTCGTATTCTTACTTAGAAAATCATGGGGTCCATTTGCTATTTATGTTGGGTTTAGAGAAATTCACTTAATAGCAGGCCAAAAAGCAAAACTGTAGTTAGGATCTATGCATTACTAAAGCTACTTTCTTGGTATAAGTCTTTGTATTCAGACATTTATAACTTGGAGAAATTCCAATCATTTGGACTTAATTTCAGAGGTAAGATTCAATACAGTATCTTTTAGAGGAGCACAGGATACCAGTCTTTTCTGATTATATGGTGAGGGGAATCATTCTCAGGGGAATCATCAGCAGTAGGTACAGCAGCCATGTCCATCCTTTTGGAAGTGGAGCGGAGGCAGATAGACTTTTGTGGAAACACTCAAGAGCCTTCTTTCCCACATTATGTTACTCAAACAAAAAGAAAGATTTGAGGTTTTTTATTGTGTGACTATAACACATTTTGAAACATCAGGGAGACAGGAGGGAGGAGGGTCACACATCAGGTCTCATCATCAGATGTTGTATGTGTATTGCCTATGATGTAGAAGGGAACACTTGTGTTTTGGTAATGGGTGAATGTGCACCAGAAGAGTGGAAGAGATGTGCTGAATTGTTCTCATGAGTTGTAGCCAACCATCATAAAATAGGATGTTCTTGGTACAGGATGTCCGTAAGCCAACTGTTGCCAACACTGGAAGAAGATTAAAGATGAGACAAAGGGTCTTACTAAGCCATTGAATGGTCTTTTGGCGACTTGACTTCTAACCTCAAATGCACTGAAAATTTTGCATTTCACATGTATTGGATTCACATGGTTTTGATTTTGAGAATAAATTCCCTCAAAACTTCCTCTACATTGAATACACTTCTGCCAGGGATTAAACTGTGAATGCAGATAGCCTGTAGCCACTTGCAGGCCATGCCAGTTCACTGTTTTGGTATCTGTGTTACCTGTCAGGAATCAGACCAGAATCAGCTTTTTCCCTTCTTGGCAATGTGGAGAAAAAAACCTCTGTCCTCTCAGTGTAAAAGAGTCAATCAAAGACATGGGGAAGACAAAAGGAGAAGTGGCTATAGTAGATCAGAACAGATTCTGGAGTATGAAAGAGTGGACTGCTACTTGAGGCTAGATGGTTATGAAAGAGGGAAACTACGAGGAATATTGGGTCAGGGTTAGAGTGCCAGGCCTGGTAAAAGACTCATACTGACTGAGCAAGTAGACAGAATGTGACAGTTTTCACTCTAGGCCTTCTTGGAGACCAGCTTGTAACCAGGAAGGAACTAGGAAGGTGACCACGGAAGTATTCCATGCTATTCCTTTACGTCACTTGAGGTATAAATACAGCCAACGGGAGGGACCTCTCCGTCTTCCTTTCTGGCGAGGTTGGAGAACGGTGGGTCCCTGTCCTTAGTCTTGCTTATCTGGAGCTGAGGCCTACAGCGACCGCTGTTATCTGCCATGCAGGAGGAGAGAGTGCTGGGCCGTGTCCAGCCGTCCTGCTTCTCGAAACCTAGAATGGTGTTTCAGGCTGTTGCATGTGGTACCGAATATGTTTCCAACCATCCTGTGGTTGCTTCCACCATGGTAAGCACATAGCGTTTACCTTGGCGGGTCTGTGGCAATGTAATATAATCAACCTGCCAGGCCTCCCTATACTTATACTTCTCCCAGCATCCAGCCCACCACAGGGGCTTCAACCTTTTGGCCTGCTTAATAGCAGCACTGGTTTCACAGTCATGGATAACTTGAGAGATAATATCCATGGCTAAATCCACCCCTCGGTCTCATGCCCATCTATGAGTAGCATCTCGGCCCTGATGGCCTGAAGCATCATGGGCCCATCGAGCTAGGAACAATTCTCCATTCTGCTGCCAATCTAGGTCTGCTTGTGATACCTTGACCTGTGCAGCTCGGGCTGCCTGTTTGTTATTAGCATGTTCCTCGTTAGCTCGCTTCTTGGGCACATGGGCATCTACATGGCGGACTCTCACATTCAGTTTCTTCACTCTGGCAGCGATGTCTTGCCACAGATCAGCAGCCCAGATGGGTTTCCCTCTACGCCTCCAATTCATCTTTTTCCACCGGTCTAGCCATCCCCATAGGGCATTGGCTATCATCCACGAATCGGTGTACAGGTAGAGTCTTGGCCATCCTTCTCTCTCTGCAATATCTAGGGCCAATTGGACAGCTTTGAGTTCTGCAAACTGACTCAATTCGCCTTTACCCTCAGTGGCTTCCGCCACTTGTCGGGTGGGACTCCAGACAGCTGCTTTCCACTTCCGGCTCCTCCCTACAATACGGCAGGAACCATCAGTGAAAAGGGCATAACGCCTTTCTTCATCTGGCAGCTGATCATATGGTGGAGCTTTTTCAGCTTGACTCACTGGCTCTTCTTCCTCTTCATCTGCCAGACTGAAGTTCCCACCTTCAGGCCAATTTGTTATAACCTCTAGAATTCCAGGGCGATTCGAGCTTCACATTTGTACACGCTGCGTAATCAAAGCAATCCACTTGCTCCATGTGGCATCAGTGGCGTGATGGGTAGAGGGCACCTTCCCTTTGAACATCCAGCTCAACACTGGTAATCGGGGTGCCAGGAAGAGCTGTGCTTCGGTACC
>JAWWLV010000088.1:122739182-122756559 GCA_035041135.1 Platyrinchus mystaceus
ACCGGTCTAGCCATCCCCATAGGGCATTGGCTATCATCCACGAATCGGTGTACAGGTAGAGCCTTGGCCATCCTTCTCTCTCTGCGATATCTAGGGCCAGTTGGACAGCTTTGAGTTCTGCAAACTGACTCGATTCACCTTTACCTTCAGTGGCTTCCGCCACTCATCAGGTGGGACTCCAAACAGCTGCTTTCCACTTCCAGCTCCTCCCTAAAATATGGCAGAAGCGATCGGTGAAAAGGGCATAGTGTGTTTCTTCATCTGGCAGCTTATCATATGGCGGAACTTCTTCAGCTCAACTCACTGGCTCTTCTTCTTCTGCCAGACTGAAGTTCCCACCTTCAGGCCAATTGATTATGATTTCCAAAATGCCAGGGCGATTTGAGCTCCCAATTCGGACACGTCGCGTAATCAAAGTAATCCACTTGCTCCACGTGGCATCAGTGGCGTGATGCGTAGAGGGAACCTTCCCTTTGAACATCCAGCTCAAAATTGGTAATCGGGGTGCCAGGAAGAGCCAGTGGAGACATGGCACTCCGGAGCGGATTGAATCAGACAATGGGAGGACTCATTTCAAAAACAGTGGCTTACAAGTTTTTAACAGGAAACAGTAAGATAAAAGCAGGGAAGAAGCAGGGCAAAGGAGAACAACAACAACAATTACAAAATAGATACTGGAATGAACTAGAAATTATTTAAGAAGGAAACTGGGAAAAAAATAGAAGACGGCACAAGATGGGTATGAATAACCTGCACAGTAGTGACTATAGCCTGAGAAACTGTCTGCTATCTCAGCCTGTAGCACATGTAAAAGGTGTAGATAATGAGCAGGAAATGAGAGACTTGGAGCCATGCATTAAGCCAAGTAATAAAAATACTTTTCTATCACTCTGGAAACATAATTTTAGAGTGTTTTTCACCATGGTAATCACTCAACAAAAGGCTTTTGACATAATGTTCAGTGCTGCTTAAAAGTCATGCACTCAGCATATTCAAAAAATAGAATTCATAAAGCTGAGTCAGAGATCCAACTTTGTCCTACAATGTCTGGAGAAAAAATTAAGTCTGTAGACTGGGATTCAAGGCAGACAGTATAAGGAACGTAAAGATGCATGATCCCACTCTACCAGAGAGCTTCAGAGTGCCTAAAATGTCTTGCCTGCATTTATACACCTGTTTCGTAGTCACTGTTCAGGTTTCCAGGTTCCGAAGACCTGTTATAATTTCCTGCTTTTAGACACCAGTTTGCTCCCAGGGTAGTTTAAGTATTTGGCCTTTGACAAAAATGAGAAGGAAACTGTGCAGGACTTGAACCCATATGACCCTTTCTGGCCAAATGCCCAAACAACTATTTACAGGGCAAGACTCCTACTATCTGGTCTGATCGGCTTTCCCTTTCTGGCTGTAATGTATCTCAGTGACAATAGGAAGAGAAGCTAAGTCATGGTCAAATCACTCCAGGGACTGTCGGTACAGATGCCCTCCTAGAACACAAAAGCTGGATGTGAAAATCCTCTTACAGTGAGGAGCTAGATCAAAGAGGTCCTTTGGCAAACAGCTGAATTATGAGGCTATCATGCAAATGCATCCAGAAGCATCAACTTCCCCCTGAACAAATGCAGTCAGATATGATCTCAGTGATTCTAATTAGCTGGTTATCTCCAGGGTCAGACATATGCTGCTGCCTAACAATGTGTATATCTAGAGTATCTCATACACCCCAGGACATAAGATTTTCCTAAACTTAAACTCTCAATTTTAGCTGAAAACTGTCCAGATCATGTGTTTAAATGGACCCTGATGATCCGACTGTACATCTAGTAAAAATATATGTGATCATGTGTTTTATCCTACCTACACTGTGGATAACAGAAAGTTGTATATGCAGCCTAAACTGCACTATTAGCTTTTGACTGTTTGTCTCTTCTACTGCAAAAGGGGGATATAATGTGATGTTTCTGGACAGTAGGCTAGAGAGCTAAAAATGTAGCAGCATTAATATCAATGGGATATAAGAATTATTTAAAACAGTACCTGTGCAATGAGAATTAATAGAATGAAATAAAGAATAAGGAAAATTAAGAGAAAAAGCACCCTGAGCATTAGAACTATTGGACTGCTGAATAATTTTCCATGGGAAGTAATAGGTGTTTTTTTGCATTTTTATAAAACATCCAGTCAAATGCAAATGTTCTATATCAAATGTTCTGAAATTAAATTAATTACTTCTTTTCTACATATGCATCAACTTTCTGTTTCAGTGTTTTGAGTAATAACTCAACTCACTTAACTTATTCATAGTGACATAAATCTGTAGGTAATGTATTGACTTAAGAAAATTCAGTACCCTATTTTGCAAGGTGCTGAGACCCTCCTCCCCAGCTCTAAGTTTGTACAAATAGATTGGAAAAATACAGAAGGTTTTCTGTTCTTTGCTGCGCTTAACATTACAGTTCAAAGGTGATTCAGTGCACAGTTGTGTAATACTAATATTGATTTCTTGGCTCAGTGAAAGCAAATATGACATGTAAATACTATGAATGAAGCTCAGTTCAAGACCATCTTTCTGTTTGAGGGGCTAGTTAATTAGGAGAGAGCGTGTTTTCTGCAGTTTTCTGCAAATAAGAAGAAAGCTGCTAGGTAAAAAAACTTTAAAATAAAATATAGTCAATGACATTCAGGGCTATACAAAAAGAGTTTGTGAAAGTCTCCACCAAATATCAGCTTCTTTCAGATTAGTTTTTCCAATGCAAATACTGATCAACAACCATTCCTGTTGTGATTAAATGTTTATCAACATTTTGGAGTTGATTTAGGATCTCACAAGTGTTAAATCTCAGCTGAAAAGTACATTTTCTGTGTATCCATTGATTATTTGAGTTAAAATAATTTTCCATTGAATGAAGTTGATTCTTCTCCATTATTTATTTATTTAAAAGATATGTTGTGTGTCGTAGTCAATGTCTGGGTGTAGAAATACAAATCCCCTGCTGGACTTCTTTCTTGTGACAATATACAGTAGAAATCCTTGTTTATGTATATCAAGTCCAAATTAACTGTTACATAGGGTCCATTTTGACATTTACCTAGATCTACTGTTTGTGTAGAATAGCAAAATCAACTCAAAGACCTAACTTTATTTAAGTCTGTCGATTCTGGAGTTGACATAAAAATGGTAAGACTTATAAATGGTAAGACTTGGTTTGGAATGAAATGGTTTCAAATCTGACTGCATTTACTCAGTTGACAGTGGGTGTAGTCAAATAATGAACCAAGACAGACTGTGCCTAAGCCAGAAGACCTCTGAGAGTTTTCATTTATGTACTTAAATTGCATATTTCAAATATGAAACATTTTAATTAGAAGAAGTATTTGTGGGAAAGAATAAGTTAAATTCTTCTCATGTACACATAGTAAGGATTAAAGTAGTTCAACTGATATAAATATGACTCAAAACATTAAAAATACCAAACTTTTAAGCCCTGTGGCTGTGCTATAAACCTAACATTTTGCAATACAATTACTGAAGATACAAAAAGTAGAACCCATCTTTCCAGTTAGTTGCTGTGTTTGGGTTTTAAGCAAGCTCCTGAAAGTCAGAATACTGGCATAAGTGTTAATGTGCCTGCACAATTTATACACTGGACATGATTTTGTTGTCATTTCATTCAAGTGAGTGCTTTTGCATGCAACACTATTGCATACATATATTTGACAGGATAGGGATAATCAATAGGAAATGTAAATCCTTTGGAAGTCCCTTAACTTTTTTATTTTACCCTCTATTTTATATTAAAAACCAGTGAGGGACTGGCTGGCACCATCTCAGAGTACATTGTGGTTTATTTCCTCATTATGGAAATTTGTGGTTAACTTTGCATTTTGTTTTTTCTTTTCAACATTGTCTCATTGTTCTCTCCCCTTATGCTTAGAAGTATCTTGTTCAAAAAAGAAAAGATACTATTTCCCTGTAGAAATAAACCCAGGCCCACTCATAAAGAGAACTATTCATAATATAGGGTTAGAATTAATCTAAAAAATGCCCATCTGTGTTACAGAAAAAACCTCTGATTCATGAAACTATACTGAATGCCAGTTCAGCTTTCTGAAAGAGCTAATGTTTTACTGTTCCAAAGTTTAGACAAACATTTTCTCCCTCTAAGCATTAGTCCAGATCTTTAGAGGGATACTCATACCATTTAGGTACTTACTGTTTTGTTTATCATTTCCCAAAGATGGCCAATCTAGTCAATGGCAAGAAACAGAGCCCTACAAGGGCTAAAGTCAACTAACTATAGGGATGTATCTGTGTCTTCTTGTTTGAGGAGTAGTTAATGGCACTGTTAGGGATGCTTGGAAACTAAAGAGAAAAATCACACTGTTTTACTACAATAATATTATTCATTCAAGCTTCTCTGCTTCTTGTCCAAATAAGTGTTTTTTTCATTCCTCTTTTGCCATCATATCAGAAGGAAACTCAGAAAGATTCATGGAGGGCAAGTGCTGTGTCATAAAGTGAAAGGAAACAGATGGTCACCCATGACCTGAACAGTAACATTGCAAATAAGCAGTCAGGGCTGAACATCTGCACTCTGGTTTCTATAAGCAATAGAAGAGACAGGATTCTTTGCTCAGCTCCATCTGACATTTTTTCATAGGTTTTGCTTTATATATTATTTATTTGTAGCCTAAGGTATTTATTTATAGACTGAAATGTAAATTTCAGCTTCAATTTTACAACTGTGTAACCCAACAAAGATTTAAATGGGGGTTTATGTACTATGTAATAAAAGGCAGAATTTGGGTCCTCTGTGTGTGTGTGTGTGCTTGTTTCTGAATCTGTGTATAAATGAACATGATAATACTTATGTAAACATAAACTGAACCAGAATTTCAGTTAAAAAACGGAACTCACAATGCAAACCAAAGAAGATCATAAACTTTGTGTCTTATGCTTGGTCAGTGGTGTATCCCAGAGATACTCTCAGTAACGCTGTGTTTCCATGAAGAGAAGAAGTCTATCAATATAATCAGAATCTTCATTATACACAACTCCATTATTAATTCAGAATTTCTACAAATTCTTTGCTTTATATGTCTAGCAAGGAATATGCAGTTCCTCAAATGTTAAGTTCTGCTGATAAGTATATGAATTAACTTGCTTAAAGGTGGCAAATAGCCTTAAACAGCAGAAATATCACATATCATTACAGTGATGGCTCTTTTCTTAATAATGGCTCTTTTCACAGAGCAAGTAGTCTGGTTCTTTTGTTTATTAGGAGAGGTTTTTGAGTTTGGGGGTTTTTTAACAAAAAAGGGAAAAAAATACACTAAGAAGGAAGACAAGAAACTAACTTGCAACAGGAGCTGCAAAAAGATTAATCAGTAATTGTTTCTAATTCATTTGTCTCATTTTCAATGTATTCCTTTGTACTCCATAGTGTAACTGTACTCAAACTAGTTATCAATGGTTCATTGTCAAAATAGCAGAACGTACTGTGTGAGTATTCATGGGAGCCTGCTCCAGATCTGGTATCCACTGAACTGGATAAGAGAATAAAAAGTATACTTATTGAATGTGCAGGTAATTACATTTTCAGATAACAAGACAGGGAGGACAGTCAGGAATTAAAACTTATTTTGAGAAACCAGAGATATGGCCTGAAAAAACACAGTCAATAATAATAATGTCAGAAAGAATCAACTTCACAAAGTTGACAGAATCAACTGTCCCTGTTGCTAGAACAACACCTAATCAGAAGTTCAATGGAAAAATAATACAGATTTTAGGGCTACCTTAAGTATACTAAAAGGCCTGGCACTATGAGATGATGTACAAGAAAGCTGTCTTGTACTTCATATAGACTCATATTATGAGTCCATACAATCGTTCTGTATGTTAGTTGTTTACCTATGCTTAAAATAAATAAAAAAATAAGCACTGGGGACATGACAGTGGGTAACATATTTGGCATGTGTCAACAGTATCAATTAAAATTAAGCTTTCTAAACTGTATTTGGTTGTGTCTGAGCTCCAGACAAACCTGTTTCCCTCACCTGCCTGCACTTACTGTTATGATCACAGAAGAATGGCTTTAACTGAACAAAACTGTATTTTAAAATACTGAGGCAAGGATTAAGCACGAAAAGATTTTAATCATTAAGGTACCACAGCAACAACAGATCATGGAGAATTAAACTGAAATGGTAATATCATCTGCAGTGTGATTTCTTTCTGGTACACTGTCAGAAAATACAGAATTTAGTCTGGAGTGGCTACTAATGCTGAACAGCATTTTCAGTAACCTCCCTGGGAAATTTGGAAACTCTGCTCCAGGAAGTAAGAAATCCCAGATAACAGCATTTCTGAATTTCTGAAGTAGTTGTTCAGGGAGATCTCAGGTGTCTGATGTGAACCACCCATCTCCAGTCCCTTGGAACATGTACTCATCACCATGACAAATGCTACAAGTTCCTGAACCATAATACTTTCATTTAGCTCTTTATATATTCTTGATAGGAATTTTTGTTTGACCTAGATAATTCTATATTACATCAGAACAATACTACTATGCTTGAACAATATGCAATGATTTTTAATGAAGTATACAAATGAATAGGGATGGCTAAAGTACTCATATAGTATTGTGACAGAGGCCAATATAACGTGTTAGTCAGACAGATTTATCAAATTTTACATCATCAGTTCCATCATATTCATGAATTTGGAAGTTGTCTTTTTTAATGCACAAACATCAGAAAGAATGGAACATGTGAAGATTCACAAATGCAATTTATCTTACAAACAAACTGCAATCACACCAGACTGCACAAGGTTAGCCTTGGAAGGAAGAAGGAATGACAGCAGGGGAGGATTCATCTGATCAAATGTAGACTCCTACAGTGCAAATCTGATCTAGCCAGCTGGATTACCCTTCTTGCTAGTGGAGAAAAACAAGTACACATAGAGTGTTATTCCTCACATCTTATTTAGGATAGGTCAGATTAATTATGCCCTGCAGTGCCTTTGTCTTCCATAAGACTGTAAATGAAGCCTAGGAAAAGTAGTTCAAATGTAGACAGCTAGACTGCAGACTTGTAAAGCGATGTGAGATGAATTCCACTCTTAACAGCCAACCAGAAGTTACATAGAAAAAGGGATTTAAAAAACCCAAAATGAGTTAAGAAGCCCATCTTTTTTTCTTGTAAAGTTTTCAGAGGAAACATTTGACAAGAAAAGCAAAATATTTTTCATTATCAGATTTTTAAAAATAAAATTTGCAAAAAATATTTCAATTTATTTTTCATGCCCCTTTGGTTTTAAGCATTTATTAAATTGTCTTTTCCCCTCTTTTCCCCAAGTGGGAGAAAAAAACCCAAAGATTTGGTACTAATGAGAGGCTAAAAGTACAGCTATGGACTCAACTCCATCTTGGTGTGTGTCTTTGTTGACTTCAGTAGAATTCTGCAAAATGAATTTGACCTTGGATGTTTTCAATCAGTGTGTTCCAAATGAGAAAAAATTGTTGTTAGTAAAGACCAAAGAGGGAAATAAATCAAAGACACAAAGGGCAGCCAGTCGTCCAATTCTCTCTGATGCTCAGTGGGAATTGGGTGCTTAACAGCCCTTAGTATCCTTGAAAATCTCCTCTTGGGATTTGAAAATGAAAAGAGAAATGGGTGACCTTTTTTACCTTCCAAAATTGCTCCACAAGAAGTTAGGTCTTTCTATTGTTTTCGGGGGGAAATTAGAGAGCAGTGAAAACCGGAATAATTTTTTATAAATAAAATTTTACTATAGTGGATTACTCTAGTAAGAAAGGTGGGGGATGTCATTTGTTTGTTTCAGTTTTCAAAATATGTGTTTGAATCAATTTGCTTTCCTTTGCGTAAAGGCAAAGTAATAAAAAAATCCATGTCTACATCAAAATAGTTCCTGTTCTGAAAGGAACATGTAAGGTTTCTGCAGGAATGGCAGTCATAGCTCTTAAAAAAAAATACAAGTATGGGAAGCACTTGCTTTTGCAAGGTTATATAGGTATTAACTCAAAGAGCTGATCAGTCTAGAGAGCTATCTCTCTCCCTTCTCATACATACATTAGATTCCCTGTCTCCTTTCATCAACCAAAATGAAATTAAAACAACAAATGTATATCATTTTCCTTTCACATGGCGTGGGAGGTGGGAGAGAGGAGTCATTAATATATATGGACAAAAGTTTAAGATTAAAACATGAATCTCATTTGAGTTGTGACGATAAGTTGGGGTTGAAATGAATTCAGGTCTCTGGACCACTTTGCCTTAACCCAACCATCCATACGGCAAATTACCTGAAATGATTAGATAGCAGAATTGTACCCATGGGTCCCTTACCCATTAAGCAGGGGGTGCTAGAAACTCTGTCACTGCTTCAATAGGAATGAAAAGATCAGCTAACACTATAGAGCATGTCTCTGTTCTGCAGCAAGTGCCAGGAAGGCAGCAGCTTCCAATCCCTTTTAGGGAGTTCCCCTGTCCTTCCTCTTTTTTGCATGCATTTGATTGAAAGCTTTTTACTCATTCCTTGTACAAAAAAGAAGGTAAACACAGCTGTAGGATTTTAATGGCCTGAAGATAAGTGCACATATTTTTGTTGTTTTGGTATTGCAGGCTGTTGACTGAATTTCAAAGAAAGCAGTAACAACAGAACAGTGAGGGATTGTACTGACTCAGGAGATGCATTAATATTCAGACCATTTTACCAAATATGCCTGGGAATATTGTCAAGTATAATAAATTCACCACAAACTCCTGAACTGCTATACATCGCAGACTACTATAGGCAGCTGGTGAAATCTAAAGTAACTGACCAAAAGCATGAATACATGCTTTATAAATGATTCAGGCCTCAAGCTCCCTTTGACTAAGTGAGAATATGCAGCCAGGTATAAAATGAATAGAGGGGCAATGGCCTTTGTTAAAACAATATAAATGAACACAAGCATGACATGGTTATAGCATGTGACTGTACTCAGAGCATGCTGTACATATCTAATGTCATTACTCGTATTAAGTTCATTGTGTGGATGCTGACAAAGAAGAAAAGGAATTATTTAAGGTCTGTGAGTCTATTCTGTTTTAAAGATCATTTAGCTCCACACAGTCAGATTACAGCTTGCAATTAACATTTTTATTTCTGTGTGGCTGAAAACTAAACTCAACACCATGCAGATATTTGGAGATGCTCTGAGTGTGCTATCCCCTCCCCACCCTCCTCCTCGCCCCACCCCCAAAAAGGAGAAAAAGAAACAAGCTACCAAAACAAACTGTATAGAATAATGAAGCAGAACTAAGCCATAATTCTCTACACATATGTACATACAGCTAGCAAACATGATTTGTCTCTCAGTACAAGAGTACATCTCTACTCTTCTCTTGCAGAATGTGAAACAAAGGGTATTCCCTACAGTCGTTATGCATCTAGCACGATTCTGAGTTATTACTAATTTATCCAGGCTCTTTGCAACTCAGTATCCAAGAAATAGCCATTTGCTGAAATTTTATTCAGTTGCATGTGCAAAAATCTTTTTCACATTAGGTTCTCCTTTTCCTATTGGAATTACATTTCAGAAATATTACTTGACTCCCTGAGATAATGGATCCTTAAACATGCAGGAAAACACTTCTACTTTCCTGGGAAGCATTCAGGTCTATCAGAGAGGTCCTGCAATAGGAGCACAATTAGGTGAAAGCCTAATAGAAGTTGAATTTACTTCTTTGATTTGTTAGTCATTAATCCTCCAGTTCAACCCGTAATCAGAAGCAGTAAAAAAAAAATTTAGAAAAAGAATAAACAGTGGGTGATATATTGCAAGAGAAAAATTATTATAAACTAGATAGGAACTCTTTCTGGATTTCACAGCTCCCCAGTGAATTACAAAATAGAAAACTTTTACACTTTCTAACGTGAAGAAGAGTGTTCCTTCTGGTCACTACAACTCTACATGTTGTACCATAAAGGGATCACCTATCCTGAAAAAATTGAACTTAAGATGGTTGGTGACTCAGGGACTACCTACAGTTTCACTGCTGATATTACTCACCCATACACAGCCATTTCCATATATTGGTCTGCTAAAATAATATAAATACTAAGCAAAGCATGGACCAAAGCAATGCTGGTAAACTGGTAAACCTCCATGCAGATGCAAGCCATTTGTAGTATTCATTGTCTGTTATATGTGTTTATCTGCACATAGGATCACTGCAAATTTGTAAATAAATGGAGTAACCAGTCATACAAATGACTGATTGGCCATATCTATGCATATACAATCGAAAAAATCATATAGTCCAACCGTTAACCCGGCACTGCCAAGTCTACCACTAAACTATATCCCTAAATGCCACATCTGCATGTCCTTCAAACACCTCCAGGGATGAAGACTCAGCCAATCCCCTAGGCATCCTGTTCCAATGCCTGACCATCCTTTCAGTGAAGAAATTTTTCCTAATATCCAATCTAAACCTCCTCTAGCACAATTGGAGGTCATTCCCTTTTATCCTGTCACTCAGGAGAAGAGACCAATCCCACCTCCCTAGATCCTCCTTTCAGGTAGTTGTAGACAGCAATGAGGTCCTGAGCCTCTTTTTCTCCAGGATAAACAACCCCAGCTCCATCAGCTGCTTCTCACATAACTTAATCTCTGCACCTCTCCTCAGTTTCACTGCTCTTCTCTGGACACAGTCCAGCACCTCAATGACCTTCTTGTAGTGAGGGGCCCCAAACTGAACACAGTATTTGAGTTACAGCCCCACAAGTGCTGAGTACAGGGGGAAAATCACTGCCCTGGTCCTGCTGGCCAAACTATTTCTGATCCGGACCAGGACACACTTGCGCACCTGGGCACACTGCTGGCTCATGTTCAGCCAGCAATTCACCAGCCCTCCCAGGTCCTTTTCCACCAGGCAGCTTAATATAATGTTTAAATTCAGGGTCTGCATCTCTGTTTGCTTGAATCAGATGTCTCTGTGCTCACGCATTCTGCACATACAATTGTGCAAAGAGAAAAGTATGAAAAAAGCAAGCTTACAGTGCGATGAGATAAAGTGTTTTAAAAATAAAACCAGCATTTCAGGACTGCTTCATTCTAGTGTATTTAATTACAGGGAACACTGGAGGCACTATCTGATTAGTTGAGCACTTGGGGCCTCAAATTTCTCATGATGTTTTCAGTAAAATGGTTCAAAAATATCTGTCATTGCTTTCATAGGCTGTAAACAGAAGGGGGGAAAAAATTAACCACAGAAATTCGAGTACTTTCAAAATAATAATCCATGTATACAATATTCTCAAACTATTTGGAATGTGAAAATAAATCCCTATGCTGTGAAACTGAAAATCTTCATAAAAACCTTAACTGCAGTCTTAAGGCTGCTTCAGTACAGCAGAGTCAGTACCCAGAAAAAAAAATGGATGAATCAGTCCCTGATTCTCAGACTGTTTTTGCAGCCCTGGCTCGTTCTCTAGAATGAGATAGCTGCATTTGTAAGGAATCCTCTCTTTGTCTGGCATACTCTCTTTCCTCCAAATCCTGAATGCTTTGAAACACGAAATCCATGATCAGATTAATTACACAAAATCAATCAGGTACATTGGTTTTCCAGTAGTGTCATGGTGACACGACAGCTGGAATTCCCAAACTCCATAGACATGAATAATCCAACAGCCTGTATTCCTAGTGTTATGCTTGATATGGATTTCACCATTAAATTCAGACAAGTGACTGTAATATAAATAGGAAAGTTTGACTGAAAACACATCAGGCCCTTGGAGAAAAATTGGATTTTGACCCAATTTTCATGTCTGGTACCAATCTATACTGGGTTGAGTCAAATCATGACCCAATGTTTGGGCAAATTCCCAGCTGGCTTTTACAGTGACAGTTCTGGCTCACCCCTCATCCTTTCTCTAGCTTTAGAGATATAATACAGGGGTTGAGGGTTCTAGTTTTCAATAATATTCTCTATTTCAGGCCCAGCCAAATAGAACTGAATTTAGTTAGAACTATGCAAAATGTCTTTCTCTTCCAAGTACATTCTAACATAAAGAAACATTGGAGATAATATCTTACAAAATTGGACATTATTTAACTGAAATTCCTCACAGTACACTGTCAAGACATAGCTAGCAGTATTATCTTTCCTAATGAGATGGCTTCTGGAGAGTTTGATATTCAAAGGATCAGAACCAACAACTGCATTTATATCACTGCATGAATGACAAGTAATGACAGTTAAAATATCTCTCATAATAATCATGATAACTTCCTTCAGAAAACACTCCTATAATTTTAATTGATTTGTAGTATTTAGTTAAAAGAGCTGTAAGTTCTAACGAACAAATGGAATATGTCTTATTATTCTGAGTTTTAAAGGACCCACAGTTTGCTCTGAAGAGATCTTATGAATCTATGAAAGACTTTATAAACAGAGTTTTTATTACAGTTTATATATTTGCAAAGATTTAGATGTACAGTAACTACTTTATTTACCAAGTCTTCAACTAGAGGGGCAAACATAATAATAGCAATTAAAATGGAAAACAGCAGGAACACTGAGCACAGCAGTCTGGTTACAATGGAATTCCTGCTGGTAGGACAACAGGAACACATCAAACAAGAAGCAGTACTGAAGAGAAAAGGAGACAGCAAAAATAATGAGCTTTTAAATTATAAACAGAAATGGACAACCTTCTCTTTAAACAATGTAAAAAAGGTGAATATAAAATTCAGTTACATGAAATAGGCAGAAAGCCACTATGAATAGAAAAACGGTAGACAAGTTATTATAGAATGAGGGTTGTTTGCTGCATGGTTGTCACTGAAAATGTATTGCTCTTATATTCCTTTCAAAATTAAAATGCTGCATCTGGGGACAGCTGTTGACTGATAAGGAAGGACTGCCTGGATTTCAGTGACATTATTTCTTTGCAACAGCATGTAGAAATTAATTTAGTTAAAGGGACGACATGAAAATAAAACTGAAATTGAATAGATTTAAATATGCTTTCTTTTCCAAAACTCAGAGTTTATTATTATTGTAATTGTTGCTGTTATTATTATCATTATCATTATTATTTCGTTTTTATTTCCCTTCAGTTTCTGGTGCTGAAATATGTTTCTTTCGGATGATTTCTTCTTGTCTGAAAATCCAAATAACTGAGATGTAATGACAGTTGTGAGCATTAGGAAGAGCATTCTATATATGTTTTGATTAAATATTTTACATTCTGTATCCTATTTTTAAAGGTTTTATATTAGTTGAGTGAATATCAGCCAATACAAGCTTTGCCTGGAAATGGACCAATAGCCACACCTTTTCTGTCATTTATGCACAATGCCTAGGGATTTAATGGAATAGAATATCTGCTTTATATAAAAATACTCATTTTAAAACAAAATGAGATCAGGCTATTTTTATTTTTTTTTCCGTCTAGAACCAGAAAGGAATAAACAAGTAATTCCCAAATGCTATATTGGATGATGGTCCTTGTACATCCACATTTAGCGGTATTTTTCCTGGAATAAAAATTTGCTTTTGTTTTTGAGTTTATCTCACTGAAACTCAGCATCTCTTGCTTGGAAGTAATCTTAATAAATACTTCCTAACATTCTGTGGGAATAAGGGTTCATTCCCATCATTCCCAGTGGAAATCTTAATTACAGATTGCCATGAAAAGCTGAGTTATTAAGACACTCATCACTTTTCAGTTCTACAACTTTCTGATTTTATTTATACTTCAAAAGGTGGTTCTTCTTGATGCAGCAAATGCCTGACAAAATATCCACAGACCAACAACTTAATATTAAACAGAGGGAATAGTACACTTTTGTCTTGCTCAGAAATGGAGCTCGAAAACATAGCTACTGTGATCCCTAGATCTTCTGATTTTGATGAAGTTTTATTGTTATGACAGTGTCCTACTCAAACACCAGTGTCTAGATTCATATGACACAGCATTAATAATTTATCCTTTTATTTATAAAGCTCATCCACTTTCACAAGTCAAGATGCTGTAAGATAACTATGCAAGATGTTCAGTCTATTTTAAATGAGGCCACAATAACTTTTGATAACATGACAAAGAAGGCCTTTAAAAAGCTTTAAAATGGTAAAGAAATTTTAAAAGCATTAAGCTTGCAAAAGGAAGCACTCACAACAAATGTACCACATAACCTTAACTCTGCCCTTTCTATATGTGAGCCTTGTCTTTCTCAGTACATAACCACCTATTCTTCTCATTAAAACAAAAGCCTCTTGCTTTCTCTCTCAGTGCTAGGGTGTATTGAGCTCAGGGAACACAAGCTGTTCCATACTCCGTTTGACCCACATAGTTTATTTACTGTACACCGTCAAAGCCCTTCTCCAGACACTTCAGCACAATTCAACATTCTTGGCTTCGTTCAGTGTCTAGCAGGTACTGGGACAGTCTGGTCATGAGCCTGCTCAAGTCATTGAGGATCTTTCCACACGTTTCAGTGCACTGGTACTTAACCTGAAGGAGGTGGATGTCCCATGGAAGAGCACAATGTGGTCCCTTAAGCAGGAGAAGTAGCACGACACGTAACAATGGGGCACAGCTGAGCATAAAGCCATTCCATTGTCAAATGTATTCTTCTTGTAATATAGATTTCCAGTGGAAAATAAAGACTCCTCCCTGTGCAACAGTGAAAGAAAGGATAAACAAAAAAGCAGTTTGTCAGTTATTTGTGTTGAAAAGAAAAATGTCCTGATCTGAGAAAAATATATCTTTGTGAAATAACTCCAAGTCTATATGCACTGTCATGAATGGCATGTAAAGAAAAGGCTTTTTTTTCCAAAACTTTGTATTTTTATGCATTTACCTTCATATGCACATATGGAGTCTGAACAAAGAGAATCAAAAAAACAGTTTACATGTGCATTATGATGCAGAGAAATAAGAAAATTATTTTTGTGAAACTACTGAAAAAAAAAATCCCTGAGGCACTCTCAATCCAAATCTCAGCTTTCCCATCTACTACAAAAACATCAGATTGCTTCCCTCTTTTGAAAATTAAGGTCTTTTCAACAAAATGTCCTTCTTCCTCTCCTCTTCTGCTAACTCTTTCTCTCCTTGGGGATGGAAGCATATCAGCTTTTCTAGTTACTGTTCTCAGAGCAGTACTGTCTGTCTGGCAGCAACCAAGCAAAAATCTTTTAAGTAAGTGACTTATAAAAAAGTGAAGAAAAAGAGTCTATGAAACTCTGTGAGATCAATTTGGGCTTTTTAAGATAATTTAGAGCTGCCCATCAAAAAGAACAATTCTTGGTTCTTCTCTGCCAGGTGTCTGTATTTTTTCCTTTCTCCTGGAATTTGTATAGATGCATGGCACAAGATCATTAGAAAATTAATGCAGATGAAAATATAATTTAAAAAACCCCCTGTTATCTTTTCAGTTGAAGGCCTGGTCTGACATAACATTACTCACTTGGTGGGGGGTTTTTTTGTTTGATTTGGTTTTTAATACTAAAAAATAATCTTTTTTTAAAGGATAGTTTGTCCCTCACAATGTCAGTGAGGAGTGTCTTCGATCTGAAGATTAGGACCTCAACAATATTCATCCCAGGAAAATTTTCATTATTACAGCCAGGAATTTATAAAAGTCAGGTATTAAGAAAACTTGAATAACTGTGTCAGCATTTATCTGCACTAACAGTGAAATCCACTTAAACAAAACAATGGAAATCTTATTCAAATTCATATAAACTCTGGTATCTTAAAAAACATTTTCAAAAAAGACGTTTAATTGTTTTTGATGATTTGAGATAAAAATCCTAAGGAATTAAATTTCGCAACATACTGACAAGATTCTAAGATAATGCATTAATCACACAAAATCAGTGAAGGTTTTGGCTTTGACTGTAACAAAACAAGGCTTTCACCTGTGTTTTTTCAGGGCAGACACAGAGTCAAGTTTTTGCCAAAGTCAATTTGTTATGAAACATGAGGGATCTAAAAGAGCATCTTTAGTGCTTATTAATTATCATTCATACCTATTGTTTTCGAAATCCTACAAGAAACAATAGATCAAAATACAGGTCCATGAACCAGTGCAAATATTAGCTGTCTTTGACTAATATATTCACTGAGCTATCTTCAAACACTATCCTTGAAGAAAACTGCAAAACCAGATGGGTTTGCTGCTGATTTCTTAGGCTGGCATTGTACTTTTATTTTCAAAGCTAACGTTTCACAGCCTTCCTCTAAACAAAAAAGTATCTGACTCAGAAAAATGTTCTTTTCTCTGTAGAGAAAGAAGCAAGCAGGATTTTTTCCCAGCTCTCTTGAGAACTCAGGGAATGACTCGTGACTGCAGGAACAAGTGATTCCTTAACCAACTGTGCCACCATGAGGCCAGAAAACCCAAATGCACTAAAATCACACAAGTGTCTTTGATATCAAATGTTTTTAAAATTAAGAGCCTTCATAAGCACATATCTTACACGGTTTAGAAATTTAAGAATTCATAAAGTCAACAGGAGAGAAGCACTGTTTTTATTCCAAATTAATTACAAGTGTTTTGCCAAAGCATTGGAATTTACACTGACTTTTCTTCTTTCCTTTGTATTTACCACTATGTATAAGATTTTCAGAAATTGCAAAACACGAGGAGTACAAATAAATATATTGAGGATTATATGAATTATATATGAATTCATTAATACTAGTTTCTTTCTAGTTCTTGCAAATCAAACTTACATAGCCTCAGCATCTAATAAATGTATCAGTGCTATGTAGGGCCCAGAATACATGTTATTCTATAAGCATCCCAAGGAAACCAAACAGAAGTTCACAGAAAACTATTAATACATAGTGGCAGCATTAAGATGAGTACAAAGCAAAGCAGCAGTCATGGCTTCTTGGGTGAGGGAACTGGAGTGAAGGTGCAGCTCTCAGCTTTGATATCGTATTCAAGCAGTTCCCAAAAATGGGAAGAGAGTCCACAGCCTGCTTCATCCACAAAGGGTAAAGATCCACTGTCCAGGAGCACACTCTCCTACCATGTAGGGGCATGTAGTGAAGCTGGAGTATGGACTATGCAGGAAGGAATGAAGGGCAGACAAGATAGAGGGAGAAAGGTAGTTTTCATATTGTAATTGGGGTCTGTTTAACAAACAAATTCAGAAAGTGGTGAGCAGAGAGCAGAACACAGGTTCTTCCACTCACAGTCAGATGCTCCCATCACCATGTTATGGATCCACATATTCAAGATCAACAGGAAAAGAGGGATTCTTTCCCCCCCCAGCTAGTAGGATATCCTGGTGTGCAGGGTAATCTCTGGGGAACAAAGATTTGAGTCACTTCATTTCAAAA
>JAWWLV010000088.1:122774688-122786444 GCA_035041135.1 Platyrinchus mystaceus
ATTTTTTTCCAAACTATAGTCCGGCCCCCCACAGTGTCTGAGGGACAGGAAACCGGCCCCCGACAGTGTCTGAGGACGGGGAATCAGCCCCCTGTTTGAAAAGTTTGGGGACCCCCGATCTAAACTATCATTTAAATCATCATTTTATCCATTATCAAATCATTCTCAATTCATTTTCAAATCATTGTTTAACATTAAATTACTTTATCACCATTCGTTTACCATTGGATTTTCAATCATCAAATTGATTATCATTTTATCATTAATAAAAACCTTTTAGTTATCCCCATAATGATGATTTATTTTAATGCTTTATTTGCAACACTTGGTTTTTTGGTTTTTGGTTAGGTTTTTTTGTTGTTGTTGCTTAAACAGATAATTCAGGTTTTCTTCAGTAGTTGTCCTAGGGGAAAAAAAAATCTTTAGCCACAATATGAATTTAGTGTATTTTATGTGCATTTATTTAGTGCATTTATAGTGCATGTTGCTACCAGATAGCAAGGCCTGGATTTCAAAATTATTTTGTTACTTTTTCTGAGGCTTAGACACAAAGATTAGTATTAAAATACAGATTCTGAGGCATGTGAAACCTTCAGAATGTTAAGGCATTGGATCTACAGAGTTCAAGAGAGACAAGGCATCCACTGCAAAAAATATTCATGCAAAGTGTTCAGACAATACATATATTGTAAATGAAACAAAGGAGGAAAGAAACGGAGCTGCCCAGTCCATTCTAGGAGAAAAAACATGCCTTTGTTTTCCCATGGCATTGTTAGACACAAAGAATGCTGAATAAGTGATGAACTTAGTTTTTGTGCGATTAAGTGCACCAGCTGTATTTCTGAATTTGCCTTAATTCTCCCATGTTGTTCTTTCACAGAATGTAGATTTGAATAGCCACATCCAGCAGCTATCTATTCTAGAACAAGTGAGAGGTTTTTAATGTCACGCTGCTTCAAATCAGCATCATTTGGGATATCAGACAGCACTGAAATTATGCTTATGGAATATGACACATCATAAGCAAAACAGCCTAAAAAATGCTAGTCTTCTTAATCTCTTTATTACATGTTACTGGCATTATCAAAAAAGGCTAGGACTTTCCTATAAAATCAGGAGAAACCCCCTTCCCAAAGGACTATTTCTCTGAACGTTAAATAAACAGAAGAATGGAAGAAGAAAACCTGGCTGCACAGGAGAAATAATTTTCTCATGGAATGTTTAGGGTTTACAAATTTGTCATCTATACAAGCACACAAATACTGCACAATATTAATTCTATCAAGATTATTTTTTTACTTGCTCAGTTTTAGTTTCCTCAGCCAAAGTTATTCTGTGACAAAGGAAAAAGACTATAATGCACCCTAGTAACTTGCAGGGAAAAACATCCCTTCTTCAAGGAGAAGAATGGCCACATTTAATTGGCTGAAGACATGCTAGTTCCAAGGCCTGTTTTTCATATACAGGATTAGGATACAGATTCTTCTACTGTAACCCGCTTACATAAATGTCTCCTTCCCTAAGGCTGTATTCAATTTAGAACTGGAATAATGAAGAATCAATAGAGGCCTGACAAGGATACATGGATAAATTTTGGCACTGTCATTATTTTATATTTGGTGAAGCTTTGAGAAAACTTTAGGAAAAGCTTTACATTCACACACAGACATTATATCTACCTGGAATGGCAAACTGAAGCAGACTTTTTCAGCAGATTCCAAACCTTTAGTGGCTAAACTATCAGAGAAGCAAGGGGAAGGCCAGCTACCTTTTACAGAAATAAAGATTGATTCAGGCTTGTTTCTGCTTCCTGACATAGCCTAAATATCTATGCCAATGCAGAAGTAATGAATTTCTTGAAAAAAGATAGAATTATGGAAAACATTTCATTAGCAAAACCAGAAGAGGTGATTTCTGTGCCTTGATATAGCATGTCAGTCAAATCATGTTTTATTGCAAGTTCATTACTTTGAATAAAATTAGGCAATTATCCAATTTTTAAGATGTACTAACTAAAATTAAAACTCTTCATACATAATGGGGTTATGTAACTAAGTAAAATGAAATAAATTGCTACATATTCAGGTTTGGTTGCTTTTCCCTTAAAATAAAATTGATATAAACCTATTCTGCTGCTTAATCATAAGAGGGGATCTTGTTCATAGAAAAAAATCTCAGCAATAAAGGAATTTTAATGTGTTGAAATAAAGCAATTGCAGGAGCCACAAAATTTATGGTTTTGGTAGAAGATAATAGAATTCTTAATTCTTTCCTCTTCATGTTAACTGTTAGAAATTTGAGTTTTGACTGGTTCAGTACATTATAAATTTCCTCTATAAAAACCACCTCCCAAAGTTATCAACTCTCTTTCAGAATGCTGTTTGAACAGCTTTGTATGTCATAAGGAACCAGCACTCAACAATCTTTTGCTAACTGCTCTCCATCTGGAAATGAAGACCAGCTCTACAATGTCGTCTTTCATTGCTGCAAAAACAGAGCTGTTGAAAAAGCGAATTTACCGTGAAGAAAAAAAACACAATCCAGTCATCTTCTTGTAACCATTAGAGTGGATAAAAACACCCCATACTTAACAGAAAATAGAGTAGTTCAGGCATTAAAAATTCACAGTTCAATTTCCAGCTTTGTCACAGATTTCTTATTTGACCTTGCTCATATATCAATGTGCTCCATTTCTCCTTTTGTAAAGTAGATACGAAAGACTCCTTTTCCCTTTCTTCTATCCCTCTGTGCATTAATCATTTAGACTATAAGATACCTGAGATACACATATACACCATATATGCAGTAATCCCTTTGTATATATGCATGGGGTGAGCACCATGATGCGCTTTTTAGTGACGCCAGTGCTGTCAGCACCAGTTAGTTGTTCTCCAGGCTGTAAGACAGAATTACTTCAGAGCTTAAGTAAGCAGACACAAACTGGAGACTGTGTAGGGCTCAGGCAAAAGACAAGGATTTCTATGCTCACTCAGAGTTTTTCCTCAGTATATCCAGACCCTAATTTTAGGTATTGAAGGAATTCTAAGGACAATCAAAGAGGATAAGTAGTCTCTGGAGAGCCACTCCAACTTGGACTTGAGCAAAAGTTAGATACTGAGGGTCAAGGCAAGGCAGCATCTAGGTGACATGTATCTTGTTTTTATTATTATGGGTATGTACAGCATCCAAGACATTGTGGGGTCCAGACTTCCTGTGAGGACTATATTGCACACCAGAGAATGAAAATAATAGTTTTGTTTCTATAGATTCAATAGTCACATTGCCTACTCAGAGTTTTAGACAGTATCCCAAAGTCTGCCCAGCAGAATTCTTTCTAAATGAATATTGCAGTAATAATGACAAATCTATTGATAGAAAAGTTGATAGCCAAGTCTATTAACTTTGTCTCCTTTAAGATAAAAACTACAGGTAATCATCTATCTTAATGAAGATTCTTGTAGCTGCAAAATTTACAAAAGAATATTACTGTGCAAAGTATTCACCAAACTCTTAAGGCACATGTTGCTGATGCTGTTTGTGAAAGAATTTTCTTTAATGTCTTCTTGCCTGATAATTTTCTTTGTGATTGCATATTAAGTATCACAAAGACCATACCACAAAGATATGTTCCATTTTGGATGTAGTTTTCATTTAGAAAATGTTTTCTACAAAAATTAAATGGAAAATCATAATCCAAAGTCTCTCAGAGACATTTGAAATAAAATATCTGTAAAAATTGAGTTTATTCCCCCATCTAAGGACAACTCTCAGCTGAAAAGCCCTACAATATAGAGCAATATATCTGATAAATACCTAAAAACTCAGATTCTAGAGCAAACTAAAACACAAATTGTATTATTGACTTATCCAGTAACTGTTTTAAGAAAACAAAAGAAGGATATTTTTTGGGGGGTGGGAGGGGAAAGCAAGAAAAAAACAAGCTTCTGTTCTCTCTTCCCACCACTCTACCAAAATCTCAGAACCAGGAGTACTTCCTACTTCCCACTGATTTTTAATCTGCTGACTGTGCAATCTATTTCTTTCTTCATTTGTGGGAAATAGTGTTCTTGGTCCCTTCCCACTTTTTTTAGGATGGCCTTTAAAGTAGCTTCTTAGCTCCTATCTTTGCCTTCTTGGAGTTCTGTCCTTATTCTCCTTCTGTTGTCCTGATTTTATTGCAGCCATGGTCTCTCTTCAAAACATTTCTAAAATATTTTTGGGGTTTCTTTTGCCAATTTAGCTATGCAATCAAAAATCTCATTTATGTACTTACGAATTACCAAAATATTCTTTTTTTGGCTTTACCACGTGTCCTGCTTGTACAAAGTCAGAGCATTGTTACAATAATGAACTTTCAATCCCATCACTTTGACTGCAGTATTCATTTCTGTGCATTCCTACATTTGTGGTTTTGCATGCAAACCCTCTAGATCTGAGATGGGACACCTTCACAAATCATTTCATTGCCATCCCTGTTCCATTTGATTTTATGATGTCTGTAAATATGAATACTTTGGCTGCTCCTGCTTTTTGATTCTTGCATATTGGGGAAGACTAGGACTGAAGTACCCAACTGTATCCTACTAACCAGTGTCTTGATCCTTTGAATGTTAGCTACACAGCAAAACATCTTGGTTTGTGCCTGGTTTTGTACTGCACCTAGCCCAATCCGATCCTGATGCGCGTCAAAGCTTTTTTGTGCCATGGTAACTCAGATCACATTTTTTTATTGACATTTCTAGCAAAATTCCAATTTCAAAAAGGAGGCAGTTTGGATTACAGGCACTGATTAGATTCTGTTCAAAGGATGATGAAAACCGTAGTTGCTTATGAAACTGAAATAAATACAACTGTGACTTTGGGCAGCAGCAGCAGAAGTCAAATTTAACAAAACTAGAAGATACATTTGGCCAACAAATTGCCAGTTGCAAGTCTGCTGGTTCAGATACTTATCCAGTTAGTTAATCTTTCATTGCCTTGAAATAGCTAGCATACACTGTCCAATGGCACTTTTCAGATGGAGCATGCTCTGCTGCTCCACTGCCATGCAATTTGGTATTACCCCTGGAAGATACTGCCTGTGTTGATATCCAAGGCTCATTTCATATAATATAATCTGTCTGAGCATTCATGTTGCTACAAGTACAACAAAATTCCACACATTATAAAATGTCAATGCTCTACCAATCATAAAAGTTTATTCTCATTTATCACAATAATATCTGAGCTCATTAAAACACCTACAAAATCACTTACAAATTCTTCCTTGGTAATCCCTTCTCTTTTATCTGGAGAAAGTCTTTGCAGAAGGATTTTGTGACAGTTGTACCTTCCATTCAACTCTTGCTGAAATTTGTACTATTTTTCCGGTAGCCTTTTTATCCCTGATAATACAAAACAATATCCCATTAACCTATTGATGAGAAGGTCATCTCCAAAAGATTATTGTTTCATGTCTGACATAGTTTGCTCTAGGAATGTAAACAGACTCAAATAAATCCACAGCCACAACAGATTGACTTGAAAGTGGGATTCCTATTGAGGCATCAAGCTTATGAGTGGGCAGGCACAAGAAGCAGTTACAGATACACTCAGAAATGAAAGGGCAAAACTAAACCAAAAAAACTACATGTCAACTAGTTTTTATAAAAGTATGTTTTGAAAGAGAAGATTCACTAACATTGATACAGAATCACTAAAGTAATTGGTTTGGGAAATAATATTTTTGAGCAGAAAGCCCCAACACCTTAACTGTATTAATCAAAACCACCAAACAGATTTTGGCAAAGCAATTATTAATAATGAATTTGCCTCTTTTTAGTCTGCAGGGGAAAAAAAAATTGTGAAATATACACACCTATACAACAAAGAAAAGATTTCTCAGGAAACCTGCAGATGTCTTAACTGATAAAATATATTCCTAAGGATGACTATCAACTCACTTGAACTCCAAATGTCCAGTGTTGTCCTGACTGCACTAAAGTCAGGAAGCACTACACTTGTACAAGAAAAGGCAGGAGCAGGGACCTAACCAAAAGTATCAGAATGTGGTACCCGAACAAAGAACTGAGAACTGCAAGTGCCTTGAAAACCAGAACTGGATATGTTTAACTGCTGCCTACTCATCAGCATTTAAAAAACTACAAGCAACCCACAAGTTTCTTTTATTTAGAAAACTAAGATTAGCCACCATCCAAAATTGATTTTTTTTTTTTTTTTAATTCTGAACTGAAAAAATTTGCTCAAGAATACTCAACAGAAAGGGATACAGAAAGGGAAATGGAAAGCAAAGCTGATATATAGAATCTGAACAGACATTCTTCAGTTTTAGAAATTACTTTAGACAAAGTTTTAAGGGTGCTGCATGTTACTGAGAAATCTACCTAAAACCAAACTATTGTGTTGTGCTAGATTTAGGATTAGGAAAATATGTATTTTCTCTGGTCAGATGGACAGGATTCTCATGTTTCTTGGCTGGTTTTAACTCTCTTGGCAGTGAATAATAACCCAAAGTATACAGAAACACTGTGGCACATTTTCGCTGTCAAATTTTCTACATCTGCAAAAGCACCGGGTTTTGGCAGCTCTCATGTCTTTGCTTCTCTCTTCCCTGTTAGGCACTGCAAATTTTGATAGTAAAGGGGTTTTTATTTGTATTTTTTTTTAATTAAAGATCTTATCTGTGTTGCAAGAGGCTCTCTGCTGCACTGCAAAATGAAGAGTGGACAATCTTTTGGACACATCTCTTTAAAGGCTTTTATGTAACAATGAGCACCTGGACTCACTGACTCAAATGGGTTTCTCCACTAAAACAAACAGGTGTAAGAGAAGAAATCTGAAATCAGGATTAAAACTTTACAGAATTTAAAATCTGTATCAATGACAGCTAAAGAAATACCTGCTGTACATTAAATGCTAAACATGAATTGAAGCTGAGCTCCTGAGAAGGCATCTAAATAAAATGAAATCTGGACACTGCACACAGGCCTACACTAAGAATAGCCTCTCTGTTACAGGAGTTACTCCCCATTTTGGACTTGACTCTTCTACTCTTGATTATGTTTGCAAATTTTAATCATTTGACCTAGAAGGTTAGGAGTTGTGCAAGCT
Source organism: Platyrinchus mystaceus (assembly GCA_035041135.1). Classification (NCBI taxonomy): domain Eukaryota; kingdom Metazoa; phylum Chordata; class Aves; order Passeriformes; family Tyrannidae; genus Platyrinchus; species Platyrinchus mystaceus. The sequence goes on from JAWWLV010000088.1 coordinate 122,781,799, forward strand.
TCAAAATGTACTTTAATGTTATAAGAAAATTATTTTCTTCCAAAAATTGTCAGAGTAACTCCAATCAGTATAAAAATAAATATGATGAGCTCTCTTTAGTCCACATGCTTTGCATAAGGAACTGAAATAATCACAAATATTCAAATATATTGAAATCCTTGAAAGTCTGAAAACTACATATGCCCAGAGAGAACTGGGGAGTTTTAACAACAACCACTTCTAAGATCCACTCTCACTAAACACACTCCAGAGAATAGCTGATAGGACTTTTCATTAACTGCTTATCTGGTACCAGCTCTGGAAAGCTGAAATTTTCACTTTGTTTATTCTGTGACAGCCAACTCTATCTATCTGGCATGAGACTGCATGGAAGACCAAGATGCAAGGTTCAAATGCAAAAGTGACCTGAGCAAAGAATTGGTTCAGATTAGAGGAATACATTGGCTCAGACTTTTCAGAAAGAGCTGATGGGATATGGTGACAGGCCAAAATGTAACTTGGCAGTTGTGAAGAGATGAAGAGGAAGTGAGATTGAACTACAGATCCTCTAATTCATTTTTTGTCACCATGTACTATTAGGAAGTGGGAAATCCCACGATCTGGAGAGGAGCTACGTTGAATACTAGCAGAAAGACTGAGGAGCAACTAACATCTGTGGGGGCTGGTATAAGAAACCTGAAGATGGGAAATAGCTTAAAGATCCAATAGGATACAAAGACAGTTAAAAGAGGGTATGAACAAAATATGTCAAGATTCTCCAGGTTTTGCCTTTCTACTGTTGACAAATAGTTGTGGAAGCAAAAGGTAAGGTACTACTACATCTCACTTTAATGTCAGAGAATGGTTTGGGTTAGAATGGACCTTTATAAATCACCTAATCCAAACCCCCATTGGGGACAACTTTTCACTAGATCACTACATATCCATTCATGCAACTAAGCATACGGAAGACCTATGTAGGTATCAGAACTGTCACAACGGTTTTTTTTTTTTTAATTTGAAAATGACAGATTCCCCATACTACGTTTAAAAATGTGAAAAGCAAAGGTTGACAAGTCAAGAACCTAAAAAACATTATGGCTAATGTCAGAATTGAGGTTGCTTAATGTCTTAATTTCTCCCCCTATGGTATATGACTATAACAGCATTATATTGTTATAAGTTGATTTTTCCACTTGGAAGGACACATTATATCCCAATTCCAGTAATGTATTTTTAAGCATAGAAAATGCTACAATAAGACTATTATTCCTACAAAGTTAAGAAAATGTATAAACAAGCAATGAAGCTGACAGTGGAAAATAAGAAAATGCAAGCAGGTTGCAATTTAAAATGTTAAGAAATCAGACTTAGTACTTCTGTACTAAGACAATGCTGGAAGTCCCAAGGGAAAAAAAAGAGGAGAACACATCTGTTCCTATTGACGTCAAGGATGAGGGCTACAATCTGCCCCTGTACACACACAACTACCATTACTTCCAGCTGAAACAACTTGTAACTTTGGATTGACCTGGGTCTTGTGGATAAAAGTCAAAACATCATAGTGTTATTGTCATAAATTACTATCAGTGTATTTTGCTAGTGCCTAACAATGTTGTACAAACTGAATCTTTGACCAGTCCCTGCCTTGAAAACTTCAGTCTAAGAAAATATTCAACTAGCTTAAGAGGAGGATACCGAAAAACACTGGCAGAGGCTTTCTGCATTCAGAGTTTGATTATTCTAAACTATTTGCAACCAGACTGTATTACTTGAAAATTCCTGTTGCTTAAGATTAGAAAATAATGTACTGAATCCTTTTTAATTCATATTTTGATAGTTATCAAGTGATCAATTAGAATTTACTTAAATAATTATTCCCTCTCAAATGGTTTGGAATGATTGAAGAAATACATCACTACTTTAAGTATATTTTCCTGATCATGGTTTTAGTCATAAGTCTCTTGGATATTGTTGACACTGTAGCTCCTCTTGCAATGTTCTTGATCAGAGGACTTTTCAGTCACTTTTTCTGCCATAGACATTACAACTCAACCAATTGAACAAAATGTGTTCATTTACTTAATTTATTTAAAGGCTTATAAAGCTTTAATAGAAAGAAAGAATAAAGAAAGAAGGAGTAAGGAATTGAAACAGTGGTCATGGAGAGACAGCTTAATCTATTTGCTTTTAAAAAATATCTGCGGAAGCAATACTTCCAATATCAACATTTTTAAATACTGTCTCTTCTTAGTAGAAAGCCTATAGCAGTTTTTATTTTGTGCATAATTTTATTTATGGGACCTGAAATTATAAACAGTGTCAGAGGGATCAGCTGGGCATTACCTTATTAAGGGGTGTAATGCAGGGTTTTTATGCTGTATTGCTACATAGTATTTCAACATCAGTAAGATTATTTTGATATCCAGCAGGGACTGTACTCTACTATATTTTCCATGGGAACTGTAAAATAATGTTCAGTATCTTAAACTGCACTGCTGGTGGCATGTGACAATTGTTTTTTTCTGTCATTTTTTGAATGCTTATGTAAAATTTTTACCCATATCTGTTATAAAAACTGGTGAATTTTCATAAGAACCGCCTATTCATCGTCATGCTTTCATTTAACTGCAGTCCGAGGAAATCCAGAAAAACCCTGGTTTTAATGTGCACATTAGTACTCAGTTTAATATTAAAAGGAAAAAAAAAAAAAAGCTTATGATAAATTATCTGGTTATAACAGAATTTTCTGTTGCTCTTCAGGAAATAGTACATTGGCTTGCACTGCAAAGACTCCAAAAGAATCAGCATTTTGGAAGGCATGAAAAGAACTTAACATAGGTAACTGCCCCATAAGCAGTTGGATGGGAGATACGAGTTCTTTTTTATACTCAGTACAACCAATTTTCCTAGTTTCAGGAATATAAACTTTAAAGAAGCCTGTTTATAGTGGTCCTTGTATCTTCTTATGTTCTTGTACTACTGCCTGCAGTAGAGTTAATTTTCTTCATAAAAGCTATGTCACTACTTGACCACTTGATCAAAGTGTTTGCACGTCACTGGTTAATTGCAAAGAAGAAAGAGCTTTCTGTAAAACTATTTGTTAATTGTAACACATTTTCTACTGACAACTGTTACCACAGCAAACTCAAACAGGTAAGGTGAGATAGAACCAGGTCAACAAAATTCTGTATCTATACTTGCCACAGTTGATATGTGATAAAAATACACTTTCCCTTCTCAAAACTTTGCGACACTGCTAGCTCAGAGTCATTCCATAATCTCTAATACCTATGAATTTTTCTTTCCTTTGTGATTTTCAGATGTTGAGTCTCTAGTGTATAATCAAAAGTTTTGCCTTTTTTTTCCATTAAAACTTCATCCCAGCTCTACGATTTTGCTCCTCATCTGGCTGGTATGTAATTTTAAACATCCTGTATATTGCTCGTGCTTTTTACACAATTTTAATTAATTTGTACCTACTTACCAATACCACTACTGAAAATGCATTAAAAAAATCAAATTCAAATTTTTGAAATGCTACCCCTAAGTTTTCTCCAGAGTGATATCTTAACAGGACAACTTTTTGACATCCTTCATATACCTAATCTTTCACATGTACACCTATCTCTACATCCTACAGTTTATCAAATGGGTTCTTTAGTAAAAAAAAAAAAAACCACCTGAATTTCAGTGTTGCTATCACCAACTAGGTCATGCAACTGAAATTTCCTAGGTCTCTTCTCTTTTCTTAAATACTGGTACTGCCTGACTATCTTCAGGAATAAGGTACCACCTTTGACTTAAAAAATTTAGATGGAGCTTTACTCCTCTGACTTGAACACACTCTTGATTTTAATTTCACTGTGGAAGCAGTATAATAATCCATTTGTATACATTCATTCACATTCATTCATTCATTCATTCATTCCCCTTCATTGTTTTTCTTTGTTCCACACTTTACTCCAGTCAGCAGTTATCAAGAAAGTGAGTACCCATTTTGAGGAAGAGAGCCTAGATTTTTCACCCTATTCTCAGTAAAAAAAAAAGAGCTCAACTCTCTCATTTTGTGATTTCTTTACATTTTTACAAGTGGTGCACCTTTTACTATTTATTATTTATTTTAACAATCTACTTTAATTTGGAAGCTGGCAAATCTCATATCCTTTCTAATTCTTAGCTCTAAGACCCAGCTTTCTCCTCCTACTACTCCTACTGTCTTGTTTGAAGTCACTCCCTTTGCAGATAAATACTGAGTGTTCTTTATACAATGTTCTTCTCACTTACTAAAGAAATTTCCAGACTTTCCCCATATTCAGAAGTTCAACAGATTTCACTATTTCCTTCTATTTTCCCCACAGCATACCTTTTTAAAGCTGAAGTACTTAGATTCAACCAATTTATATTGGTATTCATTTTAAACTGATTGAATCCATAATTACTAAATCAAATATTGCATGCTCTGTGTAGAACAGGCTCTTTGAATGTTGCTAAATGATGAACACCTATATGTGTTTCTACTAAAATAAAATCCTATAGGTGTCTTACCCATGTGTTCTTCCTTGTTTATAGCAATTATGTATATTGAATAGTCTCTTAGAACGCTTCCATCAACGCTGCCTCCGTACAATCCTAAACATCCACTGGACGGATTATGTGACCAATAC
>JAWWLV010000088.1:122786544-122802604 GCA_035041135.1 Platyrinchus mystaceus
TACAAGGACTCCCTGAAACAATCTCTCAGCCTTGGCCATATTGATCTTCACCACTGGTCTACTCTGGCCTCCAATCAAGAGGCCTGGAGACACACTATCTATAACGCTGCTGCTTCTTTTGAGAACACACGCAGGAGAACTCTCGAGGAGAAAAGACAGTGTAGAAAGAATCGCGTCTTGTCGATCTCACCCAGGGAGTCTTTCTGCTGTGCTTTCTGCAACCGAACTTGTCTATCTCGCACTGGCCTTTTTAGCCATCAGCGCGCTTGTAGCAAGCGTGGGTAGAGCCCTTCCCAAATCTTTTTTCGCGAAGCCTAGCCATGATATTGAACAGTACTAATTAAAACTTGGGCGAAGAGTATTTGCTTTTCTTCAGTCTGGAATGTACTGCTACCGAAGAAATAATAGTAATTCTTGCTTTTTAACAGATGAAGGATTTTCTAGTATGTTGATCAATTAGTGGATGATCATACGGTATGAGCTGCTGAACCATATAGCCCAACAGAAGAGAGGCTGCCATAGCAACATTTTCCTAGGTCTAGTCAGTAGCAAGTCTGAACTTATGTACCTAACAGGCACACACACACACAATGTATGTATACACAAATATATATATATATATATATATATATATGAACACAGCCAACCACATAGATCAGTGCAGACAGAAACACTCAAGTAAACACAGATGACAGGAACGGTGAAATCCTACCTCCTCTCTGGCATGGGTCCCTGTAACCTGAAGTGTGACTCTTGCTGCTGGCACTTGCACCCCATACCGAGACACACAGGGAGACCTCTCACACAGTAAGATTTAGAAATAGTCTAGTCTAGGAGAGACTGTGCTGATCAAGTGCAGAGCATAGCCAGACAAACATACTGACCAGCAGTTTGTTTACATAGGACTAGCCCTATTTACCTCCTTATCCCATTATTTTCTCACACTTGTTCATTCCCATATCACCTTGATCCCTTCCTTTTCCTGCCTTTGACTCTTGCTCTAAACATCCCATAATAAGCCTTAACAACCCCAACATGTTCTTCCTATTTTGTGTCCCGTGTCCCTACATAGTTAACACCCTCAGTCTGTGAGGTGATACATAGAGGTTTTTGGTTGGCTGCTGGGTGTTCCCCCAGCTTCATGGGGCTGAGGCTTCCCTGGGAGGGGCTGGGCATGGACTTCTTTGACAGGGCTCCCCTGCCTGCCAAAGTACTTCCCAGTTCCTCTGTGCTTGTGGAGATGACCCTTTGATCACCTAATCTAACACACTGTCTCCTGAAATTAAATATCACTGTTGAGATGATGCCAGTGCTGCACATTCAGGTCTGCAATGCCAATGAGCAGAAGAGGTTCAAGGCAGGAAGTAAGCAGAGGCAGCCCAAAACAGCACAACTGTAGGGCTAACGTGAAAAGCCTTACCATAACTACTATAAAAATAAACACAATGAATTTCCAAAGAGGGACATAGGCTCAGAACTTTTGTACTTCTTCTGAGAGACTGAGATTAAGGACTACACCTTAATGAGATTCTTCTCCCTTTTTCTGCTTCATTCTACCACTACAGACAACAGTTCTATCTATACCCAGGCCACCAAAGCAGCTCTTCTTGTTTACCACCACGGAAATCATCAATATTTCCAATGCGGGTCAGCTCCAAAACCTTGATGAGGCACCACTTGTCCACCAGGTCAATTGAGCTGGCACAGGACCTTGGAAACTCCAGTGTTTGGTTTTTCTGGGAGCTTGTCCAGCCTGACTTTTCTTGACCAGACACAACCCTGCTTTGCTTGTAAAATACGAAGAGCTCTCAGACTACAATGATCTGACATGCACTGGTGACGTATTATCTATCTGAACTGACTGCCTGGTGTTATTTATGCAGCAACATAGCTGTGCTTGTCCTGCACACGGGATGGGTCGTGGGATTGTAAACTGTGATAGGAACCCAGCCTTCTTTATGAGCCTGTTGGTTACTCAGTACGTGCACAGCACTCTCTGAATAACAAAAATAGACATGATGCCTACTGCTGGGTCTCAGAAGTATCAGGACGCCCTTGGTAAGGGAGAAGCGTGTCCATGTGACCTTGAGCACAGCACAGTGCCCTTCCTCTGTTCTCCCGTTCCAGGCGCAGAGCAGGAGCTGCTGCCGGAGAGACTCCCCTACACCCCAGGGAGCGCTGCATTTTTTAGGGGCGCGGGCTGCGGAGGGCTGGCGCGCCCTGAGACTGGGAGGTGAGAGTGGGAACTGAGTGCCCACACGCGAGCACGAGTGATTACAGCGGATCTTCCTTCGAACAGTGAGACAGGCACACGGCTCTCCCGGGGGAGGCTCTCCTTCGGCCTTCCAGCGCTGCCCTCCCGCGTTCCCCGCCGCTCAGCCGGGTACGGCCGGGCGGGCCGGCGGCGCGGAGCCGGTGCCGGGCACAGCGCTTCGAGCGGGAGGCACAGCCCCCTCCTCCGGGCGGGAGCGCCGCGCTCCCCACGGCCCGCGGAGGGGACTCCAGGGAAGGGGAGGGCGGAGCGGGGCTGAGCGGGGGGGAGCGGCCCATCCCGCCGCCCGGCCCGGGGAGGGATCCCCGAGCCGCCGCCAAGCGCCTGGGTACGGTGCCGCCCTCGCAGCCTCCCGGGCAGCCGGGTACGTGTATTCCCGGGGTAGCGCCGGTCCTCCGGTGCGGGTGCAGCGCCAGGGCCCCGCGGCGCTCGGGCTGCCGGGCAGCGGGGCCGCCTCCCCCCCTGCGGCGGGAGCGGAGTGCGGCGGCCCGGGGAGGGGGCGGGGAGGATGACTTCATGCCGCCGGAGCGCCGTGAATTTAGGAGCAGCAGCAGCTGCCGGCGGCGTCGGGATGTGGGGGTGAAGTGACAGCGGGAGCTGCCGTCAGCTGAGGAAGGAACAGCGCCGGGCACCCGAAGAGCCCAGAGGCTCTGGGCCGCCACCAGCAGCCGCTGCGGGAGGGAGGGAGGAAGATGCGCTGAGCCGGTCGCTGAAAGGTGAGCGGGAGCTGCGGGCACGGGGGCTGCGGCGCTGCCCGGCCGGGGGAACGCTCCGGCCCCCCCGCCTGCCCAGCGCCGGCACGGGCTGGGGATGTGCCGGCCCGCCGACCTTCCTTCTCTTCCCTTCTCCTCCCTTCTCCCGCGGTTCCCTCCAAAAGCGTCGAGGCTGCCCTCTCCGACGCGCCACAGTGTTGCGTTTTATCTTTCGTTGCCAGGATGTGCGGTGGCCCCGTGCCAGCCCCGCTGAGCGGCCCGGGCTGCTCCCGGTGCCCGTGTCGGGAGGGATGGCGCGGCCGAGGGGCGTTTTGTCAGTGGCGCAGCACAGGACGGGGCGAGGGCGGGAGCACTGCGAGCACTGCGGCAGGTGCGGGACTGCGCCCCGCGCTCCCCCGGGCTCTCCTCGGCCCGATGTGCGTTCCTCAAGTGACGGGGAAGACATCTTAGGGCAGAAGGGTTTCAGGAGAACAGAAGCAAAAAAAGGATATCGTCTCATATACAGTCCTGCATTTGGAAGTCGATTCACAGGAAACTAAAGAGTGTAGAAGTTGGTGAACCAGCCCTTACACCAAAATGGATTCTGTTGACTTTTTCGGAGACTTGCGTGGTTTTTTCTTTTACCATTTTTATCATCCAGCACAAGATTCGTGATAAACAAAATAGCAGCAAAATTCAAATGCATGTTTGCTACATGGAAGAATTAGTGAGTTGCTCTTCCACCATATCATCCATAGAAGTGGAAAAAACAAGAGGGCATTCAGACTGTAGGTTGGCCGTTGACATTGCACGTTGTTTGCGGTACATACAAAGGTCTTAACGTCAAATGAGAAGTGTTTTGGAATTGAGTAGAAGGGGAAAAAATCTGCGCGGCCTATTTTTTTATTATTATTTTAAAATTTGTTCTCTAAGAAAAAAAGCTTGCCCTAAAGCAGCTATGGCAGCAGGAGGCTAGGGTTAGTGTGCAGAGGCAGATCATTAGAATAAGCGCTGTCTGTGGTTGTAATGGTTAATGGCTCTGTGTGGTTTGGTGAATTAAAACAGTGAATGTCTCTGGGAAGTAAAGGATCAGGTATTAATCTGTTCTTAATGAAAAAGGAAGCAGGGTACTGGAAGCTGAAGGTTATTTTATTTGATGTCTGTTTACCTATATGTTCATCTTAAAGAAACCCTACATGTTCACAGAGAAGCTCAGGCAGTTGTGGGATTCTTGGTTGAAGCCTCTGATCATGGTGCTAGTGACAGAAATAGTTCTAAGGGAGGTACTGGAGTTGCTTGGTTTGTTTTCATTATTTCTGGAAAGATGTTTAAGTACATGTATTTGCCTCAGTACTGTTGCTGGGTGTGCAGAAGATGAATGATGGCTACAGAGACAGAAAATATGTATAAAAGACAATTGAGACTTCACAAGGCTGAAACAAAGAGTGAGTGATGAATTGCAGCGTCAGAAATCAGTCCAAGAGGCAAGTCTTGGCCCTGAAGAACAGTCATTAACTATATGACCCTATATAGGCTTGTTGCTTTAAGCACATCATGGCATATCCAATGTATGTATTTCAGGCTAGAAAAAAAAATCTCATCTTGTCAAACCTGTGTCTTTCATCTACCAGCATTTATTTGGTTGCTGTAAAACACTTGAAAGTGTTGGTTAGGACATTTCTACTGTTTTTTCCTTTTTAAAATAGAGCATGGCTGACTCTCAGTGGTTCAAATGTTGTAGTCATTGGCTGTTTTCTTCTCTAGTTGTGTTTGGTTGAAAAAAAGAAACCATGTAGCTGAGTTCAGATGCTTCTCGTATTAGTCCACCCTTTTGATATAAGCCAGTTTCTTCACTGAATGGCCTCCTGGTCAATTGTTGCAAACACAGGGTAGTAGGAGTACTCACTAATGTTGACATGATATTATCCCAGTAAATTTAGCTCCTTATGCTTCCTGGCAAACCTAAATAATATTTCAAAAGACTGGTAACATTTTTTTTGAAACAACATGGTGTCAAGGATTAGTTGGTGAAGAGCCATACTGCAAACTTGAATTACTTTTGTTTTTATCTTGTATACTTCAAAGGCAAATGGTGTAATGTGCATGTGTCCATAGAAAAAAAGTGTACTTAATTATCAATGTGAATTTAGTTAAATGGTGTAACTGGTGTAAATCCACTTCCTCCAGATTTCTCTCCTAGAACTCTTCTTCCTCCTTCTGTTACTGTAACTTTCATACCTCTGCCAAGCAGAGAAAAGCATCTTTATTGTGGTTGATCTGGGGCAACAGCCCCGCTGACTGGAAGAACAGCCTAGTTGGCCAGCTGGTTGGTGCTAGACAGACTGGGTAGCAGCTGAGATTTAGTTGCCTTTTCCTCAGAGATTCTGCTATTTTGGAACACTTCATCTGGGTTAGTTCTTCAGATTTGGAAGAGCTTAATAATCTTTGAGATTTCTAGGCCGCAGCCAGCCTTTGAACCAGGAGGTTCATTTGCCCAGTTTTGTGAGTGGGGGTGGCCACACATATGGGTGTGTTTGCATATAGCTTGTTTCCTTAGGAGAACAAACTGGAAAACCCAGTGACCTTGAATGCACTTGAAGTTGCAGAAGTTTGATTCCACTTGTCCCTTCCAAGGGCTGAAATGGAACAATTTAGTTAAATATATTTTCTATTATTATGAGAATATTTAAAACTGATGTTTCTAAGTGCTGTTTGAATAAGCTGAAATAACCATATTTCAGAGCAAGCATGTCATTTTTCAGTGATGTTGTTACTAGGCTTTTACTTGTATTATGTTTTGAAGTTTAAGAATTCCTTGAAGAAAAGCTTGAGCAGAGTGTAAGGGGACAAATATTCTAATATGAACTTAAAACTATGTACTTTAGCATGTACAAACAATCAAAAGTATTTCAACAGTAGTGATACCATTTATTCTTTTGGAAAACCAATTAATTGATACTTTTCAAATTTGCTTCTTGTGCATAGCTAACATTTCTTGGAGAGAAGACATTTCCATCTGAAAAATAAATGCCAGGCATGAACTGAAACTTTGTCTTCTACTATGCAAATGGATTTCATGTTGAACTAATTATTGTCAATAGAAGATCTTTATGTGAGTGCCCAGTCAACTGCAAAGGTAGCAATCGTTAAGGAGAGCTTAATAAACTCTTATCTTAGAGTTTTATTCATTTATAATATAGTAGTGGTGGGAACACGACAGGCATTGATTATCTTTTTATCTTGAATTTGATGTAGTTAAGTAAGTCAGCACTTCACAATCCAGGCAATGAGCCCCTGAGTTTACTATGAAATACGGAGATAGAAGTGCAGAGTTTGTGTATGCTTTTTGCAACAGCAGGCTGATTTAAACCTTTCCCTTGAAGGAGACTGCATGTAACAGGAACACAAGTGTGAATCCATTTATATGTATTGCTTTCATGATGCATTGAGAGCTTAGCTTTGAGGAAGTCTTCATATTGTATAGTCTTATAAAATTACTCTATTAAGACAACATTATAAAACAAAGCAATCTGCTTGTACTAGAACTGTATGTTTCCAGTACATATCCCAGTCTTTAAATATAATCTTATCAGAGGAGAAAGTAACACAAAATGGTCTCTCGTAGGACAGTTGGTGCAAATGTCCCAGCCAGACCAAAAAACATATTTTTTTTTCCTTTTAATTCTTATGGCAGCACCAGTAAGGGTTTTGTCTTCCCTGACATACTGAAGTTATGCTGCATTTCTGACCTGGTCATGTTTCTGTGCTTGTAAAATGATTCCAATGTATCTCTGCCCTTCTTCCCTGGCTGAACCAAGTATAAAACATGAACTCTGAAGAAGAGCTGCAGTGGAAGAATTTCCGTGTTAGCTAGGGTGTAGTTTTCTCTAGCAGAATGTGGGTTGTTTTCTAACCTTTAATAAAATTAATTTAAAAATTTTCTACATTGCTGTTCTTTGCCTTTACAGGATTCATAGGGAATTTGACCTGCTTTTATAGCAACTGCCTAGTCTCTGCACAGTTATGCATCCTTTTCTGCACTAATGTCCCAGTATTTCATCAGATGTGATAGACAAGTAGGTCTAATACCAACATCCAACCTTAGTTTCTCCTACTTTTGCTTCCTTTTGTGTCACATCTTTGTTATAGAACTATTCCAAAAGATCCAAAGGTATATCAAAGTTATCTTGGCTGCTGTTAGCTAGCCCGTAAAATGTGCTGCAGTTTTAATGAGATCATATAGATCTTAATATATCCATATAATTTTATATATTATATAATACATATTTGCTAACTACTCACTCATTTGCCTTCTACCTCCTACAGAATTTCTACTTACACATATGGTGAGCACATAACTTTGGTGAAACGATCTCACCACCTGTTGTTTTAAAATAGCACAGATGCTTATTAATGGCCCTTCCATGATACTGTTTATAGTACATGTTAAACCTCACTTAAAATACTGTGGATCATATTGGTAAAGGATATTATTACTTCAGCAGCAGCCTTAAATTGGTTCCTGTTCAGCATCTTGACTTCACTTGCTGATTGTTAGTAGGTAGGAGAGAGGTAAACCTCACAGAAGAGTCGAAGCCGTGATGTTTATTGAGAGAGCTGTCATTGAATCCTTCACAAGGTGTTCTTCTGTGAAAATGCTGCCATTTGGATAGCTAATCAACCTGAAGGACTTCAAAAAGTCACAAGCGTACAGATTCTCCACATCTGTAAGTCTTAAGTTCAGCTGATGGTCAGGCCAAGGCTCAATAGCAGAGTTTTTGCACTTCAAAGCAAGGGAAAGTAATAACTGCAGAACTTGAGCCTTGGCCAAGAGTGTCTTCTCATATATGATATATATATATGTAGATATATAGATATATTTTATGGGAAAGTCAGTTTTAAACTGACTAAACTAAGTTTAGGTAAATAAATATTCCACCAACTCCTGGTTTTCTTCATAAAATCTCATGAATCACTTGGATTCTCACCTTTGCTTTCAAAAAATTTCATGAGTTCTGCCTAATATTTCTGATCTGCAACTCCCTACATTTGTCTTTGAGTTGTTTGTTTGTTTGTTTATTTGTCCAACCCAGTCAAAGTGGAAGTTAAAAATGTGTTTCTCCTTTGAAATAATCTATCCACAGGTAGACCAAGAAAAATTCTTGATGTTAAGTGTCAGTTAACTTTAAGTTTGAAAGTGCAATCAGTATAAACAGCCTCTTCTACTTTTAGCCTTCCCAAGGTTCTTCCTTGAGGCACAGAAATTTCTTGGTATATGCATGTTGCTAGTGAATTCCAAGAAAACACTATTACACACTGAAAAAATACACAACTAAAAAAAGGGAACAAAATACGTGTCTCATTTAAATTTAGCGAAAGCTCCTAGTAACTAGTAGGATGAGTGGCTTTGGATTTTTTGTGGGTTTTTTTTTTTTTATGAAATATAGATGAAGAAGTTACTTTTTTTCCTGTGGTACATGACAGATGGCACTGATTGATTGTGTTTAGTATTGCTAATAAACTAAAAAATAGCTGTTCACACTAGAACAGTGACTGTCAGATGCCTTTTCAAACTGTATGGGTTGGGTAAAAAACTCTTCTTATTCAATAGAAAAACTCTGTGGCATATTATAGATGTAGCCTGTGAGAATAAAAATCTGCTATTAAAATAAGATGGCTGGCAAAATTCCAGTAAAGGATGCTTAGAGAAGTAATGAATAAATTAGATGGAGTAATCATCTTTTGATACAGTCTCCCAGTGTTTGGTGCTCAGCACTGATTAGGAGTTCCATGAGCATAAAGCAATGTTTGCACTATTATGTTTAATTGCAGGAGGCATCATGTCCTCATTGCATGTGTTTGGTTGATCTGATTTCTGTTCACAGGCTCCACAGGACCCTTTGGCAGTTACATGATTCAGTGCATGTGGAGTGTAAGGAATTGTCTCTTTGTTTTCACTTAAAATTTGTTACCTAATGGTTTAATTGGGGGCCTTTTTAATTGTCGTGATGTGAGTAATGTTAAACAATTGTTTCCTTTTCAGTTTCTCAGGAGTCAAGTTTTCACATGTATCTGTCACATACTTCTTCCACAAGAACATCTTCCTCTGTCCACTCTTTCTGCATATATAGGCTGTTTCATATTTGATTCATTCTTTGTCACTTTCTTGTATGCTTGCAGAAAATTTATTTCTGATGGGCAATGGTCAGAATTTAGGAACTCTATCTAGTAGTGTAATAATTTGTATTTATGTCCCATTTCTTTTCCATTTTTTTCACTATGCATATTTTTTCTAGTTACTAATTACTTTTTCAATAGGGCTGATCTCTTGTGCCCCTCTTAGGTTAATTTTTATTGTAGGATCAATAATATGTTTGTATGACTGCAAGAGACCATTAGCAAGAGACATAAAAGTTGATAGTTGAATATCAAAAATGCACATTTTAATTGTAAGAAAGAACGAAATACAGTGTGTGGCCTTATAGAGCAACAGAGAATCAGTCATAAACTCTACCTTTGTGTTGTGTTACTCTTGTTTTAAAATGGTTGGATGATGGCAGCTTTACTGGGTTGAGCTAATGTTTGTGAGTTCAGACATAGCAAGCAGAAAATAAAAGAGAATAGGATTTGTTAATGCATATAAGAATTGGAGCATGTGAAAATAATTCAGACTCTAAAAGGCAGGCATGATGTGAAACTGTTTAAAAAACCCTAAAAATAGACTGCTGCATTTTAAGTAACTGTTATTTGTAAGGTCTCATGGAGTCAAAGCGTGATAAGAGATGTGAATGGAGTCTGCATAAATATAGAAGCTGTATGACTTGAGGAAGAGACATAGCTTATCAAAATGGATTACAGCATGCCTCTAAAGCCTAAGGGAACTACAGCTTTTTGCCAGTGAAATAAGCACATTTGATCATATATTTTTTTATATACAGGGTACTAATGTTTACAAACAACAAAACCTTTCCCAAGCAAAATATTTGTCCTGAATAGGGAGTTCTCCAAGTTATCCTGAATAGCCAGAGGCTTTGTGGAAAACTTTTTTTTTTTTTTTACCCCAAATGTTTATTTGCCTGCAGAGAGTTCAGGTGTTGATTTGTTGGATGGCAGCTATAATATGATATGTTAGTAAGAATTATATAATGCCAGTGTCATTCACTCTAAGTGACAATATGCAAAAATAAAGCCACCACTGCTAGCGTGTCTTTTTTAAGTCTAATTTTTGTATCTCTACCTAATGTGATACTACCAGGGCCTGGCTGGGGCAATGGCAATATTCTCTTCAATTTTACAAAATCAAGATCAATGATACATGGTGAAAAACAGGTGCAAAGCCTTCATGCATCCCCAACACGTGCATAAAGCATCTCCGGAACAGATCAGGTTTGAATGGGTATTTATAGAAGGTGAACATGATAGCCCTGTGCCCGGAGGAACACAGATGCTGGATAAGAAATTTAAGCATGTAACATCACTTCCTCACTGATACTTTCGTATTCGTTACATGTTCATGTGACAGTAGGCTTTTAATATAAGGTAATAATGGGGAATGATTTCATTAGCCTTTAAGGAAGAAATTGCAGAAGGTGTTTTGCAGGGAATGATGCATTAGCTAATTGTCACACGGGAAGATACTTTTCAATTGTACACTCTGCACAGTTACGCAGTTGCTGTAGAGACCAAAGAGCAAGGAGAAACATTTTTGCTATCCTCTTTTTTTATTCAGATACTGGAGAAATGGATTATTTATGTAGCACCTTTCATTGTAGAAGATCTCAAAACGTTTTTCAGCACTCCCATTTTCATTGGCAACATTTGGAAGTAAGGGATGAAAGCTGTTATTTAAACATTGTTTTCCCACAGTTGTATAGCTGATAAGACTGCAGATCAGAGTTATTTATGCAAATCTCCAGAAAAAGGTACTGATTTCTGATGACTGCTGCAGCACGCTGAACCGTGCTATTTCCTTCCAAGCAGAAAATTCTCTTTCCTTTCACTTTTGTGCCTCATAGAAGCAATTTTTGAAGTCCATTCATCCGTTACAGACTGCTGCTCGGCTTCCTAAGCAGTGTTTCCAGTGGGACAACACACTATGCAAATCTATTTTGTGTAAGTGTACTAGGTTCTCCAAGTCCTCTCTTTGCTAGCATTTGTCTTCCATCCTCCTCTAGCATTCTTGGTCTGGCTAAGCCAGAGACTGGTACTCCTCTTGCAAGTTTTGCAAGTGTTTTTATTTTTTGCTGAGTTTTGTAGTGTAAAATTTTTGAGTTTATAGTTGTGTTCTCCTGGTAGTACACAGTATTTCTTAAATATTGTCTTGGACCTTTATTTGGAGACTAACAGGTTGCATACCTTAAACAACTGCATATGATTTCTTAAGCAAACTACAAAGCAGAATTTTAGAAAGAAGAAAACTTCAGCACTGTTCTGGGGTCAGCATCCAAATGGCTGCCTGTCTTCCTGTGGTGGTATGTTGCTTTAATTTCCTACTGCAGTGGGAGGGAGAAAAATGTGCCAAAACATTCTAAGTTTCCTCTGCCTTCCAGACTGCGTAATCTGAGTCAATTGGTAAACACTGTGTATTCTTTGAACCTAAGGCAGCACCTGAGCACCTCATTTTGGTGTCCAAGCATGTTTTTGTCAAGTAAGCTCTTCTATCCAGCTCCTTTTGAGAGGAGCAGTTGTCTCTGTGTTTAGTAGTGATTCATTACACTCTCCTCTCAGGGCTGCTCCTTAGTATTATCTTTCATAATTCAATTCTTGTATGAATTTTGGTGACAAGTCTCTGAGTTTGGGTTTTTTTTCATGGAATGGCTATCAGAAGGATCAGAATTGCAAACTTTGCTTTAAGTTAAACAATGTCTGTGAATACTGCTGAGGACTAGAACAGTTTGACTGTTAAACTGTTGCCAAGGATTTTTGTGCATTGTTGATATATGTCAACTTGTTCTTCTGAACAAGTCAGAACTTGTTCTGGGAATTGGTGTGAGTTAGATGCCATTTCCCAGTAGGTGATTTGAATGTTGTTTAGAAAATAAATTCTTGTATTAGAAGCCTCTTAGTTTACCTGACTGTCCTTTGATGTGGTTGCTGTTGAGGCAGACCAGATTTTTAGCTAATTTGACTGTCTTTTCTCTGTTCGAGCTGCTGAAAACAGTGGAAGCTTTCCTGTGATATCTGTCTTTCAGCTGATGTTGCTTCTGTGACACTCTTCTTCAACACTCACTTAATCATATCTGCCATTTGTCCTGTTGAAGAAATTTCAACTGCCCATCCCCCTTTCTGAAGTATTCCTGTTCTGCTCATAGAGCATTAATTTCAGTGAAGTGTTCTAATTTGTCTCTATTCTCTGAGTGCATTTGAAAGCCTTGTAAACGAAAGCAGAAATATTTTGGAGTAACGTGATTTTCATAGTAACAGTTGTAGATACTTCCAATAGTTTTACTTTCTACATGTCTTTTTTTGTGTGTGATGTGAAATCCAAGTGATAACTTAGCACTTTAATTTGGTTGATTCTCCGTATATAGTGCTTATTAATAAAGTAATTATCGTTCTGATAACAGTGACCAAAATACTAGACTTTTATTTTGTCACCTAGGGTCGTCTCTCTTAAGAGATTCTTCTGTAAGAAAGGACATAGATGTGGACAGGTTTAAAACGAGTTAAATAGGAGTTAAATGTCACCGTAAGAGTGGGAGGGTGGATCTAGCTTGTGTCTTTCTGCGCAAGTCAAATATAAGACCTAAAAACTTCATTGTATACTCTTAATAGTGTTCATATGTCAGTTGTTTGTCCAGAGGCTGAGTTTTTTCCCTGCTCATCCATATAAAGTGCCATCTCTG
The DNA here is from genome assembly GCA_035041135.1 of Platyrinchus mystaceus. Lineage (NCBI taxonomy): Eukaryota > Metazoa > Chordata > Aves > Passeriformes > Tyrannidae > Platyrinchus > Platyrinchus mystaceus. The sequence goes on from JAWWLV010000088.1 coordinate 122,799,354, forward strand.
TGGAACTAATGAGTGCGAGACCAACATGAGTGAGGGAGTAATTCCTTTTCCAAAGATTAGTAATAGATAAATTTGAGTAACCTGAAGTAAAGGTAGCCATGATCTCTACTCTGAACTTTCCCTTTGCTGTATGTGCATGTATTTTGGTATTAGCTAGGGGATTCTATCTTATAGTTTGGGTACAAAGACTTCTTAAAAGCTAAGGAACAAAGGCTTCTGTGTTGAGGTTTTTGTTTTGTCTTTCTCATAGGTTCATGTTCTTCTCTCCAGCTAGCCAGCTCACTGAAAGCCAAAATCTTACACTGGGCTTGAAGGCTGTTTATATCTAACTTGATGTATCACTAAATGAGAAAGTATTCAAGGAAGCTTGAAAAGATTCAGTAGGATTAAATAGTGAAGTATAAGGGTTTATTCCATGCAGGAGCAGCTAAAAGCAAGCTAAAGAAAGAAGTATTAATTGTGGTAAGTTAACATGTAAAATGAGAATCAGAAGAGAAGATTTTTCAAATCCTTTCAGCTACTGAAGGCATTGAATTGGTGGTCTTGAGTTTACAAGTGATCAAGTATAGATAGAATAGAGGCCTATTAGGAATAAAGAAAAATTGTTGAAGTGGGTGTTATGTATCTGCCCATAATGTGAAAAGAGTCGGTTTTCTTCTAACCTTGGGCATGTTTTTAGGCATAGTTGACCAGAATTTTTGGTTATTTAAGGTGGCATGGATGACATCTGAGAGTGAGAAATAGTTGAAGTCAGTATCCATGTGCTTCTATAAATAAAGAAGATTGCAAGGCCTTGCTGAATGCTGGCTTGTCTATTAACTGAAAGGGCTAACTATTCATAAGTTTAATTCAAGCTTTATTCCTTCAAGTACTTGATTGCTCTAAAGCTAACCAAAGCAGAATACAGGTTACTTTCTCTTTGTATTTCTCTTTCCATATTTACTGACTGCTTCCAGAGCTTCACATAAAACTTGATGAAAACACATTCTGGCTTTTGTATTCATTTGCTTGGTTTCACCTGGGAGATCTGCACACAACTGTATCTGACAATAACCAGTTACTCCTGAAGGATCCTTTGTTGTCCTCTGGAAATCCATTTGTCTCTGAATCCAAGAGGAATAAACCAAGATTGGAATAAGCTCTGAAATGCCAAACTGAGTGCCTCACCATCTGCACTTGGATAATCCATAGCACACTTACTTGGACTGTGCACAATGTGCATGTTCTTTCCATGGAAACTGGAATGATGATGTGGAGAATGGGAATGCCTAGGTCTCATCCTGACATTTAATCGTGATAAGTCTGCAAGTACTTGTGAAATATGGAACTTTAACATAACCAAAATCTCTTTTTTGGTCTCACAGACTGGCATGTTTTGTTGCTTTTTCTACAGGTAAGAATTTTTTTTTTTAATTTCTTCTCATTTTAAAAGTGACAAAAGCTACTCTGTTATCTGCACTGAGCAATACCTCAACCCTTTTATTTGCTGGAACAGCCCCAGCAGGATCTATCAGACAGTATATGGTTTAGCTCTAGTTTTTTGATGAAAATACCTGGTTTGACAAGTAATTTTTATTGGAAGAGAACGTGCTTGGTGCTTTCTCATCTATCTGAAGCTGAAGGAAAAGTATGTATTTACACATGGGGCTTGTCTCAACATGTAAGCTTTCTGCCACGTGCTTTGAGGGAGCTAAAACTGTGTTATTTCAAATAACCCATTTCAGAAAGAAAGCGGTTAACCAAATTGTCATCTATAGTATTTACTATTTGAAGTGCCTTCTTGAAAAGATACTTCATCTAATAGCTGAAATAATTTTGACTCCTTCCTCAAGCTTCCTAGGAGAAGACATAGGCAAGAAACAGTTTTTATCTTCAAGGGAGATTTTTCTTCAAGCCTTTGATGAAGTCCATTTTTTTTCTGTGGAATTTTTGTGGAATCCTTCTCATCTTCAAATGGCATCTGTGACCAGTTTTCTAGTCTGTTTCTCTTACTGTGCGTATATAAGCTACCAAAAAGAGTGGAATTTATTTGTCCCACATTGTTTGGTACAACTTGCTTATAAAAACCCAACAGTGTCACTCAAATTTAATTTAAACTGTTCACCATTCCTTCTTCAATGCTTCCGTACTCTTCACTCAAATATTTTAGAATAGCAAGGAAATTGCAGGAGTCAGAAGTAAGATTATATAATATCTTTTACAAAAAAATAAAACCATAATGACTTAGTTACCAAGCTTTATTGATCTGATGAATGCCAGGCAAAACAGTAGAAAAAACTATATACATTGCATGTGTAGCTTTAAAGGCCAGGATTATAATTAATGCAAGTCACTGATAATGAAAAAAAGATCCTGTCAAGGGGACCCTGACGTATTTTGCAGGTTACAAGTTTGGCTGAAAGAAATAGGCTTAATAGTGTATCTTACTCTGTGAAATGCTATTTCACACATGCCAGGCAAATACGTATTCCATGTACATAGTGTCAGCATCATTCAGCATTCAAGTGTGTTCATACCTGTGTCTTACACTCTGCAGCTTTTTTGTACCTGTCATATATGAGTGATGAATGACTTCCCAAAACTTTCATTAGATCAGTAGTGACCCAGACTGTAAGGAGCTGTTTTGGTGTTCACTGTGAAAAGATTCCTAAAAGATGGAATAGTTAAGAGTCTTGCCTCTTCAGAAAATACTGACAAGTATCTGTTTGAAGGAGAATATCTGCTCTTCCCTTTCTTGCTCTGTCTCTACACTGGTTTTCAAAATTGCAAAGTGTGTTCCCTTACCTTTCTGTCTCCTCCCTGGCCTCCTTCCATACAAAGAAGTAAAAGCAAGAGGGAAGTTTTTCCTACAGCAGAAAGTAAAAACAGAATTACAAAGTGATCTAAAGAGCCATGGGTGTCTGGAGAGCTACATAATTTCATACAGCTTCCGTTTTTTATCAGTGGAAAAAATTATTTTCCTGTTGATAACTTACCTTCTCTTAAAATAAAACCCTGAAACCAAAGACATGCAAACTAAGTTTACTTGTTCAAAAGTGTTGGTAGTCAGAATGTTTAAATATAGCAAATTTGTCAACAGTACCTTAAATGGGGACCCCTGGTGGCCTAGCAGTTAAGATGCTGGTCTCTCAGCTCCAAGGCCACAGGTTCAAATCCCAGTCCTGCTTCAGGGATAATCCCCCGGGTAGATGGAGCTCGTCAGCCCCTAAGGCCATCCATCTAACAGAAGGTCACTCTAAACAAACCTACGT
>JAWWLV010000088.1:122802704-122817110 GCA_035041135.1 Platyrinchus mystaceus
AAAAAATCCATTGCGCAGGCTTGAAAGGTAAAAAGACCTTTCCCAGATCTTTGTTCGCGAAGACTGGCCACACACACCTTAAAATACCTTCATAAGGCTCACTAATCATGTTTGTTAGATGAATTCAAAGGCAGGATGAAGCAGATTGAGTTTTCCCAGATCATCTAAAAGACCTGCATGACTAGTGCTTTTTTGACTGTTTACGTGTAATGCATCTGTGATCCTATTCATTGCAAATTTATGTATTAAATCCACAAAAATGATCACTTTCTTGCTGGAAAACTATCAAACTGTTGAAACACTGAAACTGGGCATTTCTGTTTCTTTCCATATGACTCATCACTTTGTTTGCCTTCTTTAAATGTTTTACTCTCCATTAATTCCTCATCATTACTTTGTGTGTCTTGGTTCTTTCTACTTTGTTTGTACTGAACAATAAAAACTTTGTTTTATTTGTCTTTTTGCATTTTAAACTTTGGTACAGGCTGTTCTCCATTAGAGCTCCTTGTTCTATCTACAACAGAGTAAGATTCTTCCTGACGTCAGTATGTTGCCTAAAAATCAATAGGGCAGCTTAATGTCCCATTATCTTCCCTACTCCTCTTGTAGTAGACACAGTGAAGACTTGACTGCTGTGAAAACAGAGGACTGCCAGCTGTGCTATATGCATGTTATCTAGTAGCATGAAGAGAACCTCTTGTATCAGTTGCAGTCAGAGGATGCTGACTGGGTCTTTCAAATGGATTATTGAAAATGACATGAGAAACACAAGATGAAGAAATGCAAAACAAAAAAAAAGGCTCACTAATTATAATGAATAAAATGAGTAAAGTCTTTTGAGGAATCTCTGAGAAGTGGCTTTAAAAAAAGCACACCAAAAAGCACTAAAAAAAAAAAAAAAGCCCCCACTCAAACCTTCCTAATTTATAAACTACTTGTTTTTCAGTGTTCTAGCCAGAACACCGTATGAGAGTTGCCTTTGCTAAATCCTTTGTCTTCACTCTCTAGCAGTTCCAGATCACTCTGTGCTTGTATCCCTCCCCTTTCTTTTTGTTTTCTCTCACAGGACAAATATGAAGGTCAGCTCTGGGCTCAAACCATGTGGCTGAGTGATTGTTTCTAACTATACATCTTTCTTTCCTAGCTTCTTTTACAAATTCAATTTAAAAACAAAGGCTTTAAAAGTTCATGATCGCAATGTACTAGTGAGGGAACTTCTTTACAAAAATGCCTTATTAAGTAATTTTTTTCAGATGCTGCTAACAGATACAATTTCTTACTACTTTTTTATTTTACAACATCAAAATTTTTTTAAAAAATAAAATCTTATTTCAATGCCTGCTTGACCTCTGTCTTCTGAAGGCTTTCTTGTGGGCCAGTTTATAGTGGAGATTGTTCTGCCCCATGTAGTATGCTACCCAGCTTGCAGGTAAGACTTCATTAGATAGAATATGTATATGTGTTAGAAGCAAAATACATAGCAGCCTTTAAACTATCATCAAGCTCAAGGCCAGAGAATGTGTGTTCTTGCGAGTTTAGGAGTTAACTATGCAAATCCTCATCTTCTCTTGAGAAATTAAATATTTTTGACTATATGGCTAGAATCTGATGAGAATTCAGCCAGTGAAAATTCTCCAGTAAAGTTAATTAAAGCCGGTATCCTGAGAACACTTTACATTAATTTTGTATCAGATTATACTTCTACTTTCTGCAACTTTAATTAATCAAATCTTTATGGTTACTCAATCTATAGCACTGTTTGGGGCTTAAAAATATCAAGGGGTATGTTCCTAATTGGATATTGGTATATGGGGAGGGGAGGGTCAGATAGATATTAGTCCCCTTTTCCAAACGGGAAATAGACTCTGAGCAGAAGGAAGAGTAAGAGGAAAAGGGCAGCTGGTCCTTCAGGACAAGAAACGGCAGCAGAAGGCAGGCTGCAAAGTAATTAACAGGTATTTCTCCAGAAGAGTAGGTGGCCTTTACTGTGTGTAATTACAGAGACTGTAATTTAAAACATGCTGTCTTGTTCTCACAGTTGGGTCTTTCAGTGCTGGTTAATGCAGGCAGTCTGCTGAAGTCTGAGGCCTGTAAGCAGGCTGGAAGGTAGTCTTTGCCTGAGACCAGAAGCTGAGAAGACAGATTGCTTGTGAAGAGTTACAAGTCTCACTCTTTGTGAACTAATGTTATAGTTTAATCCTTTGTATATCAATGGCTTTGGCCTCTAATGTTAGCATTTTACATTGTACCAGGATACAAAGAAGTATCCACTTCAGTCTAAGTCTGGCCTTCAGTAAGTTGAAAGCTAAAAACTAATTTTACAAACCCTGTGCAGATGTGTGACTAAAAGGAAAATATTTAGTTACTTGTACTATATATCAGGAACAAGCAAGTTTAGAGTATGCCATCCTAATGTCAGGGAATTGTCTTGCCGAGTTGAGGACTGAATTTCAGCTGTGACATGTTGATAGAAAAAACTTTTTAAACTTGCTCATTGTGGATTAAACAATGTTTCTGACAACTAGTACCCTTCACTTTTACAGTGCTTCTAGTGAAACTGGGTTCTTGAGACAAGAAAATATCTGGGAATTACATGTACCCTTTAGGAGACTGAATTCAAAACTCTAATCTTTCCTATTTTACTTAAAAATTATAAGCATCTAGAACTTCTAGCCAGACTCTTTGTATTTACTAATTGTCTGTCTCACCTAAGGCTGTTTGAGGTCTGGTAACTAGAACTCTCTGATCCTAAACTTGCTAAGAATGAGGCAGCAGTGTGCCATCACAGTCACTTGGACCACTGATACAAAAGGGATATATTGACATGCCAACTCAAGTTTAATGGAGGCTACAAAAGCACTGGAGGGTGGAGCACATGATGTACTAGCAGGGACTGTGTGAACTGAGTTTGTTCCTTATGGAGAAGACACTACAAGGAGATTTGATTTAACAGCATTACCTGTGGAGGGATTATGAAGATGATGTAGACCTGTCTTGGAGGTCTGCAACAAAAACGTAAGTGGCAATGGTCACAAGTTGCAAATTCCAACTACATGAAAGGAAAATCTTTCACTTAAAAAATGGTTTAGCATTGGTAAAGGTCAACAAAATGCCTGAGGAATCTCCAGCCCAGGAGATACTCAAAATTCATCTGAAGTTCCTGAGCAATCAGACAGTAGCTTGAGGTTACCCTAGCTTTGAGCAAGTGGTTGTTGGACTTGATAGCCTCCAGATATCCCTTCCAGACAAAGTCTTTCTGGGATTCAAAGAGATCTGGTGATCTACTAGATGTGCCCATACAGGTCTTTCAATCCTGACTCAGGCTCTGTGTGTAACTCAAAAACCTTCTATGTGGAGATAGGAAGGAAGTGAATCTCACTGCTCATTTTCCACATAATAGCCTCATGTCATGGAAGGAGGAGACCTGGAATCCAGACTGTCCTCAGTCTCAAGAAACCTAAGCTATGTCCAAGCACAGGACAGAACCACCAGTATAAAAGGTATGTTGAAACTGGTTTATCATATACAAGCACAACTCCTTTCCTTGTTTTCCTTCTGGTCCTATGCCTTTTTGTGGACTAGAGGATGCTTGACTTTGTGGTCTTGTGATCTGTGTGCCGAAGACCAGGAAACCTCCACTTCTGGATCATGCTCCTTAGGTTAAGTGTGTTGGTTTTAATTGACTCTGGAGTAAAACATATGAGCAGTTCTGGAAGTCCTCTTAGCTCTCGGTATTGTGTGTAAGACAGTCTTTTCTGTCACACAGTGCTTATTTCACAGGGATAATCTGGCCTAAGGTCATGCAAGAGGCAGCTTCAGTTCCACCTGCCCCAGAGAGTGTCCAGATGCAGCAAAGCAATGCTCAAGTGCCAAGGGGTGATATGCGTCTCAAACTTCACGTGGAACAGAGCAATGGCAAACTGCTTTTCTCCTGAACCTCTAACACAGGCTTTTTTGTGAAGAGTTTACTTCTGTTTTCCATGTGCTGCCACATGAAGTGAAAAATCTCGCTAAGACAATGAGATGCAAACCAAATAAGCGATTCCATATTTAGGTATTAATGAGTTTGCTGTTGTTTAATGTACCTTACTCTGGTGCAGAAAGACACAGATATGTGACAACAGGCACTGCCAACTAAATTTATCCTTGTATAAAACCCACCCACATAGAAGATATTCAAGAATAGCTTCATCACATGCTGAAATCTGTGAAACATAAAGCAACTCTGGGAAGTAAAGTAATTTAAATTAATAATGGTGTATCATTCATATTGTACTGGGGGGATGACACAAGAAACAACAGAAATCAAGCAAGGAGTATAGAAGTTCAAGGTTTTTTTGTGAGGGGTTTTTTTGTGGGTTTGGTTTGGTTTGGTTTTTTGGGGGGTTTTGTTTGTTTGTTTGTTTTTGGCTTGGGTTTGTTTTTTTTTTTGATTGTGAATATTGGCAACATTATTCTAGGAGATCTTGTAGCCTCCTCTCCTGAAGTGTATTCACTTTCAACAACTGCCAAAGTCTTTCTGCACAAACCTGTTAATGAAAGTTAGTGAAAAATACTCATTCTGAGTAGAGAAAACACTTCTGATTCTCAGAAAAAAAAATACATTTGCTGGTAATGTTGCTGGTGTCGTAACATGAAGTAATTGCTTTATATAGAACACAGTGTTTTTTTGTTTATTCATGATGCACTATTATAGTGTATACTTTGGTTTTACCTATTTATAATTCTTGCTTTCTTATAACAAAAGTACCAGGATTGTAGCTCCTAAATTCTATCCTGATCTATCTGGTGTTAACCATGATCAGCACAATATTTTTGAGACTTCTTCATATCAAATAGAGATAGGCTTGTGACATAGCATGGTTTTGGCTCTGTGTGTCTAAAGGAAAAAGATATTTGGCCTTATAACAGGATACTGAGAGTAATTGATGAAGCATGTGAGTTGACTTGAAGCTACTTATTCTTCCAGATGTATCTCATCAGGCTTTTGTTTCTAAGAACCTTTTCCTTATCTAGCACCAGGCATGGTTCTGTCTCTGGAGCTCCTCTGCCCTACTGTTGTTGTTTTAGAATGCCCAAGATTAGTAGGAAGAATGCAGAAGATGGAACATACCATGAAGTTGAACAGAGGAAAAAATCTGAGTCATATGGTTTTGCTCTGAAATACTTGGTTGTTTATTGTTGTAACATCTGAAAGACATAATGCTGTGCAGCATCATAAAAACTTTATGTGGTAACATTAGAGCTGAGTGGAGTCTTTGATTACATGCTTAATAATCAGACTAAAACCGCTTGCCTTTGTTGGCAGTGTAATGATAATCTATATTTAATCAAATTACAGGTGGTGGTTAGTTTTGTTTAGCTTATCTGATTTTCTTTGTGTGGTGGTCTCTTGGGGTTTTTTTCTTCAAGTTGTCATTTAATTGGAAACTTGACTGAAAATGTTTCAACTAAATATTGGGTAAGAGGCATTTGTTTGGTCTTGTGTGTCTAAATGATGGTGTTTGGTCTAAATGATGAGTGGAAGAGTTGTGCTTGTGTTTTTCCTGGGAGTGTGGGGGCTTTGTTTGTTTTTTAAAAATAAACAACCCCCTTTCTTTCTGTTTATATGAAGTGAATATGGTGAATGCCTTTTTCTGTGCTACTGTTTTTGTCATGAGGATGGCATAGCACCTAATTTATTCTTGCTTTCAAATAATATCCTCTTTCAGTTGTCAAACTCAGAGAATCTGTTCACCTTTACACGTTCTCAGAAGTCCAGTTGTATGTTTTTTAAGAGAAGAACAAAAATCCTTCTGTATATATTTTTATGGGGAGAATTTGATTAAGTTTGGTTTTACTTTCTGTTGAATCCAGTAGCTTTTGTAGTCCCTTAAATAGTATCCTGAGGTAAGTCAAACAGAAGGATAATTTACTTTAAAATAGCCTTAATAAACCTAAGAATCATCATGTCCTGTAATGTGATATATGTGGGGTTTCAGGCAAATAACCAAATTCCCTCTGTCTTTACAGATAAGATTGCCTCATTTGGCATACAAGTCAAATGGCTAAAAGATTTATACTGATTCCCAAAAAACATCTTGTCACATGTAGATCACTGCTGTCTGGTTAAAAATGTGTTATTCCAGTAATGACATAATGCAAAATAGCTCTGTGGAAAGGAGGGGACACATGTCAAGACATGTAGATTCAGCAGTGCTTCACACAGGAATGAAGTGCCCAGAGTTCGTGAGTCTTCACCCAAAGGTCACCTCTGGGGAAATAGTTTTCTGTTTCAGTTAACCTTCCTGATTTTGATTTTTTTGTTTGTTTTCAGTGCTTTGCATGAATAAACTTAAATATTTCATAGTTAATAATATAAATGTTTTTAAATGTCATTGATTTTAATATTTAAGTGTTAATGTTTGAATAATCCCCATTGGGGGTTGAGCAAGAAAAGTGGCAAAATACAAAAGGGAAAAAATATTGCTTGATCCTGAAAGTCATACTTTAAAGATATTCCCAACAAAGCATTAACAAGCAAGTTGCTTAGGGGAAGGAGGAGCGTTTTGGAAAGAAAGATTTAAAACAGAAAGACTTAGAGCCTTAGCATGATATAGTTAATATGTGTCTTATCTGAATGTTATTTCATTCAGACTGCTGAAAAGCTTTTCTGGACTGAAGATACATCTTGTCTTTCCATTTTTAGTTTGGCTCTGATTTCATTGGAGCCTGATGAAAACAAATATGGAACGTTTTCTGCTGTGCAAATATCAATGCTATTTGTTTGAAAATACTGGTGCTATTTTTATTGGATCATGAAGAGACTGTAGGTATAAGGTGTGTAGTAGCAATGGAAAATATTCTTAAAGGGAAGGGTAAGAAAGATCAGTTTTGGTGGTTGGGATGGCAAATTTCAAATATATTGCACTAGAAGTTAAAATTAACTTACCTAAAGGTTGCCTGTGAAGCACATATTTAGTGAAGCTTTTAATCCAGTCATGTTAGAAAATGTGGGCATTAATTTCTTAGTAGTAAAAAGAAAAATGTTGTCGTCTTCTCCCCCCAGCCGTTTCTTCCCTTAATGTTTTTACAATATGGATGAATTTCTGACTGAGCTGAAATCCACATGGAGTTTTTTTCATCAAAGCGTGGTCTTGAAGTTTGCATTCTTCAAGTTTCATGGGTGGTATCTTACATTTCAATGTTACAACAAGTCAAATTTTCAGAAGTGGTAAGAGGCTTGTGTTTGCTAGTTTATTTCACTACTTATCCAAAAATACTTCTACAAAGATTGGATCATAGTAATTTCTGAAGCATGTAGTCCTTTGTAGTATCTTATGTTGGTCACCTGAAACTGAGAATACAGGTCTCTATATACTGTAATTATGTAATTCATCCAAACTTGGCATATGGGCAAGTGTCTTCTTTTTACCTATCATTCTTGTATAGTATTTACTTTATAAACAAGCTAATCGATGGTTGAAACAAATCCACAAACAAACGTGTCAGCTCTTGCAAGGAGCTCGCATTCTTGGCACTTCTTGCTCCTCTGAGAGGCATTAGTTCAACTGAATAATATGGTGTGATCTTGAAAAATACTTGTAATTTTTTTTCTCTAATGAATGCCTTTTGGAAGTAGTCTGTAAGGTTGAAAAGCTGGTATGTACGCCTCTTCCACCTTTCTTGGTACAGAAACCCAAAAATGTCAAACCTAATCTTGTGTAAAAGTTACTTAAAATAACATAGAAAAGATTCCTTGTCATCTCTCCTGTGAAACAGGGGAAAAACACATTGTTTCTGGTGTCTTTGAAGGTCATGGCTGCAATGATCATGACCTTTGAAAGCACTGAGTTTTTCTTGGTCTGTGATGGTATAGGCTGGTGAGTAGAGAATTGTGCCTTATTATCTATCTGGTGGTGTTAACATGCTTACTACATAGCCTTTGCTTGGAAAGAGGCTGCCTCCTATCAGCTGGGAGATACCAAGGTTGGGATCCTCCTGTGTTCGTGATTTCTCAGTCTTAAGTGAAAGAAAGAGACAGAAGGGCCGTCTCAGCAATTAGTGGAGTTTAAGGAAGACACTGGAAAGCACAGTAAGTGCTTCTGATGGTCTTCTATAGCACTTACTATCTTCTGACAGATATGAATTTTGTTGGTGGGTAGGTGTTGGCAGTGAGGTGGCTGCAGGGGCAGCCTCTGTGAGGAGAGGCCAGGGCTGCCCCATGCTGGACACAGACAGATCAAGTCAGTTCCATGGACAGGGCACAGCTGAGCCCCTCAGCCAGGATGGTGGTGTCTCTGGGAAAACATATTTAAGCAAGGAAATGGAAAAAAGCAAATAATGCAGGTAGAGGAGAAAGAAACAAAGAGAGTGAGACGCAGCAGAGGGAACACAGAACTGAAGGAGGAGGAAGAGGAGATGGTGATCCAGGCACTGGATCTGAGATTCCACTTCAGCCTCCAGAGGGGACCAGAATGGAGTAGGTATTTGCCTGCCAGAGTGTGCCACACCAGAGCTCCGTGATGTTTCCTGAAAGAACTTGGGCCCATGCTGGAGCCCGTGGGAAGAGCCCATGGAAAGGAGCAGTGCTGGAGCAGGTGAAAAGTGTGAGGAGGAAGGAGCAGCAGAGGGGAAACTTTTATGGATTGATCTGACTACATATGCCTGGTTTCTACTAATTTGGTCTGGTGTTATGGTACTTCACATGTTTTTCTAGGGGCAGAGGTGGACAGTTCTAGTTGGTTGGGGTAGAGGCTTATAGCTAGCTATCAGCATCCCAAGGTCTTTGCCAAGATTTGCGTATAAAATAAGTCTCTTCTCTGTCAGGAGGAATTTCATATTTGATTGTTTCTTCCTGCTTAGTCTTACGAGTCCTTTTGGGTTTGTTTTCACGCACTTTCTTACTGTGCTCTGCCTATATGTCTTTTCATTGGCTCTCAGTAACTTAATTATTTTATTCCTTTTATTGTTAATGTTTTACTTGAACAAGGCACTTCTGTAGTGACTATGAGATGTGTGTGTGTTTTTTGTGCAAGGTTTTTTATATCATTATCATCTTCCTCTTTGAGATTATACCTGCAGCTTGCTTTTTGTGGGAAAAATGGTATCCAGGAACTCACATCTGTGGGTGATTCTTACCCTTGAGAGCTTTTTCCTTTGCCAGGGTTTAAGAATGGGAAGTCTTAAGAAATATTCTACCTGCATATGCATTCTGTAAGCAGGCAGCTGGTACTCCATTTCCTTATCCACAGTGTACCAGCAGGTAGGAAAAAGGAGGGAATCTGTGATTTGCATGGTTTCAGAGCTTGAGTAAGCTATTCAAGTAAGGAAGGACTTGTGCAGTCTGACAACATGAATTTCCCTCAAGAATTTTTTAAGTTCTCCCGTTTCTGCTCATCTGTGTGTTTATGCTCATATCCAGAAAACATAGCTTATACTTTGTTGCATTTTATTTGTTTTATATGCATGTGGGAAGAACTGTATGTTCAGATTCTTCTTAGGCTCTTCTAACATTTTTTAGTACTCAGCAACCTTTGTGAAGGGCAAAGTTGCAAGGTAGACTTCAGAACTTGAGCTGCAGGAAATATGTGTGCATTTGTTTGGTTAACTTTTCTTGGCATGAATATAAAACATCTACTGTATATGGTTTTTAATAGGCCATCTCTGAAAGGGATTGAGCAATTTTTATGGTTGGCTGAAATCAATGAGCTCTGTGAGAGTCCAGAAAATCCTACTTTGTTTATATGCTTCCACCACTGGCTCTTGTAACTTGTCCACCCTGTTATCTTCCTCTATTTTGTCCTTTCTTCTTGTAGATGAAGACTTGGGACATCAAAGGGATAAGAATTACATATTTGAGCTTTAGTTTTGCTTGAAATTGGGGACAAGAGCAATATTTGACCCTCAAATTCAAATACACTGATTTAAAGTAGCTGTGGTTTGAAGAGTCTGTATCTTCCTCAGTTGCTGTAGGGTGTTGTGTTTGTCAGGGTACCTGGGTTTGCATCTAGAAATGCATCTTAAATCTGAGTGTCATGGACAGATTGATGCACCACAGTTGCTAATTAAATACTAGTCTGTGGAAGACGTTTATTCTTTTAGTTTCCATCTAGTTCCAGCATGTGGAAATCTGTCAGGACAGTTCTCTAAAGTGCATAGTTTTCATTCCAAAGTTTACAAAATGATCCTAGGTCACAAGGGATTACTTAGCAGCAAGGGTTGTTTGTTTTGCTTTTTTCCTCTTTGCTTAATTAGATTCTTTTTTAAACATGGAAAAGAAGTCAGTAAGGTTCCAATCTTTAAGCATATTATGGTAAATGTCAGGCTTTTTTTTTTGTCTAGGTTAGAAATTATTTGGCCTGTCTTCTAAATGCCCATAAATACTGCAAAATATTAAATGCAAACTGGACATAATAAAGGATTTTCACCATGGTAAAGATTTCTTTATTAATACTTTCCTCTCCTCCACCTGATCCTGTGTAATTTTTCAGGTTTCAAACTGGTTGCTTGCCATAAGGGAGATCCTGCCAAGTGTTGCTGCTGTTCAGGTTTTGTTCTCTTTGCTTTCAAAACAGTAATGGCTACAGATCTGAGTTGGAGCTGTACTACTTCTGTGGCTTTAAGGGATAGAGGCATGAAATGCATCATTCTGTGAGAGTCACACTCACTAAACCTTGCTGAATCATATTCTTGGATAGCTTGGCTATTATGCATGTATGTGGTTATGCATATGAATATGAAAAATTACCTCTTTATAGCACCTCATGCATTTGGTTTTGAGAACCTCTGCCTACCCCACTGTTCTACTCTGTTTAAGAAAAAGTCATCTTCAAGACTTCAGATCTTGCAAACAATATGAAATTGCTGCTATCTTCCCCCTCATCCTTTAAAAGACTGCAGTTGGACTTGCCTTTGCAAGGGCATTAGTTTGAACCTTGCTCTTACTTTCTCCGGGTCTGGCAAACATGCTTCTTCTCTCTACCTCAATTCTGGACTGACACACTGCTCTCTATAGACACAACTGCTGCTGAACATGTTAAGGTGAACAAGAGAAAGGAATACGAGGTAAAATATTTCCTTTTGTTAAAATGTTTTGTACTGTTAGACCTCTTTCCTTTGATCCCTCAGCCTGGTGCTCTGTAAGGCATTTGGCCCTCTGGAATTGATCAATACTTTATTAAGAGCCCTGTGCTTATATTGCTCTACATATTTTTACAGAAACTAATTAGCTTAAGATTTCCAATTAGGATGGCTATAAGAAAACAAAACACATTGGTCCATCCCTGCAGCAGCAGCACTAGAAGGTTGTAAAAAGAGAAATCCTGTTTGAGGCTGGAAAAACTGAACATTTCACAGGACACTTTCTCAAGGGCTGCTTGAATGTACCTCAAAAACCAAATACAGACGCAGTTTGTCACATCTCTAATGTGATTTTAAAAATTTTCAACCTTGTCCTAAAGAATTCTAAAATCAGCTTATTTGATAATGAATTGCAATACAGAATACTTGCATATATGTTCCTTCTGTTAAGATGATTAAATTTATAGTAGACTTAATATAAAGAGGGTTCATTTTTCCTGTGTGATGACATATTTAATAGAGAGCGCTTTTTTTCCCCTTGAATCAAATAGAATGAAACAAAGAAAAATTAAGATTCTTTTTTTCTCTGGTAAATACATGGCTCTCATACACCTGGAGAACATCTGGTAAACATACAGGAATATTTGAGATGTTTACCTCCCGATGTTAATGCAGCAGGTATGTCCTGAATTTTACAAGCAATAACATTGGGTTGGTTTTTTTATCTTAGGTAGGTACCAAAACTTCCCAGGTGAGCACCTTCTAACATTGTGATGATATCAGTGGTCCATTATAAAGAATCTGTAAAGTATTCCTGCTGGAAACAAGTCTAAAAAAAGCACATTTGAGACAATTATTTCAGGAAGCCCTAAGTAGGCTATGCTGTTGCGTAGCAACAGAGCCAGGCAGTCCTTAGTCTCTACAGTAGTCAGTGTACACATGGGAACAGAATGCAAAAATGATGGAAACCTTGAAAAACGTAAGGCTGAGACTAAGAGAAACCAAAGTGAAATGATATACAATATAAAATGTGAATCTATTGTGTGAAGTATAATAAATTGAAGTGCTTTTAAGATAATAAAACCTGAAATGCTGTTAGCCAAATTGTGCACTTTTTTACAGCTTCTAGATAGTAATTAAAAGAAAGGCAGAATGTCTGATGGCTGGGAAAACTAATTCAAATGTAAAGTAGAATTTAAATGTCTGATACATTAAAAAATTTGGATGGAAAAGGCAATTTATTATTGACAAACCAAAAAGCTGACCAGATATACCAGGAATAAAATATTGATTAATGTATTGCGGCACAAAGAGGCTCAAGTGCTTATGTTATTAAAAAGCTGCTTGTCTCATGTTCACAGGTCTCCAGGCTAGCCCAGTGGGATTTATCTTTGCAACACTGAAAAGTATGGTGTCATTGGGTATATTTTTGGCAACTCCAAGCTTGCATGTGAAATGTGAGATCTTAACAGAAGCATAATATACTATAGCAGCTTTGTTTTTGTGAGAGGTGATTTATTTTATTAAAAGCAAACCTAGGCACCAATATTTAATATTTGGAAACGTACGGTTGTGGTTGATCTTGCTGTCAAAAAAAAAAAAAAAAAGCACACCTTTTCTATCCAGTACAGTTTTTGCCACTGCCCAAAAAGAAACGGTAATAAGCTCAAGCTCTTCTGTTCTGGATGCTGCAACACACACTTTCATGATGAGTCATGACTGCATGATTTTAAAAGGTAGTCACATGCAAACAGTTGAGCTACTCCACCAGAAACTGCTGAAAAGATATGTAATACAGAAAATGTTGCTTCTGTCTAGTAGCTTACATTGTTCTAAAGATTTGAGGAAAGTGCCTTGGAGGGGGACAGTTGGTTTTTTAAATACTAAGGAAGCATTTAAGGTAGCTAAACTGTGGAGCATTTAGATACCTGGAATACTTTATAGACTACACATTGTACTGAAACACTGAAGAATCCTAACAAATATGTCTGGAAGAAACCTTATGAAAATGCTGGTGCATCCTCCTGTTATTAATGCTGTCATGATACTGTTATCTAGACATTTTCTTTTTGCTGTTCTAACTGCATGCTTTCCCTTTCAAAGGCTTTTGTTACCTGCAAACTGCTGTTGGAGATGCTGTAAACATATCAGTCAAATTGACAGAATGCAGAACATTTTGTCAATGCAAACTTTAGTTGACTTGGGAATGGGAGTAACCCATTGCAATGGGGGAGCCAAGCCCTGCACTTAAATTAGTGGCCCTGTGTGAAGTCCTCAAGTCAGCTTAGCCCACCGAGAGCCTTTTGGTAGAGCAGCTGAAGAGTCCACCCCAGTCTTCCTTTTTCATTGTAAACTGGATTCTCTAACTGAACTCTTGAAATATCTAAGGCACTGTTTTCTCCCCATCTCCATATGCTTTTATTTTTTAATTTCTGGTCTTGTCCTGCAGACAGATTACCCCTTTTGGATGGTATCTCCCCATCTGAAATCTGATTCTTCACAGCCACGTTGTGGTTTTGTAATTCCATCATATTCCCCCAACCCAGCACATGCATAGATAAGTCTTGGCAGAGCTAGCTAAGATCTGCTTGCTTACCTTTACTGACATTTAAAAAAAATGAAGAGCAAGCTCTTACCCTAGCAAAACAAAGCTATGTGTTTTATCAGATTGGGCATATATTAATATAGAAGAAATGGTTTACATTTCTTGGCTTGTAATAAAGAGCATGAATCTTCAAGGTTTGCTGTTAGGAATTGCAACAACTATAATAAATTACTTTGGGATGTTTAGCCATTCAAATCTATAGTTGAGCTGTGTATTTCAGCTCTTACAAGTGCATAGAGACTGCCTTGCACATTGGAGCTATTTCTTGAAGAACACAGCTGGTTCCCATTTAATTGGAAAAGTGTAACAATGTACTGCGTACTGTCTGTGTGCCATTGTTTGTTTGATTTTGCTTTGGTTTTCTTTAATGAGAATGAAGTCTTCTTTTTTTCTTTTTTTCTTTTTTTTTTTTGCTTTGACCTCAAAAGCATTAGTACTGGTAAAGGGATATCTAGCAAGAAGTGTAACTGCAGGGGAGAAAAAAGACAGTGAGGGAAATAGGTCTTACACAGATAAGCATTTTATGTATGCCAAATTTAAAAATTCAATGGACCAGAAGCCTTTTAGGTCATCTACAGTAGGATCCATAGAATCATAGCATACCAGGTTAGAAGGGGACCTCAAGGATCATCTAGTCCAACCTCTCTTGGCAAAAGCATGGTCTAGACAAGATGGCCCAGCACCCTGTCCAGCTGAATCCTAAAGGTGTCCAATACTGGGGAATCCACCACTTCCCTGGA
>JAWWLV010000088.1:122817210-122827665 GCA_035041135.1 Platyrinchus mystaceus
ATACTAGAAAATAGTGATAAGGTCTCCCCTAAAGGTTTGTTCACCTTTTTTCAAGGCTGAACAAACCCAGTTCTCTGGATCCAATAGATCTAATTCTTAGCCCCTTCCATAGCATTAAGCTTCTGCCAAAAAATGGAAATCTATTTGATAGAAAACTCTTTATCTGAGTGGCTTCCACAATATTGCCTATGTAGCATTGATGGTATAGAAGGCTCATACTGGTCTGGAGGTAATTCACAGGACTGTTTTTCTATCAGACCTTCAGTTAAAAGTTTGCTAAACCTATATTTTTTTTCAGTGGAAAGTTGTCTGTAAGGATAACAGTGGCTCACAGCAATTTGGCCTAAAATGTTTACAGACTACTAATCAGTGTTTCGTTCTTTTTTCCCCCATGAGGCCATATACAGGCCATTGTATTTAGCAGTGACTAAAGGAGACGTGGATGTTGCAAAAATAGTCTCTACAGTGCTTATATCAAGTTCTCTAATGAACAGACATCAGACTCTGCTAATGAGACCTGTGCTGATCGATACCTTTGAAGCGCTGGATGTGAGTGCTGGTACTATTGACAGAAGTGTCTCAGAGAACAAACTTGCTTATAGCATGAATCCTGAATTAAAGGCAAGATTCGGAAGATACGGAGATTCTTCACGAGCAAAGCCCACACAAATTCACCCACCCCCCTCCCCTCTATTAAACATCCTCCTGCAGACTTCATGTTTCTGCAGCAAGTCTTGTTTCTGCACAAAGCATTTGCAAGCTGCTAGTCAGTTATGAATCCTCAATATACTGGTCTTTTTCAGTAATCCAGCAGTTGAGGAAGAGCCTGTTTTTCATATTGAGGTGTGTATTTTGTTGTCTTACTCTTCCTGAGCTTATTTCATCTCTCTGTTCTGTAAGGGGTGCTGCTGGATTGGCATATAAAGACCACAATGGACAGGCTTTCTCCAAAGGCTGAAACCGTTCCTTTTGAACGAAACACTGTATTTGTTCAGTATTTTGTTAACTGTGCTCCTTGTTCAGAGCACCACCCCATTCTAAACAAATGAATTGCAGTGCTGCATACCTGGCCTTATCCTCCTACAGCCTTAAAACATCAACCTCCCTACAGTTCAGATGGATGTGAGAATGCTCAGCAGGGCTGCCACCACATGTGTGTCACATGAGGAGCTTGAAGGTTCCCATCTGGCTCGAGGCCCTTATCTATCTCTATGATGATGAGGTGCTATACCAATGGATTTAGTTGTTCACAGAAAGTATCGGAGCATCCTGAAAAGTAGTGCTTTAACTCCCTCCTTCCCTTCACAAGCCAAGAGGTTAATTCACAAACTGCAAGTAAAAAAATCACACAGCAATAGATGCCTCTTTTCTTAAACACGTTTGCCACTCAGTGTTCTCTTTAGGTTAGGCAGTGAATAGTGATGGTAGATTCTAAGTCACCCTCTTCTGTTCCCTAACTTAGTATCCCTATGTGGATACTTTAATGTCGTGATTAGTTTCCTTCATAGGGTGTTAATTTCAAGATATCAAAACATGTATCATTATTTATAATTATAGAACCAAGTTCTCTTTAGTATTGCTTCATTGATTATGGGGTTTTTTTTATTATTATTTGCTACTGTTATTTCACTGCCCAATTTTATGGAACAGTGGAAGATAAAACTGAACTTGTGAACTCAGATTAAGTGGTAGATGAGAAACTGAATTCTTATGGTCATGAGCATAAAATTTGCCTGAGCAAGGACATGGTAAGAATGTAACTATTTGGCTTTTACTTCTGTAGATTTCTTTAGGTAAACTGCAACTTAGATAATACAGCAGGAAAACCTATTAACTGTCTTTGTGAATGACCTGTTTGTGTAGGTTATGAGCCGAAGGATATCTAACTTCATAGTGCTTTTTTTTTAATGCAGATTTAAATGAGCTTAATTTTTTTTTTTCTGGTAAAAATAGCTTAGGTTGTAACTTTCTTTGTTCTGTTTCATTGTTTAACTAGTTGAATTGCCCACTAATTTCCATTAAGATCTTAATAGTACTAGAATTGCTACATATAGTATGTTTGCTGTAGAAGTATGCTAATTATCAGAGGTAAGTGACCTGTTCTACATTACTGTTTTGCAGAGCTGGTCATTTCAGAAACACCAGACAGACAAAACTACATGAGGGATTTCAAAGTGCAGAGTAAAATATGCCTAGCTTGGTAGCTGGCATGGATATTTATATTTCTTTTAGTTGGCTTTAAAGAGTTAATGCTGTTTTCCTGCTCATTTGTGTCTGTGCAAAAGCAAACTATTGTATAGCACAATAAATATAATCTCTGTTGAAGAAAGATACTTTTGTTAAATTGTTTCTGCTTTCAATACAGAAGACTATGCATGAGATAGAAATCTAGGTACAGGTTGTTGTGGAACAGATCTATATCCTCACTGGAAAGAGCCCTGTAGCCCCTGTCTCTAAGCTAAGGCTAGATTTGGAACCAAAATTTATTTTAAAAGCATAATTATACACCTTCTCTAAATCAGACATGCTATTAAATGACAAATTCTCTTTTTTTTTTTTTTGTTCCCTTATGAAAGCTGAATATAGATAATTACATTTAAATAATGTGCTGATCGTGATACAACATTTAGAAGCCAAAGCCTGGGAGAGTTTTATTTGAAAATCCCTTATTCTGTACTGCCATTAAGCACACATGGAGAAAGAGGGGGTGTAAACATTGAAGCATCATATGTCTTAGCCTTACACTGCAGGTTTGCCAAGAAAATGGCAACTCTCTTGTCCCAGGCAACAGCACATGCCAAATTCCATAGACAAGCTATTTGTCAAATGCCTGTGCGTTTTCTGTCTTCCTTTAAAATAATGACGAATACCAATTAGTGAAGGTACTTTAAATTCATTTGGGCTTCTTTTCGGTATCTAGTCCCTTTAACAAGCTAAATTCAACAATCCTAGATACCTCTAGCCCATAAACTGCATAGGCACTGATTTAGTTCATACTGATATGCCACATAATTTTTGTACTTTCCCTCCCAAATGGGAGAACAGTAGCACTGTGTAATACTGGGTTTCACTGAATTATTATGGAATGCAGTCCAATTTGGATTACATTTGTGAACCATCACTAACTTTTCAGGTGTTTGGGTTTGGGTGGTTTTTTTTTTAATTATAGAGATTATAGAGTTATCTTAAGAAACTTGTGAGATAACATTTGTTATATATAGTGTGGAAATGGAAAATCTAACAGAAACTGAATTGTGGAGTTAAAGGAATAATCTGGTAAATTTCTGAAAACACAAATATTGATTCTTTCTTTACCTCTTAAATTATACTGTTCTCCTCATAGGATCATTAAGGTTGGCAAGGACCTCTAAAATCATCATGTCCAACTGTTGACCCAACAGTTGTTGGGTTCACCACTAAACAATGCCCTTAAATGCCACATCTGCATGTCTTTTGAACACTTCCAGGGATGGTGATTGACCACTTCCCTGGGCAGCCTGTTCCAATGCCTGATCACCCTTTCAGTGAAAGTATTCCTAATATCCAGTCTAAGCCTCCTGTAGAGGTAATTTCCTTTCAGCGTGTCACTTGTTACTCAGGAGAAGAGACTCACCCCCAACTCACTACACCCACCTTTCAGGTGGTTGTAGGGGGTGATAAGATCTCCCCTCAGCCTCCTTTTCTCCAGGCAAAACAACCCCAGCTCCCTCAGCTGTTCCTCATCAGATTTGCGCTCCAGACCCTTCTCCAGATTCATTGCCCTTTTCTGGACTTGCTCCAGCACCTCAACGTCTTTCTTGAAATGAAGAGCCCAGAACTGGACACGGCACTCAAGGTGTGGCCTCACCAGGGTCAAGTACAGGGGGACAGTCACTGTCCTGGTCCTTCTGGCCACACTATTTCTGATCCAGGCCAGGATGCCATTGGCCTTCTTGGCCACCTGGGCACACTGCTGGCTCGTGTTCAGCTGCTGTCGACCAGCACCCCCAGGTCCTTTTCCACAGGGCAGCTTTCCAGCCACGCTACCCCCAGTCTGTAGCACTGTGACTGAGGTGTAGGACCAGGCACTTGGCCTTGTTGAACCTACCCTTGGCATCCTTTTCTCCTTCTTTGGATACTAATTCTACCCCTTATGCTGCTTACCTGTAAAAGTTCTTTGCATAGCATGTAGAAGGAGGCCTTTTGCAGGGGTAGCAGTATGTTTTATACACAATATTCATTAATAGTACAGACACGTCTTGATACACTGGCTAAAATCCAAAATAGCAACTATGCCTACCATTTTTATCCTTTGTAATTCCTTAAGTACTTTTCAGCACAACTGTCTTTGGGAGGAAGGAGTTGGGAGGGGAAGGAGACAGAAGTCTGAGTTACCCACATTTCTAGAAGTTTTTAAAACTAAGAATCTGAGGAAATACAAGATCCTATATGAAAATTCCCAGGGCTGTGTTGCAAACACTAAACCATTATCAGGCATAGTGAGTCTGCATGGGGGGGAAAGACAAAGCACAGCTGGGGGAGATGCTTCAGATGAGGTAGTATCTTATCAGTTACCAAGGAATCCAATCTTGCAGCAGCAGGTTTCATTAGTCCTCATGCTCACAGAGCTGTTTTCTTTAGTATGCTGTTTCAGTTGGCAGAAGCAGTGAGGTTTGCAGCCCTCTTGTTTCAGCTTAATACCGTGTAGCAGAGTACTGATTTTGCAGCTTAAAAAAAATAAATTAAATTAGTAGAACTAGAGGGATGTGATAACGGTCTTTATTGCAGGAATACTTGTTAATGCAATTATTTAGGAAATTCAAATTATATTTCATAAAATTGTTAGCAAATTACACTCCTTCCCACAGAGATTGAAGGGAAAAAAAAAAAGGTTTTTTTGGAGTGAATGGTAATTCCTTAATAACTGGTTCAGTGAATAAGTACAGGCTGATGGGCACTGAGCCATCCATTGGAAGGGGACCTCTTGGGTGATGTCAGTGGAGTTCCATATTTATGAAGTAATGTCTCAAGATA
The DNA here is from genome assembly GCA_035041135.1 of Platyrinchus mystaceus. Taxonomy (NCBI): domain Eukaryota; kingdom Metazoa; phylum Chordata; class Aves; order Passeriformes; family Tyrannidae; genus Platyrinchus; species Platyrinchus mystaceus. The sequence goes on from JAWWLV010000088.1 coordinate 122,822,224, forward strand.
ATGCCAGTACAAAACAGAATGCTATTTGATATTTAGGAGAAAAGATCACAGGAAAACTTGGAAGTGTAATAAATGTGTGTTTGATAACATTCTTTTCTGATCAGAATGTTGTTAGTAGTGCCATATTGGGCCTATAGAAAATGAACATTTAAAATAAAGATCTCTACAAGCACATTTTCCTGTGCATTTATCCCTTGATCCATAGATAAAATTAAATAAGCTTGAGATTTCCCCAAGTGTTTACAGAATGTTTCAAGAACAATATAAGTTTACAGAAGTGTATTCTGTGTAGTGCAGTTTATACATCCAGGGAATTGCTTACGGAGTACAACCTGGCTCATTTTGCAAGCCGTACAGCCCTGCACCTTGTTCCACCTCAGTCTTCTCTGATTGTTATGGGCCTGATAAACTCATATGCAGCTTTCAAAGAAACAAGCAAACAAACAAAACAAACCCCAAAAAATCTGTGGTGTTTTTTTTCCTATGCTAAAATTAAATTAATGTCTTCATAGGGGTGATAGCTATGGTGACTTTGGACTGATCCTACACTAATGACAAAATCCAAGCCTGTATATTATTGATTTCATGTTTTGTACTTCCTTTCCTACAGGTCAGTTGCAATAACCGGCATGAACAAATATAAGTTTCACTTAAAATCTTTTAATTTTTGGTGAATGCTATTCAGTGAATGGGTCAGATAAATCTGAAAACTTGTAGTTTTTTCTTACCTTATTACAACTGTCCTCACTTCACCTTTGCAAGTTATATGCTGGATTACTACATGATTGATAGATCTGATATTGCAACATCTGCACCTTGGGCAAAGAACTTTTTATTTGCTTCAATATTCTTGCAGTGTTTCAATAAGAGGGCAGTTCACGGAAAGAAATGCACATGCTTTCATGTTCCTGAAAGCTTTTGTTGTTAAACAAAGAGGCACTGCATTATTTTATGTGTGTCTGGCAGGCTTTCAGTTAATGCTGACCTCTTTTCCTTCCCTAGGTGTTTGTCATTAGGTTTTGTGGATTGATATTTTTTATTTTTTTTATTATTATTTTTTTTTTTTGGTTCTTGGTTTGTTGGGTTTTTTGTTTGTTAGTTGGTTGGGCTTTTTTTAAGCAGTTTCCTGTTTCATGGGGGTTGTTCATAGGAGTAAAATTAGCCTTGTTCAGCATTTTTGGCATGGGACACCAAAGCTTGATAGCAGTGAACTTCTCAAGTCAGCCAGTCTTGCAATGATACTTGATATGGTTATATTTAGACTAAATAAAATATGGTGTAGAACCCTTTTCTTGGCTTCTCAGACACATCATATGTACACCCTCATACAGCCAACTGAAGTTGGGGATGTGAGGACTGGAATGAAGATGAAGAAGAAATAGGGTTTGTGAAGCTAATCAGAGTTGAGGATGGAGAAGGATTGGCTGTTGTCTTTTTTGTATCTATTTTTAAAATAAAAAGTATTTATAAAATGAGGGGAACTCTTTGCTGCTGTTAATGTGTTCAGTGACAGAGTGATCAGCTGCTTCAGTGTCCAGAACCTGCAGTAGGAACTGATTAAAAAGATTAGTGCTCTCTATGTAAATGTGAAGTTCTGGCTACTTCAGTAGTAAAAGCTAAAGCTTCTCACTGTATGCAGCATTGCAGCGTTGCTTTTATGGCCGTGTCCTCTCTCTGCAATATGCAAAACCAGAAAAATACTGCACAGCAATGAAGGACACATCCAAGTGTGGGGGTGCTGGTTTTCTGTAGTAGGTCTGTAGTTTCTTCTCTTTGGAGTACTGCTCTAGCAGAAATTTTCTCTGATTCCCCTATGACATTGAAACATAAAACATGAGGAAAGCTGCATTTGAAGCATGGTAGCCTAGCATTTAGCAGGAAACCTTAGATGAGTACCAGTGAAACCACAGTAAAAGCAATGCAGTCAGCATTTAACATTTTGTAAATTAATTTAAAAAATTATATTCTAACAGCTTAGCAAATATACCAGAAGGGATACAAATCTCTCTCTTTCTGAGATTGAAATAGGAGTATCTTTGGCAGATCTTACATTAGTGCACATCATCATATGATTCCATAATGACAAAAGAAACAATTATTTTCTAATGACAAGAAGTACTGAGTTTATACCTAGCTTACAGAGCACTGCTTTCTAACCTCTGCATTATAGTTTAGCTGCCCTGCTTGCTGTGTTAGGATGTCTCCACGTATTTCAGTAACATTATGGTATTGCATTCGCTTTGGGGCAGCTACCACACCAAAATAAAGTAGTTGAGCCTGAAGGGGTTTATATGCAATGTTAAAACTAATACTAATAGAAAAGAAAATATAGAGATCATAACTGTGCCTGTGTATTAGCACAGGGTTCTGCATGCGAAAGCGTAATCGATTTGTACTTTCTTACTCGTTACACTCTGCTTTTTGTGCAGAAAAGAACTTTGTTCCACCCCCTACCTACCTCCTACATCCCAGCTAATATTAAAAGCAGAGACAACTCTATAAAGAAATTATGTTGCTGAGGTCATTGCTTTTATAAAGTACTATCACTTTATGAAGCATGGAAAATGAAGTTGTTTAAAATACTGTTGAATACAGATTGCATAAAATACACACAGCTATTCTGCTTTCTAACCTGCTTCTTCTCCGATTTCTCCAAATTTCGAGACTGAGGCATCTTTTACTGCTTAGCAAATCTACTCCACTATGAGAACCTGCTAGTTATATTCCCATTCCATAAAGTCATCTTTTTTTCTGGTGGTCTAAGTGGTGGTATATTTCTTTTTCTTTTTTTCCTCCCATCTAGGTACTGCTATGTGGATATTTGTTAGCAATGACTGATGTGGAATCTACATATGCAGACTTTATTGCTTCAGGAAGAACAGGTAGAAGAAATGCGTTACATGACATACTTGTGTCCTCTCCAGGTGGGAACTCTAGTGAACTAGCCTTAAAGTTATCAGAGCTTGATATAAACAAAGCAGGTGAGTACATTATGAACTTTCATTACATGTATTTAAAACTAAAGTGCATGGTTTATGTGCATGCATTATTCCCTTGACCCTTAGCAGCAAAAATATTTTTTATCTAATCACCAGGGGTTGCCTACAATAAGAAGCCCAGATTTTTGCAAATAACCAGAGTGGTTATTTGCAAGTAAAACATATCACTGGAAAAAGAAGTCATTCTTCAGTGAGTACGTAGTGTCAGGGTCCATATCAGAATAAATTTTATGGAAAGTATAGAGAAGAAAATATGGAAGTCTTCATTAAAACCCAAGTCTTAATAATGTCCTTTAATGGAAGGTATCTGGTTTGAAGCCTGTAGGAGAAGCCATGTGTCTGCTTGGAAGGTTGTTGTGAAATTAATTTTTTTTCAGCTGCCGAAGGACAGAGCAATAGCAGTGCATTGTTGTTTGTTTTACCTGGGTCTTTTTTTCTGAGTAAATTGTCTCTTTCTCCTTTCTGCTAATAGTTTGTCCTTCCTCTAAGGTGATAAGTAGCAATGCAATCCTAAATCTTACTTTACCTTTGATATGACCAAAATTTTTAAAGGGTTGTGCACCTTTAGTGGAGAAGAAGGAGGTCCAGTACACCCTACATTAAAAAAAGTAATATGACTGTATAATTATTTTCATGTTACATGGGTGGGGGTAAATGAATGTATCCTACAGATATTAGAAAGCCCTTTCCAGATCTTAAGGAAGAGGTGTTTTGCTTGTTTTAGTAACAGCAGAAGAAAATGAATGCAGCAAAGAAGAAACTGTTGATAAGCAGCTGCCCTGTTTGTGCACATAGTTGTCTCAGAGACAACAAGAGTTCTAAGAGGCAGACTTTTCATAGGACAGTCAAATGTAGGCAGCATGATGTTCAGGTGGTTGTAGTGCTGTTTCAAGTTGGGAATTCTTTTTTTTTTTTGGCTTTTGGACTAGTCTACATCCTAAGTCGTTCCTTCTGCAGTTGCCAATTTGGGACCTATAGATTCTAGATGCATGTAATTCTAGCTGGGCAGGGCCTTTAGTTTTTGCAATTTAAAAAGAAAAGCTTTATTAGTATGTGTGTAGGTGTGTCTACTTATTTTAATGTGGGGATAGATGTAAAATGTTGGAAAAATAGAAAGTAGGTGCCATTTGAAATGCATAATACCAACCTTCCTTCTTGCTTTAATTTATTCAGTCTATAACTTACAGTTATCAAAATTATCTTTGATCTTGTCTATTTAGAAGATATAAACAATCCCTAATTTCAAGTTAAGCTCTGAAGTGGTTATAAGCCAGAACTGTGTTCTCTTGTGAGTTGTAAAAAGGATGTGACTTTGTGCCTGTAACATATGTTGATATGCACTTTGTACCTGCAGTTTGCTCTGTAGTGATGAGAATGGTTTAAATAACTGTTAGCCTAATTTTTAATACATAAATCGGCAGTCTGTTTAGTTCTTGGAGATCCCTTTTGCAGACTGGGTAACTTAGTCATTGCAGAAAAGTGTACAAAGTTGCTCACAAAATTACCTTAGGTACTTCTTCAGGAGGTTATGCAGTTGCAGTTAGATATAATGAAAATGTATTTAAATTTTGTATTAGTAGTACGCCTAGGTGCCAGGTAAAAGCCTCCAAACCAAAAATATTGAAAAAGATATTGTCTAACCTAGCATTCATGTGAGTATTAATGTATTACCCCATCACGTCTTTCCAGACCAAGAGAGGCTAACAAATATTTTGCATGCCAAATCCCAGTTCAGAATATATTAGTGCTTGTGGGATGCATATATGCATCACACCTGACAGGATTAAGAGGAAAGCACATGTTTGGGGGTTATATCTTATTTCTTTCGAGGTGCATGTCAAACAATTTATGCTAAGTACTACATAATTATATAAATATAGACATCCAGTTTTGATTCTTTCCTCTGGTTTTTCTTTTATTCTTGTCACAGCTACATGCATTTCCTTGCAAAACTGCAGGTACATTTCCTTCCACCTACATGGAGTAACGGCAGAGTAGGATAATGCAGATGTTAAAGAAAAAAAAGGTGGTTGTAAAACATATGTAAACCCAAGCATGTTTAGTACATTCACTTCGAAAATCCTGCAGATACCTTTCCTGTAAAATACCAGAATGGCTTTGAACGGCATTAGGCAGTGAGGCCTTGTTCAAAGACCACGTATTTGTCATGCAGTAGCTGATACCTGAAGTGAGTGTTGGTTAATCCCCTCTTCAATAAGCCAAAGACAGATAATCAAAAATTTACTTGTAATACTTATAATTATGTATAATACATATAATTACTGTATAATACTCTCCCTTCAAAACAGCTGTCCTAGTTTGCTTTGTCCAAAACAAGCTAACAACTGCTATTATCTATGAAATGTAAAAGTGGCCAGTCTTCGCGAACGAAGATCTGGGAAAGGTGTTTTGACCTTTCAAGCCTGCGCAATGGATTTTTTAG
>JAWWLV010000088.1:122827765-122877438 GCA_035041135.1 Platyrinchus mystaceus
CTACCCGGGGGATTCGAACCTGTGGCCTTGGCGCTGAGAGACCAGCATCTTAACCGCTAGGCCACCAGGGGTCCCCTTCTATGAAATGTACATATCTACCAAACCTCAAAATACAGGTTCCAAGTACTCTGTGTCAACACATTTTATCTAAATTTAGTAAAAGCAACACTAGGTGCATCTGGTAAGTAGAAAACTGCAATAGAAATCATAAGAAAGAAGGCAAAAGAAAGATCTTAGTAGAAAAAGCAGCAGCCTGCTCAACACTCTCAAGGTAATCAATGCAATCCAAAAAAACCCTGGTGTTTAGATCATCTTACTGGTGATTATAACTAAATGAGCAATAAGGAGAAACTACAATGAAGAATGAGGACCAGTCTCTGCAGATCTAATGTCTAAACCAAACTGCTCATTTTTTGGATGCTACAGAACACTAATGGAAAGGACACTTTCCTGTAAAAGTTGTAATGGTCCAACCATCTACAAAAAATGGGGATAATAGTGTGTTGAAGTCATACAGAACTGCAATGACGGACTGACTGTAGAAAATTGTGATTAAAAGTGATTTTAGTTCATGGTAGAAATGTTTCAGGTGTAAGCATGGGAAATAGTGATGAACACTGTAGAGACAGTTACAGGAAGAAAAATTAGTTAAAAGCTGCACATTAGCAGAACTAGTAACTGTTGCCAGCTTACCACCTCACACAACTGTATGGTGACTTGGAATATTGTATCACTTGGTTTTGTTTCTTTTTTTAATACTTCCTGCTGGTTTCAAAATGCTGTGTAAGAATTGCAGTCTTACTCTAAAGACCTTAGAGCCATCATATTTTAAAGGAAGAATAGTTCAAGACTACGCTTTGGCAGTTTTGGGATTCTCCAACTTAGAAGCAAATTTATTTCTGTAAACATGTTTTATAGCCTTTAGTAGAAGAGCTCTTCTTCTTCTTTAGTAGAAGAAGCATGTAGTACCAAGACAGTGTATTATAGATTAAATGGATTTAGACTAATGAGTTTTTTCAGTGAGTTGAGAAGAATCTTTTAGGAAGTGGTACCTTAGAACCTTAGTGCTCTTTCTCAGAATCTTTGTGCTCTTTGTTTAACATTTAGATAGTAAAATGTTTATGCTTTGTGTCCAGGATGATTTTCCTTTTAAACACAAATACCTTGCAAAGTTTTTGGTTGGTTGGTTGGTTGGTTGTTTTTTACTTTTGATTTTGTGTTTTAGTTTTGGGTTTTTTTCAATAAGAATTCTTCCAGGAAAGTTTGGCTTGCCCAGCTAGAGTAAGGGACATTAAAGACTTCCTAGTAGTCAGAATAAATGGAGGACAGAACAGGCAAAAAAAGGAACAAAACTCTAAGATACCACTCATCTGGACTTTTGCAGTATCAGAACAAATATAGGAGGCTTTGTAGAAAGTGATTGTACAACTTGGGCAAAAGGGATTTCTATCCAATAGTAAATAATTGCACGTAGATCCATCCTGATGGAATCCCTTCTAATTTCAGAGATGAAACTGAGAAATCATTTTCTGAGAAAGTGCATTGCCAAACAAGTGTTTATTACTCAACCCATAATGAACAGAATAAACCTCACTGTTTAATAGCTTAATCAGCTTTCCATACAACTTTTCATCAGGTTGAATTTGATAATTCATGATGCCTTCTGACGCATTTTCCTGCCTAAAATACTCATGCATGCACAAAACACAGCTCTCATGTCTAAGCTGTTGGCAATGTTCTTTGCAATGCAAAGAACTTTTTTCCATTAGCAATGTGCCCTTTCTTCTACGCAGAAAAGAGAACATGTTTGTGGTGCTTATTTCTATAAACAGAAATAAAACTGCACATGTACAGCTTGATCTGAAATGAGGAAACAATAAATATCTGCGTCGATAACCCTACTTTTATTCTAGAGATCTATGGATTAATGTTAAGAGGCACTACTGCCTCTGTTTAGACATCTTTACAACCTAGCCATGGAATTTTCTTCTCTTAACTACTGTGTTAAGCCAGTTTAGTACAAATTACTCAGAATCCTTGCAAGATACAAGAAACAACGTATGTCTTAACATTATTCCTCGTACACAGGATATATTCTGTTCCTCACATTGTTCTGAGGTTTGCAGTGAGACAGCTGGATTGAATGCTGTGGGACATGGTGCTGAAAACAGACGCACAGAACAAATACAGCTTTAACAAGCTATTGCTTTTATTGAAGTTGCATCTTTTTATATAGCAAACTCTGTTCAGATTTGGTGCATTGAGGTTTTTTTTCTCTTATACTGTCACAGTATGATAGTAAATAAATTTTCAGAAATACTCTACTGTTTTTGTTAAATTCTTTGATTTCTAACTACTTTAGGTCTTTACTAAAAACAATAGTGGTGATTGTAACTAGGAATTTGCTTCTCAAGAGATGCCTTCAAAAACAAAGTATGGCTATCTTAGTAGTAAAGGGTTTCATGTTTCAGTTTCAGTTTCTTTTTACTTTGTTTTTGAAACTGATGGATGAGCAATCAGGGTTCTGGAAGCAAGACCTCTTTATTTTAGGGTGGATTACTCATCCTTTTCTTCTGTGTTATAGAAGGAGAAGGAGATGCACAACGAAATCCAAGTGAGCAGACGGGGGAGGCCCAAGGGGAGGCAGCAAAGCAAGAAAGCTGACATCCGACTTTGACCGAGTGGAGCAGCTGCTGGATGTTTTCAGACTACAAGAGTGCGCAGGAACAAATTTGTTTCCATGAGCAAGCTGATAGAAAAGAAAGTGCATGTGTCTTCACTGCTGGAACCCACTCAACACAATGCTAAAAACGGGGGTACAAGCTGTGACAGAAGACAGAATCTCTACCTCTGTCATTAGCAATGGTTGAACATGTATTGAATTTTTGGGATAGTGTCATCAGATGGATCCCTTCATAATGACTCGATGGGAGCACTTTTAGAAAGTAGAACAGGTAAATCTTGTAGCAAATGGCCTTTGAAACGTCAGAGGATCTAATTGTGTATCTTAAGCAAAGGCTTGTGTGATCCTCAGAGTTTAAAATTCTCTGGCCAAAGTGTTTGCCCATTATAAGAACTGTAAAGAAAGCACTGTTTTTAGAACTTTGCATCTGTTTTACAGCTCTGTTATTTACAATGGTTTTTGTATTGTACAACTTAGATGCTCCACACTGCCCCTTCTCAACTGCTTATGAAGAATATTTCTGTTACTGTGAATTTTTCTACCACGCGTTTTGAAAGGGCTGTTTTTTTGCATAAGGTGGTGATGTGCACATGATACATCTAAACGTCAACTGCTAAATTGATTATGCCTAAACCTAAATGACTCAGCAACACTCTGATTTGTTACTAGATGAGCCTTCAAAACGATTTGTTAATGTGAATACTTGAGCGTGTGTTGTGTCCTTGGTACAGTTTTGCCACTCTCCTGTAGTTAGTTGCATATCAGAGACTCAAATTAAATCTTTTATGTTATTCTTCCTCATTTTTCTAATTTTACTCCCAATTTCTTAATCTTTCTCTGAGATATTTTTTTAAAATGTTAGTCCAAGCATTTTATTGTTATGGTAGTTTCAAGAATACATTTATAACGTTGTATGGGTTAAAATTCAAACAAATTCCATGGTGCTAGAGGTTTTCTTGGTTCACATTGTTTAAGATGGGCCTTGTTTACACATGATAAAATAACTGTCATAGGTTATTGCCAAGTACGTACTCTGAAATGGGTTTTAAAATGCAGGATAGTCCAACTTTGGGTCATGGGCTGGATCCAGCCAGGGGGACAATTTTTACTATTCCTTGCCTTTGCCTCAGTGGATCAGGCTGTGAGTTTGCCCAGCCAGTAGCCTGTTACTGATGCACCAGCACAGCCAAGTGCTAGAATTCTCTACAACAGGCTTTCAGCTTGGAGTTGGGAAGGGAAATGAGAGACTTGGCATCTAGCACCCAAAAGACTAGATTTTTTTCCCATTTCAGCTATTCCAAAATGAAAGTCCAAACTGGACCTTCATCAAAATACCAGGATAGTTTGTCCATCCAGGACATAACTTAAAATATCTACAAATTAATAACCTGTTCTGCAGTAGCTATTGCTTATTGCTTTTCTTCCCCCCATCCTGCCCCGATGAACAAGGCCATACATGAGGCTGAATGCTGCAAAATGGGGCAGCCACACCTCTGTGTGACTAAGGTGAGTGAAGAGAGTGACTGATAGTAAACCATGGCAATCACACAAGCACCAATCACAAGGTCAGAAGATTTGTTTTCTTTTATTAACAGGAGGTGATGTCACTTTCTTTATATATAGTATATATATTATATATATTTTTGTGTTGTTGGTTTCAAATGTTATGCACTTTTTAATGTTTGTAAACTTTTACTAATGAATAGTGTGATTGCTTCCTGAATATATTAATCATCAGTTGACAAAACATCCTTGTGGCCACAGCTGTTTGTTTCTATCATATGTATCATACTACTTGTCACCTGAAAATCTTTTGTGAGATATGTGGAGAGAAAAAAAACCACTTCTGGTCAGTATTATGAGATCATTTATTAGTGTTAATAAAAAACAAGCCAGCAGTATGCTTGTGGCTCATTAGTGTAATATTAACTCTCACCTTTTAGTGTTTGGAAGCTGAATGCCTTGCTTCTTATTGCTGTCAAATGCCCTATCTTCTTGCTAACAGAAGTAGTCCATTTGCTTTGAAAACATTGTTACCCTTAAACTAATTATTTATTCATTTGTTTCACTTTTTCCTTTCAAACTTATCACATTATTATTGACTTTTTTTATTTCAGTTGTTTCTCTCCCTTTTGCTCTTGCATCATGTCTTCAGGCTGAACTGGTTGCCCCTTTGCCATGGACTACTTACTGTCAATCTAGCACAAACTCCAGAAGGAAATAAGATTCTAGAGTTTTTCTGTTGTGTTACTTTATTGATGATCCGTGAAGCATCATCAGTAAAATATTGCAGAAAAAGGCAATAGTGAATTAAGTATTTACAGTACATTAAAGTGATGGTTTTCCTTATTTTCCTTCAGTGCTTTATTTCAGTACATTTTCCTTCTTAATTCTTTTGTGTTTTAAATAAAATTAATTTCAGCCTTTCCTCTCTATTTTGTACCTGTTTCTTCTATTTCTCATCTTATTTTCTATTGTTTTTAAAGACATTATGGAGGCTTCTGCTGGTTTTTGAAACACATCTCTAATTTTAGTAGAGTAAAAGGCTGTTTATGTTCCTCTTCCCCCAAAAGTGTATGAGTGCTTGCTTTATCACTTGAACTCTGCTTGCTCTCTTAATCTGGGGTATTTCTGTAGCATCTGTAAGCAGGCCTCACTTAATGTAAACATGGGGTTAGTCTGTGCCAAGTCACAGCACTGTATCTTGAGTGATCTATTATTACCAAAGCAATTACAGAAGAGCTAGTTGAAGTATACTCACACCTTTACTTCTGTGTAATTCCCTGTATTATAACAGGGACACTGGTGGAAGAACTGGACTTTGACTAGCTTATTTTTCCTTTTGCCACTTATCTTTTTCAGTAAGCCTGACACTCTGGCTTCTGTTCCAATGTCTTCTTCATATTGTATTGTTTTCATGATAAGTAAATACTTAAATGTTTTTTTATTCCATGATTATCTTAGAAAGATCTTCCCAAAAATCTATGTAAATTCAACAATGTTAGTTCTGGAATATCAGCGTAATATAATACTCCTTAAAGGTTTGGCTTTGGTGGGATGGCGGTGGTTTGTTTTTGGGGTTTTTTGTTTGTTTGTGCTGCTGTCTATTTAGATGGATGTTTTTGGTGCTTCCTTCACCCTTCAGGACCATCACTTAAAAAGTCTCTGTACTCGTGTTCTTTTGTTCATAATAAAATCTATGACTATGTCTGCAAGCATTCCACTTGCAGGGTTTAGATTACCTGTCCACTTGAAACACAAGATTTTAGAACTAGAATTGGACAGATACATTGGCATTTCTTTCTTCTGCTTATTTCCATTAATGCTGGCCATGTGCTTCAAAAAACACACGTTAAAAGACATCAGCAAGCACGTACATACTGTTACTTCATCAAACTATCATTTTAAGCCGAAAGTTCACCATGACCTTCCATACAAAAATTATGAAAGAAATATGAAAAAAGTCAGTATACTGATTGCTGTTTGGCTGTGTAATTCCCCTTGCCATGTCTTTTTTCCCCACAACTTTGAAGTGAGAAAAAATGTATCCTGGTATGACTGCAAATGGATAATTGTCTGGTGCTCAGAAGGAGCAACTACCAAAGTGGTTAAGCGGAAACTTCTGCAGTATTAATGCCTTTCTCAGCTAAACTGAAGAATTTCAGGTGTGCTTAATGTTTGTTTTTTATGCTTCAGAAGCATCAGTGAATTTCGTGCACAGGAAAGACTGAGAGCTGTTGTTGAGACTGAGCACAGTATAGTAACCTCAACTTTGACAGTTTGCCTTACCTCAGCAGTATTCCTGTGCTGAACTGCTGTATTTTTGTCCTGACTTGTTTATTTGTTTTGCTCTGCCTCTCTTTCTGACCGGTTTATTTTCTGTCCTATTCATCCCTCATGTAAAACATACCCTAGAAGTATATGGATATGGAGTGTTGTATTTCTGTATATTTGAATGACTTAAGTCTTGTAGTAGAAAGGTTGTTTCACTTAATCTTTTTGACCAATGCACAAAGGGAGATCTGTTCCAAAATTCTCATTGGGAGAGAAGCAATAGAGCCAGGAAGGAAGTGTAAATTAAAGAAGATAGGACAGCAATATAAGGAAGATATCTTTTCTTAATAGTAAGGAGGGTGGGGCCCAGTGCAGAAAATAACTTTCTCCATCATGTGATGAACAGTCAGGATGTGTTGCTAATAGCTAAAAAAGAGACAAATTCTTCAACTTCAGGTGATATTTTGATTTCAGAACCAACTTCAGTTTTTTAACAGAAGCATCCATAAATCTGTGGCACTTAATCCTTGAGACCAATCATAGCATCACAGGGTTCTAATGAAAAACAGTGTGAGATTTCTTTGAAAATTAACTCCATCTCAGCCAGACCCAATACAATAGAACACAGAAATAATTAACAGCTAATAAAATTACAGAAATCAAGATAGTAGCAGCAACATTCTCATTGTTCTCTGCAGGCTGAGGCTGAACTTATTTTTTCCTACCAGAGAGGAGGGACAGAAGTAATCAATATGGATTTTTGGTGCATTTCCAGTATTTCATATAACATACTGCCAATATCTGTCTGAGAGAAAATAATGGTCAAACAGTGATCTGGACAAATAAGGTAACTGGGTACTGGATTGGTTCCTGTTGCTGTTAACTCACTATCTAATAATGAGTTATATAGTGAGTTAACTAGGCAGTGTTAATACAACCAAATCTTAAAAGCAGAGAGTAAAGCTAAACAAAAATATAGTGCACTCATGCTTACAAAAAGCATCCCTGTCTTCTGTAAGCAGCAGGACTTCACATTCTGTCTTTCTACATTGATTCTTACATTATGGCTTGGAGCTGCTGATGTTTTAGGATGGAGGGCAGGACAGACTTGTCAACACATGACATCTGTGTACAAATGACCTCATTGTATTTTCAGGCAACACATACTTCAGTACCCTGAAACCAAGTATTTATAAAAGGGCCAATGCAAGTGATGACTTGCTTATGAATTCTTAAGGTAAGCTTTTAGCAAATTAGCCCTCAGTGTACACTTTCAATCCTATTTGCTATTAAGGCATTCTCTGGTGCTGATCCATGTGCTAGTGTGATAGGTGATAGCCTTATAAAGGTTTGACTGAGGCAGATGATCTTGAGTGCTCCCAAAATGTCTGAGACAAAAATATATGTGAAAAATCCACACCACCTTCCTCCAATAGCAGACACAGATAAGTGTTTTGTATTTGTTAAATAATAAACCTATTGTATCAGTGATTAATCAGTTAATGCATTACCAGCACTACACATAACTTTGGGGAGGGAGGGGTAAGAGAGGGGGGGTTTAGGTTTGCAGCCTGAAAACCATATCCTCACTGAAGTGTGACTACGAAATTAGATCTGGAAAACTTAAAAACCTTTTAACATTTTAAGAAGTTATGCCAAACCCATACAGCATGCCATTGTATTTGGAAATCTTTTCCAGGCTAATGATTTCTTTTGAACAAGGATGGCATGCACTTCATCAAAACACATTGGATAGAACATGCAACAAAAAGTAGAAATCGTCAATCTGACTGTACAGCCATGAAAAAAGTGTCACTCCTGTACATTGCCCTCCCTCACAGCATCTGCAGGCGGTGCTTGTGACTGTTGCAACACATTGTATTTTAGTTTGGTTAGAATAGGATTTTCAAGAGACCCTGTGAAGTATATCTGAACCATACCTTCTATCACCAGGCAAGGCTGATCATATTTTTATCAACTAATTATTTCTTCCTCTCTGATGTTCAAATGAAAATTTATTATTCACTCTAAAGTATCCCTTGAACATCCATGTGATAATAAAAATGGCTCTGCTTTAGGCTGAAGACTAATAGGATGTCTTGTCATTTGTAATGTCCTATGGATCTGTACATATTTTTTGTGTATATTTGCACTGCAGCTACACTATATATTTTCCACTTAAACATCACAGACCAAATGGAAATATGCAACATAAAAACATTGTGTGATATTTAACTTTTTAAAGTATACACTCCTCTTTTCCTGGAAGTTATACACAAGTACAAATATGACACAACTTACGTGTTTCAGTAAAAGAAAAAATCTTTTTTTCCACAGCCTCGTCTTTGGTCCTGCAATGCAGTCAAAATGTAGACTGTGTAACATCTGATTATAGTCATCATTTCCCTAGCAACAGACTGATATCTTCATTCAATACATTATAAAGTATATTTCAGAGAACAGGGCATGCTGGAAGGGATGAAAATGAATGACTTAACAGGTCTTTTTCTTCCCAAATCCTCTCCTCCACAGAAAGAATTAAGAACTCACTCTGGACACAAACACAACATCCTCATTTGTTTGAAGTTGCAAACACCAACAGTATATAATAATAGTGATCCTATAGAAACTGCTACCCCTGTGGTGGTGTTATGGAGCCCTCCTCCCCCCAAAAATTAAAAAAGACAAGTACCCCGGAAAATAACCGATAAATAGCACACGGACACCTCCTGGTGGCACCGGGGTGTATTTTTAAATAGATTTGAAATTCAAGCTATGGGAACAGAGGTCCCAACAGCCACGATGAATCTGGGATGATTAAGGTGTTGGGAAAAATCTTTGAAAATTATGCAAGCAAAGTATTGTAATTACACCTTTTACATGATTAAATTATGAGCCTGACCCACTTCGTAAAGTGGGTCACCTGGTCCAACCCCTCTGCTCAAGCAGGGTCATCATAGAGCACCTTCAGTGGTACTTGATACGATTTTGAAAATTGTTCTTCCATGAAAACTTGAAAACGTTTTTCATATGTGAAAAAGCTGTGTGTGGATTGGGTTGTGCCAGTCATTTTATTTTAAAGTGACAGGATGACATGTATTCATACTGTATTTCATGTTATCATATTTCTTTGCACTCACATGGTAGAAGGAGGCAGAAGATACATGTCAATTTGAAATGTATTTGCATCTATACCATGTTCTATTTGAACATTTGAGTAGTGCTGCAAAGTGAATATAACAGAAGAATTTGGATAGTGAATTATACCAGTGGTAATGCCTGGAACTGAACATGTTATTTAATAGAATTCAATGCACTTACATGTAATCTATTACTTTTTTATCAATATATGTTTCGTACACATTATTAAACTGATTTCCTTTTTTCCTGTTTCTGTAACCATATACTGACATGTCTCTATCTAGTTTGTTTTGCCACTTTCTGAAGACTTAGTACATTGCTTGTTTGAGCCTGAGACATCTGCTTTTAATATATTAAATAGTAGCTCATTTCTCCTATTTAAGTAAAATGAAAAGTCTGTCTGAACATTTTTGTGTAGGAAACATGCAGTTTCAGAGAAGCATAGGCACTGTAGGTAATAGGTCCAAGGTGAAATTCAGGTTTTGTTATTCTGCATTTTGGTCTACAGAATAGAGAACACTTAGGAAGGGCTTCGGAAAGATCATGCTGAGGCCTACTGACTAAGGAAATCAATCTATCCCCCTACTCAGCCAGGAGTAATAAGTTCCTGCCCAGTGAATAAGTGAATGAGTTCAGACCAGTGAAAGGCTCCCTTTTTTACTACTTTTTTCTTGAACCATGAAGCTAATCAATAAAATATTGATTAAAATATAAAATATGTATTTATATGTATACCTATATATCTTTGTATGTACATCTAATCATGTGGATTAGATATAGCCATATGGAGATATACTAAGTACATTTATACAGATAGATAGATCTATATAGATAAGTATATATTGCATATTACGTATCTCTGTAATGATATAACTGTACAATTTCCCAAGTGAGAAATCACGTCACTTGTTAACTACAATCACATGCCAATTCTCTTAATATTTTTTTCAGTTCCAGCACTAGGAAAAGCAGAACACATTTTTCTTGAGCATTATAATACCTAAATAGTCCAGGCAGGATAAGATTATTTTTGTCTTTGTTCAAATGTCTTTGTAATGGCACGTTAGCATTTATATTCCAGCAAAGATAATACACCAAGCGTTTTGCAAGTACGTTACAGGACAAGGGAGCAATTTTATCTTAAAAGCTTTTGTGGTGCAGTGTGACAGCTTGGGCTTTGAAATTTGTGATTTCCATGAACCAATCTGCCAGGCTGCATCACAAGGAAGTACAAATGTGCTGTACATGAAGTGAAGGTGCAGCATATAACCTTGAAGCTTCCCACATGGAAAAGGTTAGCCGTTTCTTTCTGTTATCATCTTTTAGCCATAAACCGATATGCTCACTCATCCTTACCAGAGAGCTGAAATAACATCAGAGGGAAGCATTCTCCCACAGGGATTGTTTTTGACTAAGCTCCTTTAGTGGCTCTGAGTATGGCAGCCACTGAGTATGAGACTCAGAACTGCCTCCTAAACCCTTAGTTCTTCCAGAAAATTGAGTTCCTACTCTTTTAGACAGCTATTCACCACTTTTACCAATGATCTTTTAAAGTCAAAACTCAAAACCTTAAATAAGGGACCTAAACATAGTTCAAGGTCCAGATTCTGTTCCCTTTTGTGGTTGAAGGTAAGATCTCTTCCTCTTTCCTGCTGAATCCATAGAAACTAGGGGGCACAGCACCGGGCAGGCCTGACAGAGTTCAAGAAGCATTTGGACAATAAGGCACATGGTGTGACTTTTGGGGATCGTCCTATGCAGGGCTAAGAGTTGGACTTGACAAACCTTGTGGGTCTCTTCCAACTTTGCATATTCTGTGATTCTATGAAACTTTGGGTCATTTTGCTCTTTTAAAAAAGTACCTCTAGCATACATGAAACAAAGCAAGGGGCAGATGATCATAGAAGTACACTGTGTCTTAGTCAAACAGTCGTTTTTCCTAGGACACCATTTTATCAAAGGATGTAGCAATAGTGCCTGTTTCCACAACAGTTTGAAGAATAAAGCTTTGATCCATGACATCAGAGGTTTACAAAAATTCCCATCCATTGTTTGAGGCTTTGAATCTCCATCGTCTACCTTCTAGGCAAGAAATTATTCTGGTGCTGAGAGTCTTAAGCCTTCCTTTTAAAGCATTTCCCTACCGTGTAAAAAGAAATTAAAGGCCTTATTTACCTTCTCCCAGATGAATGCCCTAACCACTAGATTACCTCACAATGGGTCCAAAACTATGCTGATTATTTTCTTTAAGGAAATAGGGAGGATTGATAATCTCATCTTCAAAGGAAACTACTCAAAGGAATTTACATACTTAATAAGAGCAGTCAAGCCAAAGAAGAGAAAGGCATCCCCAAGCCCAAAGGCAGAGATTTACATCCTTGACAAGCAGGTCTTAAACACCACTTAGTGCTCTTCTTTACATGGTTATGTACAGGCACAAGACTTCTGCAGATCCCAGTTCTATGCCCATAAGCCAGAGTCAGTCTGGGCATCCTCAGAGGACAGAGAATTGCAATAGTTGCATCCTCCTCACAAACACAGTCCAACTCTTAGAAACTCTTCAGCTCTCACACGAGAGATCACAAACCCCACAACTGATCTGAAATTCAGATATAACCAACATTTTCCCTCCATCAGTGAGAACGATAAAACCCCCTTAAACTATAACTATTCAACCAAGTATTGGCATCCAGGAGCAGATTTTCTTCTGGCATTAATATTCCAGGCAAATTTTGAGAGAGGTTAGTGACAAACAGCTGCTTTTGAAGCTGTCAGTTGCTCACTACTTCCCCATCCTAGGGTCTTTTCCTTTATAATACAACCTGCCTTTTTCATGTATGGTGTTATTAGTTCAAGAGGAACATGCAGCTGGAAGAATACAATTTACGTGCAGAGGAAGAAAAAAATCTACAAAACCATTGAAGTTAGTCCTTTTCTGACCTGGCAGTTGCTTTTACAGTTTGTTGTTTTGGTTTGGGGGGTTTTTTTGTGTGTGTTTTTTTTGTTTGTTTGTTGTTTGTTTTTTTTTTTGCTTTTCCAAACAAATAGTTTGACAAGACTTTTATAAAGACCTACCCTTGACTAAGAAAATGCATTTAAAACTAACAGGAAAAAAATATAACTTATAAAGCTGTGTTTAACAGAAAGATTTATCTTATATACATAGAAATAGGTATATATGTGACAGAAAAGTATACCATAAATCTATAGCTATGACTAGAGAAATCAATGAAGTCAGACACTGAAGTTAAGTGACCATCTAAAAAAAGAAAATTACAAGTAGGCATTTTCCCTTGACTCCATTTCTCTAAAATTTCCTGAGTAGATTTGAGACTGCTGGGGCAAATTCAGCTCCCATGATGTAAATGCCAACACTTATTTATTGGCTTTGAGGGCAGGAATCAACTACACCCTATAATTTCTGTATCAAGCCCATGCTGTAAATCAGATCCATATTTTAGCAGGATTTAAATTCCTGCATAGATATATTTATTCCTAGGGTGTTTGCTGCAAAATTGCTACTTCAAGTCCATCAATAAGGAGGGGGAGTGTCCAACACTGGACTGGAGTTCCTTCTAATGTGAAGTGTCTGCATCCTAAAAAATTATCCTTAACAGAATCCAGCAAAGATATTTCATAGCTCACTGCCTTTCTTGGAGGAATTCTTTATGTTTTGAATGCCTTTGAAGAGATGACAGAGGACTATTAGAAATTAAAACATTTACAAGGCCAAAGAACACAGCAGATGGACAGACAGCGTGCACAGAGATTCCAAAAACCTGATGAACACCACGCTTCTGGTTCAGTTTCTGGTTTACAGCAGTATTTTTAAGAAAAGGGTAGGACAGTTAGATTTCTTTGCAATGACAGGTCTTATTCGCCGCTTCTGTGAATACACTTTCTCTGACTTTCCCAGCCCGGTTCTTCTTTTTGAAGTGTGGCATTAGCAACTCCAGTTCTAGAAATGCTGAGCTTTGTCCCCTGACCAGTCCTGTTGGTCACAGAATGTGTTACCTTTCTGTTCCATCTAGGACTGGACCTCTCCAACAGCAAGTCAGACATCCCAAAGTGAAGCATCTTCCAAGAACTGTACAGACAGGTCAGAATTTTGGTTTTGTGAACAACTGTAGATGACCTTTTCCTCTTTTACACTTCACCTTGTCCCATTTCATGTTTTAAGTCCTGCAAGTCTGAGCTATGGAGTGAGATCCTTTTCTTTAAGAGTTTTAGAAAGCCATTTGTAGTCATCCTTTATATAGTCAGTCACAAGGCAGATGGATGCAGTATAGCATATAGGAAGCTATGAAGTCACATAGCAGATGGATACCTTTTAAGGCAATCACAGATCATGACAGTCTCATCTTCCTCTTTTTTACAGAAAAACATTCCTTGTCAAGGTTTTCCAGCATTTTTCTTGATTGTATTGCACTAAGGAAAGATCACATACAAAACTCCTCCTGTAAGCCAGTGCTATGTATCCAAAACAGTGAAAACTTACACTTCTGGGGACCTAAGTAGAAGGGAAAGGTAGCACTGCCAGTCAGGTGGAATGTCCTCTCTGGGCAGAGGCTCAGATGCCAAAGGACTCACTCTGGCAGCACAGGCTTTACTGTTAACACTTTCATAAAATCTCATTTGGAAGAGGCTACTACAGACAGAGATCTGTTCTCAGTTCCTGACCAAGGCTAACAAATTTGGAAGGACTCACCAATGAAAAAGCTATAATAAATGATTACTTCATGCATTACTAAAAAGCTCTGAGCGTGACCGCCTTTCCTGTTTAATATAACATTACAATAGCTTGTATAAGAAGGAAAAGGAGTACTCTATCAGGGCCTGCCTAGAATTTCAGGAGGGTTGTTAGGTGAATAGCACTACAGTATTTGAAATGGTATTTGACCACATAACTATGTTTCACTCTCTACTCCTACTTACAAGCTTTCTAACTGAGCTGAACCTTTACAACTTTAGGAATTCAACTTGAATAAAGAAGAGGAGCATTTCTACCCTTAACTCCTTAAATCAAAATCCTCTTTGAAATGAAGGAGAGGTTTGCGTAGTAACTATCACAGAATAATGTAAGAAACTACAAGAATGTGAGGTCAGATCTCAGGCTGATGGCTTTGGAAGCACATACTGAACCCATGAAAGGATAAAAGTGAGCTTTAGCATCTACTAATAACAAGGGGTCACATTTTTTTCTACACCAATTATGTGGGTGTAACCTTCTTTAGTCACAAAGTCAAGAACTCAGGTCAAGGCTATTAAGACCAAATACCACTTTTCCAGTTACTATTAAGGGGAAAAAATTTCACATCTTGCAAAATGAAAGGCTTGTTTTGTTGTTCTGATATTCAGTGCCAATGCACACCCACATCAAGTCACCTAGTTTTGGATTTATAGTACTTTTCAGTCTTTATTACGTAGCATGCAGCTGGACCAGGAGGAAATTTTTCTTACCTTTAAGAATGTCTTTCCACTCACAAAAAGGCTTTCCACTGGTCATTTAAAACAACTGTAGCTAAAGATGATTACTGGAAAAGGAAGAATCATTATTTCCAAAAAGAAATCTTGTCTTTCTGAAAATGAAGCTAAAATAGTTTCCTTGACAAGTCCTACAATCATATTGCATGGTTCCCTACATCTGTAGAGAGCTTTGTGTCTGACAGTATCACTCCACAAAGAATTACTAATAGAAGGATAAGGACAATAAGTCTTCTTTACCACAGCAGCACAGCAGCATCCAAATTCAACCTTTTTGCTGTTTTTTAGGAGTAAAGGGAATGTTTCATAACTAAACAGTGTTTTCTGTTAAAATAGTGTTTCCTCAAACTGGGAATGGCAGGAGTTTTAAAGCTGTAAACAAAACGGATTGTGATGGGACTGGGAAAGAAATAATTTCTCTTCAGCGAGCAAAAAAGGGGAGAATTTGCCTTACAGGGTGTTCATGTGCTATTTTGATGGCAAGTACAGATTTATGAATTCACAGTGCAATTCAACAATGCAGAGCTCCTGTAAATTACTGTATCAAGTAGAATACTTCATGCTGATTCATATCTCCATAGATATGAAACAGGGACCTCATCTCTTCTGCTAGAACTAAGAAATCTGTTATACATAAAAATAGCTACACAGTAATTGTAAACCATTGGCAAGAAAAAAACAATTGCCTCAAAGAACATCAGTGGTAGCATTTGCTTCTAATTTTTGGTTTTGTTTTTTTGCAAAAATAATAATAATATTGTTAGCAATAACCAGATGTTTATGCATCAAGCATATTAACTGAACTGGCACAGACACAACTATAGGATAACATACACAAAAGATGACTGATTAGGAAAATGGATGATTAAACACATCAGCTGATGAAAATTACATTTGAGATTCCTATGGAGGACTTAGACGGAAGTACAGAACTTGGAAGAACTAAAATGGAAATCTGAATCCAAGGTTTGAGGTCCAAAAAGTTTGGGGTCTGAATGTAAGGAAACTGAAGGACCTGAGAGATATCTACTCATTCATAATACACTGTAGTCCTGACATGGAAATAATAGTGCAAAGGGATGTTCAGGCTCTGCCAGGAACTGTGCTGAACTTTTATGTTTGGAATGACTTATAGAATCATAACATGGCTGAGGAGAGAAGGAACCTCTGGAGGTCATCTGCTCCAATCCCCCTGCTCAAACAGGGTCACCTATAACAAGCTGCCCAGGACCATGCCCAGGTGAGTTTTGAATATCTCAAAGAATAGAGACTCCATAACCTCCCTGGGCAACCTGTGCCAGTCCTCAGTCACCTTCACAGTGTAAAACTGTTTCCTGATGTTCAGATGGAACCTCCTGTGTGTTGTTGTGTGCCCACTGCCCCTTTTTCTGTCACTGGGCACCACTGAAATTAGCCTAGCTCTGTACCCTTTGCCCCCTCCCTTCAGATATTTATACACACTGATGAGATCCCTCAACATTTTTCTTCTCCAGGCTGAACCGTCCCAGCTCTCTCAACCTTTCTTTATTAGACAGATTCTCCAATCCCTTCAGCACGTTGATGGCCCTCCACTGGAAGGCCCAGTATGTCCACATCTCTACTGTACTGGGAAATCCAGAATGAGACCCAGCACTCCAGGTGTAGTGTAGTACTCACAAGTACCGAGTACCAACGCTGAGTGGAGCAGCAGGATTTCCTCCCTTCACCTGCTGGCAATGCTTTGTCAGTGCAGTCCAGGACACCACTCTGTTTCTTTGCCATAAGGGCAAAGGCACCAAGACTTGAGGTAACTTGGTCTTGTAGGACTGGTCATTAGGGAGGGTATGCCTGTTTTTAATATGGGCTAAAGTCTACATTCAACAGGTATACAGAGTGATGACTTGCTTTACAGTGACTCAGCCACCATGCCCTAAGCAAAACTCTGCATTTGTCTGCTTTTACTGCAGGCACTTTTAAACCCACTTAATCATGTATTTACCTGAAGTGCAAATAGCCCTAGCTCCCCAAGGCATGGCTGAACAGCCTCTATCTATCCCAACTGCATATGGTGATTTTATGTTGGACACTGGGTGGATGAGAGGACCTGGGGTACTTTGAAGTGCCCAAGAATCTCTTTGCACAACATCAAATCACGTTTGTATGCCACTTTAGCATAAGTTGGGTTTCAGGAAAAGGTGAGTACAAGCAGTCAAATCTGTACCAACTGTGCTCTTCCAAATTTTGTTTATGGTGCATAAAATGTATACATAAAATGTACAGACATAGTCATCCGAGCTAGATCGGAAATGCAAATGAGAAGATGGCCTCGTTTGTTTCTGCTTGCAACACAGAAATCAGTGAGGGGAATAATAACCAAAGGAAAGCAAGGAACCTGAAGTTGCAGAAGGAATTCTTGAGAGCAAAGTTCTGGAAACGTGCTTGAAAACCTGGACAGAGAACACAGGAAACAGCACAGTCTGAAATATTAAGAGAAAATCAAGCCAAGAAAGTAACACAAGAGACTGACTTTAAGGTATTCAGAGAAATAATAGAATTCAGTGGGTTTCTACCTGAACTGCCAGTTGCAAGGCATTGCTAAGTCAGCTCTTTCTGTTCTATTGCTAATGAATTAGGTTCACAAAAAGCGAGAATTTCACACCAGTGCAAATTGAATGAAGTGGTCCATAGAACCAGAGGAAGGTAGGCAGAGATGCAGGTAAGAGGACACTATATTGCAAATTTTTCAAAAAGTCAAACCAGTTAGTATCCTAGAGCTGTAAAAGGTTTGTGCTGGCATAGTGGCAGTTAGATAGCACACAAAAAGCATATTCGAAAATGCAAAACTGGGCTTGAAGCTCAGTTTGATTTCCTTGTTTCTCCTTTCAGTTTTAACTAGACTTTTCAAAGAATCAGTTCTCCCATAGTATTTAAAGAAAAATCAAAGAAAGGAATCAATAAGGAGGGGGAAAACCAGCAGTGCCTGCCAGCAGAACACTTTTTTTTTTCTCTCGTTACTGCCTATGTTTGATCTCTGACTAAATCCGTTGCATTTTGACAATACTTAGCACCACCTGATACATTTCTGATCTAAATGACCTTCCCAAATGGACATAAAAATCTACTGAACACTTAAAACATGTTCATGGGTTAAAGACTAAGAAGAAGCACATAAGAGATATTGATGTACGAACATACAAAATAAAAAATATTTATTGAAGAATTTTGCCCCGCCCATTTTATCTTAATCATATTTTATATATTATCTGTTAAGAAAATAAAATTGAATCCCATTTGAAATCAACAAACTCCTCAGAAATAACAAGAAAATGGCATAAGGAAAACAAGAGAAACACAAAAAAATCCATCATAAAGTGTTATAATCAGTGTGGAATACTGTCTTCTCAAAATCTCCTTCGCACCCAGCATTAAATGAAAACCAAAGTCCCATACTTAAGTTTTTATTTTGCAAGTATTTAGCTTTCTTCAAGCAAGAGGAAGATGATTATGAGTAAGAGTCACGGGACAATTTCAACTCTTCATTCTGCTTGTGGGTTTTTGTGCAATTTCTCTTCTGCTTTCCTTGTCTTACTCTGCTAGTGTCAGTAACAGTTTGAGATCAAAAGCTTTCCATAGTTGATGGCCATTATTTTCATAAATAACACCTTCTATATCCAAATTGGGTTTTTTTACACTGAGTATCTTTGAGCAAATATCAGCTTAATTCAGGCTCTGAGTTCAAAGTGTGTTGGATAAACACAGAAACCTTCACTCAGTTTCAGTTATGAGACCAATGTATGTAAATCCTTTAAACCAATATGAAATTTCACAGTAAACCAAAGAAGAGAACCAAAGAGAAGCTATGTCTAATCAAATACTATCCAGTGAATCAATTAATCAAAGATTTTTGCACCTCTAAATTTTACAGTTTGTTTAAATGGCATGAGGTATTTAAAAATATATTGTGAAAATTATTCAGAGATAGCATGTGTCCCCTGTATTACTGATTTCTGTGATTGAAAATGGAACTATGTCTCAACCCAGTTGTTGATATAGTCCAGTATGATGCCATCAGTGTGATGGGCCCATTCCTCAAAGTGAAAGCACTGACTAATATTTCTGTGTTTCTTGTTGAAGCCTGTGTATATTTGACGACTTTTTATAAAGATGTGGAAAAGAAAACTTCACACCAGATGGCAAACCCAAGTTAAAAAATAAAATGCAACATTTTGTTAGCTCTTTATATTAAAACTTACAGTAATTATTAAAGTCACTTATAAGCAACTATTCATCACCATGAATAATGTTTTACAATCTACTATGTGCCAATTGTGTAAAGACTCCTCCATAAGTACTCACATGAAGCTAGAAGGATTGGTGGAGTTGTATCATATGATGAAATTAATTTTTTATCCAAACATCTAACTACATAGAATAGCCAACTTAAACAGAGAAAGCCACCTCAGAGGAGCTCAGACTGAGAGCCACCACATTTGCCATGGTAACTTTCAGTTTGCTGATAACTTTCAGTACACTGATCTATACCTAAAAAGCTATTTATCACAATACCCTGTTTGAGTTGGGTGTTAGAAAGGCTGGATAGTCAATTTTTATCCCACATTCTAAGTAGATGTAATATCTGGTATACCTTAATACTGGAAAACAACACAGGGCATGCAGTTATCTGGCATTTGGAAAAAAAAAATCACAAATCATTATGAGAAAGAGAAAATTCTCTCCATGGCCGTGCATAAATGTTACCAGTAAGAGATACAGGGAGAAAGGGTGAAGACATATATGGAGTGAGGTTGTGGCTTTGGAAGGAAAAATGCTAAGAGACAATCACTGGGAAATCAGCTACAACTAGAACAGGCCTGGTGGGTTCTTTGTTTAACTTAAGGAAAGCATAAATTAATGACACTTGGATTAGACAAAACTGAATGTTCATATAAAACTAGATGAGACTTTAATGTTTCCTTTCTTTGCAAAAATGTAAGATAAAAATTACTTGTTTAAGAAGGACTTTTACCAGCATATCCATGTCTGTGTATTTGCAAAGAGAAGAACTGCAAACGTGCAAATTTAGTCCTATCTCACAACACAATAAGGGATGATATGCACTGCATAATCTGTCCAGGTTTTTGTCAAAGAATAGAAGGATCACCAGATCACATTCTGAGAAAGAAAATGGCAGGAAGCTGAATATGTTAGGTGGTAAATAAAAAAGAGAAACATTTCCTTCTATTCCTTGAGAATATTTGATTCTGAACAAAATCTGAGTTCAGACAGAAATTCCAGCCTTATTATGATTTACTGTGATGTTTTCCTCTGAATAGTGAAGAAATACACTATCAAATTACAATATAAACATAGATTAAATTGTAATGCCATTTTAATTTCCTTAATAAAAAAAAAAAATCTTGAAAGCGTGAAACAACCTCATCCCATTGACAGGATCATGGTACATATGTAAAATTTTAATTTTATTTGCCCTGCAAGGCATTTAGAGAGTTCCAGAAGAGTAGAATATTTCACCAGCTGGGTGGTCAATTTGTTTGTACAATACAGAGATGCACCCAGTTTTTACATGCCTACTCAGCAAAGCCCATCTTCTAAGTGAGCACTTAGGGAAGAGAAACACATAAAGTGCTTTGTGCAGGTCTCTCATATAAAATGGCTTTGCAAAATCAGCTTTGCAGCATTGCTTTGTTGCTCAGTAATCTCTCACTTTTGGCTTGTGCCATGTGTTAGAAAACAAGATTGTGTCCTAAACCAACAAGCTGAAGAGTGAAAGCATGTTGGAAATTAAACACAAACAGTGCAGGGGATTTACTAGAAGTTAATTTGTTTTGTTTACATATTCTATACTCTGAATTTCCCATTCATTTTTTAAGAACTAACCTGCTAGTAGAACTGTAAAAAAAAATAGCATGCCAACATATGGAGACTATTATGCAGGTTGCAAAAGCCAATATACAGAAATAAGAGAACAGCAGGAGTACTACTCCAGTGATAAAGTCACAGTCCCTGGCCTCCTTCTGTTACTGGCTTCTTGGCTTGAGAAATTATACCTAACAGCATGGCATACTAGAATTTGAACTATTATTTTCTTTGTCTTTTGGGTATTATTGTAACTCATTTGCTCCGATACTTCCAGTTTAGACTCAGCTTTACGAGTTGAGCAATTCATGTTTGGAGAGACCAAAAACTGTTCACTCCAGCACTGCTTACCAATTTTTATTGTGGTTTCTGGTCTTGTTCTGTCTAATTTTGGAGTAACACAGCAAACAAAACTATAAAACTGTTCTGAAAAAAAAAAGACTTGGTAAAAAGATTGATAGCAGAATCACAATACTCCAGTCCTGAATATAAATTGTGACTATAACTCATAAAAGAACAAAAGGCATTCTTGTAGTAATTCAATTGAGGAATTATTTTAGTAGGAGAGTAATCATTCTTGTCTGTAGTCCTCAATTAGCATTAACTGTAAGAAAAAGCTTATTAAGAATATTTAAATTTTAAAGTCCCCCTGTGCAAGCATATCTGAATTCCCAGAAGTTAGTTACAGTGCAAAATGTATTAATTAAAATACTGCTTTGGGAAATCCTTCTTTATCCAGTGTTCATTATTAAAATGAGAGATAGTGGATAGGTTTTGATTTTTATAAAGATTTTAGTCATCGTGACAGGGATTCAAATAGTGAAAGAGAGCATTTGAAATGTTAATAAAATTCTGATCATTTCACAGGACTTAGTCCTTTTATGACACTTCTGCCCCAAATGAAGGATCCTTGCAAATCTTAGACCACAATTCCATGTTCCTAGGCCCTTTTCAAAAAGCTAACTTATGCAGCCAAAGATCCAGACTAAGCTGTAACTTTTATCTATGCCCACAAACCATAGGAAAATGGGTTTTCCTAATTTATCACAAACTCATATTTTAATACTCCCAACTTATCTCTGTGGGCAAACTCCTCTTTTTTGCCAACAAGAACTGAAAAACTGTCTTTTTACTGGCCAGCAGAAAAAGAGCTGAGTCTTTTTGGAACCTGTGTCATTATTAGGGAGCATCTATACTGCTGCTTAATATTTGAGCATACCACTTTTCTTTGGAATTCCTTCTGGGGTTTGGTCATAGGTAGTCATGTCTATGCTAATTTTTGTATTTCAGTTCTTTAAAACAAGTGTGAGTAAGGAAGATGTGGCTTCTGTATTTAAGGATGTATTTTCTAGCTGCTTCTCAGAGGCACTGAAGACTCTGAATAGAAGCAGTTTGGACTGCATTACTTTTTAGAGGCTAAAATTTCTATCATCATTGCTGCCTCTGCAAAACAACTGATAAGGAAAAGGAGCTAAATATATGCTGGTGCCTATAAGCTTACCATAGCATAGCAAATGTAACCTAAGATGTATTAGTAGAAATATTCCCAGCAGAGGCAAAGAACTCTAACTGATGCAGTAAGATCAGCTCTGAGAGACAGTTTAAGATTCTGATCACATATGCAATATGAAATAACACGGAATAGGCGCAATAAAGGGTACCATGATGACTATGGAAATAGAAAGCATAGTTTTTTGAGGAGAGTTCACAAGAGCCTTACTTTGTTTAGGCTAACATAAGCCAAATACTGAAAACAGAATACATGCTGATTCCCTATAAATGCATCAAAGAGGTGAACAATAAAAATTTTAAGCCAGAAATAAATGTTGGCAGGAGCATACACAGTGTAAACTAGCAATTAATAAATTTAGCATATGATTTGGAAAAAAAATCGTAAATGTTATAGGAATGCCATGGCAGAGCACACTTGCCTTTGGCATAGTAGGTCTACAGAAGAAGAACCCAGGCTTGGGGTTCTGTATGAAGGTAAATTTATGAAAGCATTCATGTAGCCCAGTGGCTATGATCATGAAGGACAAGTTCCTTGTTCCCCATATGGACACTGCAACTAAAAGACAGCTACTTTTCAGCATCAGGAGTCCTTTAAGGTTTGCTGTCCACAGTCATAGTTGCACAATAAATGTTCAGACACCAGCCACAAGAGCCAGAAGAACCTTTTAGCTTTGCAGTAGAATCCTCCTCTGATGCAGGTGTTGACTATTACTCATCTCTCATCCTGAAACAGATGTTACATTTGGCCAGGCAGATTGCACCCTCAATCCCATAGACTATATCAACTACAGAGTCAAATCCCTGTAGACTCTACTCGGAAACTTGACAGGTAGCTCAGATGTGAAGACCTCACTGTAGACACTTAAAGGTGGGTGAGCTGAAGTTATCACCTGCCCCAGATTTAAAAAAAAATAACCTCAAATTTCAAAGAGAAACAACTAACCAAACCAAACTAAATGCACCTCTAATATGAAACCCTTCACTAAACTGAGAACACGTATGCTTCTGGTTTTGAGTTTGTAATCCACACACGGAAATACCATGAAAGGAAGTGGACTTTTGATACCCTATCCTAATGGTTAGTTAAACAGCAAATGCTTGCTAGCTATGGGCTTATTCAAGTTCTGTGTCAAAGATTTAATGGATCATTTGCAAAGTTTAGAACTCTGCAACGTGGTGGCAAACTTCTGGCCTGGCCTGTAATTTTATAAGCATAACCTCTATAGATCAAATGCAAATCTGAAATGTATTTTTCTATGGTTCTAAACAAACTAGAAAAATTGCAGCTAGAATTACCATATATATTCAAGCTTTTGGTCTCAAATGATGATTTTAATCATATATTAATCATGATTTACATGCTGGCTGTTTGGCATGCAACATCTGGATCTATTTGTTCCATGCTAAGGGGATGCAGAGAAGACAACATGTTCAAAATCTCCAATTTAATGTGGGTTTTATGTATTTGGTTTGCTTTCTTTGAGTTGCATTCACAGATGTGCTGTGATTGGGACAGTAACTGTGACTCTATGAACAAGTAAATCTGTATCAACTAACTTGTCTAGCATAACAAGGTAAATGATTTGCATGTATGTGTAAAGAAATTTCTATGAGATTTATTCTAATTTTTATAGAAAAATTTTATGAGTTGCTCATCGAATATTGCCAGAGGAAAGGCAAATAAAAGATCTTAAAAATTAGTTCTAAAATTACGTCTTGAAGAAAGAAATCTCGAAATGCTTTTGTTGCTAAAAATGTGGGGATGTTTTGTAAAAAGAATGGAAGAATTTCAATATTTATCAAGCATTATTCATATTCTTTAGCCAAGAGCAATTTAGTAGCACTATTTTCCAAAAACATCCATTACTCAAATGTCATCCTGTAGCAGGAGATTCCCCCTCAAGACAGTAATTTCATATTAGAATCTCTTTCAGTTAAGAAAATAAGAGGAAGAAGAAAGGGTGGAAGAATCCATTGTCTGCAATTATTTTCGGGATGAGAACCTGAAACCCACTTTTTTGTGTATTTTTCCTGTGATTGTTCTGCTTTTCTCACAAGCAAGGGGACACCCATTACGGCCACACCTCAGCACCTCTCTGTTCAGGTCCTGGGCGCTGAGAGTGGAGAGTCCCCGGAACCATCCCAGGTGCCGCCCGTGTCCACACAGAGACTGAAAGCTCAGATGCTTTGTCGACCGCACGGTCGTTGCTCTTTATGTGCTTCACTTCAGTCTTCATGTCCGGGGAGGTCGTGGAGCCTCCCTCTCTGGAGACATTCAAAACGCGCCTGGACACCCCTCTGTGTACCCTGCTCTGGGTGACCCTGCCTTGCTGGGGGGTTGGACTGGATGATCCCCAGCGGTCCCTTCAACCCGAGCCGTTCTGTGATTCATGTACAACCGCTGCTCTTGGAAGAAGATTCCGATCACAGCATAACCTCAACATATGGGCTGTAGGACACGTCAGATCGCACCAGAGCCAGGATACGCCTGGGTTTTACAGGGAGATGCCCAGACCCGGTGTCCTGCTCCCTCGAGAACACCCGATCAGGGGCGCGGCCTGAGGGCGGGTCACACCTCCCGGGCCCGGCGGGGCGGAGCGGGGCTTGGGATTCCCCTCGCCGGGCGGCTACGGAGAGGGCGGCGGGTTGGCGGGTCGGTGGGGTGGGGTCGGGTCGGGAGCGGAGGCAGAGGAGGAGGAGGTCGGGGCGGGGAGAGGCCGCCTCGGGGCTGTGGCGGTGCGGGGCCGCCCGGCCAATGGGAGCGGCGGTTGTTGGAGGGCCGGGAGGCGGCGTTGCCACAGCAGCGGCGGTCGGAGCGGAGCCGGAGCCGCAGCCCGAGCCGGCGGTCGGGGCGCGCCATGGAGGGGTTGGAAGGTGAGGGGCAGCGGCGGGGCCGGGGCCGCGGCGGGCGCCCGGGGCGAGGCGGGCTGGGCCGCGCCCTTGTGCTGTGGCGGGGCGCGCTCGGGCGGCGGTGTCGGCGGCGGGAGCCGGGCCCAGGCACCGCCTTCCTCGTTGGCGGAGCCCCCCGGCCGGCAGTGCTGGGGCGGCGGGGCTGAGGCGGGGCAGTGCGGCGGGAGGGGGCGGCGGACAAAGGCGGGGGGCTCGGTCCCGGCGCGGAGCCCGCGGGGCGGGGGCAGCACCGGGTCCCCGCTTTGTGTCGGCGCCGCTCCGAGCCCCGCCGGCCCCTCCCTGCGGCGGCCGCGCTCGGAGCCGCTCGGCGGGCGCTCCTTGGGCGGGGTGCGGCGCATCCTGTCCGCATCTTCGCCAGCAGCCCTTCTTTTGGCGAACAGATGGCTAAGGTGGGTGTTGGGATCCGCTTATCATGCCAGGCGAGTGTTCAGTGCGGTGAAGAAAACTAGGTATACGTTTGCTGACGGGGTGTTTGCAACTTTGTCCTGTGCCGCTTGAATTAATGGAAATACCCTTGCTCTCTGGAGTATCTGTCCGTAGAAATCATCTTGGAATTCATGAAGTTACAGCTTGCAATCTGAGCATTTTTGTAGGCCTGTCGCTACTGTGTTTTCCAAGCAGCTTTTACCACACTACTTAAGAAGAAATAGAGACCTGCTCTGAGAAACAGTCACAAAACAGTCATTAAGTCTTCCGTGCTCTACTTCTCTAGAGGTAACTGAGTGCTTAAATAGGTGTAAGCACAAACTAGCCTTTGTTCTTTATCCCTTCTAGCACGGTTGGAGAACTGAACTAATTTTCACAGAATACTTGTGATCTTAGTAGATCTGTGTCTTTAGTGGATTTTACAGTAGTCAGACCCTTTTCTTGTGCTTAGTAACTTCATCACGACTATAAATATGGACATAATTTGGCATTAAAATCCCAAGATTTTTTTCTTTTATTTGATTTACTCAGCATTCTTTGCTAATGCCTTTGAAATCTGAAGGGTGGTATCCAGTGTTCCTCAAATAATGCCTTATCAGGCACTCCAACTCTCATGACAATTGTATGTTACCTGTACAAACGGGGAAAACTTGCTTTAATTTTGAGTAAGCTGTGTGTTTGACTGCATTTGAGACTGTACATCATTTGCAGCCCATCCATCAATTGATTTGGCTTTGAGCTAATTTACCAAGGCCAGCTATGCTGACTGTGTTGTATAAGCTCTAGCACCTTCATAACACAGGGTAGAAGGAAAGTAGATCTACAGATAACAGCAAAAGCCTGAAAAAAGTTGTCATTTTTTTTAGTAGAATTTGTCCAGTTTCTGACAAAAATGGTTTACATGTTGTTTGTATATCAGAAAGGCACTGTGAGCGGTGGGAGGAAGAACTGCTAAATCATAGGGGAAATCTCATGTTTATACTGAACCTTTTCATGAAAGTACTTTCAAAAGCTAGAGGTTATCAAAGCATTTTTTCCATGTGAAATGTGAAATGATCCTTCTGAACACTCGAGATTAATTTGAGAATAGCAGAGGAAATAAGTAATTTCTAAAACTTTAGTTGTCCTTGTCTTGTGAACATCCATATCTCCCACTGCAATCCAGTGTCCTTGAATGCAAAAGATCTTGAAACTGAAGAACTGTTTTCTGCATTTTTGTGGGTCACTTTGTGCTGTGTTTTTATTTTAACAATTTTTTTAACAAAATAAAATACTTCCTTTTCTGCTTCAAAATATTTGAAGCACACGGGTTTGCTATTTTTTTACATCTTTTCAGTTTAGACTGTCTCTCATGATGCGTATTAGTTTAGGCTCAGATTAAGTTTTTGTAGAAAGGTTGCCCTATGAAGGGAAAAATGTAGGCAAAGCCAATAACAATACATTATTTCATTGGGTGTTATGCTTTTGTCCAGTCATCGCTCCATTGGCAACTCAGAAGAACGTTTTAGATTAAATCTGTGTTTGGATGTGTAGTTTGCACAGTCATACCCATCTGACAAAGAAGTATGGGCAGCTTCTGAAATCTGGCTCAGCCTGCTGCATCGTTATATTAATGCTCAGGAAAATCATTTGCCAGAGCTGACTTGTGCAGGAGGTCCTTGGCAGCTGTGTGTAGGAGGGATGTGGTTATGGTGAAGGACAGAATTTTGTGGGCAGCACTCTCCTGGTGTGTTTTTTATGACTGTGGAGGACCCCTCAGGCTCAGGATGCTTGTCTTGGACTTTCCATCTTCAGAAGTTGGTGCTTTGCTTTGCTGAAGCTCAGCATTATAGATGCAAGATCGGTGTTATTTTGGTTTATATAAGCATGCTATTAATAAGAAAGGACTGTACCTAGTTTAGAATGATCCCTTCCAAACGGTGGAGAGTTGATGTGTAGTAGCTGGCACGTGGAGCTGCATTAGTGACATGTAAAAAGGTAAATAATATTTCCAGTGTTGCAGTTGCGTTTTTTCACTATGTTCACGTTTAAATGTTCAGTGAAATGACAAAATAAGTTTCTATGTAACGTAAAAGTTTCTTCTAAAATTTTGTTACTTCTTTAAGGCAGTTCCTCTATTATGTTATTTTTATCAGTATTATTATATTACAAATTTAAAGCTACACATTTGACTTCCAGTATCAAAGTTTTGTAAAAGGAATTAGTATGTACTTGTCATTATGGATGACAAATCTGATGTTAAGTCTAAAGTCACTAGCCCAGCATTTGCTACTTTGCAGGCTGTGTGCTGTTTGGCTGTTTTTCCATTTTCATTTAATTTACTGATGAAAATACTTAGAGCAATAGACTGTCTGAATATGTGATCTCTAAGGTGAGCTTAAAAATCTGTTTGTGAGTAGTTCACCATGTGCTGAATCTCAGGGCCATTTTTGATGGATTAAAATGTTCTTGGTTTTGGTGTTGGATGGCAAGAAAAACTGTCACATTGGCAGGTTTGTTGCTCTGTTTCGCTTGAGGGAGATGGAGGATGGGATCCAAGCACTGAATTCCTGACTTCATTTAAGCCAGAGCAGACCAATGTTGGTGTTTGATCTCTCCAGTCTGTTGTTTTTTCTGGGAGGATGCCGACAACAGCTGCTTGAGCCAACTTAATGCCATTTCCCACACTTGTTCACAGCCCCTCCCAGCCTCAGGAGTAAGGGGCAGAGGGGCAGCTGTGTCGGAGGGCAAAAGTCCAGCTCTCTGTGGTGGGTAATGGCAGCGCTTTCCCACCCCCAGCGTTCTCCTTCAGCCTGTGCTCTGGCAGCCGGGGAAGGCTGGTTGTGATTGGAAGGGGATGGGTGGCTGCTTGCTCAGGAAATAGCCTGCGCTCTCAAACGCAGAGCTTTCCATTGCAGATGCCGAGCAGGGACTCCTGTGATTTAAGCATGTGGACTCTCAGCAGTCTGGGTGTGTCCCCGAGTGCTAGTGAGAATAAGTCTCAAGGCTCTCTGCACGGCATCTCGTGCTGGGAGCTGGGGTCTGCGATGGAATCGTCCCTGGACCCTTCCAGGCACGGATGATGTCTGAGATGCCCTGCTCTACCCCTAGCAGTGCACACGTTCTCCTTTGGGCTTTTACATTAGTAATGTGACTCTTGAGAGCGAGTGCTTATGCTTGCTCTGACAGAATTTCTGAACAAGCTGTTGCCCAGTCTTACTTTTTTCCCCAAATTACTGTTTTTTTAAAACACAAAATAATATTAATTTGAGTCTTCTTTTCCCTTTAGAGTTCATCCTTGGTTTGCCTCACTGGATGCATGTAGCAGCTTTCTTACTTTGGCAGCCATTTTCTTTAGCTCCATCTGACTTCAGACTTCAGCTTTTTTTTTTCAATCTGTCCAACAGAAGAAAGAATTAATTCTATTGTACACTGCTCTTAAATACACAAGTTGAAAACTATTAAAGATTGAAATGAAAAACTAATATTAATGTATTTTTTTAATTGTTTCTCTAGTAGCCATTAAAACAAAATGATAAATGTGACTTTGCCTTGAACAGCTGTGTTTCACGAAACATACTTGCAGCTCTGTTAAGTGATCTGATTTTGACATTTAACACTGTATAACTGTGGTCAGTGTGTTTACTTTTTTTAAAGCAATTATTTTTCTATTTTTTTATTAATGTTTACATCTTGGGGAAAAACTTAATTAAATATTTTACCTAAGGAAAAATTTGAAAGCTGAGTGTAGGCTGATACAGTAGGGGAAGAGCACTACCAGAATACGTTTTACCTTTAAAGGGGAGGAAGTAATATGTGTAGACAGCAATTTGCATGTTTCAGATTGGTTTCTTCAGCATCTTAGAACTAAGAGATTTTATGCCCTTTTCTATAGTTTTTTAGAATTCTTGAATTTTTAACTTAAATTGCAGAAACTAGATTCATCTATTAATTGAATTCAATTGGGTGAATATAGTGGGAAGATGAATATGTTTCACCTGCACACAGACATGATATGGTTGTCTTCAAAAGCAGTAATTGCATTTGGGTGAAGCCTGTTTCCAGGAGTATGTAAAGCACTTGACTGGAGCAGGTGAGGAGTGGGCTTACTTTTTAAAGAAATTCTGAGGGAGGAGCAAACTAGGAGTCAATATATTATAAATTAAATTTATTATCAAAATTGTTTTTAACACATTATTGTTAGACAAGCAAGAGTCTGATAATTAAGCAGAGTTAGATTGGGATTGCTCTGTCCAAGTACACATATGTAGTAGAGTATGTAAGTCCTGAGTTGTTTTGGGAATCACTAAAGCAAAGCAGGCTTGGTTTAAGGCTGGTGTGAGAAGGCAAGTCTTTGCCTGACTGCTCTCTTAAAATGATCATGGTGCCTGTAGCCTAATACAGGAGCATTGTGAGCTTATGATGCCAAAGCAGAATTGTGTAACATGCACATAGGTTTTGCAGGTCACATGCTTTCTAGTGCCTCTGGTTGATCTTAAGCTTGTTAATAGAACACCAGATGATGTATCTGGAATTCAGATTGATCAAATAGTGCTCCTTACATGGCTTTGGATTTGTTCCATATGCATTATGGGGGAAGGTCTCAGATTTTTTTTCTGGATGATTGTCGTGACCAAGTGCCACTCTAGAATACCCATGCATTAACACTCCTGGTATGGGAACAAATGGGAGGAATTTGAGGTCTGCACTCAGTTTCAGGGCTAGGATCTTGTTGGGATCATGCATAGGTGATACAATAGCTCAAAGGGCTGCAGTGCTGTGGTGGTTGAGGACAGACTCTTCAGGAAAAACCAGCTGGACAGCAAGGTAGGAAGTTGTCCTTTATGTGGGAGAGCAGTGAGAATGCATGGAGCTTTGCTGTGGAGTCACCTAGGAGCATATGAGTCAGTGTTAGCAGGCAGAGCAATGTGGGAAAAGCTGTTTTGGGTGTCTGCTACAAGCCAACTGATCAGGAAGAAGATGAGGTCTCCCTCAGATAACTGGAGGGAGCCATGTCCTCCTGAGAGACTTTACCACCTGATACCTGCTGGAGGGACAAATCAGCAAGGTAAAAGCAGTCAAGAAGGCTTCTCATGTGCACTGATGACAAATTCCTGACCCAGGTGATAAAGGAGCTGAAAAGGAAGTCCAATCCTGCTGGACTTCATACCTACAGATGTGTGAGATGTCAGGGTCAGGGGCAGCCTTTCCTCCAGTGACCATGGAATGACTGAATTCAGGATCCTGAGAGTAGGGAGCTGGGTAAATAGCAGGATCTCAACCCTGGAGTTCAGGAGAGCAGGTTTTGACATTAGGGATCTGCTTGGAAGAATCCTATGAAATACAGCCGTAGAGAGGAGTCCAGGAGAGCTGGTTATTTTCAAGAATGTGTAGCGCAGTTGGCATGTTTTCACACTAAAAGTTATGCTTCATACAGGGAAGGAAGGAAAGAAGGACAGACAGTACTGCATGATGTGAGTTGTGTCTGTGCTGCTGTTACAGCCATTCTTGGCTGCATGCAATTCATTTCTCAGTCACTAAAAAAACCTTTTTCGTAGAATCCTCCTCCAGGTTGTCACTTTGAAGCAGTGGGTCTCTCCTTGGTATGTTATTTTCAAGGAAGTAATAACAAACTCACTATCATCAGCCTCATCTTCAATGCAATAATAGTAATTTTGACAAATGTAATGCATTTGCATTGTCAGGCAGAAGAACTGATATAGTAACATGCAGAGGTACTATGGAAATCTTTTCAGCTCAAAGGAATGGAAGTTACACTGCTTTTTTAGTTATATTTTGGAAGGAGAAGTGACAGGTTTATACAAGATTGTCAATACTGAAGTAGAAGAGAATTAATGAGCCTTTCTTCTAGAAGTAGGGGTAGATAGATAAAAGTAGTTTGATTTGCTATTTGTTACATAGTTGTGAATAACCTAATTGCACAAAAGTTCTAAAGTATATGAACACTATGAGACAGAGCTTACTGTGATTTCCTTGTCCTTTCTCTGAAACTTCCTGCAAACTGCTGAATAGCTGAGGTGAGAAGAGGTGTGCTTAGTAGGGTAAATAGGCATGTTGTCCATTACTAAGCAAACTTTACCAAAGTATGGCAAATACTGTCTAGTTAAGCAGTATGGTGTATTTGTTTGGCTTTCATTTGCATTTCAGAATTCTTTTTGAAAAATGATGAAAACTTGAAAAACTTACACCTTCATTGGTATACTTTTTTCGTACTTTTTTACATTCATAGTTCCATTATTTTTATTTATTTCCCTTTAAAACTACTTTTTAAAAATGAATGCTCTAAATTGTATTTGGCTGTTCAAAGAACTGTTCCCTACCTACGTCACTGCATTGGTATTATTTTTGGGTGACTCTTGCTTGTTGTCATTAGTCTTTTCAGGCTATAGTTAATGTGTTGATTAAAAGATATAACCCAGTCATTACTGATTAGTGGGTATATTTTAGAGACTGACAGTCCCCAGAGAGCCAGATGCTGTGGCTTGTTAATACTGATGCTAACTAATATAGGGAATGCACTGTATTTTTCATCATACCTTAAATATATGGAACTCTTAAGTAGAAAATACCTCACTTTTGAAGATGAGAGGGGAGTTATGCTAAAAGCAATAAATAGAGTTTTGCAGAAGAATTTGGCAAGTGCTCCTTAAGTGATAACTTTCTACACTTGTAGATTACTTGTTGGTTTCAAATAGGTACACAGTCTCAAGACAGGGAATTGTACTGGAGTGTTTCTGCAAATTTGAATTTGGTGAGGCTTTATGGTTCTGACTGTCACAGTTGTCTGGCCCAAGAGGTTTAGTACTGTCACTGTGGCAGAAAAAATAAAAGGTTTTGAAGGGCACTCAGATGGATTTTACAACATGGCAAAATACTGTTACTAAAGTCTTGTTTGTTTGAAGCATTTTGCACTTTATACCTAAGTGCACACACATCCTTGGCTATATAAAGCTCTCCAAAAGAGAAAACTGCAATACTAAAGACTTCTGCTCTCTCTAGATGTGGAGTCTGCTTGTACAACGGCTTTATCTGTAAACATGATAGCAAGAACTAGTGTTATGCCCATGACTGTGTCAGATCAAACATGTATGTATTGATGGGTCGAAGCATTGTACTGAGGTAAATCTGAGAACTGGCAGCTCGCACTTTCTGCCATAAATCAGTTGTGGTATTTGAACATGAGAGGAGAGAAAGAAAAAAAATTGTTCCCTGGAAATCCAGGTTTCAAGGAAGTCTAAACTCATCTACAAACTGAAGCACTGTGATACATCCCGAGACTGACAGGACAGCTATGCTGTCAAACTTAGTGGTCCACCCAAACTTTACAGGTAAACTCCAACTTCAAGATCAGAAAGTATAGGCAACTAGACTGTGGCCATGTTCAGGGGGAATGTGTGCAATAACTTATGTGTAGATAGAAAAAAATTGAAAGTAACTGGAGGAGGAACTCTGACAAACAGTTTAGAAACACAAGTGATGAGATTATTGCTAATAAAACTTCCACTCTAGTTGTTTGGTTCAGATACCAGCTTCTTATTACATTGAACTCAGTATTTTTGAGACCTGGTCTCAGGCAAACAGTAGGAGAATAGGATGTAAAGCATTATATCATAGTTTTGGCATCACTTCCACTGAAATGCTACTTCTGTAGTATTCACGTAACAATGTTGAATGTATTCATCTTTTCCCTAGATATGTTTAGATTAGATAAACAGTAATAATTATGTCAGTCCTTTTCCAAGTTAACAAGTTAATAGAAGCATCTAAACTGCTGATGATTATTGGTATTAAAATTGGTAAAAAGAAAACTGAATTTTGGGTGTTCTGTGGATTTATAACCAAAGTGATTAAAAAAAAAGTCCTGCATTTTTGCTAGACTTCAAGAATGAAGAAAATTGTCATGCCACTATCTTACTACCAGTTTATATTCTCAGACCAATTTGTCAAGCACATCCTTCTTCTGTTTCTTGATTTGAGTATGCCTTGTTTTTTTCTTTTAATCTCCTCCCCCCCAGTACATCCCAATTTAACAACCATTTCTTTTAACTTTTCTTCAGAGATATCATGGACAAATGCCTTTTTAAAAAACAAACAAAACAAAGCCAAAACCAACTCTTTTGCAACTTTAACAATTCCCATGTTTTATTTTTAAATTTAATTCCCATGTTTTATTCTTAAATTCTCAGATTTCCTATTGATGACATTGCTAGCCCTTTTAAGATAAGGCTCATGGACTCCTAGAGAGAAATGTTAAGGTTTTGTGGTTTTGGTTTGTTGGGGGGTATTTTTTGGCTTTGTTTGGTTTTGGTTTTTTTGGTTTTTTTTTACTTTAAAGGTGGGGGTAATCACAGAGGAATGATTAAGAAGTTGATGGGATAAGTGTGCAAATATAAAGGACACTTGGCTTCCCGTTTTCAACAAAAATTCAGGAACATTCTCTTTTTTTAAATAACTTCCTTTTGTGCTTTGGGTCAGTGATTTGTGTTGCAGGGGAGGTGTTGGCAGTAGAAATAGCTCTGGGCAAATGTGATTACCTGCCAGCAACAAAGGAGGCCAGGAATGCAGTAAGGAAATACGGCTCTGTAACTGTAGCTGCACTGAGTGCTAATTGGCATTCCTTATGCATTGGTATGTCCTATGTAAATACTGCTCGATCAGGTGAGCAGCTATCAAGTCTGCTTATTTTAATGGTGAATTTAAACACAACCTCGAATTCCAGAGTTCAGTGAACAGAGAAGAAAATGGTGGGAAATACAGCTTTTCTTCTTTTACTAAGACAGATATTTGAAAGAATTCTTGTCTCAGTCGAATCTTCCATCTTAGATTATATACCTGATTTCAAGATCACTAATTCTGATTTATTTCAGCTAATTTCTGAAAGATGCAAACAGTGTCACTTTGTTCTTCCATGAAATGCCTTTCTCACTTGTTCCTGCAAAGCTGAGGCTTGTATTAGAATGATGTCACAGAAGGAAGTGGAGCTCTTTAGCAGAAGTGAGTTTGCAGTGATGTAGGTTATCGTTACTAAGAGTGCTGGGAACACTGAAGAATGAATTCATGAAACAAGCAAACAAATCTGTTCATGCCTTGTATTTTTGAGTGGAATAGCTGAGAAAGGCTTACAGCCATTGCTACTTACCCTTGAGGTCAATGGTGAGGGCAGGCTCCAGTGCTCTAAGCTATGTACAAACAGTGTGCATGTTATTACTTGTGATTAATGGTATGCTTGTGGGTTTAAGAAAATAGACCTGTGGAAAATTCTTTGGATATGATCGTTTAAAATAGAGATTGAAAAAATACCGTTAAAAAATCAGTTCCTGGTAAATCTTGATAACATTCAAGTATAATTCAATGCAAGAATATAAGAAAAACAAGAT
The DNA here is from genome assembly GCA_035041135.1 of Platyrinchus mystaceus. Lineage (NCBI taxonomy): Eukaryota > Metazoa > Chordata > Aves > Passeriformes > Tyrannidae > Platyrinchus > Platyrinchus mystaceus. The sequence continues at coordinate 122,862,929 of JAWWLV010000088.1, forward strand.
TTATTTGCATGTTTTGTATGTTTCTTACTTCTCCCTAAACACAGGTATTTAGATGGCACAAAAGGAAGCTTGATTAAGACTTTCAGTTTTAAAACTTGGTTGCTGTCAGTGCAGTCCTGCCATGCCATGACAAGGACAGGCCTATTCACATCTACATGAAAAAGGCATATAAATTAATTAAATATATGGACATAAATGCTTTAAACTGCACAACAATTCATATGATTATAATTCTTAAAATGCATTGTGCTCTGTGGTGTATGCATACAACTAATACATTATTGGAAGTTGCATACTGCTGATGATTTTCCTTTAAGTAATTGAAAAAGACAGAAATAGACAATAGTCACTTGGTACTAGAAATCACAGTCAATTTTAATCTTTTGGAGAAAAAAAAATTTTCAGTGGAAACCATGGCTTCTAGAATCTGTTTGTTTGCTGTGAATATTTTGTTTAATTATTCGTTTTTTTAGGACTAGTCGTACACTTAATCAACAAGTGGATATGTTTAGATGGAAAATAGTTTTCCACTGGGAAGCTGGGGGCAAAAACTGATCAAATAATTGAAAATTGCTATGTTGATAACTTGTTTAGTTTAAGCCATTGCTTTGCCTAAAATACAAGTCAAGTCAAAGTGTTTTTTATTTTAACGTGGTATAAATAGAGCAGTTGTGTTATAATAGATGGAGTACTGAGATGGCAACTAGTAAGTCTCAATCCAAACTTAACACCTTTTTCTTGATGTATACATGATATAAAAATATCCCTGTATTCCTCTGGTACAGTAGTAGATATAATACATGCCTTTTATTGGGAAACTCTGGAGTTTTTCATCTCTGCCATGTCTCCATTGCATAATGCATGCTATACGAATATAATTGCTTGCATAGGCCTGGATACTTTGATTTTTTGGTCTTTTGTCTGGTTCTGTGGATCTGCTCTATGTCAAGTATGGCATTTACACTTTTGTTACCAATGCTTGAATAGCAACATCAGAAATGCTTTTGTAAAGCATCAGTAATAATCTGAATAAAATATATAATAAAAATAGCATTAAAGACTGTTTCCTTTACAAGAGAAAGTGGAATAGTTTAACTTAGTAGAGAAAAATAAGTTATAGGATGTGTCTTATGTTTGAAGCTGTAAGAGGTAATTCTCTTCAGAAGACAGAAATACCATGAAATATCATTATTCTTGGTGTGCATTTGAGCTGTCTTTGGGACTTACAGTGGATTTGTCATTTGCATGTTGACATGTATGTATCCTTTTAAGGGTGTGGAGTTACATATTGTAAATTACCAGAATTGCTGGTAATTGCTGGTGACATGTTACTGGGCCTGGCAACTTTCAAAAGTACCCAAGGACTTCTGTATCTTCTTTGCCTTTCTCATCTTCCTAGTCTCTTCACAGGTCAAAGGATGTATATTTATAGTAACAAGTGTTACTATTGCTAAGTATATATGAGGTTAGCATTTTTGAAAGAATGTTTTATCAATAATTTAACCAAATTTTCTTATAGAAATATGTTGGTTTTTTTAAGGTGAGGTTGCAGTGCCAACTGGAGATCTGTTGCCATGTAAGATTTGTGGAAGGACTTTCTTTCCAGCAGCACTGGTAAGTTCATAACAGTACGAGCACTGTTGGATTTTAGATTTGATAAGTTGATATGAGACTTAAACAGTGGTCACTATAGCTGAATAAAGTAGATCAAGGTGCTTTGTTTTGGTTGGGGTTTTGGTTTTTTTTCCCCAAATAATTAATGATTCCAGTTGTCTCAGTTTGGAAGCTCCTTAAAGGGAGGTTAATTTTATTTTAAGATCCCATCGCTTTGTGAATATATGCTTCTAAAAGTGTCTTTTGACTAAAAAAGTTAAATCCTTGTCTCTGCAGCTTTATATCCTAGGTTATAGTCTCAGGTAGTAAATGAAGTGTTTTGTCTTCAAAAGACTCTGTTCTCCATTTTTAGCAGAAATTGGTCTGTCCTTAAATGCAAATATGAATTTCAGGCACCTCTGATTTGTCTTGCCACTCAAGGCAAATGCTGCCTACCTATCATCAATTTTTTATGTGCAAGGAGCAAATATAGATGCCTCCTACTTTTTTTCATCATCACCCATGTTTTTGTGACCAGGTATATGCATTCATGATTTCCTGTAGTTCTGTTTTAAAGGTAATAGCTGGAATGAATGTTTGAGTGAAAACAGTCAGAACTTATTCATCAAGAGTTTGGCCTTTTTTGCTGATTGTTATATCAAGAGAGAGAAATAATGTGTTAATAACTTCTGTTTTCAAAACTAAGTTGTGTATTCTCCTTTTATTTTGGTACTGCTTGTAGAAAAAGCATGGACCCATTTGCCAAAAAACTTCTGCCAAGAAAAGGAAGACATTCGATTCCAGCCGACAGAGAGCAGAAGGAACTGACATTCCCACAGTAAAACCTCTTAAGCCACGAGTATGTTATAATTTACTCTGAATACGAATGTTTTAGGCAAACTATATATGCATTATAAGGCTTATTTCTGCTGGCAGTTCTTGATAATTAGATCAACTATGATCTGGAAGAAATCTAAGGATAATGTTGTCTACTGAAATAAGGCACATACTTAGCTTGAAGTAAAAACTTCAAACATATAAAGCTTTATTTTTTGCTTCTTAGCCAGAACCACCCAAAAAACCTTCCAACTGGCGACGAAAGCATGAAGAATTTATAGCAACTATACGAGCAGCCAAAGGACTTAATCTTAAAGATGGTGGAAAACTCCCTCCACCACCTCCGCCATCATATGACCCTGGTATGTGAAACAGTCAAGTTCCTTAGAGATTTTTTTTTTTAACTTAATTTGTAAAAAATTGAATTGGAAAGGAATTTGTTGGAATACAATATTCACAAATTCTTGAAGATGACTTATTATCTGTGTGCAGGTGCTGGTTTGTGACCATGGGTTTGGCTGGTTTACATCCTGTGTAGCTGTCAAAGCCCATGACTTCGTTTTTAGTGTGTCAAAAGGTGGTTTTGGCCAACTTCCATCTTGCTACCATCTTATAAACCATAGGCTGGACAAATTGTTTCAATACCTTGTGTCCACAACAGTGCAACAGCTCAGAAATATCAGAGTACCTTTTCAATTAGCTGGCACCCACAACATATTTACATTCTGGGAATGCACATCAACACTGTTCTTCAGATGTAGTCTCTCCCATTTCTTGCTGAATTCACATTTAGTTTCATGTATGCAGTGTATGCCTTAATGTGTGTATGATCCTTCCTCATGTGGTGGGGGTACTTGTGTTTTGGGTATGTGAGATGTGTGGAATTTGTATTATCGAGGGAGTGGCAGTCCTTGGGTGCCTTCAGAACTGAGACTGGGTAAAATGTTGAAATAGTCTGTTGTGAGTGAGAAGGAAATATACTTTTCATGTAACTTCTGGATTGTGATAATAGGTTGGAGAGTATATTTCTTCCTCTTTTCCTAAGAGCTAAACCATATGATCAGCTCAGTCAGCTATTTTCAGAAAGATTAAGAAAAATGGAAAAAGGCATGTGTTTGCTTCTGCCTGTCTTGTGATCAAGTGAGGATGTAAAGTGTTCCCTACCTTGTTTCTCTGCAGGAAATGTGTTAGTCTAGTATGAGGATTGTAACTGTGCATCACTGTAAGAGGTTAAGTTGTATTGTTCTGCATTCTGTACACAGGATCTTGAAAAGCTATATACATCTTAAAGTAAAGCCGACAGCTAATGCTGTGGATAAGAATCATGAGGCTTGATCGTGGAAAGAATCATTAATAATCTAGTTATAGAGGTTCTGAATTACAGGCGGAAAAGCCCAGAACTAAATCTAGATTGGAAAAAGCTACTAAAATGATGCTCCCTTGGTTCCAGAGACTGCAAATGAGTTTGAAGTGAAGGACATAACTCTATTCAGCCTGCCTGAGAACTGATAGGAGGTAAAGGGAAGATAACGTGTCTCTGTTTCTGTTCCTTCCATTTTTTACATTTTCCAAGTTTTATTGGGTTTAGTCTCCTGACTTCATCTTGCTGCAGTGGGTAAGACTTAGGAGGAGGAAACCAGGAATGAGAAGATGCACAAAATGATAGTAGATTCTCTTCTTATAAACAGAGCAGGAGCAGCTACTGTTGCTCCTTCTCCTCTTCTCATGGAGGAGAGAGGGAATGTTGTGTGTGGTGTCATGGAGCGTATCCATCCTCTCCTACTCAGCTCCGTCTCTTGCATGCCTCTTCTAAGAAGCAGCTGTTCTTTTTCCTTTTAATGGAAAGAGCCTTGTATTCCTATTTCCTACTTAATTTACTGCTCTGAGTTCACAAACAAGCAGTATTTACTGCTGCTTTGATCTTACGCTTTTTCCACAAAAGTGCGGAATACCCTCATGATGTTAAGAAGAACCTTAAGTCATCTTGAACTTGACAGCATATTTGCACGGCCCTCTTACTTTGATTAGTTTTTATTTTATAAAGCTTACATTGAATTCTAAAAGTTTTTCTGGACAGTGTGAACAGTACTTGCAGATAGCCAGGTGTCCAACTGTTTTTCAGAAGGATGAAGATACAGTTTCTAATTCTTAAGAGTACACATTCATCCTCTACAGTCTGATACATTTTGGGTTTGTGGGCTTTGGAAGTTTTCTGTAGGAACTGAGCTCTGCAGCAGCCAGAAACGTCTTACTATCTAGGGGCTTTCATAGCTGCTTTATTCATCTATTTTGCTTTTTTAACTCTTTTTTTTTTTTACTTTCTTCGGAACAGTCTTGGTTTGACTACATAGATACTGTAGTTCTTTTTGTCTGAGCTTTTGTCTCTTAAAGTATAGTTGATGTTTGCTACAGTCAGAATTTTCAGGGTATATGTAAAGTAAATAAATAAAAATTTGTTGTTTTTACCCCATGAAACTCTTATTATGTCACTTCTCTGTGTTCTTCCTGTGTCCATGGTTTGGTGGTTGTTACATCATTTGACTTATTGTTTATTAATTTTTAAAGGGATAACAATTTAAGCCAGATCTACTGCATTTGGAGTAGTAACATGTAATCCAAATCTTACTTTAGATTTGTATAATATCTAAATAATTTTGGGAGTAATTACTTTTGAATCTCTCCTAACTTTCTGTGATACATTTCTAAAATGATCTAAAAACATACTAATTTAACCTGTTCTGCTGATGTTAGGCTTTTCTGAAGTTGATGTTTACATGGTTTTGAATAATGTAGTCTGGAGAACACAGCATCACTATCTCTAGACACTAAAATATCTGTCTGAAATTGCAGTCCAAACATTTTATTTTCCAAGGGGACTGTATTTTAAGTTGTATATTTCCAGCATACAGTTGATATATCTTTTAATATTTTAAATATTTACGTAGCCTTTCTTGTTTCTCTCTAATGAGAGTAATACTATTTCCTGCATGTAATACTGTTTGAAATTAATCTTGACAAGTAGTACAGCCACCAGTTACTCTCCTCTGCTTGTCTCTAGAGATACCTCCTAATTTTGGCTGGATTTCTTCTGATTATTTTCGTTTGTAAAGTTTATGATTTTTTTCTTTAATGGTCATTTCCAGTATTGCAGTTAGTATTTCTCAGTCTTTCAGAATTGCCAGAGGAAACAGATTTTGTTGTCTTTTGCTATTTGTGTGTCAAAGGCTTTAAGGTATTTTCATATCTTGAACAAACTGAACTGTGATTTATTGTTATTATTATTATTATTTGTTTAGCCTCTTCTGCACTTCCTTCCAGCTGATATCCCTGCCATGTCCCTATATCTTTTTTGCTACCTTCTCTGCAAAATAACATCTCTTAAAGTGTTTCTGATTTTGTTTAGGTTATTGCTGATCCTCAACCATTCTGATTCTTATCCATCAAATGAGAAACATCTTTTGTGTTACATGTGGATAATATTCTTTTCCCCAGCAATCCATATTTCATTTTCAGATTCAAGAAGCCATAATTTACTCTGGGGGAGAGGCTGGTTTTTAAAAGACTTTAAAACACCCTCAGTTTTAAAACACATTATTAATGTCAGGTTTTTATGTTTTTAAGATTACATTCAGTGTCCATATTGTCAGAGGAGATTTAATGAAAACGCAGCTGACAGACACATCAATTTCTGTAAGGAGCAAGCTGCACGTATTACTAATAAGGGGAAATTGGCAGCTGATACCAAAGGGAAGCTTCCTACTAGAACACAGGTGAGCTACAACATTTTTCTTAACTTGTAGCTGGCATTCAACATCGAACCAAGCTTTTTAAATAGTGTGTTGCTTTAAAATGGAGTTAACTATTTTGTTATGTAATTTTATTATTTGTGCTAAACTGAAATGAGACACTAGCCATGGACAAGGCTTTTGCTTTCTTACAAGAGCTGCAGAGATCCTTCATCAGATGGCAGCAGTTCCAAAGCCAAAACCAGTCATAAATGTAACTCAGAACTGTGAAAATGACAGCTAAAGGTAGCAGCAGGAAGTAAAAATGCAGTTTTTATACAGGACGTTGAATTTCTGTTGTACTAGTTTTCTGAATCCAATTCAAGGCTGTTCCTTAAGCAGTCAAACAGGCACATGGCTACAAGACAACTGACCAGCAGTATTTTGCCTAATTAGAGGCTTTAGAGGGCTTCAGGTATACTAAGAAAACAAGTGAAGGTTTAAAGTGTATATGTGTTTTCATTTGGTGGTAATGCTCTTTTTTCTCTGTAAGCTGTGAAGAGTTAAACAGACACAAGCAGTTACTTAGTGATTCTTGTACTGTATTGTGAATCGGTGCTGGGACTGGTCCAGACTGCACAGGTGAATATAAGATTTAGATTTTAAAGACAGAAATGATTCTGCCCTTGAGTATTCTTTTTTGAAATTAACTGGTAATGAGATGATAATTTTAATCTCATGAGACAACTGTGGAAAAAGATGATAAAATCTGTAGAAAATCGAAAAATGGAGCAAGATATACTGTTGAACAACAAAAAACCACTGAGTTAGAGAATATCTTCTACTAGTATCATCTGTATGTATAAGAAAGCAGACTAGCAGAAACCATTTGCATGTTCCCGTACCAGAAACAGTTTACTTAGCAGGAAATCATCTGTTCTCCCACAGTACCTGAAAGAACTACCTATTGTGTTTTATAGATAGTTTGATTTAATTGCTTACATTTCTAGGTTGTATTTTGTTACAGTACAAACCTGCTGCTGTTAAGAAGATGCCTTCTGTAGGATCAACACCATCACCATCGTCACGCTTACCACAGCCGAGTGGCATTAGCAAAACTGTTGTAGGTATGAAATGAATGTTGTGAATTTTTCCATTTCCTTTCTAAATCTTAGTTCTCAAATTATTCAGTGAAGGTTGATTGTTTATTTACTACAGTGGTTTGTAAAAGCTCATCTAAAATAAAGTTGGAAGGTGCACTGATTGGCATCTATCTAAAAAGACTTGAGCACAGAGGATTCTCTTCTGGTTTATATATCAGGTCAAATTATTTTATTTTTCTGAATTGAATCTGCAAAGTCAAATATATTCTGTTTGTACATACTTTGACATTTCTTTCCTTTTTCTTTGTGAGGAAAGTAATTGAGATCCAACATTTTTTATTAGAGTAAAACATATCTCAATAGCGTATTTTCTGTAAATTTCATAGTATTTTGGCACTTGCTCATATCTTTATATTTCTAAAACTCTTGTTTTGAATTTTACAATTAAAAACATGTAATAAATCATTTCAGCAGCAAAATCTTTTATTTTCTTATATTTTTATGCATGCTTCAACTGCAAGGTGCCTCTTCAAGTAAAGCACTGCCTTCATCTGGATCCAGTGGAAGCAAAATTCAGACGTTATCACCAGCTCATAAAAACTCACTGGGAATGGTGAACCCACAGGCAGGGTAAGTTTCCATGTAATGTTGTCATTTGTGCTTTATTTCATATTTATGTTGTGCTAGTTCTAGAAGTCTCTGTGGTCTGTTTCACTTGCTTTTTATTTTTTTTCCAGTGAGCTTCAGAAGTGTTTTGAATTTATCTTTTATTTATAAATACAGTTAATGTTTAAGGAACATGGGAGAAGGCAAAGATGCATTTTCTCAAGTTAAAGTAGCAACAAAGGAGGTCAAGGGATAAAAATAGATATAAAGTAGATTAAGAATTTTAGGGTATGCAAAAGTGGTTGGAGCTATAAACTTTTTTCTTGGTAAATGTGAAGTGACTTAAAAAAAGAGAAAACATTAGGCATAATTTCTGCAATTCATGGAAATAAAAGAAAGGGGCTTTTGCCACAGACTACCAGTTGTGAGAGTATCTTCTCTCTTAGCACAAAAGGAGTGATGCTTTCCTTCTTGCCTTTCCTGTCTTGAGGCAATGAATGGGCAGAAATAAAGCAATGGAAACCAGTGCACTTAGAACAGCAAGGAGTGATAGATGTAGACTGCAAGAGTTCAATGTAAGTGCTGGTGTGATCAAGGCTGTTACTGATATTTTGCTGGAGGGGTAGACAGTTCACACTATCTTGAAGAGAGCTCTATGGAAGGGATTGAAGAAAAGTGGTGCAGTTCTACAGAAGTTTAAGGAACACCAAGGAGCACTGAGAGAACACAGAACATACAACAAAGTGTTTGCAGTTATAACATTGGTGATTGAAAAAGACTTGTTCCTATAAAAATGAGTATCAGATTAGTGAAGGTTATAAGGTGGAGAAAAACAATGGCTTAAGTTAGTGAGGAAGAAAAAGGATATTCTGAAAGAACTCATGGGGATGGACAGCAATTACACAAAACTAGTGATTTTTAGTTTATTGCTTTTAGGTTTTACAAGTTACGCACAAATATGAATGACAGCTCTGTCATACCTCCCTCCTAATGCCTTGTAGCATGAGGATTTAGTTCTGATTATAATCAGTTAGGTAATTTAAGCCTGATTACATTCAATAAGAGCTTTCAAAATCACAGATTCACAAGTAGTGTAGTTTACTGAAGCAACAGGTTAATTCTTGTTAGATTGCTGGTGATAAATGCATTAGATCTACAAAATAAAGTGTACAGTGCTACGTACAAGTGCTCCCAGCTGTACTTTGAGAGTGAGAGGCATAAATCTTACCAAAGAGGCATCACTGCTTTGGGGGGGAAGAGAGGAGCAAGCTCCTTGACCTGTCCACAAAGTAATGTCATGTTCTCATCCTCAAAAATGGAGGATCTCAAATATCAATTTCATACTTTTTGGAAAAATAGAGTTGTGACTAGTCCAGTACAATTGGTTACCAGTTGCTGTGCTCCTAGATGGTGGGAGGGGGAACCCTTTTCCCATTTTCATATCGCTGGCTGTGTTTTTTAATATGTTAATGGGAGATAATAAGGGTCTTTGGATACCTTTGGTTGAATTGAATTCTTTCGGTTGAAACAAAACTTGCAGCGCAAATCCCTGACACTTCAGTATCGTCCTCCACCCAGCCGAGGGGGCAGGGAAGGCCATCTGGCATGTTACTTCCATGAGTATGTTGAAACCGCACATCCTTCCCAAAGGGCCAGATTTATAACCAAGATTTATTGTGCATGGAGAAGGGGGAGTGAGGCTAATGAAGGCCTGGCTGCTATTCTGTGCTTCACTGTGACAACATCAGGCTGTGAGGTCTCTGCTTCACCCCAGGCATCATTCAGTTGTTAAGCCTCACTTGAGCCTAGTGCAAGATAAGCAAATGGCTTTAGCTCATGTTTTTGCTCAACCAGCCTCATGAATTCTCCACCGGCTCGTGGCACCTCTGTATCTTGACATAACAAGTCTGGCAGCTTTCCACCATTGCTCACTGGGCTTTGTTTTCTGCAGTCTTCCATTTTCTCTTCTGTTGTTTGGAGGAAAAACTGTGGCGTGACCAAGGCAAATAGCACCTGGGGAGGTGTTTGCCCAAGTTCTGTTCATGCATTCTGCTAAGCACAAGTAGATGGCTTCTGGTTGGCACAGCTCTCAGATAATGATCTTTGCTGGGAGGCTGTAAATGCTAGCTTGGCTTATAACCTCAAGTGCTTACACAATTTCCACTTTTTAAGAGTGCAGATGTGATGAATGTGTTTCTGCCTGCAGTCACTTGTCACTTTTCTGTTCTAAAAAACTTGTTGTCCTGTTTGCCAACCAGTCCTTATGATATTTGCTGCTCATACTAACCAGGCTTCTCACAGGTGGCTGTTAAATGTGTCTCTTTCTTAAGTGTTATACCTGAGACCTAGCAATTCTTTGTTTTTTGAGCTATGTTGTGTTCAATTCTGAGAACAAATCTGTCAGGACTTACGTTGAAGCAAAAAGGTGTAGGAGCAGTTAAAACATGGAAGAGTTAAGTGCCTCAGAGTGGTCATTGGTAACAATTTTGGCCTTAATCATCTCAATTTTGGCCTTTGTATTGGGGTGTGAGGGGGAAATACATTGGGTTTTGTTGAAATACCTACAAAATTTTACTAGACCTGGGACAGAGACACTAACAGTCAACATCTGATGTCAGTGAGTGAGAATAGTTAACACTGTAGTGACACAGATTTTAAACATTAAAACATCTTATAATTTGGGCTATAGCTAATTGCAGCTGGAATTATTTTCTAAAATAAAAGAGCTTTTAAAAGTAACCTTCATTAGGATGAAACAAGATATCTTTCTTTTACTACATTTATGATTTAACCAATAAAATGACTAACCATGAGATCTGGGATTCTGTTGTACGTAAGTCAGACAGAACTTCTGTAAGTTGTCATGTTCTCCCTTCTGAGTTGTCAGTGAAACAATTTACTGAGCAATGTTACACTTGGATTGTTTTAAAGACAATCTTTTAAATGGAATATTAAGTGGTCACTGTCTCTTTTTTCCTTGACAAACATTTAAAGAGTTTTTTTGACCAGGCTAAATTCAAGGTCTTGTTGTGAAAAACAGGGTCCTGCAGTTTGCACTAAGGGAAACTGTACATTTGGGGTTTTTTTTAAATCTATTACTTAAATGTGAAACCTTCCATTTTTGCCTAGATTGTTGTAATTCTGGATTTGGCAAAGAGGTAATAGTAGAGAGGCTGAATAGTGGAATTACAATTATATTTTGCAGTATCAAGGAGGAACTACATGTATGTTGGAGGGGGAAATTTATGTAGACACTGCTGCTTTCTGTAGAGTTGAGGTCCCTGTTCTCTGCGATGGATGGGCAAAGGGGCAGCAGGACGATCCAACAGCCGGAGGGGATGGACAGGTACGGGCTGCAGTTCCCCTCTTGCCCTTCAGGTGGCGCTCTTGGAGTGCTGCCCGAAACATATGAGAGGCACAGGGAGCTGCTCGTGCTGTGGTTTTGAAGGTCGAGGCTAAAACGGGCTGGGCACAACGTGTTTAGTTATGTAAAGGAAAGAGTCTTGAACTTCATCTCATATAAGGTTCAAACACAGTATCCTAATATAAATTTTTATTTTGTATGAGCAGAAATGCAACCAGATTTTATGAACTGCCTTATTGTAAGTCATATTTACCATGTGGTTTCCTTTTTTTAATTTGAATTCTCTTCTGCTCCAGTAAAGGACTGCTGAGAGAGCACACCACAGCAACATCAGTATAAGCTAGGTTAGTGTCAGTGGGGCTTACTTTGTATGTGTAGATCAGAATGTGTCAGCTGAGTTCTGCTGTTTTCTTTTTCTGCCTGGATAGAGTAAGAACACAGACAGTTATTCCAGTATGAATGAAAGTGCAGCATAAGGGCATCATCTCTGAGTCCTAGAGAATCAGGTAAGAGTGCAAGAGTAGCATGTGACTGTATTGTAGTCACTATGAAAACCTTCAGTCACTTGGGTGAAAATAGGTTTTTATCTTTTTGATACTGAAGGACTGAGAAAAAGAAAATTAATTCTACATAAATTGTCATTAGGCTTATCATTTAATACTGAATCATGTTAGGAACCCAAGTTTGATACACTTTTTTTAATAGTGTAAAGGTTAGCACTGTTCTACATTTCTTAAGGGGTAGGGCAGTTCTAGTAAGCTGTCAGAAGTAATCAGATCTTCAGGAGAAAAAATTAGGTAGGTTCTTCCTAACCTAAAGGTTAAGCAAACAGGTGAACCCCACACCCACATGCAAACTGTTTTACCCAGCAGAGCTTGACCCCACTATTTGTGGCCAGCCAGGGAACTTTTGCTCATACAGATTAATTATCTGTGCACGTTTCATTTAGGAGCAGTTTTGTTTGGTTTCTTTTTTTAACTGGTACTTGGAAAAATGATATTTTTTAATAGGGCAAATTAATGTATATAAATTAATTTGTAATTTGTATTTTATTTTGGGGATAAAACGTATTATTTAATGTTAAGCTGATCAAAGTTATGCCTCCTGGGAATCATGTCTGCTAGTGGTACCTCCAGTACTGTCTTACAGCTGAAATGCAATATGAATGGCACACAACCAATATCAGTAAATTCTAAATTCCACTTAACGTATCTTGCATACCACATTTGTAGCCTTTAAAAACATTGTCTTTTAAAAATAGCTTGTTCCTTTTGTTAAGACTGTAGCTAACAGAACTTTGTTCAATGAAATGAAGAAAAGTAAGGAGCTGTCTTGGGTTGCTTTTCAGAAGATTCTTACAATTGTGTTTTTTTCATTATAACATGAAAGGGCTGTCAGCTTTGGGTTTTTGGTTTTGTCTCAGTGTGAAAGAATACTGTAGGTCCTTATTTTGACAATATTATGACTGCTTCTACATTATTTCTTTCTTACTCTACTCTGTAGGTGCCTGGAGTTTAGAGATTACACTGGTAATTTGTTAAGGGTTCAAAAATAACTAAGAAAATCATGTTAGGTTGCAGTATGAGTCTTGCAGTGTCAAAGACCTCGATATTGCTTCTCAGTTCCTTGGGAAGTATGTAAAGAGTATTTATTGGGTCAAACAGGAATTGATTAAGCATTTCCTGAGTTAATTAGTTTGAACTAGGACATCTGTTTGGGAAGAGGAGTGAAAAGAGGAACTCTAGTGGAGGTTATCTTGCAGCCTGCATTATTTGGGCTAAATTGTCAAGACTAAAATCCCAGTGTTCCTTGTTGACTTCAGAACGAATAGCACTTAGCATTGTTGGATTTTTTGTTCCTTATGGGGACATTTCCTTTGATGTGTAAGATCTGTAATGTGGATTGCAAGATTCACGCCAGAAACTTCCCAAAAAACAAATTATATTGGAAGCTCTGTAGGTTCTGTAGCTTTTAATATGAAGGAGTATGAAAAGTAGTATGATATGGGTGTCAGAGATACACAATAGCTGTTGTGTGGGTTTTTTGTTTTGTTTTTTTTTTTTTTAAAAATATATATTAAAAGCTATATTGAAAATAATATGCTTCCTTGACAGCAGTTAGCTCTTTTGTAATTTTCCTGGCAGTGTAGTTCATTAGGGTTGTATGACAAGAATCAGAAAACTGCACAATAATTTTAAGAAATTATTTCTTTGGGTGTGAGAGTGTGCTTTGTTGGTTTTGCTTGTTTTTTTCTTATGACTTCCCTTTAGGGTTGAGAAACAGAAGAGTTAAGCTTCAGCTACTGATACATGTCCATCAGTTTTGCTTGGTTTGTTTCCTTATATTTCTTTAATCTCAGAAAAATAAATAAAAATACTCTTTAAGTGTCATAATTTTCCAGTTAAGGCTAAGTTACCAGGCTTTTTTTGAGAAGAAACTTTGGTTATGTTATTGAGGTAGGGATGGCGGTATAATGGACCTTTTGTAGCTTTTACTTAATGATTTAAGATGATAAAAATGCAGAACTTTACTTAAAGATCTAATTTTTCTAGTATAAGTTGTGATTTCTGAAAAGCTACAATTTTCCTTATGATAATATGAATGAGGGATGGGGTTTTTTATTTGTTGGTTGGTTGCTTTTTTTTTTCAGTGGTTTTAACATTTTATTTTTGGTTTATTCTTTTTAGTTTGGAAATGTTATCCATAATAGTAAAAAAAAGTATTAAAGTATTGATTGTGTGTGTAATACTGCCTATTGTGAATAGGTTTTTTTGTTATTGAAACAAATTTGGGTTTCTTTCAGGCTTTCCTCTGTTGAGCCTTTACAGAACAAAAAAAGAAATGAAAAAGGAAAAAAATTCCTTCTTGCTGATTTAAAGTTAAGAAGGCCTGTACTTACATATCTGTTATTTTCTAATGTCTTAAACTTACAACTTGTAATTATGAGCCCCTTTTTCTAGATGCAATGTATGACTTGAAAGTTATTCTTAAAGGAGACCAAATGTGAATACATGGTGCAGATTGTGAGGATAACTGGCATTAGTTTTTTTGTTGTTTAAAAAGGAATAAAAAACCCCATGCATTGGAAACCTAATCCAGACATAAGCCTATGAAATCCTCTCCTCATTAAAGCAAGAACAACCCTTTTGTTTGCTGGATAATTAAAGTCTGTTTTGTACATTCTTTTTTAAGTCAATAGGATTTCTTTGGTAATATAAGTATTTAATTGTGAGTACTTTATTTTTTTCTGCAATAACTTGAATAGCAATGTAGCAATCTCCT
>JAWWLV010000088.1:122877538-122906025 GCA_035041135.1 Platyrinchus mystaceus
TTTTAATCAGAAAAGTGTGCCCTTGACAGACATGAGCTGCCCAGTATGTCTTCAATATAAGTGCTGTAGGAGAAGAGTAGATGGTATAATTAGTAGCAGTGAGAGGTAAACAGCTTCATAGTGGGACAGGAAGGATGCCCATTTTTCTCAGATTTGATTTCTTCTATCACTGATAGGTTATGGACTAAGAGTAATGAATTTCTGTCTTTCTAAATCTGAGATAAAACTGATTTGCATGATGTAAAGTGGAAGTAAGTATTTAAGCCTGATAAGTGTACTGTTTTAGTAATTTTATTCCTTTAAGGTAAAATGTTTATCTCTCTCCTACATCTGGTCCAAAAACATGAGGAAGGCAGACTTTGTAATGAAAGGTAAAGTCTTTCGTTAAGTCCAACTTATCTCATACACAGACTTCTGAATATTCAGAAGTCCTTATAAGATCTGAGTTTGGAAGGAAGGATATTCCAGTTATTCTAATCTTTTAGAAAGGAAATACATACTATATTTTAGTTAAGCCTTTGATATAATTTACAAGACGCCGAGTTCAAATAGGCTTTTTTTTTCATAAACTGTACTTTAAAGCTTATTACAAAAGAGAAATTAGTAATGAATGATGTGGCACATACATGGAATGTAATGCTTTAAGTAGTAGAAATGTGTCAGAATCTCTTAATGCTATAACCAAAGCTGTAATACCTTTGAGACAGGGACAAAACATTTGCACTTGGGTTTCTATATGTGAAGAAGCAAAGAAGCAATGAAAGGAGGGGAAGCTCTTTTTAGACAAACAGAATTTTCTTTCTTTATTTGTTCTTTTGCATGTTTGGTTAGAGTTAAAAATCCTGTGCACCACCAAAAATCAGGTCAGTTTTTCATTTTGTAATATATTATTAAGATGTTGAAAATTTGGTTTAGCGAGTTATTACAATTGCTTACAATATCCCCAGTCTGTACAGTGGTGATTTGATTTTTCTTCTTGAGAGAATTTCTTGAAGAGTGTAGGCACTTGCTCTGTTCTTCATAACACCCCTCGTGTTCTTGCTGAAATATCCGCTGAGTTGGTGAATTAAATGCACCTTCCTTGTGGGAGATGATTCAGTGTGTTGTATGCCAACAACATTCAGCAAATGTGGATAGTTCCTAGCGACTGTTAAACTCAACACAGCAGTGTGGATGGCAGAGGTTTCTGGACTTCGGGATGCATGCCATGAATCATCAGAAAATTATTTATGACTTTGCACAGAACTATGAGCTGTTGTGGGCGTTACAGTGACAGTTGTCAAGAATATCCAAAAACACCCTGTCTAGGAAGCAAGCTTTGTATATCAGTGTTTTATGATAACATTCAACCAAATTGTGAGTGCATGCATAGAAGAAGACAAGCTTCTTTACACGTTTCTTTCAGATTTTTATTTTGCAAGCAGTGGTAATTCAATGAGATGTACAACATGAGCTGCTTTAGGAACAGAAGTCACCTTCAGTCTTATTTTTTTTAAAATTGAGAGTGGATAATAAACGTCTTTAATGGTATGTCCAGATCTTAGGAGTTCAGGTGTGTTCAGGTGAGTTCATGTATGTCCAGAGTTTAGGTGGTTGTGGTACACAGCCTCCTCTGCTGTCAGGCTGTATTAATACTTCACGTGATACAACTTGGAGCAGGGATTTATATAGTTTTTCAAAATCAAAACAAAAAATCCAACCAAGCAGAAAAAAACAGGTGAAGAGGTAGATTGCAGAGATGGCACAGTTTGGAATAAACCGAGCTGTTGTGGCAGAAGTTGAAATAATCAAGAATATCTGACTTCATTGGAAGACCTCTCTCTAGAGATCAGATTGCTACTTAAGGATGCAATTTCAAGGTTTTTCACTAAATATACATGAAACCTGATGCTAATTATGTGTCTAGATTTGGTCTGAATAAAGTTGTAGACAGTGGCAGGCTGCTACTTGTATCGATTTACTCATCAAAAAAGGCAGAAATAACAGAATCACAGAGCAGGTAAGGTTGGAAGGGACCACAATGGATCATCTGGTCCGGTCTTCCTGTTCAAGCAGGTGAGGTTGCTGTTCACTGCAGTCAGTGAGAATCATTGCAGTTGATTCCAAGATTCATGTTAAAGTTTCTAGTGTGAAAATATATTTGGGGTTTTTTCTGTATATTTAGAAAACTACTGAAAAAAGACTGCAGAAATTATACAGAAAGCTATGTTTAAATGTTTTGGAATGAAGATGTCCTGTTAAACCTTTAATGAATGATGTTTTATCTGTACATGGGACTTTGCCTCCCTCAGTAGACAGGCTGGACAGTGTACTTTGAATGTGGCTTTTCACAATTTCAATTTCTTCCCACCCCTGCCCTGTTCAGTCACTGAATGCTGTACTAGACACAATACAAATAATGTTTTTAAGACACTGATTTCTCTGAAATTTCTTTAGTGTACACCTAGTATTAAAGCATCAGATGAATTTTCAGAGTACCTGGTGGGATGAGGGTATATGGTACATATCTTAGAAAATTGAACAGTTGAAATGCAGGCAAGAATAGTGGCCTGGTTTTCATGTCAATTTATTTCAGATATCTAAGACTCCTAACATGATGTTCAAAGCCAATTGATTCAAAGTACACCCTGAAAAGACTTCAGTTTAAGAAATTATTGGTGTCAGTTTTGAAAAAGGATTATGTTAGTCCTAAGGTGAAAATCGAGAGAAAACTGAGTCAGTAATATTTTTGAAAAATTTGTTTTAAACTACTTTGCGCTGTCTAAACAGAAATTGAGACACAGTTCTGTTCTTTGCGTCACTGTCTGACCATCCCTGTGATCCATGATGATCCACACTGTTTCTGTGTGTACAGCTGATTTTTTTTTCTTTAAATGCTTTTCTAGCTTCCTTAGCAGGTAAAGTAACAGTCCAATATGTTCTTTCCACTCTTGACTCTAATGAGTTTTACTCAATTATAAGCAAAGGTCTCTCCTCATTGTAAAATGAGATGGAGGAAATAACAAAGACAGAGTATTGTTGTGCCTACTTGTAGCAGTGTAATTTAGGTTACATTTAGAACTTTTATTCTGGAATTCTGTAACTTCTGAAATACTGGCAAAACTTTTAGTAAGTTTTAATTCTGATATAACTGATACAGTGCTTTTCAGTCTCCACAGTATTTTTATTCAAGTAAATCAAGCTTTAGAATCTCCTTGTTAAATAAGAGGGCAGACAGGAAAACTAATGGAGAAGGTTAGTGTTCTGCCCAGTGGACGAGATCATTCCACTCTACCTGTTCCATGTAGAAGCCATTCTTGTTAAACTTGAATGCTTTAGTTAGATATAATTTCACTTTATCTAATCTTAAATTTAGTTCCGATTTCCACCTTTGTGCTTAATCATTTGATCACTTCACCACTGTTTTAAGTGATGGAAGGAGCTGGAAAGCCGTCTTTAGCCTATGCTCATTAAATGATGGAAGAAATGTTTTATGCAACATGTCTATAATTCAGGAATTGTTACGTGTTCCTTAGCTGTGTCAGTGTTGCATTTGAAGTTTCTGGAGTTGAATCCATTTCCTTATATATGGTTTGAAAACCAAACCAAGACCAGGTTGTTTATAATTCTGAAAGGAACAGTTAGGTTAACCTGAATGGAAGGGAAAAAAAAAAAATCACTTTTGGGTTTTTGTTGCAGCTAGGCTGTTGATGACTAAGCTTTTTTAATGGAGTCTTGTCTTAATTTTTTTTAATGTACACGAGCCAGTCCCACTTAAATTTCATTTATGCATTGTTGTTCAAGAATGAGAACAGAAAAACTTGGTGGGTCATGCACAAGATGTCACAGTAACTGAAGACTTGCTAAAGAAGAAGAAATTCCAGTGAATGGTAATTCTTTTGAGCAATGACAGAAACTTCTGTCCTTGGTCATTAAGGCTAAAACAATGCCCCTTCCTATTTATTTTTCTTAGTGCTACTCAGATTTCTCAGGGGATTCTGATGTTTCTCTACTCATCAGAGCAAGCTGTGAGATGTTCTCTATGTTTGGGATGTGCTGTTTGTTGTATACTGGCTTCCCATAAAACTCACGAGTCTTGAGGAAAGCAGCTTTTGCAGCTATGTGGTCATAGCTGAAGCCAACTTTAGGAACGCTGTGACAGGCTGTTAAAAATGAGGCCCTAATGCCCAGCTGGATACACTTTTTCTTCTCTTCTCCTTCTATTTATATTCATAAATATAATTATGCTTTGAAGAAAGAGAATCTACAGCATTATCTAAGAAGCTTGCATCCTAAATGAAGTCTGTGGGTCTGAAGAAAAAAGTCTTGTGACTTACTACATATTGGTCATGAAGTCTTTAGAATATGATACCTTTTCTGCAGAACTATTAAGACCTGCAGTCTATTTCTGTGAAAGCCCTGCCAGTTCTAAAAAGTGATTTGTAATTTGTCAAGGTAGACATTAGAATGTACTAAACAACCTCTAGTGCAGGGTCTGCCTGTATTTTGGTGTGTTAGCAAGTGAAACACATTAACAGGAAAGGATTTGCTGTTCCATTTAGCTTATTGTTGTAAGTTTCAAGTCATATCAGTTAAAATCGTGCCAGTTAATGCCAAAGCTCTTGGTAGGAAATGAGTTACTTTTCATACAATTAATTAATGTGTAGGTTATTTAACCTTTTTTTTAATATATATATATTATTTGTAAATGCATATTCTTGTATGGATTTCTTTGTGTGTGTGTATAAATCACCAGGTATTTATTCTATTTTAGAGGTGCAACAAAAGCCCGGACATCAATCCCTCCTAGTGTGGCAAGAACCATGAGCACGGGTGCTTTAACAAACAAAAGAAAAACTAGCAATTCAGAGACTTACTTAAGGTAGCTTTTAATTTTGTGTATTTTGTCATCACTAGAGCCTTCATTAAAGGAGATTACTTATTACAAAAGAAGTCAGGGAAAATTTTGTTCTCTGCAGTTAATAGATAACTCATGGTCAGTATTATTTGGCATGTTAAGGTACTCAATGTATTTTGCATATTTATTATCTGACAGCACACCTTTGTCATGAGCTGTCTCACATGTGCAGAGAAGACCATGTTAGAAATGTCAGAAACCTCTTAGGAGCTGTTGAAAAAATAGGCAAATAATCTCTTGGTAGAAATGGAATGAAATCTTCATGTTAAACACACAAATTGTCTGTTGCCTACCCTTTCAAAGGGTAGGATGAAAATTGTATTGCTCTTTTAGTCTTTTTTTTTTTTTTACAAGCTAAATTTTAAGTTTTCAAACACTCCAGTTAATCTAACTAGTGAATCAAATATTTGATCCTGTTCCTAGAACTTTGACATTTTTCACTTTGTAGGGAAGGTGGGTATCTGGAGATCCATAGGGGAGCCGGAGTAGAGTTATAAGGTATACTGCTTGTAAATAGGAAATGTAAGCATGAAAATTGCAGTAGCAATAACTGTAATTCACTGCAGAGATTAGAATAATTTCACATCAAGTTATACTGAACTGATTTACAGAGAATGTTCTTTATTGGGGAATTTTCAGGTCTGACGGTAAAATTCTGTGTGACAGTGGAGACTGTGCACCCTCAATCAATGGAGGAAGTTCAAAAAGCAGCGAAGGAATTTCACCTGTGCACTTATCAAAGTTCTGCCATGAATGTGGAACAAGGTATCCAGTGGAATGGGCGAAGTTTTGCTGCGAGTGTGGAATTCGAAGAATGGTTGTGTGAACAGATCCTTAAAAGCAAAAGGAAAATGAGAAATTGGAAGCATCTGCTATGTACTGTTGCATGGAAAGCTAGAGCACTCCAGCCAGTTTGACTTCATGCTGCAAACATGTCTAAACATCATTTTGTAATTCTCTGAGTGCAATTCTGGTTACACAGTTATTTATAAACAAATATATATACTGTATATAAAAAGAGTAGCTACCTGAAACTGTGCCATTCAAGGAAATACTCTTTACTCTCTGTTGGAAATATTTAAAATTAAGGTGAACGTGTTAAGTAATCTAGGTAGCAGAAGTGGTTCAATGTTATTTTTTTTTGTAAATCCTATTAGACAAAGGATTTTTTTAAATCACATATGCAGGGTAATACTTACCCATAGGGAACTAGCCATGAAGAACTTGGGCTTCAGAGGTTTCTCTGTGGAGGCATTTCCTTCATCTGTGACAGTAACTTATATGCTGTGTTCTAAGTGAAAACAACATGAGCAGCTCCTTATAAATTCCTAGTTAAAAGTGTAAAAAGTCTGGATCTTTAAACTCTCTAGCAGTAATATCCTAACTGGACTTCCCAGTTACTTCCTAGGCCTTTTTAAAGAATCAAAGTGAAAAGACTACCTGAGAATTTTCCTTGCATGTAGGAAGAAAGGCAAGATTTGGCTTTTCATGTTCTGTTTTTCAAGAAGAACATGTTAATATTTTTATCTATTTATAAGGGCAAATATGATACCTTCATTTTATTAAGTTCCTTTTGTTCAGAAATACTTGTCTTCCTCCTTCTCTGCTCCACTATGACTAGCATACCTAAAAGTGTCATGCTTCATGTCTTTGTCTTGTTTCCAAAGGTCCTGTTCATTTTTTTTCTCTTCCCTCCTGTCCTGAAGGAAAGATAAAGTCTATGTTTATCCTGCGTAAATGTTGAACTATTATTTTGAAAACAGCCTTCTTGATGTATCCAATACCAAAAAAAATAGTTCCATAAAAATGTATGTTATTAGAGCAGTAAAACTTGATGTAAGTAGTGACTCTCTTTTTATTCTTATTCCTCTAAAATAGCACATCTTACATATGAGTGCATAGTGAAGTAGCTGTGCTTCATAGCTTTATGTGTCAATACCTGACATGGATTTTACTGCAATTTTGTGTTTTCTTGGGCTCTGAACAGCAATCTCTTGAAACTAGTAACAGACTTCACATTAATTCTTTGGGAAGAAGGGTCAGACCTTGAAAGTTGTTGTGTTCACAAGCCGAATCAGCTTGTATCTCAGTGTAGTAATTTGCTCTGTGAAGTTTTGCTTTGAAGTACTCGCACCATCTTCATAATGTGTAAAAGAACAATCTGAAACAACTCAACTGTGCCTTTCCCACAGTAAATACACTCTTTTTGTTAGAAATGAATACTTTCAGCTCACAAACACCATTAACATCAATTCATGCAATTTCTTTGTAGCTTATGAAAAATAGACTGTAGTGTTCTGTGATAGTATTATGGTCATTGTTTGCATTCTCAAAAACTGTGATTGTTATCAATGGGGCCAATTCAGAAGAAAGCATTATAGGAGAAAAATATCTTCAAAGTAGATATCAGTCTTGGAGGATGAGAGATTTAAGAGTTTTGATGAAGTCACATTGCAGGCCACAAACTGTCAGTGTTTTAGAATTAGTTCAATGATTGTCTTACACTTTTTATACCAAATTATTTTTAGAAATTATCCTTTATTCAGTGTGTGTTATTGTAATTGGTGTAAGCTGTCTACTGAGCATGGTAGGATGAATGACTGGTAATGATAGTTAGAACTGACAAAGCCAATTTATTTTCTAAGTAGTTTAGATTCTGGGTTCTCTATTCTACCCCAAAATTTGCCCTGGACTTGGGCCATGGAGATCTGCAGACTGAACTGTTGCAAGCAGAGAGTCCATTAGCAAAGATACCAGTCCAGAATAGAGTTGATCATTTAGTGAATCTACTCTGACTTGGTGAATTTTCAGTTGGTTCCGCTGGAAAATGCATTTTACCATTTATTGAAAATACATTCTACAAAGGGAATGTTTAGTACAGCACTAATGTCTTTCAGCTTTTCCAGGAGTAATGTGACTGTAGAAAAAACAAATTGTTTCTCCTTTGAATTGTAGGTGGCAGGTTTCCTAGTTTCAAATCAATCCCCATACAGTTAGCGTATTTTCTGCTTACTGAGTTGTTTGTGTAATTCTTTGCTTTCAGTGCAGCATTTAGTAAATTACTGGAGTAGCACATCATTTGCTTCATTTGCACTTCTATGATTTATCACAAGGACTACACAGGAGATTAACCTGAACTGAAAATAGGATTTTTAAAACCGATTGTTTAATTTGGCCTTAAAAAGAAAGTCTATGAAGCATAATAGGCTGTTGATAGTAACATTGGATAATGTGTGTGGGTGTGTGTTTGAATCTACAGTAAATATAAGCAGACAGTGAAATTATATTTGACTGTGCAGTTGGCTACTGTATAGTGAGATTATCAAAGACCCAGTATGTTTCCTGTTTATCAGGTGGTTTTGTTACTGAATGACATAGATTTCTGAAGTCACTGATGTTACAGATCTTAGCCTGTATTACACGAGTTATCAGTACAGATTACTGTAATTCCATCTCAGTGAAATGTTTGTAGAAAACAGCAGATTTGTTTTCATAATGCCCCTGCAGAAGTGAATGTGGGAAACAAATTTGTTATATCTGAAGAAAAAGTGATGTTAAGGGGCTTGAACTTTCAATTTTGAATCTTTAGTGTATTACACACGTCAAGAATTCCCAAATTTAATTTATTAGTCATCTAAGTCCCAATCCTCTTGTCCTAATTTTCTCCACACCTTTATGCCTTGGTTTTCATGGGAGGAAAAAACATTAACTATGCACTGGTTTATAGTGAAATTTATTGATATTGTTTTAATGATTCCTATAGCATTGTCTGATGCTATGACAGACTTTTCCTTTACTGTCTGCCATTATATCTTCCTAATGTACTTACTAAGGTTCTTCCATTCATTGGAGGAAAAAAAAAGTTGAAGGTAAAATTCCATTTAAAGAAATGAGGAAAAGACTCGTTTTGAAGTTTGGCCTGAGGGAGTTTGCATTCTCCTTCTACTTTTGTGATTATCTCTCATACAAGGGACCTCTCTGTGCCGGAAGTGCAGGATCATTGGAACTATGCTGATAGAAGTGCAATGGAGTTTTGAAAAACACCAACTTCAGTAGTAAAAAGAGCATAAGGCTAAATCTCTGTATGATGTATCCTACACAGGTTTATATTTGTGCATGGTACTCACACCCTAGGTAGTTTCAGAACTGGAATCCCCAAATATACAGCAGTTAAAGTATGTGTTTATATGGACGATTATACCATCAGTCTTACACAGCAATGCAGGGAAGTAGGCACGGGGAGGTGCTTCACCGCCATTTCAGGTTGTAACTATGAAATGAACATTTAGACAGAATTTTTCAAATTCGCCAAAGAGACTCGAGGAGTCCTTGAAGTCCCCGGAGCGAATGGGAAAGCTCCTCCCGAGGGTTCCCCGGACGGCAGGGTGTCGCGGCGACGGGAGCTCTCCATGGTGCTCCGGCGCGGAGCCTCTCCCGCAGTGCCAGGGCAGCTGCTGCTCGAGTGCAGACACGCGGCCCGCAGGTTTACAGGATGGTAGCTCCACATTTTAAGACCTGACCCAGTTTTTGTGTCATGGAAGTTCTCTGTCATCCGCAAGAGACTGCCAGCTCCGAGTTCACCATCACAGCTGAGAGTGTGTGCAAAGAGAGTGGTTTCATGATGTGTGCTTACCAAATCAGTGGAAGGAGGAATGACTGCAGTAGTTTACATGCTAATAAACAAGGTATGTGTCAGTGCACACTAATGTAGGCTATGTAATTAGTCTGCATATAAAATTAAGTGGTATCGTCTGCATATAAAATTAAGTGGTATTGTCTATATAGGTATTGCAAAGCTCACAAGAAGTGCTAGTTTCCATCACATAGACTTTGTATATGGGCAGAGAACAAATCTGCTATGAGTGTTTTTTAATCTTGGCTGACAAATTTGTGATTTGTAAAAGCACTTTTTGCAACTTTAATTCTATCCAGTTTGACTAAGCTATGAATAATTATATGGGTTGTGTGACAGGGTAGAATTTTTATCTTTGGTAAAATTGGTTTTAGTGACTCTGGTGAAAATAATTTTATTGCCTTTGAAGTACAACTTATTCCAGCTTGTGATAATTTTGTTGCTGGTTGGTTTGGTTGGGGTTTTTTTCCAACTTGCTGAGTAAGGTTTGAGTGACCTAATTGTGTTGTTGGAAGAAGTGCTAGGTAAAAGACTCTTAACTGTATTCAGTAGTTACTTGGTTGATATTTTCTTTCCATTATTCACAGCATAAGAGATTATTCTTGCACGTTAGTTAATTTTTTGTTTTGTTTTAGGGTTTGGTTTTTTGGTGTTATGTCATTCCAGAATGCACATTTCTGGAGGATCCTATTTAGGCCCATTCCACTTCATCTTGCCAGAAAACAGCTTCTTCAGACTTCCTCTTAATTAGTGCTTTTTCTTCACAAAAATAATCAGTAGGGAAATCACATTTCCCCAATTTGAACATAATATTTGATTTGCTAACTCAAAATATTCAGTTTAATATAGCTGAATCTTGAACCTAAGTTCTAAATAGGAGTGCATGGTTTACCATAGTTCTTTGTTTCTATTTGGCTTTCTGGCAGAACCATGAATGGATTTGGGTAGGATCTGTAGAGTGCTGACTATGCTATGACTGTTACAACACCTACTTTATATGATTGCTTTAATTCTTGGTGTTCCTTCCTCATATGACACTCAATATGTTTATCTTTGTAAGTTTATTTATTGTTGTTCCATGTTTTTAAACTATGTGTTCATTCATGTGTTTGAGGTGATTAATTTTGTCAGCATTGCATTTATTATGTTTGCCTTACCCCTCGGTGCATTAAATATTTGTGTTTGCGACCATCCAGTGGGGTTTTTTTTGCCAGAATTCCTGGGTTTGTTTGCATTTTTTTCAGTATATTTTGTTTATTTTAAAGTGTCAGTTCTGTTTTAATTAATAAATGTAAATCAGCACCTAATGCTAACTTGCCACTCGTTAACAATAAAGCAAATATGCTGATAAAACTTTTTGTGATGCACAAATTTTTGTGATGAAATGCGGAATTGTCTTAAATAACATGGCATAGGGGTGGGTAATATAATTTCAGCCTTAATCAGGTACACCAGACCTGATATGAGGACCATCCACTGTCTTCTGCTGATAGCTGGGAGTGAGCCACTTAATTGCTATGTTCAAAGAATAGGGTTTTGAAATTTACTGGTGAGATGAGACTTGGATTCCTCAGTCACCTTGAAAAATACTCTATACCTGATATTTAAATCGGTGTGATTTGCTTATGTAAAGTTGACTCTGTATGTCTTCTTTTTATCCCAACAGGCTGAGGGAGCTGGGTTGTTCAGCCTGGAGAAGAGAAGGCTTTGGGGAGACCTCACTGTGGCCTTCCAGTACCTAAAGGGTGTTTATAAAAAAAATGAAGAGGGACTTTTTGCAAGGGCCTGTGGCAGGACACAGGGGAATGGTTCTAAACAAAAAGAGGAGAGATTTAGATTAAATGTTAGGAGGAAATTCTTTACTGTGAGGGTGGTAAGGCACCAGAACAGGTTGCCCAGAGTTGTTGATGCCCCATCCCTGGATGTGTTCAAGGCCAGGCCAGGCTGGATGCAGCTTTAAGCAACCTGGTCTAGTGAGTACCCTCCCTGCCCATGGCAGGGGGGTTGGAACTAGATGATCTTTAAGGTCCCTTTCAAACCTGTCTGTGATTCTATGATGATTCTGTGATTCACCATATCTTCTTCGGAGGAAGGCAGATACATTTTCCTTTCATTTTTTATGAAATTCATTTATGTGCCAGGATTCTGCAAAATTTGTTGTCAGCGCTGAGATTCTGTGATATTCCTCATATTGCCTTCCTGTTTATTCTGGTTCACCATGAACATTTTAATCAGCAGGAAGAAAAAAATCCCAGTAAAAACCTAAATAGCTGTTGAATGAAACCTGTCATAAAGCCAACATACCTTTTGCTCAGTACAAAGCAGAAGAGGTGGAATTGGAAGGAAACATAACCAAACAGGAGAGATCTACTCCTGCATCTTTTGCTCAAGAGCTACAGCTGTAAATGCTTCTTGGATGGCATAAAGTTGATTTTTGAATGTTCTCTTCCAGTGGCCTTCCTTTGTCTTCCTAAGCAACAGAAATTCTTCCTTCTCATGAACCACAGAGTATGTATTTCATTCTTGCTGTTAGAAACGTGCAACACTATCTTGCTCATGGGTTAATCATCCCTTCCTGCTTTCCTATAATCATATAAAATCATAGAATGGTTTAAGAACATCTTGTTCCAATGCTCTAACCCTGTCATAAAAGGCCACCGAATTTGTCAGACATGATTTGGCCTTAGTGATGCCAATCACCTCCTTATTTTCCATGTGCCTCAGCATACTTGCCAGGAGGATCTGCTCCACGATCTTTCTGGACACTGAGGTGAGACTGATTGACCTGTAATTCCCCAGGTCTTCCTTATTTCCCTTTTAAAAAATGGGGGGCTTGCTTCCCTTTTTCCAGGTACTGGGAACTGAATCGCCACTTCTCAGATATGATGGATAGTGACTTAGAGGCTTCCTCTGCCAGTTCCTTCAGAACCCATAAAATACATCTCAGCAGGTCCCATGGACTTGTGCAGCTTCGTGTTCCTTAGATGGTCTCAAACCTGAGCCTCTTGTATCAACAGTTTTAAAATTCTTTTTACTAATTTAAATACCTAAGTTTTTTCCCTTGATACCTTCCCCTAAATTCCATGTATTTCTAAGTCATGGTTTTATTTACTCATATTACATCTTTGCTGTGGCCAAATAAATAAATAAACACAAAAGTGAAAGTGGTAGTGAGGTAGGTGTTGTGGTGATAATACCATGCAAGATTTTCTCTTTGCCCATTCCTGCAGATCAGTTTATTGCCACATTTGTAATTCCAGGAGAGACCAGAGGAGGTTCTCAAATAGAAGACAACAAATCAAAGAGTACAAGTCAGTGCATTTAGGAGTTAGTGTTTGTATGTAAGTGGTGACTCAAGTAATTTGGCAACAAGAATCAGGCAGGATATTTATTAAGATAAATAATCACAAAAACCCCATAATTTCATAATCACTGAGTTTAAATTTCTGTTCTGAATCTACCCTTGGTCTTTCCCCCCAGTAGTCCTGAAACTGCTTTATTTGCCTCAAAATCTAAGTTGTGGGCTGCTGCTTAAGTCATTTAGGCTGACTTAACTTTCAGTTTTGTAGTAGCTAATGCTGCATGTGTTTTTGTTTTAATTCACATTGCCGTTTCCTTGCCAAGTGGTTATTAGGAAATAAGTCTTGGCTTTCAACTGTTCCTGAATTTAAAAAAAAAAAACAAACAAAAAACAAAAACCCCTGTTCTTTAGTCTCAGAGACCAATTGAATCCTCAGTCTCCTGGGTTGTCTTTCCATCGCTTTAGAGGAAGGGATTTCCAGAGAAGTCCTTACAATAGGGGTTACATTCACTTATCTGTGGTATGATACTGGGAAATGTTTCTGTTCCCCATTACGTAAAAGATTTATGGGTTGGCTTTGGATTTTTTAAGTTTTTGGAGTTAAAGTTGCAATCTCTTACATGAAGAGCTAAAGAGAATATGTGAAAGTCTCAATCACAGTTTTACGAAGTTATCACTCCCATCTCATTGTCACCATAAAGACATGGGGGTTGGAGGGGGTTGTGGTGAGTTGACTTTGGCTGGATTCCATGTGCCTGCCAAGTCACTCTATCACTCCCCAGCTAGACAAGGGAGAGAAAATAAGATGAAAAATGACTGGTGGGTTGAGATAAAGCAGTTTACTAAAAGCAAAGTGAAAGTTCGCATGTGTACAAGCAAAATAAACAAAAAAAAAAGGTTTATTCAGCAAGTGATGTTCAGCCACTTCCTGGGAAGCAGGGCTTCAGCACCTGTAGTGGTTGCTCCAGAAGGCAAACCTCATAAATAACAAATGCCCCTCGCCTCCGTCCTCCTTCCTAGGCTTTTATAGATGAGCTGATGCCATATGGTATGGAATATCCCTTTGGCTAATTTGGGTCAGCTGGCCTGGTTGTGTCCCCTCCCCAGGATCTTGCCCACCTCCACACCTTTCATGGGCGGGGGGAATGTTGAGAGACAGCACTGATGCTGTGCCAGCTCTGCTCAGCAGTAGCCAAAACACTGGTCTGTTATCAACATCTTTCTAGAGACCATTGCAGAGCACAGCACTGTGAGGGCTGCTATGGGAAAATGAACTCCACCTCAGCCAAACCCAATACAGGGGTGATTGCTGGGAAGTATGACATGTTTGCTTTGCTCTTAACCTCTTCCCTCACGGATTCAGTACAGCGATCTTATTCCAGTCAAATACATAAGGCTGTTTCCAGTCAACTGAACAGTTTGAAGTATATGCCACTATTTTTTCAAGGGGTTTGTTCTGGATACCAAAATTTTCTCAGAGTAGTTATACATAAAGATGCTTTTAGCACAGAAAGAACAGTATTATATATTGGTTTACTCTGAACCAGGAAACAACAGGCTGGCTTAACTAAAGCTTTCCCAAAGTATTTTGTCCAGGGCAGGTGGCTAGTATGGAAATGTTTGCCTAAACTGGCCAGGTTACAAGCAGCTAAGAAACAGGTATTTTAAAAGGGGAAGTACCCAACAGCTGGAGGTTACATTACCAGCTGTGCTTTTAATGACTGGCTATGAAAAATAGCTAAAAAAGGAGTAATGACAGTGAAAAAGTGAACAGCCCAATTCCATATAAGATAAATATTTTATTACCAAAGGAGTTATAATATCAAAGTAAGAAACTGCAAAAGAGTTACAAACAACTATAAAAATACTTATATTTATCCAAAATTAAATATAAACACTTTATTAGTTAAATGCCAATATATTATTCTCTGACAATATTCACACATTTTAATTCATGGTTGTCTAACATCTTAAAACACGTTATATAAAATAATTGCATAGAACAAATCACAATCCGAAGCTAAGAAATTCTAGCTCCTCCTGCAGCTAACTGTGGGTTAACCAAATTCATGGGGCTAGTGCTGCTAGTCAACTGAACAAACTTACATTCAGGCTTCTCCTTTTTTGCCTTCCATAGGACTTGCTGTCTTGCCTCCACTTCAGAGAGCAGAAGCATGCTACATCTCTCAAAAATCAGTACCCTTCCTAAGTTTTTCAAAGGGTTGACTTCTTTCCTGTTCTTTCTAAACCCAAATCAGTTAGCAGACCCATTTGACCTACACTGAAAACACTTCTGTGTCAGCAGAACATACCAAAGATTAGCTGCTGCTTTGATGGATTGTTACTTTTGGATCTTGATGAGTTTTATGTAGATATAAAGAAACCAGCTACTTTTCCATACTGTTTTCTTCACCTGCAGCTTCTAAGATGATTTTATAAATTGCAGTAGACCTGTAAATAGATTGCTTTCATGTGATGGTGTTATAAAGTTACTTGAAAAATCAGAATAATCAAAGTAGTTTCCAGAGCACAAAGGTGGGACACAGCCTTCTGCAGAATTCTTTGTTTCACATGCTGGTCTTTTATTTCCACTTCATGGACTTCAGCAGCTTGTTCAGACATTTCTGTTTATTCCATCTCCACAAACAAGGTACAGTAGCTTTCCATCAGAATTCTGGCATAAAGTGTTTATATAAGCGAGCAAGGTTACTTGAAGAATGCATATAAAATGCAAAGGTACCAAGTAATGCCACTTCAAAGGAAAAGCGCAGGATTCACCTGGAGTCACCTGGAAATTATTTTTTCAAATTTATTCCAGCAGGATCTAAGGCTAGATATATTTTCTTTCAGTTCACAAACTTCTTGGTTACATTTCTTTCTGGACTGTTCACCTGTCTCTGTATCTTCTTGGCTAAATATATTTACATGTGGACAAATCTGAAAAAGAATAGATTGCATTGTTAATTGAGGACTGCTTATTTTATTCCTACAGACATCTTTTAGAACAAACCAATTCCATTACATTTCAATAAATAATGCAGGTACCACCCATGGTAAGCCAGAAAGCTGGGCTGCTCACAAAGCAAGCCATGGCAGTACACAGCCTGCATCACCCTGATGTTCTCACTCTGAACAGAGCCCTGCTGGCACCCCTGCCCATGGGACTGGGAGAACATGGCTTTAACACACAGCAAATAGGGACAGATCAAACCGGTGTGTCCAACTGAGATCACGTATGTCCTCTATCAGTGGTTTAAAATTTATCCTCCATTATCTGAAGGACTGGGAAAATAAAGCCAATTAAATCGTGATCCAAACTTCAACTGCAGGTGTTGAGACTGGTGGAACAAGACAGACTAGTTCTAGGGGTTTTTGCTGTGGCATAGTATTCAGGATCTCAAACAGAAAAAACTACTGTGGTCCTTTTTTCATATTCAATGGCTACACTTAATTTTTTATGAAATATTTTAATTGGTCTTTAAAATAAAAACAGGAGTTGCAAGGGTGACACTGACTTCTATGACTTTGACTGGGATACATTTTAAAGTAAGGCAAACAGTGAATTCAGCACAGGTGACTAAGCAAATTATCCAACATTACTTTGAAGATCTGGTTCCAGATTATAAGGGTCTCTCCATTTCAATGAGTAAAAGACTGAGTTAAAGGCAGCCTTCAATCCAACTATTTGAGCATTATATCCTTTGGTGCCTATGTGGAGACTTTTTGATGTTTGTTAATATTTTTGTGTTCAATAGGTAACACTGAGCCACACTTAAAAGAACACTCTTCCTTTGCTATGGTAGCCTGTAGATCATTGCGCTATGTTTGAGTGACACATTAAAAAGAAGATTCTGCCAATGGCTAAAAATCCAATTATTATCATGCCTAAATGTTCTTATTGAATTTGAGATACTGTGGTTAAAATAAAGACCAAAGAGATTGTGGAAAAGAGAGAAACTCCCCCCTAACTGTTTGTTGAAACAAACCAGATTAAACATTACTCTTAGGGTAGAACCCCAATGAGGAGTAACTATGATTTTATATGCTGGAGAAGTTAAACACCTTCTTTGCACAAGTCTGGCCTTTGTCTTTTACTGGAGAATTAACTCAGGTATTTCAGTACTGAACCAGAGTAGATAACCACAGAATTCCAGAGGATTGTTTTACTTAGTCTTTGCACTGGGCTTAATGTCTATGACAAGACATGCTATACAGAGCAAAATTCCTCTTGCATATAACGTTGTACCTTTGAGAGGTAGATGTGACAGTCTGTGTTGAATAGCTCTAAGCAGTAAGTCAAATAGGTAAAAGAAACTGTAGAACATCATTACCACTCACCTTTTCTTTTTTATGGCCTTCACATTTGCACTTTAGAACCTGTAATGTCCCACATGAGACGAACGCTGCTTTCCATCTAAAGGCTTTAATGATTCTTTGCTTATGAAAGAATCTGAGCATGTTGCATGCCATGCTCTGTAGTGATTCTATTTCCTGTAAAGGGAGAAAGAAAAATATGTCCTGAAAAGTCTGCAATTCTTTGCAATGTTGGTTTGTCTTTTTTTTTTTTTTTAAAAACAACCCTCCATCAATTACCATTAGATTCTTTTGCTTTTATAGTGCTAATCTTTTTCAATATAACGCTTAAGTACTCTAACATACCTGCCATGTCTTCAAAATATTTAAGGAAGCAATGTGTAATAATAATAGCATAAGGATGTTAGGGAGAAATCACAGCCATCACGTAATCAATTGATGCTGTTAGGAAAACATTAAATGATTTTTGGAGTCAGTCCTTCTATCAAGTCATGGTAAAACCTTCAGCAACAGCTGACAATTGTGCTTTCTGCCATTTGAGATGTGCCCAAACTATTATTTTAAAGCTTTCAGATCTGAAGTGAAAATCTTAGCTAATAAAATTTTCTGTAGAAAAATAAAAGCAGAGGTTGGGAATTTTTAATGTTTAATTCCATTTCCATTGTACTATTGGTACAGAATAATCTTTATAGTAGAAAAAAAAATCCACATTTCTTAGACATGGAATTGTGTAATATTTTATTTTAAAAATATCGGGGCTTTTTTTACAAATTCTGTGATTCCAGTCATAAAAAAGAACAACCCTAAATATTATGATTTGACTATTAAAAGTTTATATTACCCTCTATCACAACATTTTATTCAGGGACTGAAGTGTACAGAGAACTCTTTTGATTTTGTACTCTCTAAATTCTGAGAAGTTAAATTTTACCTGAGTATCATTGCAGAAAAACACTTTGGTATTTTCTTGTTTTTTCCTGCAGCACCTGTCACGATTCTGGGCAGATATATTTACCTGTAAAATATCATGTATGTTCAGACATAGAAGTACTTTTAATCAAGTCAGCAAATTTTCTGCCTAACAGCCACTGATGTCAACAGTAAATTGTTCTGTAGCATCTCCTCAGTCAGTGTAGCAGTGTTAGTGTACAATTCTGAGCTCTTCTTCGGCAAGCTGGAAAATAAAACCCCAATCCAGCTACACTATCTAAAAGCATTCACAGAATCACAGAATGGTCAAGGCTGGAAGGGACCTCAGGGGCCCATCTGGTCCCACCCCCCTGCTCAGACAGGGCCCCTAGTGCCACTTGCCTGGGACCACATCCAGATGGGGTTTGAATATCTCCAAGGATGTAGACTCCCTTGGAAAGTTGTGTCAGTGCTCAGACACCCTCACAATGAAAAAGTATTTCCTGATGTTCAGAGGGAACCTCTTGTGTTTCTGTTTTTGCCCACTGCCCCTTGTCCTGTTGCTGGACACCACTGAGAAGAGCCTGGCTCTGTACCCTTTGTCCCCTCTCTTCAGGTATTTATATTCATTAATAAGATCGTCCTAAGCCTTCTCTTCTCCAGGCTGAACAGTCCCAGCTCTCAGCCTTTCTTCATTAAACAGATGCTCCAATCTGTCCATTGTCTTCACGGCTTTTTGCTGGACTCTCTCCTGTAACTCCATATTTCTCTTGTATGGGGAAGACCATAAATCTCTTCAATTTAAATCTTCCTATTCTACCAAATTACTTTGTTCTTGGTAATTTTGAAACATACAGCAATGTTTAAATCTTACATTTGAATTTTAATATTGAGTACATTAAATACAATGTTTGTCAATGTTTGTCTCGATACATACACGACCCAGGCTCTAAACAGCAACAGCACTCACTTTGCTATGTACTAACAGAATATGGACTAAGCAATATCACTTGCTCCTTTGTGTGACTATAATCTTTATCAATACTTTAATGTCTGTTGTTTTTTTCTTTTACTCTCACACTTGTCATCAAGATGTCAATGGAACCCAACTCAACAAAACCTTAATTTTCTTCTTCAGTCTATATCCATATAACCCAATGCAACCAGAAAGCCTTTAAAAAAGGCAGCCCATGACAATATTGTGTTAGGTCTTGTCACTTAGGCATCTGTATGAACACATTAGACAACTTAATTCTTAAAGTTTTTATGTAGATTTTCATGTAAGAGTGTCTGTATTTTGGAATTTCACACAAGATGAACAGAACTTCATCCAGGAAGTGTTTTCAAACCCAAGACTTTAGGGAGTCAAATATTCCTTGACAAAAAAAAAAAAAAAGAAAAAAACACACACCACCAAAAAAACCCCAACAGAACCAAACAAAAAAAGCCAAACCAACAACATTTGGAAGCTAATCTAATTTGGAAGTATTTTCTTGCACCACAACAGAATGAAGTTTTGTTGCAGTCGCACAGCACCAAAAGTTATAAATAAATAATTAATTGCACAAATAAATAAATAACCAAACAAGTAATCACCCTGAAACCTATATATCTACAGCTTCATTTGCTAACTGCTACGGGATTTACCCATTGTCACTGGCTTCCTCAGGACACCTTTAGTATAACATACAGTAACCACTTCTGAAGTCAGTTTATTGGTTGTGACTAAACCAACCTAAGGGAAATCTGGACCTCAGAAAAGGCATTAGTGAAAATTAAATTACCTTACAGAGATCTACTATGTAACACACTAGTAATCTCCCTAACTGCTTCAAACATCAGGATGAGGGACTGAAAGCTATTGACTTTGGCTCTGCAATTGCAGGGGAGTGCCTAGTGGGCAGTTGCTATCACCCACACAGCACTGATTTTACATATAAGACAAATGAATCTCTCTTAAGCTGGGAAAAATAAAGATAGAAAAATGAAGAAACTTGCACAGTAGTTGCTTGTGCATGCTTGTTGCAGGAAGTGAAAGCTTCAGAATTCAGTGCACTCTCATTAGTTTCACAAACATTAATTCATTATTTATTTATGTTGATAACTTTTAGTTTTCATAGTCTCCTAAAAAACTCCATGTCTTAAAAAAAGCCTCCATAATATTTATTAAAAAGTTTAAATTTAAAAAAATAAAGGGAAAAAAGATAAATACTTCCAAAATGTACCTGGAAGTATGGCATTGCTCCATTCAAATCCTTGATGGCACCATGAGGCGCCAACTGCATCAAGCTCCATCCTACAACTGGGCAGTGGCAAACCATTGCCACCTCCTGCCCAGGACATTCCCCCGGCCTCCCTGACCCTGCAGTTCGACAGAGCTGGGATGAACATCATGGCTCTCCACCACAGCAAGATCTGCTTCCCAAAGGCTTTTATTTCTGTCATATTATTTTCTCTAATAGGTTAGCTATCCTATAACTGCTCACCAAGAGGGTTTACTTTTGTTTGGTAGGAGATACTTGTCTCTGTCAGCAATAAGACAACAAACTGAAGGGAAGAGTTGTCTGTTCTAATATGGCCGTGAATATTTTCCCCAACTTTGGTGCCTTGTTCAGGATAAGGTCACTTATCTACAGAGAAGTACCTTTCTCTCTTCATAATCTCAACAAACACAACATGATCAGAATGTTAAATGATCATTCTCTGACCGTAGAGGTATTTTGTTTCCAGAGAGGGCTGATGTGTCTTGGTAGAGGAAGGCTGGAAACTACTGGCATACTGCTCTGAAGAACAGTGGTGGATCATAAGTGTGAAGAAATACAGTGGCTTCTGATTTCACCTTCGGAAAAGCAATGTATACAATTTTGGATTTCGTGCAAACACAACTTGATTTAAGATTGCAACAGAATGGTGAATTGTCATTGAGTGAAAACCTGTCAGAAAAAATCCCATTTTCATGGAAATGCCTCTGCTAATCCAACTGTGGTGTTTTCTCCCATGAAAATCTTGGCAGATTAATTTAACTGTTAATAAATAATTCATGAAGAACAGTTGGAAGGTAGGTTTTGGGCACAGATTGGTAAACTGTTATGATACTGGCATTGGAATGGGCTGCCCAGGGAAGTGCATTCTCTGTCCTGGAGGTTATTAAGATGAGACTGGATGTGGCACTTAGTGCCATAGTCTAGTAACTGTGGTGGTAGTGGATCAAGGGTTGGACTTGATGATCTCAGAGGTCCTTTCCAACCCAGCTGATTCTATGATTCTATACTGTTTTGCCAAGCTATAATCTGGCTGATACAGCCATAACAGAGGAGATTTACGGCTGAGAATGTTAAGTTTTTCTCTGCTGCCATCTAGAAAAGTTCCTTCTTTGTTGGCTAAATAAAATTATTAATAGGTAAAATAAAAAGGAACTTTTATTGTCACATGAATTTTGTGCCTCTATGCATTTGCATTCAATGGACAACATAAAACTTCAGTCAAGAAGTCTACAATTAGTAGAACAAATTACAAGTTGTGTAATGTTTTCTTCTCTTGATAGAAACATAGAAACAGAAGTAGTCATGAAACT
Source organism: Platyrinchus mystaceus (assembly GCA_035041135.1). Lineage (NCBI taxonomy): Eukaryota > Metazoa > Chordata > Aves > Passeriformes > Tyrannidae > Platyrinchus > Platyrinchus mystaceus. Next base: position 122,899,167 of record JAWWLV010000088.1, read on the forward strand.
ACTTTAGAAAAGAGTACCTTTTAATGCAAGATATTATCCTATTTACGGCCAAATGGTACATGTGTCTAACTACATGATGCACAGGCACAAATACCTGTATCACAGTATTTGTACATGCAAATAGGCAGCATCCACAGATTTCAGAGATTTTAAAGAGACTGAATTGTCACACCCCCTCAAATAAAGCCACTATTCCAGGATAACGTGTGGTTTTAAATTGGTATTGTGTGTTAATGTTAGAGCTTTTATTAATATTTGCTATCATCTAAAAATAACATTTTTTGAAAGCCCAAGTGCTATTACCTACCAGCTCATTGATGTCGTGAATTAGTATATTCTCATACTTCACACGGATTTCAGCTGTTTTATTTTCCATTGTGCAGCTAGATGAATTCACTGGAGACAGAACAAGGAGCAGTGGCAGAACTGGAAGAGTAGATCTAAAAAAGGCTGGATTACAAGAAGAACAGTTAAAATATACTTTAAATGCCACAGAGTGTATGTTGTATTTACAAATACATTCTGTAATCTGTCTAAATAGTTTAAAAGGGATCTTTGTACAAACAAATGACTTGTCCTTCCTTTAGAGAAGGATTCTGCTCCAGATTAAGACACTGCTTGGATGTCCAAACTCCCTCATACTCAAAGATGATTCAGCCAGAGTTAGTAAGAGGATAAAACTACTGAGCTGACCAGCAACTTGGTGACTGCTTGGGCTGAATTCATCTTCAGGCTTCACTGCAAGCATTGATAAGGTTTATCCATTGACCATAACTGGCCCATAACCACCTCAGCCATATGTAGACAAGTAAGTGTCTTAGTCAAATAAGTTTAGACGTCCAAATGTCTTAACCTGCAGCTGAATCTCATCCTGATTGTCCATTTTTCATTTGATAAATTCTACAAATCCCCATGAACATGTCTTTACATCAAAGGTGTGTTTAAAAACATTTTCAGGCTGACCAAATTCACAAATCCATACTAATGGCCATAACATGAGATAAAGCAGAAGCACAACCTTCAAGATTTTTGCAATCTTTTGGAACAAATTTCACTGCCCCTCTGTTTGTTTCTCCCTTCAGTGTACTGTCTTGCTTTGCTCAGACCCCTGGTCTTCTGTCCTTGCATGACATCCAGGAAAATATGAGTTCTGTGAGGACAGGCAGAGAGAAAAGACCAAAATACGAAAAGATCCCAAAGCGACTGACAGGGTAACAGATGGCTGCAGGTGACTGACCTGGTACTGGGAATGAAGGACTGGGTATATTAGGAAGCTCATAACTGGACTCTGGTCTACAGCTCAACTGGCTAAGATGAAGCTTAAATAGAAGGTTTTGCAAAAACAAGCAAAGCTAGAAATTTATATTGGAGGACTAGCGAAGATCACAGCAGATTGCTGGACTAGAGTGAGCTCTTTCTGCCCATCTCTGCTACTGAGTAAGAACAACTGCACACAGAGTAACTATGGGGTAGGAGCCAGGAAAGGAAGAAGGGATGCCCTGATTCTAGCTGCTACTTTCCTTCCTCTCTGGTGAGGATGGGCTGTTGGGTACAGCCAGCCCTGCACTCAAGAGACGGGTACCTCTGGACCTGGACGTCACTAGCAAATCACAGTCTCAGAGAGAAATCTTCAACAACTAAGACAAAGCAATGAAACTTGACCATAATTTTTACTGACCCACCTAACTTCTGTGATGCGAGAACCCCAAGACACACCACATGCTCCCAGCCATTAAAACAAACACAGTCCATTACAGCCCATCCCAGCCAACTCCAAACACAGAGCATGTGCTTCAAGTAAGAATGCATACCACTTTACCTGACTACCAGAAGCTTGTTTTTCTGATAGATTGCTTGTGAACATGGTGTGATGTACACCTCTGTCCTAGAAACAGGACTGGAAAAGTTTTACACGTACGAGCAAGAATTATTCTTGTGGCAAGCTGCCAAATTTTAATGGCAAATTTGATGGATTGAAAACCAAATTTTCTAACCTTTTCAATATATTGATTAACCGAGGCCTATTAGTTTCTCAAAAAATCTAGCCTGAAAAGCTAAGTGGATCTTAAATGGACCCTACATGTGTAAATATAAAAACCATGTAAGGCAACTCTATTATGATGTTCAAGATCCAAGTGGACACACCTGACTTCCACAGAGCTTTATCTTTGTAAATCTCTATGCTAACTACAACTGTGTTGAGCAAATTATCAGTTTGAAGGAGTAAGATTTAATATTTTAAAAGACGTTCCAAAAACATGCAAGAACTCAATTACAGGACATTTTTCCAATCTACCATTGTACTTCTTGATTCCACTGCAGAAAAAAAAGAACTGCAATGCTTGTTTGCATTGCAGCAGTAATACAAGAAACTTGGATATGCTGCTTCACAAAAATGTCTCAAGAGACAAAAATAACAGTCTTCTAATTTAAAACCAATCTAACTGACTCCATTGCTTAAAACTTGGTTTGTTTAGCAACAAGTGAAGACAACAGGTGAAAACTGCAAGGTTACTTTTATTTCTTTTATTTTTACTCTCTCTGTATTGTACAGATTGTGAGTCTTTTCTTAAATGAGGAAATAACAGAATCAAAGCAGATAGTGAGTTGCACACTTGTGAAGTCCCTTAAGTCTTTGCAGGACCAGGATTGAATCTGTTCAGACATTTCTGAATGAGTCCTCTGGAAAAACCATTAGATGAGTGTCATAAAAAGTTCCAGGAGCTTTACACTGAAAATCGAAAGGGATTTTCTTAAAGTTAGGTAACTTCAAAAGAAGAGAAATTTATAACACTCCATATGACCAGCACTTCAAAAGAAAGAGTATCTGTATTACTGGTAATGCCCCATCTTTTCAGTAAACTCCCAGAAAGTCCTATCTGGAAAGCCCCAAAAATTCTCCCAGAAAAGACAGGAATACTCAGTATTCCAGTATTTCCAAATAATTGGAAAAACCCTCTTGGGTTTTTAATTTAAAAAACCCCTCCTGTGCATACATCCCGAGGCGCGCCCCCGGCCGCACGCAGCGGAATCCCCGCAGCAGCCCCGGTTCCCCATAGCCCACCCCCGTCTCGGCGGGCGGCACCCTGTGCCCCCGGGCAGCGGCTCACTGCCGGCTCTTCTCCCTCTGCCCCCCGGACCCCGTGCTCAGGGGCGGGCGGGCGCTCCGCGGGTGACACCCGAGGGCGAGGCACCCCCGACGCTGCGCGGCACCTGCTCCGGGCGCGCCCACGGGGCGGGAGGTGCCCACGGGGAGGCAGATGCCCACAGGGAAGCTGGTGCCCACAGGGTGGCAGATGCCCACAGCGAAGCTGGTGCCCGCGGTGGGCGCAGCGCGGACCGGCGCGGGGTAATGCTTCCCGCAGCTCCCCCGCCCCGGGCCGTCCCGCTGCCTCTGCCACTCCCGAGCTCCGCTTCCCGGCAGCAAGCTGGATGGGAACCGGACGCTTTTACTTTCATTCTACGGGGAAAACAGAAAAAAAAAGCAAAACTGGGAATTTCCCCGGCCGTCACCACGAGTTTAAAAGGCACCGGGCGGCACCGCGCCAGGCAGAGCAGGCGAGACGGCGGGGCCGACGGCACGGAGACAGCGGAGCCGGTGAGGAGCCAGCGCGGCCGGGGGTGCGGAGCGGCGCGGAGCAGCGCGGCGGAGCCCAGCCCAGCCCAGCCCGGGAGGCAGGTGGAGCGGGGCGCCCGTGGAGCGGGCTCTTCCCGCCGCCGCCTTCGGAGCGGAGCGGTGCGGTGCGGGGCGCGCTCCTTACCATGGAACATGGTCCGCGGGGAGGATGTCAGGGAGCTGCGCCGACGGCTCCGCGGTCATGGTGGCGGCGCCGTGTCGCCCATGACGCCCGCAGCCCGCGGAGCGCCGCGCAGGGGCCGAGAGGGGCCGCGGCGGCCGGGAGGGACTCAGCAGCCCCCGGCCGCCCGCCCGCCGAGCGGGATCGCGGCGCTGTCAGAGGCGGCGGCGGGACGGCCGGGCTTTGCCTTTCCCATGGGGCTCCGCTGGCCGCAGGTACTTTCACTTTCTGCTCCGCCGCGGCGGAGCTGCCCGCGGCTCGGCGGGCGGCGGTCCGGACGCCGGGGCTGGAGACATCCCCGCTCCGCTGCCGGAGGGTCGGGAGCGCCCGGGACGGACGGCGCGGAGCGGCAGTGGCGGGGCCGAGCCGTGCCGGCGGGGTTACATAGAGCCGCGGCTACACGCCCAGAGCCGTGTGTGCGGCCAGGGGAGGGAAGGATGGACCTTGGCAGTGCGCGTGGAAAGATCCACTCATCCGCGGGAAGGATATCCTAAAAAAAAAAACAAAAAAAAAAACACAGCTCCACTCCGTGTAGTGGAGTTGCGCTTTTGGAGGAGAGAGGCTTGGTTTGAGAGGTGCTGCGCTGCCCCGTCGCTCCGACAGCTGTCCTTGGGTGGGTTGTGGGAGGCGCGACTGCCAAGAGGGCTCCGTGTCAGGTCAAGGGTTACTCCCGGCTTTTGGCACGGGGTCTTAAGCGGAAGGTGGATGGTTTTTTGCGGAGTTCTTCGTGTTGTCCCTCCCCTGGCACCCTCCCGGCGGCAAAGTTCATCCTGAGAAATGTGAAAGGATTAAGAAAGGATGGTGAATGGCTCAGGAAGGTGTTTTTCTTTTCCTGCTCTGCATGAGCACAGAGAGTTGATTCCATAACCCCGCTCCCTTCTCATTAGAGTGCTTTTCTAAGGGGGGGATAGATACTAGAGTGTGAATATCAAGGAGGAAATATATGGACTGCTCAGGATAGTTTCCTCCCATTCTCTCTTATTGAGTTAACCTCATTCTTGTGTGAGGAGGTACTTAAGTCTTTTTTATTGTCTCTGAATTATACTCCGCTTTGGATTGGCTATACAGTTCTCATGAGTTTTTCTTTGGTAAAAAATTTAATGAATCCTTCTTCAGAAATATTCTGGCAAGACTCAAAAGGGAGATGGTTTTTCACCCCTTCAGCTTTGAGCTGGTTGACTTCACTAATAATTGCACATCACTACCATACTACCATACTACTCAGGCAGAGAATAATGATCAATATCAGCACAGCTCCATACAAGGAGCAAGCACCTGTCACTGCTTGTTCCCTTAATGACTGCGAGGTTGGATGTGATGAATTGTTCAGGTTTTGAATAGGGACAAGGATTTTTACTCACTAATAGGAAAATGATCTAATTCTTATTGTGTCTTAGGTTGTCACTTTTTTTTTTCATTTATTGTTTTCTTTTTCGTATTCTGTCAAATATTGTCTGAAAACATCCCTCTGTACATTTGAATTTGCTGGCATGTGCAGGTCAGAAAATGCCACAGGACTCTTCTTTTGGAGAGGATTTGTGCCTAGTGTAATGCAAGCAAATTTATCTGTTTCTAGGGCCTGACACTTAGAGACTTGCACTTTCAACACTCAAATGTTTTGAAAAAACTGCGCTATAAAGCTCCAGTCACGCAAAACCCACCAATATCAACTTTCCTTCTGGCAAGTAGTTCTTCCAGTTTCTTACATGTGTGCTTACAAAATGACATCGTTTATGCAGAGGTTAGTAAATTGTCAAGGTGTAAATATAAAGGAAAACCTCTTTAGCTGCTTTATGTTACTTTCCTGGCTGAAACATCAGGAAGATTGATAATTACTTCAATTTTTTTTTTTTTTAATAACATGATTGATGCAAGAAGTCAGCGTAGCAGCTTTACATGTTAATGGAAACATGACTTTGAAAGGTGATGCTGGAGTCTTAACTAGAATTTTGCTCTCTTCTTCAGTAGTGGCAGAGTCTTATCTTTTTTATTAAGATGAAAAGTCTGTTAAATGTATAGGAAACTTTTTCTCCGCCAAAGTGACACATAGTTGGTGTGATCTTTACTTTGCCCTTATCATATATTTAGATCCCAGTCAATCCTTCTTCCATGACCTAACCCTGGACTGTTGGCATAAACTTGTAATATAGACGTTATTTGATATATTTATATGTAGAGGGTGCTTAAATATTCAAGCTTTTTCTATAACTTTGATGTGCTTTTAAAAATATTTTGAATCACTGTATGCACTTTGTTTTCAAAGTGCTTCTTTTAATGATTTAGCAATGTTTTTTTCCTGAAAAGATCACCTGCAGAGAGCTAAAATTCAAGTGTTTAGAAGATTATGTTATGCAGATGTAATTGCATATTTTTAATAGGAAAAACAGACACCAACAAGCTGTAATATTAGAAGAATTACTATAAGACCAATTGTGTGAATATCATCTTAACAATATGTTTTTATCAAGAAATCACAACAGGAGTCCTGAAGATATAAAAGTTTATCCCATCTGAGACTTACCTTGTTTAAATGACTGGTATGAGTTTGCCCATTTTCAAAAACATGGTTCAGAGTTATAAATAGAGAGCTCTCCCTCTGGAGTTGAATTAAGCGGTGACTTGACTGTGGGTGCGACCTTTAGGGAGAGAATAAAACTGAAACATTTCATAGAATTTCTGAGACGTTAGGTCTCCCACTTCTCTATAATACCTTGACAATTTTTAGACCTGACTGTTTTAATAAGAGGTGTATTGGCTTTACAATGTAGTTTGACTAAGACTCCAAATAAGCGATCTCTGGAAAGATGTGGTCCAGTGCAGGGCATTGCTGCAAATGTGTGCAGTTTTTAATTTCACACTGTTTTCAGAAATAACTTTTTAAACAATAAAAGGAGGTAGTGCATAGCTAACAATTGAAAGGCAGTAATTTTATCTGTTCATGTATGAACATATTCCATGATTCTGTTCAGTACATTTCCTGAGGATAGTTTCTTTAAACAAGTTTGAATTTAGAGATCCAGTTGTCTCCTGACCTGGTCAAATTTATTCTTGGAAAAGCAGGC
>JAWWLV010000088.1:122906345-122963873 GCA_035041135.1 Platyrinchus mystaceus
GGGAAATGTGGCCACTGTTATTATGTTCTTATTTTTAAGAATAAATGTATCTGGTACTTAAATTATTCTCAACTAACTATGGGGGATGGGGAGAAGAAGAGACATATTCTCCCCTACTCCTCCCTCTAAATAAATCCAAACCCACAAGAAAATCCCTACTCAACTGGGATTCGGACTTACATTTATTGCGCACCCAAAACTCTGCTTGATACTCAGATCTGGAAGTTCTGATCTTCTGTTGTATTTAGGCAAGACCAAGGGACCTAGTCTTGTCATTGCACCAGAACACCCATGTTTTTGAATTACTGTTGCTACTTTTTATGTACAAATCATTTGTCCTGTCATTGAGGTGAGCACTGAAAAAACCCACATGAACTGACCGATAAACTGTTTTTTAATGCAGAATTATATCTTATATTCACTAAAATATAATATATGTCTCTTTTTCTTTGGTGCGAATTAAATTGAAATAAAAAAAGGAAAACAATATTTCTGGAAAATTGTTTAGATAAGAACTGTGAAAGTGTGTGAAGCTCACAGGAAATTTTTGTTATCAAGCTGTGGAAAAGAACGGGTCATTATGTTCTCTTCCTGTCTTGATGTACAGGAAGATGCCAATAAAGATTTATCAAAAGCCATATGCCAAATAAAGGTATTTTGAGAAACCACCACTAGGAAGGGTAAGTTTCCTAAGAGCAGCACCACCAGTGTGGAGGAGATGGTGTGGTGTGAGGCAGTGGGAATCAGGCTCCTCACTCCTGGCTGCCAGGGGCACCACGCACATTCTCGTCCCAGAGCCCGGTGCATGAATCAGGCTTTCCCCCAGCTTCCCTCAGGCCTGAGAATTGTTCCTGGTCTTTGTTTGCTGGTGCCTGGGGTGTGCTTGAAACCCAGCTGGTACTGTGCCCCTGGCTCACATCCTCTGCTTGCATCAGCTCTGTGGCAGGGAGAGGTTCCAGTGGGGCAGTCCTGCCCACTGAGTGGAGGCTTTTGAGCTGGTTGTCGTCTGCTTTGGTGCCTCAGAGGAGACTGACTGTGGGAGAAATGAATATTTCAGCCGGGACAAATTATAAGAATCCTGTTCCTTCTTTAGTGAGGCACAGAAGAAACAAGTGCTTGGGGGTGGGTTTCTGTCAAAGCATATTCTTTTGCTTTTCCTACTTTAAAAAGTGCCGTTTTAGGGAGGAGGTTTGGTGGTGGACCAGCAGTGGTTATTGCAGATGTTAACCCATATTGAAATTATGAAAATTTCATTGCTTTTCAGAGTCTTGGAGTTTCCTTTTGTTTTGGTGCTGTGCTTTTAAAAGCCTCTTTTCCAAAAAATTAATCAATTGTCTTTTATTATTTGAGTAAACCTATGAGTCTTTTACATATACAATACAAAAAAGCATTTATGGAGCTTTTTAATTTTCTCCTCTCTTCTTCATTGTCTATTATTTGTCTTGAGAAAATATGTTTAGTGAGTTGGTTTCAGGCAAACTGTTCTGGAAATATTACTCTGATTTTTACATTTCTTTATTTTCCTTTTCCCTTCTTTTCTTTTTCCTTTTTATTTTTTTTTTTTAAGAGAACTGGAAGTCTTCCTCCTGGTTTTAAAGGTAGCCAGAGAGTCACCTTGAAAAGTTACAGCAAAGTCATTGGAACCACTGTGCTGGGGAGTAAAATTAAATCTGCAATTTTTTAGAACAAGTGTCTACTTGAGGAATATTAAATATTCAGATATTAAATCTTGGAAATATACTGCAAGGTGCTAAAGGTTTTTTAATCTTTGATTTGGATTAGTAAATGTGTGTGTTCTGTTAAAACAATTCCGTTGAAGATTTAAGTCTGTTACTAAATTAATTGAAAGACATTTTTTCTCCATCTGAAAGAAATGTTTGGTTTTATGGTTTTGGTTTTTGGTTTTTTTTAATCCCTTCTCTGAATAAATGCTTATTTTAGGTAAGGATATTCTATGTCCTTCAAACACAACATAAAGCTGATTAACTTCTCCAAGTGTGAAAACAAACTTAAATGTGATGAATTCTGTGAATTTCGGGTTGTTTTTTTTTTATTTTGCAATTCCTAGTCTTGGTATGGTTTTACTTGATCAACTTTTACTTGATTAGTTTAGTCCAGCAGTATGTTTAAATTCATGCACTTAAAAAACCTTAGGAAATGTGCTCTTTACCACCAAGAAGCTGCATTTATTGCATTGTAGTAAACTATGTTGAAGAGGAAGTCTGTTCTTAAAACTGATTTAATAAAATAACAGTCAATAGAAAGAAATGGCTTGAAGCAGAGAACTCTTATTGTGTGGACTTTGTGGGTCCAATCCCACAAAGCATGTGTCTCTTTAGTCTAATTAAGCATGCCTCATTTACATGTTTATTTTTAAGCAAAATATTAGTTTGCAGATTTGAAGCTTGAATGAAAAAAGAACATTTTCCCTTCGAAGATTTGAGTTATCTCTGACATTTATTTTGCTGCTGTCTGGAGTTACCCTAAAATAATTCCAAACACAGGTTACAAATTACATTGTAATAGTAGTATAAACCATTAAAAATGTGCCTTTCTCCATTGTTTGCAGTGAGTGTGAGATCTGTGCATGTTTAGAGTGGGAGGAGATGGTTAAGAAAGAAGAAAAATTACAATTAAAATATGATGTGTTAATGCAGTTTGATCAGTAAGCATCATTTGGCAAATCCAAACAGTTGGTGCATGCTGAGACTTGAATTTCTTTTTTTAACAAAGTACACGTATATTACATGAAGATCAGGCCAAAGCATTTTGTAAGAACAGTTTGCAGGTACTGTATTTTTTGTTTTATCGTATCCATTTTAAAGGGCTGACTTGGAAACAGTGAATGGATATGTGTGTGCTTGTTCTGTGGTGTTTGGGCCTTTTAGTACCTTTGATTTGTGTTTTCTCCTTCAGCAGGGGTAACAACACTGTCTCCAAAAGAGTGATCTGAAATTGTTCTAACCTACAGAAAAGGGATCAAATAACAACGTAAGCTATAAAACTGAAGGGAATAAATGACTGAGTGTTCATAATAGCTTTTTAAAAATTGTTTTAAGTTACATTCAGAAGTTATCCTCAAAATATTAAACAGTTGCAATTTTCAAAATGTTGGTGCAGAACCAAAGCTAAACGTGACTGTCAGGACTCTCTTTGCCTTGTATCCACAGTGACTATTGTCTAATTAATCAGTCTTTAATAGGCTGTTGTGATTCAGAAACATGTTCTAGAATGTCCCACTTCACATTGCAGATTTGAGTCTCTTTCAAGGTTTTAAAAAGGCATGTCATTTTGAAGAAACAACAACAACAGGAGAGGCAGCTAATGAAGGTTGGTATATCAATAGTAAAGGTTCCTTGACTCAGCAGTTTTTAACCCCTTTCTCTCCAGAAGTGTTGAAGAAATGTACCATGTATCTCTTATTTCTTATCCATGGCTTATTTGTTGGAATTCTGGGTCATACAGTTTTGGAAGGAAAAATAACTTGCCAGTAATTCACAAGTCATTTTACAGGCAGAGTTCCATTTTGCTGCATGTTTTGTCTGGTGTGTTTTTATATGGGCACTGAGAAGCTGTGGCATTTTCTGTGTGTGTGTCAACACCCCGTGCTGTCTGTTATCTTTTCTGACCCAGATGATACAATTTAGTGCCTTTTTTCTGTGTATGGTTAAGATTAGGGCAAGACTGTGAGCAAGGCAGCTGAAGATGTGTCTAGGTAAGACTATGTGACTGGGACATTTAGGGAGGTGAATAAGGGTTTCAGCAGGGGGATATGGGTCTCTTTGGGAGTGCCAGTCCATTACTGACAACCTGGGCCCTTAAATCAAGAGTGCTTTGTAAGGTGTTAGAACTGTCTCATCTTCTTCCACAGATGAAGAGCCTTGCAGACATCATGGCATCATATACATTGTCTTTAGTTGCTTCTGAAAAACACCCTAGAAAGGGATCCCTGTGCCACAGTGTTCTCACATTTGTCTTATAATCCCTTAAGGCACTTGTGGTACAGCAAGTGTACCCATACTTGGGGTACTCCTTGGAAAAATACCAGTCTCAAATCCATGTGACATTCTTCTTGCCCTTATCCTGCCCCAACTCAATCTTCCTTATGCCCTTCTTTGCTTATAAAGGTCTTATTTGAATTCTGATATTACTCAGTGGTGCTCAAAACATAGCTTGTGAACCTGGACAAAAAGCCTTCCCCAGTGCTTATTGGTGAATATGCTAGCGGGTCAATACATCAAACATTTGCTTCCATAGGTTTGGACTGAGGCATTAAGGAGATGTATGGACAGCTTCCACTAGCTGCAGATCCTGGGGCACAAGCTAAAATTGCTGTCCCCTCCATTTTCCTGGAGGGAAATCCTGGGGAAGGATTCTGGAGTAACCTTTAACTGGGTGCTGGAGTCAGGCTTAAGCCACTAGAAAATTGCCTCTCTGTGACTCCATCAAAAGATATCATTTTAGCCATTGCCCTGCAAAGAAGCCCTCTGTTGCCAGTAACTTCTGGTAGGCAAATTACCTAGGAGCTTGGCCAAGAAAACTTACACCCTACAGTGACTTTTCAAGCTTCTATAAATCTGAGATGGAGATCTACCCTGCTGTGGTCAGAACAGGACAGGGCAGCCCCATTAGGGAGGGGGAACAGGAGGATAGCCTTTTGCTCCCTTCCTGGGCAGATGTTTCCAACACAAGCTTCAGAAAGCGATCAAGGCATTTTCCATAAGGCACATCTATAGAAAATTAAATGGGGTGCCTGCTTCCACTCCTGATTCAGTGGGATACATAGCTCTAAGGTCCTTCTGGTGCCAATTAAATCTCTTCTTCACCATTTTCTAGAGGCTTTTCTAAAAACTGCCAGGTCCAGAAAAGCAAAAAGTGCTCAGTGTTGTCAAGGCTGGAGTCCCCACTAGTACATGCTAGTGCACAGGTTGGATGAGTTGCTTAGGAAGAATCAGGAGGAGTACCCAAAGGCAGGCTAGGGCCAGACTAGCTGGTAACAAACGTATTAAATACTCAGGGATTCCTTCCCTCTCTTTTCAGTCCTGTGCCCAGGATGTGCACCAGGGATGCACACCCTGGTGCACCAGCTGAGAGCTCTGAGAAGGAACTGGCTCCATAGGAATGATAAGGTGTACTGTGTTCACAGGGAGCTGGGGTTTAGCAACCTCCCCTTCCCAGATTTTCTGCACAAGCAGAGGAGTAAAAGGCTGCAGCATTTTCCTTTTCCCTCCAGAAACACTGTGTGAGAATACTTTGTGATTATCTTGCCCCACCACAGGCAGGAATTGAAGGTCATAAATATGGCATATTGATATTACTTTTACAATTGTGTTTAAAAATAGCAAGAAGGTCAAGTGGGCATGATTTTTGCTGTGCAACACCAACTATGAAAATGTTTGAGATCCTCTTTGGATAAACTCAAGGACTAGCCTGCTTTTTCCCTTCTGCTCACCTGGGCCACATGTGTTTGCCAGGGACTGAGGCACTGCTCAGCACCTTAACCTCTTACAGTGTGTTGGCATCACTGCACTCAGAGCAAACAAGGAAAGTTATTTAAGAGTAAAGTGACAAACACATGCATATGTATGCAGTGCTAATTGGCATCAATTATCAGCCACAATTATCAATTGTCAGCCACAGCCAGCATAGGTTTTTCCTTGTTAAATTACAATACCCCATTGGACTGGTCCTGTTCGAACGGGGGGCATCAATGAAATGGGAGGAGAAGGGGAAAAAGTGAGTAGTCTGGAAATCACTCTCATCTTTCACTCAGGCAGTGCTCTGCACATCGCTCTGAATGTGAGGCAGGCTGTGGTTGTGCTCCATGTGAAATGACTGCCACGTGCTGCATGTCAATCCCAGAGTCAGCAGCTGAATAAAACAGTAGGTCAGGTGAGAGATGTGCCTGAAACAGGTCAGCCTGGAAGGGCTTGGCAACATTTATGGAGGTACAGTTTGTTCTGCACTGTCTTATGGGCCACACAGCAATTTCTGGAACAAGGCTATAAACTAGACAGTGTGGAAAAGCTTAAGGTACAATCAGGAATGCAGAATACTTTGGCCCCATTTGTAAGTAAAGCAACCTGTAAAGCAAGGCAACATATAAGCCAGGTTGCCTTCCTTACTAGGGGAGATCTGCCTGCTGCTGCTCCTCACAGTGGTCATGCTTTTTAAAATTAAATTATCCATTGTTTACAATTTGGAAGTACTCCTGAAAGCGAGGACTGGGATTCACATGTGGGTTTTATTTTTCATTATCTCTGTAATAAGTGCTGAAGAGTTAGGAGATTAAACAAAATTACACAATAAAAGTGTGGGAAAAGTTAATGAAGCATGCTTCTCTAAGTAAAATGCCTTTAGCTTTTATTATTGTCAGATTAACCCAAAAGTCATCCTTTACTAAGAAGAAGAACTTCACCAAAAAAAGGTTGAAGGACTTTGTTTCCCTTCCAAGGCTACTTGGAGAGGAAGAGGTGGGCCAGAATAGGATTTTTAAGCTAGCAAAAGCCCCAGGATGACCCTAAAGCTTAGCTTTAGTTATAGGTAAAATTGTTTGTCCAATGGCTTTTTGGCTGCTGCTTTATTCTTGCGTCCCTTTACTTTTAAACTGAATAAAGGTGTATCTGCTCTCAACCTGAAGAGAGTATTGATAGATTATTTTAGGAAAAGTTAAGTAAAAACTGGCTGGTTGACTTCTGAAAGGAGAACGGGTGCTGAAGGAAAATACTTGCTAAGATGTAACTTGTTCACTCTAGCTGCCCACAAGCGGGAGAAAGTTGGCATAGCTCACACAAAACATTTTTACTGTTCCAGTTAAAACTTGATTCAATCTGTCAGCGGTAGCAAATATTTGTGCTGGTTTTTGCAGGTATCTGCCAGTGTCTGCCTGTGTGTGCAAATGTTAAAGGGTGCCCTTCCCTTGCTGTTTGAAGGTGCTTGGAATAGGGTGGGAAAGAAGGATGTCTGTTCTGGAGCAGCAGAGAAATAAGTGGCAAAGGCTCATGGAAAGTGCTTCATTGCTCCATATTGGTAAGGCCAAAATAAAAGGTGTTGCATCTGATGGAAACATTTTCATGCTGTTTCTCATGTAATTTATTATTTGTTTTGTCCTTTATCAAAAAGCAATCTGATTTCCAATCCTCCTTTCCAATAACTAATGAAAATTTTATTCGCTTTCTCCTCTCTGTGCCATCTGCAAGATAATCAATTTTTTTTGCCCTTGTAGGGGCATGAATACAGATTGATTTCAGAGATACATACTTCTGAATAAGTAGTATCAGTAGAAGTGCCAAGGCTGAAAGATAGTTTTGTAGAGTGATAAACAGATAAACTGATAAGTGTATTGCTAACTGAATCCAGTGGCATGCACCGCAATGATTATTATGCAGGTAACTGCTTCATCCAAGTGCCACTGTCACTTAGTGCTGTCATTAACAATTAAAGTGGTGACTGCACACTCAGAACTACCACTGCTAAGTGTCCTCCCAGTTGTTTCTCTGACACAGAAAAAGAAGCATGCAGATATAATTGTTTTTTTAACTAATAGGTCATTTGCCTCTTACCCTGAAGAAAATGGCCCATTAGGTAGAAGTAATGCTCTATGTTTTCACAAAGCAGAAGATAATTATGGGATATGAAGACCAGTCAGAAACCAGAAGAATTATTTCTGTTATACATTTATTGTCTCTGATGGAGCTTCAAGTCAAACAGGTCAGTAAGCAAAAAAATTTCTAAAATCTGCCACTTAGGTATTGAGTAATACAGGTGGTCATAGAGTACCTGGTATTTTTTAATTAAAGTGAATAATTGTACATTCCAAGATGCCATGTTATTTCAGATGGTTTGGTAAAACAGATACTGTTTGAGTTTAGAATAAAAAAGTTTTATTGAGCAAAAATGCTTTTTGTTTTTTACTATCTCCCTTCTATGGCAGAGAAGAATATAGTTTTGATCTTACATTTTGATGAATACAGTTTTTGATCTCTGAAGTCCCATTTGAGAATTCTGAGTAGGTCTTTAACAAAGAAAGTCGTCTAAATTCAGCAACATGCCAAAAAGTGAGAATATATATTCAGTCTCATCCCCAAAGCCAAGAATTCCCAAGCCATTCTGAGTTCCGGTCTTCTGCCTCCTAATTTAGGTAACCAGAGCACAGCTCAGAGGTTGGGAGAGACATGTTATGCAATGCTTGTTCAGTGTGACAGATTTTGGCCAGCACATAGCAACTGAAACTTAGCAGTCTAGCTAGTCTGCAAAATCAAATTCTGCATAGACATGTTTACCTTTTTGTTAGCTACAAAACATGTTTGGGGGATTACATCAAATACTGAGCTCTGATAACAGGAGCTGTAGTCTTGCCAATTTGGAAACTTAAATGGCTGATGCTTTACACACTGAATTTGTACAGTGCAGTGGGTATGAAACTTTCCCCATAGCTCATTGCCGTTTTAGGCCATGTCCTTAATGGATGACAGTTTAACAAGGTGTAATGTACTTTATTTGAGATTATAACAATCTGACCCTCTGTTGTATGTAGCTAGCTGAAATCGTATGTGCTTCACAAATGGATTAGATGACTTTTTATAGTAGTTTAACTTTTACTAATTCCTTCCAAATGCACCAAAATTTCCTAATGTGCTATACTTCACAGGTGTCTCCTTCTGGATCCATACTCTGCATTCTTGGAAAGAATGAAATTAGAAAGAATAAACAAAACAACCTCTGCAGAAGTGGATCACTTTGTGGAATACCTATTGTCTTCCTAGTTAATCCTAAAATTCTGGACTACAAATCTATTCACGCCTACTCTCACCTCTCAGAGAAGTGGTGTCGTAATGGTCTGATATATGAGGGTGTGAAGTGCTGACAGTGAAGGATGTGAAATCTCCCTTTATAAACTTCAGTGATTCATATATTAAGTAATCTACTTTCTTGTAGCACTAAGTCACACTATAATACAGAGGTGTTGGACATAAATCTGTTAAGCTACTTTCATAGTTAGACCACAACCAATACCTACTGTCTGAATATTACAAAAGCTTCCTTCAGTGTCTCTTAAAAAGCACAGGTTTTGCTTTCCTATTTTGTAGAATCCAGCTATGGATTTTATACATGTAATGCATTCTTAAGTTATTGTGCAGTTGGGTTTTAGCCAATTACCAGTATGCAGAAAAACCCTGTCATAGTGCTAGTAGCATTTCATATGTAGTCACAGACTACAAAACATCTATAATCTTTGGGGTTTTTCCCTTAGAGCTTCTTCCTTTTTAGTAAAAGGATTATATAGGAATTGGAAAACCATCATATCAACCCTTTTCCTTGACAAAATAAATGAGATATTAGTTTTTGTGTTCAGGAAAAAAATAAATCTCTAAGGCTCAATAGAATAAGTAAGATCGTTAAAACCAAGACTCCCAGACCTTAGAACTATAATCAAGCCAATTTTGGAAATGTTTAATTGTTGTCAGTATTTTACTGAAGAGAGCTTATTTAAAGCCAATTAGTACTTGGCTTATAGGCAAAGAAACTCAATGCCTTGACAGAAGGAGTGGCTGTAATATAAACTTGCGCTTTGTTGTAAATCAGATAATCAGCATGAGAGAAAGAATTGTGAAACCTGGCAGTTTGCAGACAACCTGATAGGCGAAGCTAGAGAAAACCAAGCGTGGTTTGGCCTTCAGGTTTTTTTTTTTTCTGTTCGTGGTGCTGTGCTACCACTGTGCAGGAGCAGAGCTTTGGAGTATGTCTGAAGTGTCCTAACAGAGCTCTGTCCTTCTTTGTGAATGTTTTTCCTAATGGAGCAGAACCGGAAATTACTTGCCCTTTTCTAAGCAGCAAAGGTCAAAAGTGAATGACACTATAGTGTGCTCATAGTTCTGTCCCTGGCTTTGTGTTGCTGACAAATTATGTTAGATTACATTTATGACCATGCCTGAGTTTGTATGAGAGTGCATGTACGAGTTTTGCAGAAATTAAAAGAAGCAGAGATTTTGGAATGCTGTTTTCTGGAGACCTTTCGCTGCCTTTGGGCTCTGAACATTATTCTGTGGGTTTGAAAAATGTAGCAAGAAAACATTTTTGCAGACATGGATGCTCTAAATATTTGTTCATTGAAGGGTTTTGGAATTCTTGCTTGTGGCCTTAAGACAGCTGGCTGATCATGTTGAGCAGGCACTGCTCCAGACACTGTGTGCTTACAGGATGGTATCTCATGCAGTTCTGCAGAGT
Source organism: Platyrinchus mystaceus (assembly GCA_035041135.1). Taxonomy (NCBI): domain Eukaryota; kingdom Metazoa; phylum Chordata; class Aves; order Passeriformes; family Tyrannidae; genus Platyrinchus; species Platyrinchus mystaceus. The sequence goes on from JAWWLV010000088.1 coordinate 122,916,573, forward strand.
AGATGGGGATCTTGTGTGACTGCAAAAGGAAGTAGTGAGTTTTGTATATCTGTTGTGATACAGCCCTGTCATAAAAGCACTTGAGAACTTCCATAAAAAAAGGGTAATGCCCCCTGCAATAAAATTACAGCCACCCAAATCTTCTCTCTTAATTAAAAAAAAGCAACTAAACAAACTTGAACAAACTTAATTTTATATGATTTTATTTGCTGTTTTGCATGTGCAGCCTACTCTCAGGATTTTTTGGGGGTCTGTGTGTGTGTTTATTAGACTTCATCTTCTTCAACAGTATGACATGGAATTGTGGTGGTCTAATACATGAGATATATTTTAAATAGATTTTTACCTAGCCTAATTTGTGAGGATTATATTATATGAGTAAAACTCCATGATGATGGATATTTACCTTATTGTCATGATTTTGGGTATAGCCATGTCTGAAAGATGTAGACTTTAAAAACGACTTTCCAGGCTTTAAAATTGGTGACAGTATAACCCCAGAGTTTCTGTAGGCTAACACTCATTTCTGAACCTCACTCTGCAGAAAGAACAAGGAACTGGGAGCAGCAAAATTGCTTCAGGAGACTTGCTCAAACACTGCTGTTACAAATAACTAGAAGTAGTGTAATGCTGTTTGAGTTCTGTGTCTTGCACCAGGTTTGCCAAACAGGGTTCCAGGCAGGGATGCTTGTGCTGGGAGAAGTTGGGTCCTTGTCCTTCTGATCCTGAGCTCTAATCCTCCAAGTTCTCAAACAGGGAAGGATTTCTCTGACAAGCTTCCTTTTAAATGAAAGGTTAAAACCCAGAGAATTGCACTGAGTTGTAAATGAAAATGAGTTTCAGTACTTCAGTGCAATCTCACATACCACAGTTTTTTATATATTTTAGCTTATTAAATGAAAACCAAAAGTAGATTCTTTCAGTCTTGGATACACCACAAGATTAGCATCTCTCAATGTGAATTCTTAGGGGAAAGATGACAAGCTGTCAGCACTAGGTAAAAATTATGTTATTGTTCAAAAGATATACGAGTGAAGGTTGTGACACTGAATAGCTGAGACTTGCACTAAAGAAAGAGTCGGGAAATGAATCAGCAAACATGAAGGAAGAAAATCTAAACTGTCAAGGACTAGACATCTGAAATATGGATTATTTTCTTGTCTTTGATTTCAGCCAAGACTCCTTTCTCAGGCTACTCTGTGTTCTACTTTTGGGAATGTAATGATTAGAAGTATCTGGCTATTCAAGTCCTTTGATTCAGAAATGAGGACAGAAAACAAAGCAATTCCATAAAATAAATTGTAAAGCATCTTTGTCATTTTTATGACCTTCATTAGTGTAAACATAATATTGTATTATATTAATCTTTTCCACTGTCTGCTCCATCTTTTTTCTTTATTTATTTTTAATAGATTATCAGATACACCCTTACGTTAAAGATTAACAGAATTTTTACTGATTACTTGAACATATTCTAGTTCATTTTTTTACTGTAGTGAAGTGCAAACTTTAAGACTTTATATTTATACCAATGCTCTTAATTTCAACAGGGGGATGGAAACAGGTATGTTTGCCTCTGATTCTCAGCTATTTGTAAAAAATCTTTGTAGGGAGGTATGTCTGTAATTTATACTGTTAAGAGCTATTGTCCTTCTCAAATAATAGAATTTATGGCAGTAATTAAGAGACAGCATGTTGCATCAGCCATCATTTTATGCACCCTCAAATTAAAATTGTTTGAAATGGTTCGAAAATCAGAGCTGCTTGCACTGTCTACTGACTTGAGAAAGACAGAGAAAGTGCTGAAATAACAGATGCGGTACTTATTTTAAGTAAGAAAGGGGAAGAAGGGAAAGAAAAAAAGTAGGTATGGGTGGACAATTGTAGACCAATCAACTAATTACAATTTCCAGATGAGTCCTGGAATAAAAATTCTAAAGATATTTAAGTACGTGAAAGATCAAAATGAGATGAATTGTGATCAACAAGTTGTGTTGAGCCAATATTATTTCTTTCTTTGTAAGGATGACATCGTTTGGACAGAGAGGAAACAGTAAATTTAATCTGTCTTGGCATTATTAGGGCTTTTGATATTGTTATTTATGACATGCTTGTACAGTAAGAGAAATATAGCCAAGGCAATGCATAACTAGCTGGGTGTGTGACTTAGAATTCAGATTTCAAACAAGCTTGTCACTGAGAATGCTATGAAAGAAGTAGAATACTTATTTTGCAAGGGTCTGGTTTGTGTTCCATGCTGACCCATGGAGGTGATGGAGATTGTGCTTTTAAGGTCTCAGATGCTGTGGAACTATAAGGGGTATAATCCATGCTGGTGGACAGGATAAATAGTGCAAATAAACTCACTGAGCGTATGGAGTTCTGGGTGAAGGAGAAGAGAAATAAGCATTAGAAATAAGCATTACAATAGGAAGATGTGAAAGATCTGCAGCTGGTAGGAGTGAGCCAATACAAAAGCAAAACACAAACTAGTGAGTGTGACTCTAAAGCAGTGAATAAACATTGCCTTTTTCTGTGCCATCCCTTTCTGTGCTTTTCCCATTGCAATATGTGGGGACAGTGCATTTTCTTCTGTCCTTTATGACCTTTGCCTTGTGCCTTGGACAACCTCATTCTGCCTTCATACTTCAAAAAGATTTTTGCTCCTCCTTCATTTCCTGTTGTATACTTTCTTCTTGATTTCAGATTATTGATGAACCACAACTGATCTCTTTTTAAGTTTCCTCATTCTTTTTTTTTTTTTTTTGGATGGTTCAATTTCTTTAATTTTCTTTAGGTGTGCTTCTTTTCTGCCAGTGAAATACAATCAGCTCCTTGAAACTGGTGTCTTCTCTTTTGATGTCCACTGCTCTTCTTCCTCTTTTTTACCCCAGAAATGTTAAACTAGCACATCATGAGTCTACTACTTGAGCTGCCTATGTATGCACAGCTGATTCTCCTAGCAGCACTGCTGACAATTGGAAGTCTTCGTTCACTGCTTTCTTCACCTTCTCTGCCAAACTCTTCCCTGCAATCATGAGTAGAATTTGCTTATCTTCATCAACACTAGGAGACAGACTTTTGGACAACTGTATGGGTAACTCTTCTGACAGGATGCTATGTCTCTTCACCTTCACCAGGTCACTTCCAACATAAAAAGTTCCACTAGCCCTCTATGAAGGGTGTGTTCTCCTGGCACAAGGTAACAGCATGTCTCTTCTCCACCAGGCTTACTCTGCCTCTCATCCAGCCTGCATGAATTACCCAATCCGTTCTCAGCTATGCTAACTGGCCCAGGTAATCACACTTCATATTTAACATGTTTAGAGGCTTCTATTCAGATTCCTACATTTCTTTCACTGGTACAGATGTGTGACACGTTCTGTAGAAGAACTGTTTGGTTTAATTTCCTTGCCAGCTTGTATGACTTATTTTAAGGAATAGTCGTGCCAGATCACTTTCTCACTTCTGGGCATAGAGAACTGGCAGATCGTCAGGGAAAACATTTGCTGTGGAGAGAGGAAGTATTAGTGGTAGGGCACTGTTGAAACAGAGATCTGGAAGGAGACAACTGGAGCATATACAAGAAAAATAAAAGTTGACAAGAACAGATGCAGGCACTTGACATTAAGGGACGTAGATCCTCTGGTGCAAAAGGAAATTAACTGGCTGATTTTTGTCTACCAAAGAGGAAGAATGGGATTGTTACTCAGATAAATCTAGAGACTGAGCACAATGGGAAAGAGCTAGATAAACTAATGGGTGATTGCTGCCTGTAATTATTTTGCAAATAACTCAGGCTAGACTCTGGAAGATGGCTTCTAACCAACAGAAAAAACCACATTTTTGTATTTTAGCCTTTAGCCTGTGTTATGGCAAAGATTGAAAAAAAAATGCTGTAGGAACAGTATGAAAACGCTGTTGCTAGGAGGTTGTAGAAGACACAATAAAATGGCCTAATAGTACCTTCCAATCCTGAGCTATAGAAAAGACTTACAATACACTACAGGCTGTCTCTCATACTCACTTTCTTTTTTTTTTTTCTGATACAAGTATTTTTATATCCTCTACATAATTAAAAGCAAGAACTGATTTAGCAAAACCACACTTATGTACCTGCTGTGATTCTTTGAAGCTGAGACTTAAAAAGAGTAGTTTTCTGGTGAGAGAACACAGTGTTTCTTTGATTTTAATGATTATTTAAGAACTAACTGGTAACTCCTGGTTTTGTTTAGTTTATGCTTTGTCTCCAAGAACTGATCACTCATCTTGAAATCAATGGTTGCCTATTGACAAGCAATTAAGATATAATTTGATTACCTTCATGCAAATAAAATATTGTCTTGCCCTTTAATGATGGTGAGACACCTAAAGTTGTGATTTTGTCAGAGTTTTGGCGTTTTTAGCAAGACACTTGAATAATTTTTGACATTCCTGTGAGCCTCTCACAAATTTCTTGTTATGCGTGGAACAATTTGCATTATTTAATTTGTGTTTATGTGCAAGTGTGAAATAAGGAGGCACACTTGGGTTTTCATTTTGTTTTGTTTGGGTTTTTTTTTATCCTTTCATAGTATATTTTAAAAAATATTTTTGCCAGAAAAAATATGATTCTGGGCAAGTCACCTTTGCTGAGAGCTCTGACTCCCTGAGAACCACCAACATTAATAGCATCAGTTTTGCCACTTAGTTCTTCCAATTAAGAGGCTAAATTTCTGGTAGATGTGAATTTTCTGATTATGAATTGCCTCAAAATACTGAAAGAAGGCATTGCAAAGATGCCTTGCAAGTCACAAGAAAGATAATGAAGGTATGTTGTTCTTCTTGACTAATCTTCATTTGTCCTTTCACAGATTCATGTTACTGCAAATTAGATTCTTTACAGGGGGCATTTGTTTTTCTGGAAATTACAAGTGAAAATAAAATGCAAAACAAATGTAAGAGAAAATATATTGCCATCATAATACCCTCAATTAATGAAGGGCATGAATTTTCAAAATATGTTTGGTTTTTCTGTCAAATTTCACTAGTACAAAAGTTTCAAATCAAAATTATTGCTTTCTCTCAAGGGACACTGTACTCAGTGTTACTATTATTTACTTTATTGCTAGCATGAGTGTTCACACAGTATGAAGGATCAGGCTAACCAAACAGTTGAACTTGGGATAATTAAATATCCTGCTGTGGATTGGATTTGGATTATACAGACATACTCAAGCCTAGAGTAAAAGTGGGAGGTGTAGGAGGTGTCCACTCTTTCTCTAGGAGCACCCGTATTACTTATTTTGGCTGCACTTTCCTAGGAAGCAGCTGCTGTATTTATTTGTTCTCTATGCAGACATGGAGGGAAAGTTGACATTTAACTGTGCTGGAACACACAGAGGCCCATGGAGGCTGGGCAAAATGCAAGTAACCCTTTTCTAAGGGATGCTTCTGTGTAAAATCATACAACTCTTATTGACAGTCTCTTGGATTGTTTTTTTACTTATCCGTTGCAATATCTATTACCACTATATAAATAAAAATAAAACACATCATCCAAAAATTACTTGCTTTAGTTTATTAATGAACAGTAAGACTGGTGAGTGGAATTTTAAGTGCTACAGAACAGTCTTGTTCTGTTAGTAATGCCATTACTTTCCTTTTTAAAAAATAACTTTTGTATAAAAATTGAGTTTTTCCATGTGGTTTGTACTTTAAGTGCAGTGATGAACATGGCACATGGTGGAATTCTGACCATAACAGTGTTGCTTATTTTAATGTGCCATATCAATTAATACCTCATATAAACATCACATAGAAAACTTCATGTAAAAGTGAAATATCAAGGTATTTTCTCAAATGCCAGTTAAACTTGCACAGGGAGCCACTGGTAAGGATTTAAGTCTGGATGATGCCTTTTTTTCCCACTGGTTCTTGTTTCACTTTACATTTTCTTTTGCTAAATGAAGGAAACAAAGGAATTCAGATCACAAAGGACCATCAAATAAACATGAGCATTTAGTAAGATGATGTCATATTTTATGGTTCCATGGAGACCTGAATTGAAATATGAAGGAAGGAAAAGAAAATGTGTATTACTTATGTATATGACATTCCCTTACCAGATTGCAGTGGCACTTTTTCATTTCACTCCTATGAAAGAGGCGTGGCAAAAGAAAATTGAAACATCTCAGAAAGCAACCATAAGAATGAAATTAAATATTGTTTTCAATATTAGGTCCGTTTATTTTAGAGGTAGTCATGATTTTTGTGATGCTGAGTGCATCTTCCTTCCTCAGATCTGGTGCATGGAGGAGCTAGAGGTGGTGGCAAGGTGGATATCAGATAGGCAGAGTCATGGAAGTGCTGAGGAGAGAAAGGAGCTTTGTGAAGCTTCGCTGACGTTTGATGAAGAAATGCAGTATTGTGCTGGTGAATGGGGTGGTTTACTGTAGGAAGATAGTGGAGATAAAGGAACTATTTTTTTGAGAAATCAGAGCGTGAGGTCCTTTTGATCTCTTTAATGAAATAGTTTATTTTATTAGTATGTAAACTTTAGGGCCAGGAATCTATAAACGTGTCACCGGTATGTCCTGAGCATAGGGAAAACGACGCCTGTGGCTCATCCTCCACGAGAGGGAGCCAGAACTGTCTTTAAAATGCCAGCAGAAAACCCTGTCAAATAATACAGCCTAAACTCGATCTGAGGCTCTGACACTGTCTTCTGGCAAAGCCAGTGTTTTGGTCAAACGCCGGTACACATCGAGGTGCTTCTGCACGGGCTGTGCCCACCCTCGCGTCGGGGCAGCCGAGGCTCCCGGTGCCGCACGGCAGCGAGGGAGATGCTCTGACCCGCCCCGCCTCAAACCACCGCCTCCGCTTTCTTCCTGTATACTCGATGTGTGCCGAGGAATTATGAGCAGTGCAAAGAAATTCTGCTGTGGCTGTGCAAAGACGCAAGTGTCTCGTTGCTATTAGCCCTCTTGGGACAATCAGCAAAGAATGCAGTCCCTTATCTGCAAGTGTAGTTTATTGTTCTGCATGGATAGCCGAGGCAATAAATGCGGGAGGCAAACTGGGGGGTGAAAATGGAATTAAAATATGCAGCGTCTGGCTGCGCAATAGAAAGTAGGAATGGGGTTTGGATCATTGAGCTGGATGTGTGAAGCTGTACTTCCTACTGACTCAAACTAACAAAGCCTCTAATTGCGTTCCTTCTAGAAATACGTGTGCTACATGGAAAAAAAAGACTTAGAAATCAGATAGTGGATGGTAATGGATTTCAGAACAACCTGGAGTTTTGAAGTTGACTGCAATAAAAATTAACTGATCTGAAATAAGAGTCAGTGATACTAAAAAATACTACCGCTAAAAAAAGGTTCTTTGGCAAGTAAATGTCCCTTAAGGAGGTCAGCTGGAACTGCTGGTTGAACACAGGAAGCGTAAACTGAATCCCATGCTGGAAATATGGAGCTAACTGAGCAAGGGTGTACACTGAGAAACCTGTGAAGACACTTTTTTCCAGGGTGTTTCCTGGGTGAACAAGAGTCCAAAATCTGAGGCAGAGTTCTGCAAGCAGGAAAACCTGTAGGTACATAAAAAGAATAAGAAGTTATGGAAAATTATTAAATGAACAAAATATAAAAATACCATTGTTTTCAAGTGAATGATATTAAGCAAGAACAGTCTCATTTTTGCAGTGAAAACTGTTGTTTATTGCATCACTGAATGCTACAAACCAAAACCAACCCGTAGGCACGAGGTGGAAGAATTTCAAGATTTGACATATATGTGTGTAAAAGAGAAAGTACGATGTTTATCCTTCATTCAAGAGGCAACACCCCACAACTACAGAATCACAAAATGTGTAAGGTTGGAAGGGACCACAGTGGGTATCTGGTCCAACCTCCCTGCTTAAGCGGTGTCATCTTAGAGCACATGGCACAGGATTACATCCAGACAGTTCCTGAATATCTCCATTGAGGGAGACACCACAACCTTTCTGGGCAGCCTGTTCCAGTGCTCAGTCACCTGCACAGTAAAGAAGTTCTGCCTCATAATCAAGTGGAACTTCTTGTGCATCAGTTTGTGCCCACTACCTCTTGTCCTATTGCTCGGCACCACTTAGAAGAGTCTGGCTCCATCTTCTTGACACCCTCCCTTCACATACTTCTAGACACTGATGAGGTCCCCTCTCAGTTGTCTTTTCTCAAGGCTGAACAGGCCCAACTCTCTCAGCCTGTCCTCTGCACACAGCAAGTGGTCAGGGACTACTTAGTGTGCAAGGCCAGCTGCCTCACTCACCGCTGGGATCCACGGTGGCTTTGCTTGCATGCCCAATCTTGTTGGCCTGAGCCCATGTCTGATGGACCCAACTGCCAATGCTGAGGGGCATTAAGGGCTGCTTAAAAGAATGAATGAAAAATTTTGTCTTAAGGCAGAGGATATGTTCTGGATTGTAAAATATTGTTGTTATTTATTTGTGGGTGGGTGTATGGATGTACAAATATTTGCTGCATCACACTCCAGGGTGGAATTGGTAACGTGTCTTCCTCTTACTTGTGCTGTAGTGGGGGCTGTGGGAGGAGGGTGAACCATTAGGGAGTATCTTGCATGCTTGACTCCTGAAAATTTCACTTGGCATATGTAAACCTGACATTACTGTAACCAGAGGCTAAATTTGGTAACTTTGGTTTTGCTAAGGCCAAAAACCTTTTTTTGTTCAAAGACTTCTCATAATATACATTGCTGCTGGTTTCTCTACCACCTTGCCTTCTGGTCTGCTGGAAGACCAAATTTTGCTGATTATCATTATCCACATGATACTCTTGAGGATAGTGCAAACAAAGGGAATATTACATATAGAGAATAGTATCGACATTTGCATGTGTCACAGTGTCCCTCAAATTACACTGAGCAAGGTTATAATTCTGGCTTCTTTGTTGGATTTGCATGCTGTATGAGTTATGACAGATTCTTAAAAATATAAAGTGCATTACTAGTAAGCTCAGACACAAAGTAGTCTGTAGCTAAAACTTTTAATCAGCTTATCGTTACCAGCTAATGCAAACAACTGGAAGATTGTATACCACCAAAATGCATTTAAAAAGCCCAGAAATTGAAACTGTGCTCAGATTTTTATTCAGTCAGCTTGTTTTATTGAAAACATCCCTTAAGATTCAGTGCAGTATACTTACCCTCTTTTTTATGTTAGCAGTCAGATGACAAAATAGTTGTGTGGAAAGAAATATCGTTGAGGAAGCCTCTTTGCAAGCACCTTAATTGTTAGGTAAAAATAACTTTCAGTTTGACAATGGAAGAAATACTTGCCAAATACCAATATGGGGGATTCTGAAGACCGGTGTTATATAAATATTATGAAATCATAAAGCAAACATTTTCAATGAGAAATATATTTCATTTGTTCTTCTTTCTTTTTTTTTAATTCTTTAAGAAAGAAGGGCAAAAATGCCCTAGAAACTCAAGGGTTAGCAAATATGCTGGTATACTTACTGAATTCTTATTTTTTAAAGTAACAAAGGTGAAGCAGAGGCTGTGCTGACCTTTATGAAAGAACAGATCCATGGGGAAAGAAGTTTTCTTTTCTGCCAGACAGGAAGCTATCCTGCTCAACAGTTAGAGGTAGTGAAGGAGGATGTTTAAGTCATCTGTTATCCCAGTGAGTGAAATGCAACTGTAGGGTTGCTGTTTCTCTAAGGCTAAAAATTTACTGACACAGAACATCTCATTTACAGAAACTATAAAATAGTCTCCTGCACTTAGTTTAATCAAATAAACTGGCTATCTGTTAGTGTTTCAAAGTAATCGTTCAGTTTAAAATATTTATTGTTTTTCTTTCAATATTTATTTTTCTCACTGTGCACATAAACCCAAATTTCATATTCTCATTATTATACTACATAAATCCCCATATCTGCTCTTTATTGCAAGGCTCCCTATTAATCATTTGGTTATGCAAGAAGGTTTTCTGGTTCCCAGTGCACATCTGGATAGCAAAAATAGTTATAGATAATCAATATTTAATAAACCAAAGAGTGACAATTAGAAATCTCTGATGGATATAGGTATAATCAGAGTACAAACAATAGTGCTTAAGCAACTCTATGTAAACACAAATTATTTTACTGTATGATAGGTTCCTATGAAATTAGGAACCCCAAACCCATCATGGTTCATATTCATTTAAAAGAAATACATATCATATAAAAAGACATAATATAAAAGACATTGTATAAAAAAGAAGTACTAATGAGACTGTGGCTTCATTTGTGCTATGCAGTGCTCTCATTCAGTGAAATTAGAGTTAAACTCATGTGAAACTGCAAGGAAAAGAGAAACATTACTACATAAGAAGATGCAAGCTCCCAATAAAAGAGCTGAATCACTACAAAAATGAAATTGCAATGCCTAAATACCCAGCACAGTGGATAATGAACAGAACACAGCTTTCCCAGGCTGACTCTGAAATCTAACTAAACTGTGCATTCTACTGTGAAACTACAGTGTAGAGTTTAAAATAAGTCCAGCTAAGCAATTTAGGTGTTTTGGTACGGATCATTCTGATGTCTGTAGAGCATCTCATATGTCACACGTCCGGGAACTGGGAGCTCTCTGTAGTTCACATGTTGTGACTTCTCCACGCTGCCAGGCTGAGGACAGGGTAGGTGAGACACACTGTCCCTTCCCCTGAAGTGAGGTCCCTAAGTGGGTGATTCTCCTGACTGACCCTATGTGGCTCCTGGTCATGAGCAACGGGGGAGCTGCTACTGTGGGAGCCTGAGCACCACCAGTCAGCGTCACAGCCAGAAAAAAACAATTAGGCAGATATCAAAGAAGAGTCAGAGGCTGAGAATGTGGCTGCTAAATATTTCAAAGTGCCATGAATGTCCTGATGGCTGGATAGCATCGCCAAGTGATGACAACCAGCAAGCAGGTCCTTGAACAAGTCCTTTGGGGCCTTTGCCATGCACTTTGCTCTTTAAAGTCTTCAGACAGAGCCAATGTACAGTGTGCAACAGAGCTTTCAGAGGTCAGTCTGCAACAAAAGCATAATTTCCATCATGTTTGTTGCCGGTTGTGTCGCAGAACTAAAATCCAGTTTGTGTAATGGGGCACCTTTGTGGTTTTGTAAGGCAAATGGGAGTCTTCAAGTTGTTAAGGGGTATTGTAAGTCATTCTTCCATGTGTATAGGCTCCTCAGGATAGGCTATACGTTGTACTTCAATTAAGAGTTTCCAATGCAATGAAATGTTGTGGAACTAAAGCCTATAGTCCCTGCCACAGTATGTTTCATGTTGAATATAAAGTGTAAAAGTTCCCTCAGTGGTGCTGGATGTAGATAGTGTTGGTCAAACATTGATTCACTGGCTGTCTATGGATGGTTGAAGTTCATCATGATTTGCATGGCACAGCAGGCACCACACCAGATGGTACTTAAAGTTTGACTGAAGAGAAACAAGATTGCCTGCACTGGTTCTACACAGTCTTGCTAAGCATGTTGATGGTTGTTCAGAGGGCTCCAGAGCATCATCTGGTTAGGTGTCTGCTGAATTTACAGAACAAAACTTAATAAATTTGAAGAATCTTTGAATTACACTTGGTCATAATGGACTCTAGTTAAGACTGGGGCAGGGACTGACAGCTAATACAAATCTGATGAACTGTTAATTGTAGAAATTTTAATTCAGATCAGGCCAAGAGCATATATGGAAAAATATGTATTATCTCCTTATTCTCGAGTTACTGTGATTTGACCTGTATTGTAATATCTGCTGTAATTAGCATATAGTGGAAGGCCAGTATAACTGCAATGTAAATCTTGAGCAAATTCTTGGTGGTGTTATTGCATGGAGTCTTTACATCACCCCTGTATTTCTTTGCTAGAATAAGCTGTGTTTCTGTACCTAATGTACCTAATGGTGGTATGGACTTGCAAAGAGCATAGGTATCTGAAGCTACCTATGAAGCTAAAATAAATATATGCTGTTGCAAATATATTTCATGATGGTGCCTGGGGATGGTGTAAGTTAATGCCTTTTAGCAATTAGAATTTAGGAACTGACTGTTAGGAGCCTGTATGCTTAGATTATCATAAGCAAATTATTTATCAGGGAAAACATCATTGCTGTATAAAAATAGATGAATTATTAAAAAATAATTATTTCAGTTTCCCTTCCAGGGAAACAAACCCACTAACAAACAATTGCAATTTTTGCAATACAGAGGTATACGGTTATGTGAAATAAGAGAAATTCAGGATTTGAAGTAAAAGAATCTATCTTCTTTGTATGGCAGTAATAACCAAATACCAAGAAATTTCAGTGTATATTATTTATGAATGTGTATAGACATACCTCCATAAAATCAGATGCTAAATCACAGAAAGTAAGGGTGAAAGTGAGTTGAATATTTTGTCTTTACACTGAAACTGGTGAACTCTTCATAAACTTTTCTTGATCTACAACAGAAAACCCCTATCTTTTCTCTGTGAATAAGAACAAAAGAATGTGGGCTCCTTCCATGAATTTTCAGAGGAAAAGGACAAACTAATAAGGATCACTGTGATAAAAAAAGGGACTTCAGCACATGCCAATGGTGTTGATACAACCACAAGCTTTCCAGAATTATTGCTGTTTGTCTGCATGGCATAAGAGTATATGAAAACTGAATGCAGGTAATAATACTGAACACAAGTCGCCATCTGAAAACTTGAACCGAACGATTATTGAAATGCAAAAAACTTTCCATGGAATATAAAAAGGGTAAGGAAAACAAGCTTTCATCTAAAAGGAGATAAGGAAATACAGGATATTTTGGAACGTATAAACAGTGCCTCAAGAGATTGCTTTAATATATTCAGGAATAAAAGAGGCTTAATGGGCAAAAGTTTAAAAATATAATCAAAACTGAAACTGAATATTCTTTGTTAGTCTTGAATTAGTTGATGTACATATGAATAAGTGTTATTGAGAAGCATGGTTCTAAATAAATTTCCCAATAAACATTCTCTAGAAAACTCTAAAGTACACATTTAGTGAAAAAAGTCTTATGTGGAATGACATTTGTTAATGATTAGTGAAAACAACCTAAAGGTAGAAAGTCATCTTTACCAATGCATGTAACAAAAGGAGATAGCTGGTAAAGAAGTGGAAAATTAATTTATCTGGTTTTTTTTTGAAATATGACTCTCCGCTTTGGATGCTTACTGCAAATTAGGAAAAATATACTAATGAAGTGAAAATGAATGATGGGGCAACTCAATCCCTGATATAAAGCTCTCCTAGAAGTTCTTGATTGTGAGGCTGATGTTTGCAGGCTGAAATTATTTTTGCAGAAGTTCAAAGATTAGGTGAATTCCTGGTATTCATGCAAAATTCAACTCAGTTTAAATTGTATTTAATGCCACATAATGTATATACATACATTTGTACATACTTTTTTAAATAATGGAGCATATACCTTTTTTCAAGTATATGAAGTTTCAAGCTAACTGCAGCAGCAGAATATGTGGTAACCTGTAAGTATGACATGGCTGATTTATCAGTGTATGCTACACTGTTTTATATCTGTTGAATCAGAGGAAGTTATAGTAGCTCATGGGATTTTCATCTCATCCTGTTTGTGTTCTTAAATATTAACATATTTTAATTAAATCTTGAGCAAGATAATTTTTTCTACTCTTTTTGAGAGCTGTTTAAATATAAAAGATAGTTTCATGTTATTTTAGAGTATTCATGACTTATGATGTACTTTTTTTTAAAAAAGGAAATTATGAAAGTTAATTTATATGAAAAACATTGAAATACACATGGAATTTGCAGTAATAATTTGTACAGCACACTCTGTCCTTGCCTGAGAAAGGTTTTGCCTAATTACTGAAAACTAACATATTAAATCTCTGATTTTAACCGTATAACTTTGCATAATGAAAAGTAATAGACCGTTTAAAAGCCTGGTTTAGCAGAGTTTGCACAGTTCCTTTTCACAATTACATTTTGTATTTTAGTCACAAGAAGTACTTAGGAACAAGGGCTTCTTTTACTTTTCAGAGGTGTGTGTCCACAACTGAATGCTGTTGATTTTGGCATAAGTTATAGCACTTCTAAAACTTGCTAGAAAGCTAGTGACATGGAAAAAAAAAAACAAAAACAAAAACAAAAACAAAAACAACCCAAAAGGTGGAAGTATGTAATTGCATCCCTTGACTAAAATCATGCTTCAGAGTCTTCTCCTTTCTGGAGCTTTTGTTCTGAAAGGCAGCAGAAAAAAATCGCAATTACTGGCAACACGAGACACTGACTGCTCCCTGTAGCACAGAGGATAGGTATATGGATGCACCCCCACATAGTCTGTCACCCTGGATCACACCCTCTGGCAGCATTTAGGAAATGAAATGTAATCTCCCACAGTTTCATGTTTGTCTCATCTGTCGTGCATTGGAAAAGACTTTGGGTCACTGTCCCAATGGACTGCCACAGTCCTTGTTTCATGAGGAGACAGGAAGCAATTGCACAGCCTAAGCCAGGCTGTTTACTCAGCAGCACACAGAGAGCTTTACCTGAAATGATGCCTTATTCTCGTGGTATAACTTTTGCCCCTTGCTCACCTGCTAAAGATAGCAAACCCTGCTAGCTGCCCACAGCAAAGCATTTGACAGTCTTCCAGCAGCAGTGGGAACTGACGTGGAGGCACAGTGGGACCCTTCTATGAGGAGGGGTCAACTTCATTGTGGTACTTGACCATGTAATTATGCCTCTGATCAGCTTAGCTCCTCCCATGTTAGCAGGCTGCTAGTGCCCTGGATGGGCAAGGAGGGTTTTTTTTTTTTCCCCAGAGCTACCTCCTGGTGGGGTTGCTGCCCCTGGGGTCTGGCTGGACCCTGGGGTTAGGTCAGACAGCCTCATGCTTCTGGAGCCAGAGTCCTACATGTGTCAAACCGCAGGGGTTTGCTGCAGGAAGAGGGCTGGCAAACTGTAATGTCATAGAATCATACAGAGGTTCGGGTTGGAAGGACCTTAAAGATCCATCTAGTTTCAACATCCTTGCCGTGGGCACAGAACCCATGGAACCCGTTTCCTAAGAGGACTTGGGTTTGTTCCCATGTGATAAATCTTTTTCTAGTATCTGCTGCCAAAGAGTTGATGATTTGGAGAATGTGCTTATTTCTATCAATGCCTGCTGAAAAAAAACAGACAGGGTGGGAAACATATCCTGGCAAGGTTTTTGGCTTATCTGGTTCTGTGATTCAACATTTTATAGATTAATAATTATTGTCTGTTGTTTCTTTTGTAAACAATACTGGTGTTTTACTAGCAAATTGTTAACTTGTCTTTTTTTTCTGTTGATTTTTGGTTAGGGCCAAGGCATTTGCATAAGTACTACTACTATTGGCACCCCTAGAGACTTTTCTGATATTGTCAAGAACAAAGTGCTTTACAGAAAGGTAGATCAAAGATGATTGAAGATCTGTGCACACAATGTGTGATGAATTTGTCAGCAATTAATTTATTAATAAAAGTCACAATAAATAGAGGAATCCTCTTAAGATATGCTACTGGAAATCCCATAAGTATTTCAATTTCCTGAACACTCTGTTCTGTGAACAGAAGTTTCAACAAAATGCATGTATTTTTGTGCCAGTAATTCAGTCTGAAAAGTAACATGTTGGTATTTTTTCCTCCGTTCATACATGCCCTTGAAGTATTTTTGGCAGCAATACCAGGAAGACAGTCACTCCACCAGTATTTGATTCTTTGCACTGCATGGGAGAGAATAGGAGGTGTTTATGGTGGTTTAATGGCAGCATTGGAGCCAGATGCTCTAGCATCACCCAGCTAAGGGAGAAAGTAGTTCCTGCCACTCACATGGTCCCTCTGATTAAGTGCCTCTTGTTGCTTTCAGAAAACCATTTGCTGTCCTGCAGTGTTCTCTGATTCACACACACTTGTCTGCATCTCCATTAATTTATCTCTCCACCATTCAGCCTGCTGTGTACCATAATATGGAAGAGCAGACTTAACCTCATAGTGATCTATTATGACCCTGTATTTCATGGAAAGTGGCCAAGACTACTGCTGACTCTGACAACTTTACTAAGGAAACATTACATAAATTTTTAGCTTTAGATGGATCTCAATTAAAAAAATATAGCATGTTGTGGTCAGAATAGCTTTCAGCCTTTTTTAGCATAAACAGGGTTAAATATTGAAGTGAAGGGACATTTCATTTTCTATCATGAAAGTACAACTGGTAATTGTGATGACTGTGTATCTCAGGAGGTGAAAAATGACCAACCAGTGATGAGCAAACACTGGCAGAAAACATAAAAGCAGACACATAATTCATAGGCCAGACACCAAGAGATAAGACACTGCATACGAATAAGAGCATGTGGGTGTGAGAGCAAGCAAGTGCTGGAGGATTTAAGTGCTTCATTGAAAGTGCAATTACACAAACGGCTCTTCTGACTCCATTTTGTCAGTAGATACAACCCAGTGGCATAAAACTGTTAAAAAAACTCCAACAAGCTGTATGAAAAAGGCAGGCTTGCTTCCAGGCTTGGTTCCAGGCAAAATAAATAATGATCAGTTAAAAATACTGATATATAACATCTGCCTTACTGATAACCAGCTTGGTCCCTGTTTCTTCTCCAAAATGTGGGTTTTTTTGGCCCAGATTAGCTCAGTTGGTTAGACTGTGGTGCTAATAACACCCAGGTTGTGGGTTTGATCCCTGTATGGGCCATTCATCTTAACAGCTAGAACTGATGATCCTTGGGTCCCTTCCAACTCACAATATTCTGTAATTCTGTGATTCTGTGATTTTTTTCCATTTTCAGCAGACCACTTGAACAAGACTGTTCATTCTGGGTAATAATCACCTATAGATATGTTAGCTGACTGAATATACCTTAAATTAGGTAAAAATAGTGCTTCTTCCATTAATTATTATTTTTCTTCCATTAACATCGTTTATAAAAATCACTGAAAACCAGAATACTGATATGTCTTGATTTCCATGAATATCCTAAGCTGTAATAAAATATAAGCCTTTGCTTAGCCATTTTGTAAAAGATATTTATGGGCTATCACTGCAGATATGACCCAAAATAAGAACAGTATTTCAGGTTCTGAGGACTTTTTTGGTGGCTGCAGAGAAGAAAATCAGGACATTCCTTCCAAATCTGTTTGGGACCAAAATGAATTTGTGGTGTGTTTGTTCTACCAAGAAGGAGCTTCAAAATTTTCAGTTGATGCAAACTTTTTTTTTTTGGTAAATTTTCATATTTTCACCAAGCTCTTAACTTCAGCTCTGTGGTTCTGTGGCTTGGGATCAGTCTGTTAAGGCTATCGTGTACCTCAGCTCTCCCAAGAAACCTTTGCATGCAGGGTCAGCATTTAAGCCTAAAAGACCTCCTGACTGATTGAGGACCTGGTCACGGGGAGAACCTCCTTCCTCTACTGTTGAATTCTGGCTGTTCCCAACTGTGTCAGGTTCAAGCTGCAGACCACTCTTGTAGAGCAGACATGACTGCATTTTCAGAAGTGACAAGCTCAGGTTGTACTTTATTCTTTTAGGATTATAATCCAGTCTAGGAAGAGTTCAGTTTTTACCTCACTCAGTCCATACTTCTACCACTGGTTTTTGTATTGTCCAAATTGCCCTATTTGTTTCAGTAATGGCTGCTATTTCCTTCTTAATGTATTAAGTTTTTTAAAGAACAGACTTTAAACCACATATTTATTATGAGAATGCTTGTTCTCCTAAAGTCACAAACCTACAACCAGTGCCCCAAGCATTCAGGGAAGGACAGTTTATGAGTAAAGTGCATAAACATTTTTCATTGTTCAGACTGCTGAGCTCTGGGCCACTTTACTAAGTTTGTGGAAGTAGCTGATTGCAGTGTTGGTTTGTAAAGCCAGACTGGATTTCCTGCTTATCTGTTTACTTTAACTGCTTTAATGATCCAGCACATATGGCCTGATGCAGTAATACTGGGTTACAAGCCATCTAGTTTTTATGCTGGAGAAAGATACAGTTACTGGGACTGTTTCCCTCAGCCATTATGAAACTTGGCTGGAGTTTTCTACTGTCTTTCAAAAGAAGTTGAACTCCTTCAGTGAAGGTTTCTTCATGCTCTTGCAAGTTTCAGGATGACCCTATTAGGATATTCAGTTCCACAGGTTTCATTTAAGTAGCAATACAGACCAGTGCATACTCAAATGTATTTCTCTGAAGGTTTTTTAAATTTATTTTTCTTATAATAATACTTCCCAGCTGGTGGTACTTACATTGTCTGGGTCTGATTTAGCCAAATGACAAACAAACACATTCTTCAGTGACAAGCTCTCCATTCAGAAGTCTTATAGCTCAGTTTCCCAAATTATGTGTCTAAACCATTCAATTTTTAGTAGGAGGACTAATGATAGATTTTAAAAATTATTTGTAAAACAGGCAAAAGTGGCTGAAAAAAAATATAATTATAGTTTAGAAACATAGGAGTCTCTATCAGGAGCTGTTATTCTAGTAAGCAATAATAATCAAGCTCCTATCCTAATTTATTCTGCTCCAGTGGGTTAATTTTAATATTGTATACCCTGAGATATTTGTCAGATTTTCACTTAAGTTTTTGTAGTCTGTCCAATTTCACTCATGTTTTAAGGATGGGTTTTCCTTAAATATCCTTTTTTTTTTCCTTTGCATGATATTTGTATGAAAAATATATCATCTATGAAAGTAAAAGAGTTGTACTTCATACTGAAGTGGAAAACATTGTGAGAAGACAGATGGGAAGTGCATATCATATGTCTAAACTACTGGGGTAAGGGACATTTATAACTTCATTTCCCTATGCTTGCATAGGCAAAATGAGAAGGTAACTAATTTTCTAAGTAGGTTTATGGCTATGTGATTAGGTGTTAGATATATTGCACATATATTTAGAAAGTGCACTTGTGTATGGAACTGGTTATACAGTTAAATTTCTCTTTCTGCATATGGAATATCCAGGCTGTATGTGAGCAGGCATGTTTTGCATCTGTAGAGGACTATTTGAAAATTGAGGTTCAGAATAAGTAACTGAAGTCCATATTGACACAAAAATATTGAGTGATACTGTATTCTCTGTCCTCTCTTTCTTCCAGAACACTTGGTTTAATCCACCCCAAATAAACACTCTCTTGAAAAGGATTCTCAATACTGTAATCGTAACTCTATCATGAAATGGTAGTCCTCAGATTAGAAAACCTAAACATTTGATGGAATAAAAAAAAGCTGTTAAACTAATTGCAAACTGGAATATATTTTTGACAGTATGAAAATTATAAGTGAAATACAATTAATGATTGGAATAGTAACAATCTGATTTTACTCACTATGCCAAGTTTAATTTCCTATTTTGTAAATAACAGACAAACCTCATAAACAAGCCAACTGCTCAATTTATGTGATTAAGCAGTTTTTTTAAATATGCTGGTTCTGGGTGAACAATTTTAAACAATGCACATAGAAAGTATGGAGAATCAGAAATGAAAGGGCTCCATCTTATTCAATATGAATGAAGAGTGTTTGTTTTTTTTTTCCCTGATAGGGTAAAAAAGCTTAATGGAAGTCACTGTAGAGGAACTGCGTTGCAATCAGCTCCTGCAATAGTCCTGTGACCAAAGCCATGATATCTAATACTCTGTCTGCAAAGTCTCTGATGCTGCTTCTTCAGCTGTGCACCGTTTTACCAGGGAGCTTCAACCTGCCTCTGCACCCCATCAGCAGGGCTGCTGTGTCACAGTGCTGAGAGTGACCCTCCGGTGACTCACAGCTGTCCTTGCAAAAATTGTTCCACATGGAATGAATCCAAAAGGAATTTGGGTTTGTTTTTTTTTTCCTTTGGGTTTTTTTCGCCTGAACCGAATTATCCCAACTGTGAGATTCTATAGAGAGAATTTCACTCCCAAGAGTGAAATTCCATAAAGGAGTGTTTGGAATGGTTGCCTTTGAAAATCCATTATGGCAGTGGAACCTTAGAATTGTTAGGTTGGAAAAGACCCTTAAAATCATCAAGTCCATCTGTTAACCCAGCACTGCCAAGTCCAACACTAAACCATGTCCCAAAGTGCCACATCTACTCATCTTTTAAATACCTCCAGGGGTAATAATATCATTGCACAGTCAATTGAAACATCACCTGAAAAATTATCTCACGAAGCGCTAACTCTCCATATATTTATGAAAAGTGAAATGGCAACAGCTAACCTCATATAAAAGTATTAATCACAAATATTGAATCAGTACTGTTGAATCTGTGATTAATGTTTTGTTGATGTGAAGCTTATTTTCACACAGTGAAATATGGTACTTAAAAAAGCATTGCCAAAATATTTTTGTTTGGAACAAACATGGGTAATTTTTTTGACTAATCACTGCTATGTTGTATAAAGAATATGGGTTTCTATGATTATGTTTAATTTGATTTTTACATTTAAATCTTCTGCAAATCTCTGAGATCTCACATTTATTTCTAATTATGTGTTTGATAAAGTGGTGGGATTTCTTTCTCTGCTGTTGGACTATTGACATGTTTTAAGAGGAAATGCATCACCAGGATTTACCATGCTGGAGCCTTGAAGAACAAAGTATCATATTATGGGACACGGACAATTATGGTATTAGCAGAACAGATACAAGTTATGATTTCCACAGACTCCTAAAGGCTTTTCAACAAAACATATTGTCATTGAACTTGCAAGTGCCCCAAGCTTTTCTGACAGCACTCCTTCTAGAACGCCATCATAAACTTAAGATACTGTAGTACAAGCATTTAACCTAAGAACAAAAAGTGTTGCAAGAAAAAGACTGCAAGCCCACCAAACAAAAAAAAAGCTCCATGAAGACTGATGCCTTTCATTATTAGGGAAAGGTGAATTTAGCGGGAGCCCTTAATTAATATTTCAAGTCATCTTGGAACATTTCATGGTGTTTCACCCGTTCCATTCCCAAACCCTGATCCTGATCCATCACTGTGTATGAATTTCAGTCCAAGCCATCTTCACCAAAATGCCATTTAATAATTTTATTAAATACCACTTCAGAAAAGTAATACATTCCCTATAACATACTTCCACGTAAACAAAGCCCTAACAAACTAAGGATGTGGAGGACAAAGGCAGACAACAAGGTTCAGGATGCAGCGTTGATCTGCTTTCTGGTGCCTAAGGGTCTGACTGCACTCTTGTATAACTGATTTTATGGACTCCTGGGCTAAATGTAGGGCCTGCCCACATCTAATGAACCTTAGAGTGTAATCAAAAAGACAAATAAGATATGCCTGAAAATATGAAGACTTCTTTCTTCTTCGAAGACCTTTGGGGACTCCTTTGTAGTCTTTGAAGTCATCTTCTCCATCTTGATAAAATCACTGTTTGTATACAACAGTGTTTCTTATATAGTGTCTGCCACCAAAATTGTTCTAACCTAACATTGAAACTGCAAGAGTCTGAGTAATCACCCTGTTTTATTCTTTACATTGACCAGCTTCTATACAATGGCATCACTGAGGGAAAACAGTATTCCAAAGGCACTAACATAGGTTAGTTTAACTTAATCTCTTGCTTCAGCCTACAGTACTTGTCAGAAAAATACATTATTGAGGGACTTTATTGCTCTCAGAGTAGTCTTTGTCAGGAGTTTGAAATGTCTAAAACAAGACAATTAAAGAATTACTAAAAGTGTTCTTCAGTGTTCTGATCTTTCTTCATATTTTATAGTTTTTCTGAAAAAATGTCAGCATATCCTTCCGAAAAAGACCTGAGAAACCAACCACATTAAACTATATTTCTTCTGTTGTAAACTGCCCCCCTGGCTGTAGTCGACACTATGCTGAATTTTGCTGCTGAATTTTGCAGCTTTGGCTCTGAAACAGTGATCAGGTCTTCACTACACTACTATGGTAGAGATCTATTTATAGACCTATTTTCAAATTTAATTTCAGCAAAGAAATGATCACCATAATTGGATTGAAAAATACCTATCACATTCTTTCCTGTTCCACCTCCTACAAATGCAAGTTTATTTCTACAGTACATTGTCTGCTTGCTCCATAATTTGTTGCTTAAAAACCTAGGGCTTTACATCTCTGAGAAAACTTGACATCTCCGAGCAACATTTTTTCCTCCCACTCTTAAGACATTTTCCTGACTCAAAAATTCTTCCTAATCAGCTGTGCATGATGAGATGCTGTTATTCCATACTAACTTCCCTCTCTGTTCTTCACGAGGAGCAATAGTTTTTTTACAAAATTCTCATTAGTAACTATTTTCAGCTCTTGCCTATGTGCTTCCCAAAGACAGTTAAACTGTGGACTCCATTTTTCATCTACTTTTCATACCTTTTTTTTATTTGAAGAGAGACAGCATGACTATGCTTTTGTATTCACAAAAATGTCTGAAATATGGCATGCAACTATCAAGACCTCAACTTTTGGAACAACTCACTTTTACATACATATTCCATTTCTTTTGTACGCAGAAATGTTTGGTTATGCCAAACTGTGCATTCTTTGCATAATGAGACATGGATGCTTTCATAGAGTAATTCATCCAGCTTTCTCTGATCACTCTTGCATGTCCATAAATATATACTTGCCCCAAATGTTATTCTTGAGGTCCATCATGTCTGCATTCGCACATGTTGGCAACAAACTAGAATTTTACTGCTGCTGGAGACTTAGATCAGGTTTTGTAGTAATTTTCTGTGATCTTCCCTCTGTAGGCATATGGAAGCACTGAGAGCATGGCTCTGCAAACACTCTTTTTAATTTAATGGATTATTGGTTTGTCAATTTGGAACTATAGATAGTTGTAAGTATGCAGCTATTCATGCCAATATAAGAACAACAATGAAAATCATGACAAAGATATGATCTTTTGAAAATGTCATCACAGTACCTTCTGCTAGACATATCCTCATATGCAAATGAAAAATAGTCTTAAAATTTTAAGAGATTAAAAAATCCCCCAGTTTCTGCCTTCACTGGTCTCAACTGTAGTCTCTTTGTCATATGCTTTGAGATCCTGACCTGCAGCATTTGGAGTGTAATTGTTTCACAGAAAAAGCACTCACTGTACCTGATTTCCCAGGATGGCTGTAGGCAAAAGTCTTTCTTATTTGAACAAATAGATTTCATGACTGTGTGCACAAACTGTATCCGAGTGCAGCCATAGAGGCAAAATTCATAGTGGCAATCAGGACAGTGCTACAGAAGCATTTGGAGAGCAAATGAATGTGTGCTAAGGTCTGACTTTTATACCATATGCATTTTAGGGGAAGTTTACTTTACAGCTTTACAGGCTATGGACTAAATATTTTAGGGTTTGGAGGAGCATGCTTTGGGAGCACATCTCCTGGTTTGGTTTCATTTGAAAGGAATTGAGCTGTGCACTCAGAGCTTGTGTGAATCGAACTGGTAAGTGAGGATGATTAGAAGATTCATCTCAGAACTACACTCCTGAATTGAAATAAGACTGAAATTCAGCAGACCTAGAGGTAGTCAAGCATCCAGTTGTTCTCTTTAGCATACTTGTCACACCCAATTCAGGAACAGAATGAGTCACAAAAGCAAAATATTTCAATGTCTATTTGCTTTTCTTTGCCATAGGTAGGGTTTGGGGTTTTTGTTGCTTTTTTGGCTAGTGTTTTAATTTTTGTCTTTTTTTTTTTCTTTTTATTCACATATTCTCCAGTGTCTTGTCTTTTCTAGAAGAAAAGCGAAATGCCCTAAGGGACTTGGAGTGTTTTTGTGATCAGGCCTCTCAGCCAAATTTCTGGATGAGTGCTTTGAATAATATTTCTTCCTTTTTTAAAACAAAGGGTATACTCCTCAGCAATATTGTGCAATCCATCAATTCTGCACAGGTTTATGGATTGAAAGGAAGGTTAGAGGGAGGGAGCAAACAGAAGAGGAGGACTTTAAATGGATAATAAATGCTATTAAATCCCTTTAGTTCTCACATATGCACTGCCAGAGTGATCTCAGGGAGCATTAGTCTGGCATTGAAAGTTACCTTAGTGATTCTGCTGTGAGACAGGAAAAAAAAGGCTGAACCAGATGGGGAACTCAAAGCCATTGCCAAATCATCACCAACCTCAAAGGACTTTATTAAAAGCAAAAAGGAGAGGGAATCAAGACAGAACAAGAAAGTCATAGAAGTTCTTCTTTGTATTTTTTAGAATGGATTATGTATTGTAAATTAAGCTTGTATTGTCATTTATAGTTAATATGAACTAGGAGAATCCTAGTTTCTATCTGGTCTCTCTTCCATTCAGCTACAGGAAAAGAAAATACTTTTCATAGCACAGTTCTTGAATTTGAAAAAGAAAAACCAGACTGCAGTTTCCCCCAAATTTAATGAAGTGCCAATCAGCAAAGCATTCAAGCGTCGTCCTAGTGAGTATATGCCTCAGTCTTATCCTAAATCAAGGCCAATAAACTGTGGTGTTCAAAACTGCTGCACATCATTACATGTGCTTTTTATGTTAATAATAGACCTCTCCAATGACAGTTCCAATGTGGGAAGTTCTTAATAGTAGAATTTGATGTTAATATTAACAGCATAAAACATTTTAAATTCCTTAGCATTTGTTTAAAGCTAGACAGCTATCTGTTGCACACAGAGTTAATTTATTATTTTTTTTATCTTCAGAACTTTTTAGAAGTACAAGAAAATTGAGCAAAAAAAGCCCTAAAAAAAAGTCTTGCTGATGACTCAATAAATCTGGGCTCATTCGTGAACTGTCTTTTTGAGTGCTCCGCTTTGCAAAGAGCACACAGTGTCCAAAGGAATCTCTGCTGATTTTCTCAGCTCTTCTGTAGTTTGTCCCATAGGAGAAATAGAAGTTTCTGAAAATGTCCTGGTTTTTTTTCCTTAGGAAGAGCAGAGTATAAAATAGAAAGTTAGTTTTATGGAGATATGTATCTGAGCCTGCGTATTCTGTTTGGCAAGTAACACTTGAACTCCAAAGTCTACAGTGATTTTTAAAAATTACTTTTTAAAGGAAAAAATCTGTCTTTACTAAAAGAAATGCAATACATCTGGAAATCCTCCCTGCCTTCTGTGATACAATGTGTTGATCAGGAATTACTAGGTTAAGAAATAAAGATAATATTCTGTTTTTCCTCTGGCCTGTTTCCTCTGAAGGACACTGGGTCATTTGTCTTTTGTATCTGTTTTGCTAGCATTTAGTCCAATTATAACACCTCTACCACTTCCTTTAAACACCAAGAAGTGATGACAGAAAAAAAATGCAGATTATAAAAGAATGATAGAATTGTTTCTGGGGCTAGACTTACAGACGATGTGAGGCACTGAGATTTCACCTTAAGTCTCCTTGACTTTAAGGTACTGTTAGATCTTGATCCAGTTCTGTTATGTCTTGAATACGGACTCACTGTATCTTTCTCAAACTTTCAACAGTAAATTGCAGGACAAACAAACATGCACAAAACCAAAACAACTCCGCTGTCTCATCTCTCCAGAATGACAGAGGATACAAGTTGGATGAGTCATTGTATTTTGCATGAAGTAAATTGTGTTTAGAAACCTATTATCTGGAACACTGATAATCTTTGTCATTCATCATTGACATTAAGAAAGTAATAGAGAATTCAGATTTCTTTGTGTATATTCTGCAGTTCTTCTTGAGATGATAATTTTAGTTCTACAATACTCCTATTTTCAGTAACATGCCTAGAAATTGTCTTATCTAAACTTTAGAAATTATAGTCTTGATGTTTTATGTCGTGGCAATGCACAAACCTGCATGTTGAGTAAGATCCGAATCAGGACCTTTTCTTTTCAGAAGCAAGCAAAATCTTGGTGCAAATAATTCAAAGGGATAAAAATTAAAAAAAAAAAACAAAACAACAAATATATGTATTCCTTGCCTCAGTATATGTTTACTGCTTTAATGTCTCTCTTTTGCCAGTCCCGTCTAAAGCATGAAGGCTTCTTGCTTTCAGGCTCAGCTACCATCATGAATAAAGTCAGTTTCTGTGACAACTTTATCATACTCATATATTAGGTGTGAAGATGTACACAGGAAAGAGAACTGAATTTAGAGTCTGGGGCTACCTCTCTTATCAGCACACTTAGCTTGGCCCAGGCTTGTGCTTATGGATTATCCAATATCATTTGCTGTAATAACTGTTAACATTTTAGACTATATCCATGCCAAGAACTCTCTGTTCAGGCATGTAAAGGAATAGCACAGGAAAGGGAGGGAAAAAAAGAGTTCAATTATTCAGATGTAGACCATGGTGTTGCTTGCACTTCATGTTATTTACTGATGTAGGTGTAACCTCCATCCTTATATTTAGCCCTATGAGTGTTGTGTGCTACTGAGTCAGATATGAGATGTTGAGAGATATGATTGCTTTTAATCATAGATTTGATAGGGAGGGAGCTATAAGAAGCAAAATATTAAGGTTCATAAATAGCAATTTGTAAAATGCGTTAATTGTTGCTGGTTGCACTAAACGGGGGGGAATGGAAATTTCATCAGTTTTGAACACAAGACCAGAGGACAAGTATTGATGTTTTTCTGTAATTATGGTATACTTTTAGGTTACCAACTATGATCCACCAGGATAGAGCTTGATTACCTTTTTCTTAAGACAAATTGGTTTGCCCACATTTTCCAATATGTTTGTGAATGTGAAATTGCTTCTATGGAAAAGACAAAAAGAAATATAATTAATTTTATATTATAAGACTGTGGGTTAGCTTGATCTTGTTAACATATACTGTAGTCGAAGAATCATAGGATATTTGGGGATGGAAGAGACCTTTAAACGTCATCTAATTGGAACCCACTGCAATGAGCAGTATGTTAGTTAGTCACTAATGTACAAATCACTAACATACCAGCTCTAACAACATGCTCTGGTTGCTCCTAATTTTTTATAATTAGCAAGGTGTGTGTACCTCTTTTGTCAATAACCAAAAGATACATGACTTATTTTCCCTGGTTAAATTCTCTAACAGCAATAATATATATTGAACCAACACATTCAAAGAATATTCGCAGTGCACATAGGTTTCAGCAAAATATCTCTAAATATTTCTTAGCAGAACTCATTGATTTCTGTTCTTGATCAAGATAAAGAGCATGATGTTTCCTTTCAAATTGAAAAACCCCAAATATCATTACAATATTTTCATACGAGACCAAATAGCAGGGTTTTTTTCTCCCAATCTCATTCTCAGAAATGGTTGAAATATTCAGATAAAAGCAGTAGGGGGGGAAAGGTACAATTCAGTTATTGGTGGAATACAAAACTTTGAAACTGCTGACATTAAGAAAACTTCTAAGCAATTGGAAGTAAAGCCTTTGCACACTACATAGAGTTCTCTTCGAGTTTGCCATAGACAGCTTTACCTATAGTTAGCAATGGATGAGGTGTTTTATTTTTGTCAAGTATTTTATACTGAATGCTTGCTGAATTGTTTATGTGAATGATTCCCATCTGAGGGTTGTTTAGAAACTGCCTAGTGCTATTTGTTCTCTTGGGTTATATGACTAATTTTATCATGCATTACTGACAATAAAAACAATTAAGCCCCAAGCCAGGATCAGGGTGCTGTAGGTGTGGCCAAGTACACACACACTTTGCCCATAGCAACTTGCATTCTAATATGAAACAGGTCCCAGCAAGCCATGGGAACAATAGTAGACAGTGCTGCACGTGTCAAGGAACACAACTGTACTAGGAATATGCTTTCATGCTGCCCTGGCTCTGTCCCTCTGCCAGTAGTTGATTTCAGTGGCGCAAGTCCAGGGTAAGTGGGAGTACTAAATCTTTGAAGATTGTTTTAGAGGCAAATAAATCCAATGTGTGTGTGTTCATCAATAGATACACATGCATACTTGTATTTCAGTCACTTTCTGACACTCCCCTTTGGTGTCTCAGTCTGGGTCTGGTTTTGCTCCCCTGGCTGCAGCAGTGCTGGCAAGAGTCAAGGCAGCAGCCTCAGCTCCTCGGCTGCAAACGGAGGAGGGCAAGGCTGCAAACACTCTGCCATCAGCAGTTCCCAGTGTTTGGATGTAACTCAGAAACAGAGACTTGTTCATAGTCAAGACCTAAGAGCATTTATACAGACGGAAGTTGCTGGGGATTAAAAAACTGACCTGCAATAGCTGTTGTCACAATGACTGCGAGTAAAATTGTCCCACAGGTAGTAGCCAGATGCTCATTCCTGAAAAGATTTGAAATATTTGTATCTGTGTATTCAACTACCTTAAAATAACTTGTGCAATGAGTAAACTATTAACTTTTATATGGAGAAATTAATAAACCCTATGTGTTCCTTTAGTGATGTTGCAATCTACTTGTCCTGTAATTAAGATTCAGAACAACAGTGGTTACTATTAAGAGAAATGGGTTTGCTGAGGACTAAAGTAAAGACAAAATTGTTCTTTTGGCTTGTGGCCCTGATGTTACACATGAACTTTGTCCTTTTGGAAGGTTTATACTTTCTGACAACACCCATACTGCTTGATCAAAGGTGACTTTTGAATTCAGTGAATAACATCTGCTATGCTGGCTCATGATTTGTCATGTTGGGCATGGTCTTGCTCTGATGAGATCGGAATTCCTGGAAGAAATAGTAGCAGAGATTTGAAATAGCATTTTTCAAATCCTTCAAATGAAGAAAGCTTGGGGGGGGGGGGCCGGACCAGAATACTAAATAGAATATCTTCAAAGCTTTCTTAAGCGGTTCCCTCAGAGGAAGGCAGTAATCATCCCTGTTTGGTCTTGTTACTGTGATTCCTAGACACTTGTGATTGTACCTCAGTCATGCTGACTCACCTAAGTCCTTTCAGTATCATAACTAAAGTTAGTGTAAATGTTATGGTGTAAAATAAGGGAAATGTCACTGCTGGAGATTCTTTATTCAATGACAGATAAAACAGAGCCATTTCTGCTTGTTGCCACTATTGTAACCCAGAGTGCTCCAACCTACAGGTTCTAAAACTCTGTTATTTCACTTTCTGCAGATGTATTTTCTTTCTGAAGTCTATAAGGAAATCTAATTAGCGTTTTAATTCTTTGTTTTCGTTGCCTGTGGACCAGCAGGTTTGGGAAAAACAGTCATAGAAACAGAATATGGTTTAGAGCCAATTATAGCTATACAATAGCTTTTATTTGGGCAGGCATACTGAGCAGTAGAGATTGCCAAATACTAAATGAGGAAGTAATGTGATTTCATGGAATCGCAGGATGGGACCACATGTAGGTCATCTGGTCCATCCTTCCTGTTGAAGCAGGGTCTTCCTAGAGCACCTTGTACAGGATTGTGTCCCAACAATTCTTGAGTATCTCCAGTGATGGAGGCTCCACAACCTCTCTGGGCAATCTGTTCCAGTGCATGGTCACTTCCACAGTAAAGAAGTTCTTTCTCATAATTAGGTGGAACTTCCTGTGCATCAGTTTCTTCCCATTACCTCTTGTCCAATGGCTTGGCACCACCGAGAAGAGCTCGCTCCATCACCTTGACACCCTCACTTCGGACACTTCTATACAGTGGTGAGGTCCCCTGTCAGTTGTGTCTTCTCGAGGCTGAACAGACCCAGCTTCTTGAGCCTTTCCTTGTAAGAGAGATGCTCCAGTCCCCCAATCATCTTTGTTGCCCTCCCCTGGACTTACTCCAGGAGCAACCTGTTTCTCTTGCACTGGGGAGCCCAGAACTGGACACAGCACTCCAGATAAGGCCTCACTGGCATGTTCCTCTTCCTAATGCTTCCCAGGATACCATTGGCCTTTTTGGCCACAAGAGCACACTGCTGGCTCATGGACAGCTTGTTGTCCACCAGGATCCCTCAGTCCTTCTCCATAGAGTTGCTTTCCAGGAGGTTGGCCCCCAGCCAGTACTGGTGCCTGCAGTAATTCCTCCCCAGGTGAAGAACCCAGTACTTACCTTTGTTGAACTTCAGTATGTTCTTCTGCACCCAACTTTCCAGCCTGTCCAGGTCTCACTGAATGGCAGCACTGCACGCAGGTATTGGCCACTTCTCCCAGCTTTGTATAATCAGCCAACTTGTTGACGAGGCACGCTGTCCCTTTGTCCAAGTCATTGATGAACAAGTTAAACAATTTTGCCTTCTTTCTGTGTGATGCCTCAATCAGCTACTACATTCCCTATCTTCAACTGCAAAATATCATGCATTATCATCATATGTAAATTACCCACATTTATATGTCTACACATCACCAATTTTATATCTCTAAATATATATTCACATATATACTATTTGCATGTTAATTTGGGTTTATGAAGTATGAAAGGTGCTAAAAACTATTGTCATTGTAGTGGGTGGCCCTGGTTGTGTCAGATCTGTTGAGGCAATTTGCTCCATTTGGTGAAAAACTAGGGGTCCTAACTGAGCCTCAGAAGGAGGTGATAGGGCAATGAAATTTATAAGAGCATCTGATTTTTACTGATCCATGAATAATTCAGTCTCTTCTTTGGCCCTTGTTCAAAGATGAAATAGACTATGGTCACAACACCAAGCCTGCAGGGATGTGTTTTAACCTATTCCACCACCTCTTCTTATGAAGAGGTTGTGATGGACTGAAAGGTCAATAATGTCTTAAACATTGTCAAAATCATAGAAAGACTTTTTGTCAAACTGCGAGGAAGCAACAGTCTGTCTGTTGCCACAGAAGCACCCCCCTCCTCCAAATGCCTCCCAACTGGAATTTGGACTGTGTGTGGGGACTTGAGATAAGATTATTGTCTTATCATCTGAAGTCTGAGGAGAAGACTCGGGAAACAAGAATGTGTCTGTATTAAGAATAAGCCCTAGCTGGGCTCAGGGGGTGTTGGGGAAGCAGGGTTTTGGGTGTGTGATGGTGAAATCTCTTCACATCAAACCAAAGGCATAACCCCCTGCCCCTCCCAAGAAGACCACATGCACATGGGACATCTACCTGAGAGGCAGCTGAGAAGGAGTCATAAACCACCAAAGATTCCTGAGGCCTTCCACCACAAGACAGACTGCAGGTGATCCAAGTGAGGCAACAAATCTGTTACAAGAGACTGTGAAGTTCCCCCCTCAAGGGGAGGTGCCGGGCATTTCCTGAGTGTATATTAATCATGGGACTCTATGTTTTTCGGGAAACCCTCACCAGCAAGAAGACCAGAAGAGCTGGACTGACAGGACACTGCCAGGTTACATGGAGTGGTGATACTTTTTCTCTCTCTGTCACTCTTTACCCACTCCTACCCCACCCTGTTTTCCCTATTGCTTTCTATCTCTCTTTCTCTGTCACACATTTACCATTAAATAAACCCCATACTACTGACTTTGGCATTTGGTCTGGTTTGTATCTTAAGTCAGGCAGAGGCATTTCTAATAATTTTAATAACCAGATCATAACAGGGGTCTGTTCCTTTGTCACAGAAATTGTTCATTTCCCTTGTTCTCAGAACAGTAAGAAACCTCAAAAACAGAGTTATCCCTTTCCAAACCCTGTTCTGCCTGGCTTGGATATAGCAGTTTTCTACTTATAGAGGGAGATGACATTTTTGGAATTAATTAATTTTTAGTTAAATAAGGCTTGAAAATGTGACGAATTTGCATCCATTATCTTCTTCTCTCAGTGTGTGGTGGAAAAAGGCATTTGCAGCCTATGCAGATGTCTTGCTTTTTTGGCTGCCCCGTGTTGCTTACAATATACCTGTTAGCCAAAAAAACCAGCAGCAGGTATGATTTGTTTTTGCAATTGTCTGTGGAAAGCTTCACAAATATTTAATAACGAAACTCATAGGAGTGCCACAAGGAAGTAGTCCTACTGGATCTAGATAAGAAAGTCTGGAGAATTTATATGCAAATGCATGCTAATGTCACTTGGTCAAAATTATCAAGACAGAGAGTGATGAAAGCACAGCCAAAACACAGACCGGTCTGGGATTTATTTCTAATGCAAATCTCTAGTTTCTTGTGACTTTTTTTCTTATTATTAAAGTAAGGCAAAAAAATTCCAAGAAACAAAAAAGGGAATTAATTATTTTTCCCATGTTCCTCTAGTGAACTTTTGTTACAGTTTAGAATGTGTCTTTGTAACCATTAATGATCTCTACATTGACCTGATTTACACCTAATCACTAATACTGGATATCAGTTCTCAAAAATAATTTATTTTTCTCAGTTTAAAAAGAAGTCTCCTGTGGATAATAGCCTGGATAAACAATGGAGGAATCACAAGTAACTGTAGGGGAAAATACCATTATATTACAGTGAAAAATTAAAAATAGATTGCCAGTATTATTCAGTCTGAAGCACAGAAGAATTAGGGAGCACTTACCTGAGGAACTGCAGGTGATGAGGTTCTCAGAGAATTTATTTTTCTTTTCACTTTGTCTTATTTTAATGAAAGTCATGTTTAATGAAACTCATATACTAAAGGAAAGGGCACTAAATTGAAGATCAGTAAGTGGAGTTTTATGAACCATGCATGCTCGGGGCTGTGGTTGGGTGTTTTTGTACATGGGGGAAGAGAGATAGAGACCGAAGTCCTGACACATTTTCCACAACAAAGAAATAAACAAGCAGGTTGTAAGTCTATTAAGGACCAAATATTTCATTAATGTGTACTGTTTTCTGATGTATTTTCTCCTTTTTACTGGCATTTAGCATCTAAAAATCTTAGTGTATCACATTACATGGCTTTGCAGCAGCCCCTCTTGCTATGTCGTACAGAAATGCAGGATAATTTTGGATCTCCTTAATAAACCCTAATCCCTATCATTAGTTTATGATTTAAGGCATGTGAATTCAGCATCTCAGAGTAAACAAAGGGGGAACAACAGACTTCACTTTAATGCACATTACTAATGTATCTCATGACAATTATGAATCATGTAACTCCTGATTTGGCATCTAGCCATACAGAAGGAAAAGTTTTGACAGCCAAATATTTCTCTTTGCTTTTCTTATTTAAACAGAAGGTGAAAAGAAACATTTGGACTGCTAAGAAAGACTAGTCTTAGTAGAGCTATTCATTACCAAAGAATTTGGGCTCAGATCTTCAAAAGACCTTATCTCTCATTTTGATTTTTTTGTTGCAATATCTATCTTTTAGAATTGTTTTAGTAATTTTTTTTAACCAATAACGTTTACTGCTTGTGAGAATAACTTCAGTATTTACACAAGTTACTTTGATCTAGAATATATGGTATTTCAATCACTCTTAGGTAGCAACTGTCTCAGGGTTTGTAATTTTTTTAACAACTAAATCATTGAATACTTCACCATTTTATCTGTCTTAAATAAAAAGCCTACAATAGCCTTAGGTGCTTAATATGAATAAGAAAGGCATGCTGTCAAATAATCAAAAAATAATAGGAAAACTCAAATGTGCAGAGCTCTGTAATAAATCTCTTTACTCCCAGTATTTTTTGGAAATTCATTTCGGAGGGAGAGCTGATGATAATTTTTTTCATTCCACAGCATTACAAGATCATGTTTTACAATCTTGGACGTTGTCCTGTGTGTAACAGGGAAGGTTAAATTCATGCTACTCTAGAGTGAGAATTCAGAGCTGGCAGTGAACTATGAGGCAGCCCGAACACCTCTCTCATTTTGGCACTGTTGACAATAGAAAGATAATTGTGAGGGCATCAGTAATGCTCAGATGATGACAGTGGGTATCTTAGGACTTTTCATAGCATCATAGAATTTTCTAGGTTGAAAAGGACCTCTAAAACCATCAAATCCAACTGTTAACTCTGCACTCAGGACTGCAATCTTCATCACTAAAGCATGTCCGTAAGTGCTACAACTGCTTTTTTTCTGAACTTTTTCAGGGATGGTGAGTCAACCTGGGCAGCCTGTTCCATTAACCCTTCCTTCACAGCTCTTTCAGTGAAGAAGTTTTTCCTAATAGTAAATCTAAATTTCCCTTGGCACAACTTGAGGCCATTTCCTCTCACCCTATCACTTGTTGCTTGGGAGAAGTAACCTCCCTACAACCTCCTTTCAGGTAGTTATAGAGAGCAATAAGGTCCCCCAAAGCCTTCTTTACTCCAAGATAAACAACCCCAGCTCCCTCAGCTGCTCCTCATATGACTTGTGTTCCAGACCTTCACCAACTTTGTTACCCTTTTCTGGACATGACCCAGCACCTCAAAAGTCCTTCTTGTAGTGAGGGCCCCAAAACTGAATGCAGTACTTGAGCCACATCCCTTCTTCTAGATGGGCATTTTATTTGCCAGCCTCTAGTCAGCTGGGACCTTCTCAGTTAACCAGGACTGATGGTAAATGATTGAAGGTGGCTCAGTGAGAACTTCCACCAGCTCTCTCAGTACCCTTTAGAGGATCCCATCTGGCCCCATAAACCTGTGAACATCTAAGTAGTGTAGCAGGTACCTGACCACTTCTTCTTGGATTATGGGGGCTTCATTGTGCTCCCTGTCCCTGTATTCCAGCTCAGGGGGCTGGATACACAGAGAACAACTGGTCTCACTACTAAAGAGTTCCACAATGATATCTGCCTTATTAGTCTTTCCCCTGGTTCTCACCCATAAACACTCAACCTTATTGTTCCCATCATTAAGCTCTAGATAATCAAAACACTCCCTAATATACAGGGCTATCCCTTCCACATCTCCTTCCTTTCCTATCGCTTCTGAAAAGTTTACAGCCATCTATTTAAGCTCTCCAGACTTATGAGTTGGTCCCACCATGTCTCTGTGATGGCAACTATGCCATAGTTTTCCTGATGCACAAAAATCCCTCTTACCTTTCCTAGGAATAGAGTATATTTTGTAAGAAATCCCTAATTCTCTAATTAGGTTTGCTATTTTGCAGTTTTCATCCTTCTGTTGGTTTTGCTGGTCTCACTCTGAGCATTCAGTATTCATTAGTTATGAATATGCCATGGACTGAAGTGCAATATGGAGTCAGTAAACTGGCAGACCAATTCAGTGATTCAGCTAAAAATGCTCTGTTGAAACCTATGGCCAAATAGTCTTACTAACCTACTCTGTAATTTCAAACTTGTTTCCTAAGAACTGCTATTCACAGGACATTTTCAGCTACAGATGGCTTGCAGTCAGAAATACTTTCCTTATGAGTATCCTTATCCTGAGAGATTAATTTCATTTTGCCAGCTGGGTGCAGCAAACAACACTTAGTAACCCACTGCTCTTTACCCTTCCAAACCGCTGACTGGGGGACACTTCTTTTTGTTAGCAATGATGGAGAGTAAGCAGCGGTCATTTGGACCCCATTTACGTGCCCATCTTTTTATACTGGATAATGGGTTGGGTTAGTGCCTGTTTGTTTGCTAATGTAGCTCCCTGCACTCGCACTCACTCTGCCAGTTCTGTGGTGCCTGTAGCCAAGCACTTATGACCCTACATTATGCAAAGACAGCTGTAGCATGCGCTGGCCATAAATCCCACTACTCTGGCAGTTTGCGGAATTGGGCAATTCTGGAAAAGCTTACGTGACCAAATGGCTGTTCATCATCAGCAACATAACAAGGGCAGAGGAGATGAATAATGCCAATCTTCCCCTACTAAACTACACATGCCTGCATGCCTTGAGTGGCAAGAACCAACGTTTTCTCCATAGTTGTCTCCAAATATCAGCTAAAGATTCCATCATGGAGCGCTAGAGACACATTTGGCTTCAAGAACAGGCTGACAATTACTTAAATCACAGCCTACATGCACTTGCTTGAGAGCTTTAGTGTATCCCCTGCCATTGCCTCTGTCCAGTAATGAGTTGTCATGCTGCACAACTGTCTACACCTACCTGCATTATCTGATGCAGGATATCCTCCTAATCCAGGCTGGCAGTATGCGCTCTGTGGTCTTCAGTTGTTATTCCATGGCCTGCAAACAGGTTGGAAACTCAAAAAGTGTACAGGTGCATTACAGTGTTTAGTGTGGGATAAAGGAACGTGTTTAGTGTGGGATAAAGGAACTAGACTATGGCTGTTACAACTGACGATATGTAGGAAAATGTCAATCAAAATTATCAGATGAATTTTATATACACTTAGAACTTTTTGTAAGTAATACAACCATAAATCATGGGATGCTTTTTCTGTTCCTTGACTCAATATAGAATCATAGAATCATAGATGGGTTGGAAAGGACCTCTGAGATCATCAAGTCCAAACCTTGAGGTATGTATTATAGGAGAATGTTGATAAGTTAATGAGTAGCCAGTTTGTGTATTTTTTTTCATTAGAACCCACAGACATAAATTGTGACTAGTGAAAAACAAGATTTGGAAGACAAAGCAAATTGAAATAGAAGGTTTTATTGCAATAATGCATTTTTAAGCAGAAATTGATTATAATTTGAGCCCCTTCCATGGGACAGCAAGTTTTTCCATATATACAACTAAATATACTCTAATATATATTTACAATATACAACTAAAAATATAAAAGGTTTTTAATTACATGCAAAACTGAAAAATGCAGTAGCTGCAGTAAGTCCATGTTAACTCATAACAGTGAACTAATTCAAAATCTAAGCAATCTTTTCTGACAGTTGGTTCTATTTAAATGTAATATATTTCTTAATGCAAAATTAGCACAATTGCAAAATTCCAAAAAATAAGAATAACTACATCTCAATCACAGCTATCATGTAGAAGGCCTGGGTATGGAGCTGACCCATGCAGTGAAGTCCAGATAATCTATCACTGTATGGACTTTAAAGCTCAAATCCAAGCCAATGTTCCTATTACAATATCTGTAAGCAGACTAGTTCTGCCATTCACTACATGTGATGACGTTGTGTGTCTTTGCACTACTTCCAGTTCTGGACTAAGCTCAGGAGGAATTGGTTTGACCTTGCCTGTAGTGTGTTCTTAAAATTACTGCTGCTACCATATCTTCTCTTTGCAGAGCTGTTGCTGCTGCTGACCTTTCATGCAGCCACCTTTGGGACTTACAGTGGAAAGAAGCAGAACAGTTCAAGAGCCCCCAGTTCAATTTTAACTCATGTGATTTCACAGAAATAAAAAAGGACTTGAGAGAAGTCATGTCAAAAACAAGCAATGCGCCTGTAGTGGTTGCTGGAAGTTTTTAGATGCTCTTTGCCCCCTTTTCCTACCTGAATAGTACACGTCATGAAAATTGAAATTGAGACAACCTTGTCAAAAATTGGTTCTATCTTGAAAATTTTTCTGAACTTGGACTTGAACAGTCTTTCTGCTGAATATCAGAGGTGCCAGTTTTCCTTTTATTTCATACCTTTATATACTGTCAAGCTATTTTTGTGAGAGCTGTGGTTTTGCTGTGAAATGCTGTGCAGTGCAGAGTTCCTCAATGCATTTGTAATGTCCTTCTGTCTTAGACTATCTGTAAAGTCCCTTTATAACTAAGGGTGAGAAGGAAATTACAAGTTTCAGGTGTTAGCAGCTGTCTTTTTGTGTGTGTGTGAATGCTAATAACTTTCTACCACAGTGGGTGGATGACTCTGTCCTCCCAAATTTGACAGAGGTTTTCATACACCTAGCACAGAAACAGAACTTTCTTTACCCCCCCGCTTCACAGGGGAGGTTTTTCATGTGAATCATCCAGCTATTATTTTCGCTGAGACAGTTGGAGTATTTTGACTGCTAAGTAACTTTTTATATCTTCAGTTTTTCCAATACGATTTTCTTTGCTTATTCATAGTCTGTGGACTGGCTGATTCTCATTACTGATGGATCAGTGTGCATTCTAGCTCAAC
Source organism: Platyrinchus mystaceus (assembly GCA_035041135.1). Classification (NCBI taxonomy): domain Eukaryota; kingdom Metazoa; phylum Chordata; class Aves; order Passeriformes; family Tyrannidae; genus Platyrinchus; species Platyrinchus mystaceus. Next base: position 122,954,324 of record JAWWLV010000088.1, read on the forward strand.
ATGAAATAGTTGGGTGGAGAGAACAGCTGTTGTTACTTCCATAATAATTTAGAAAGTCAGTGGGTTGTAGCTGCAAAACAAATGAGCCAGATTGTGCACTTTCACCATGTTGAGTTTGAATTTACACGCAACCAGTTTTGTTCTATTGCACAAAGAATATTACCATATCAATAGTCCCACAGATCAATGGAAGTAGTTACAGAACACAGGACTGCCAGTAGGAAGGTAGCAGAACGTGATTATTTTCTCCAAAATTTCCACCTGCCTCTACTGAGCTAGGTTTTCTCCCTTCAGGAAAGGTACTCTGAACTACTAGAGCTGTTCTCCAGTTCAGATGATAACAGTAGGCATTTTTTGCAAGTAATGTGTTACATGGCAGAGAGTACCATTCTTGGTCTGTAGGTAGCTGTGTTAATCCATAGCATTGGCCTCACTCAGTAAATTATTCAGTTCAATTATTTAAGGAAAGATACATTAAATTTATAAGTTGCTGGAACTGTTAATAATTGCAGATGTGTGTGGGTGGAATTCCATTACGCTTCCTGATATTTTTAAAAGTTGAGATTTTTCTTTGTCTGCCTGTGCCCCATGCCTGACCAGTGCACTTGGTTCCATCTTTTTATTACATTCCTACCTAACTCATTCCTGGGAACTTCTGTTCTTTGCGCATCTATGTTCCTGAGGGTCTGCGTGCTGCAACAGGAACCAGACCACAAGACAGAGGGCTTATGTGTTCCTGGTGTTCAAGTGACTGATCTCTAGTGAGGATGTAGTCTGGGAGTAGGTGAAGTGGCCTCAGGAACCAAGGAGGTGTGCAGGTCTGTAATGGCCAGCTCTGTGAACAAAAGCATGTGTTTGGGGAGCGAGGCAAGTTGCTGCAGGCATCCACCTTTTACATATGTAGGTATTTATTTTCACTAGTAGACCTCCATCCTGGTGAACCAGAGAGGGGAGCAGGGTGAGGTTGTTGGTGATGTCTGTGTTTGTGTGTGTGTTCTGAGTGCCCATCTATGATCTGTGTGCCCTACAACGTATATATGTGTGGTATATGTGTGCTTGTAGTGCATGCACCTACTGGGAACATGTCTTCAGCCTGGGGACATGGAGCTGCAGTTGCCTCACCTCTCTTGAGCTGTTAGATGTGTGGGGAGGGAAGGCAGTAGTTTGTTTTCTGAATGCCTGGAGGAAATCAGTAGGAATGGGTGCTGCTAATGGAGCCAGAGATGGTCTCTCCAGGGCAGAAGGGGCTCCAATCTTCACTGACTTCCTGTGGGGGTTACATAGGAGACTGGCATGAGTCTGGCACCTTGGGAATCAAATAGACAAAATAAATAAAGTTTTGACAGAAACACAAGATCTGTGTTGCTAATCTAAATTGATCAATTTCTGTGAAATTATGTTTTGGTAAGAATCTTGTTTTTATAGAAACAGGTTTACTAGAATAGGTATTCATGGCATTTAAGAACATTTCTTAAAGTGGCAGCTACTGGAGCAGCACGACTTCCCACAATAGTGTGTATTTACAGGCCCCATTGCCTTAGAACAATTTCTTGATGAAATGTCATGACCTTTCCACATCAATTTGTCATCCTTAACTTTCTGATACACTGAAACTAGCCTTTAAGAACAAGAGGTTACAGTTCCTTTTAGTTTTAAAACCTTTAGTCTTTCCTACAAAAGCTTAAATGGTCTTAAAAGATCAAGAATAAATTTTTCTGAAATTTTCTTTTACTGCCCTCAGCTCCTGGTCACTGTTTTATGTAGTTACCTCTGTCAAAAATTCTGTTTCTGTCAGATCTTGCTCTCTAGCCTGAGATGATTAATGGCAATATTCAAATTGATACCTAAATGGTTGTGGCAGTGTAAATGATGATATGTTAACTTTATTCCATTATTTGCATTGCTATTGATTCAGTTAGTTTTTCTGCTGTGTTGGTATAAAGATGCCGTATTTCAATATGTGACAACCATGTACCCGTATGAATTCACTTCATGCATTTTTCTTTTGATGAAAGCTTTGTAACATTTTCAGAAGCAATATCCTTTAATAAAACAAAAATCTTCCTAGCTAGTTGTACAGGGAAATATAATTCAGACTCGTTTAATCTTTTATGAGCTGTTGTATGGCCACTTTTCAGTGTAAGTTTCTGCAGTTCTTATCATGTCTGATTCATAAATGTGTTACTTCATATGAAGCTACAGTGAATTATCATCAGCACATTTTACTTGTCTAGACTATAGCCTCTTAAAAGCAATTTATGCACCTGATAACAAAGGTAGGCATTTCTAGAACCCTGAAGCACTACCCTTTAATCCAGCTTTCTGTTGTCTTTTTGTTGTTGAACCTGTTCCTCTATGCATATCTGTCTCTCTTCTATCTTATTTGTCACCTTTGTAGACCCTCCTTTTGACGGGGCAGTGTTTCTTACAAATGTTTACACTTTGTTCTGTCCTTTGTCTCCTAATTTCAATTAAATGTAAAAAGATCTCTGGCAATATATTGCATATTTCTAAACAGTGTGTTATCTTTTCACTCTACACACATTCACCTGGTTTGCCTTCAGGAAAGTTGGTATGACACCTAAAGTGTGCAGTAGCATACATACATTCCTTTGATTCATTCTCCAGCTTCCTTAATATTTCTTCCTTCCTTGTCAGCAATTAAAAAGCTGTTGGTGCCAAAGGATTCTGTCTGCATGCGTGAGCTTTTTTTAACATTAAAAAAAAGTCTCAATATCTATTTAATTTTGTTCAGGTGCTACATCTGCTTTAGGCATTACTTCTAACTAACTTTCCAGGTAGGAAAATACCAGCAGTGTGAGATGACATCTGATGGAAATTTTTGTCTCCCTTGACCCAAGTAAAAGCTAACTCTTGTCTAAAAGTAATAATTAGCTCAAAACTTAGGTAAAAATATTCCATCAATGCTTAATAGTAATTCAAGATAGAAGTTATGGGCACTGGATACCTATACATAGGAGTAGAAAATTAGTGATGTAAGACCCTAGAATTTTAAGATTAAGCTACTGTGAAAGCAGCATGTTTCTTGATCTCCCTAAATGTTGTCTTATCTATGTGAAAATTTCAAAACCTTCTTGGCTGAGATTCTTCTTTCCTTTTGCAACTTTGCTTTCTCATTTTCTCTTCTTTATAGAAAGATTTAGGAAAGAAAAAAAAGAAATAAAAATCCCCTCCACAAGATGTGATGTGAACATGATAGGGTTTGCTTCTAACACTAGTAATTTACATTTGTAATTTGTTTTCCTTTTAAGCTTTTCTTCTCCTAGTGATTACAAGAAAGTATTCATGATTAAAAATATTCTACAGTGTACCTCTTGAGAAAATGGATATAAAAGGTATAAAAACCTCAAGTGGATGAAAAATAAATTTTATGATGTGGATCTTTCCTTTGGAACCTAAAGTAAACGTTTGACAGGAAGTTTTGAGAAGAAGAGTTAGAAATAAACTTAACAATAACTCATGTTGACTCTCACATGTGATGCATGATATTATAATTTCAGGGCAGCCAATGAAGAGTTGTCAGTATTTAGAACTTTAGAAACTATTTTTCTATGGATGTCAGAGCATGTAACAGGGATGTTACAAGGAAGGCTTAGATCCACTTGAAATCAAATCTGGCAAGGCATGTCAAGGACAATAAGAAGGGCTCCTTGAAATACATCGGTAGCAAAAGGAAGACTAGGGAAAACGTGAGCCCACTGCTGAATGAGGTGGGTGCCCTGGTGTGAAGGTGGAGTTACTGCATGACTTCTTTTGCTTCAGCCTTTATTGCTCAGCTCTGCTGAGAAGGATCTGTGGATCCTGATGGACAACAAGCCATCCATGAGTCAGCAGTGTGCCCACGTGGCCAAGACCAGTGGTATCCAGGATTGTAACAGGAAGACCATTGCCAGCAGGTCGAGGGAGGTGATGCTGCCCCTTCACTCAGCCCTGCTAAGATCACATCTGGAGTAATGTGTCCAGTTCTTGAATTCTTAGTTCAAGAAAGACCAGGAACTACTGGAGAGGGTCCAGCAGAGGGCTACGAAGATCATTAGGCATCTCTTATGAGGAAAGGCTGAGTGAGCTGAGACTGTTTAGCCTGGAAAAGAGAAAACATGGCATCTTATCAATACATGCAAATATATTAAGAGTGGGTGTCAAAAGGATACGACCAAACTCTTTCCAGTGGAACTCAGCAACAGGATAAGGGACAACAGGCACAAACTGAAACACAGGAAGTTCCTTCTGAAAATGAGAAAAAACTTTACTGTGAGAGTAACAGAGCACTGAAACAGGCTGCCCAGAGAAGTTGTAGGGTCTCCTTGCCTGGAGAGATTCAAAACCTGCCAGGACATGATCCTGGGCAACCTACTCCAGTTAAACCTGCTTGAGCAGTGACACTGGATTAGATGATCTCCAGAGGTTCCTTACAACCCCAACTCTTTTGTTCGTTCTTCTGTGATTCTGCAAATCTATTCACAAGCTGATCAAAAACTGGCAGATTGTTTATTGCCACTAAAGTAGCTCTAAAAGTTGGTTAACCACAGTAGTTGTCACAACTGAGGATTAATTTTTCACACCAATGCAATGTGTATTGGCAGCAATGGTGGTACGTTCATACCTTTGTATGGAGATGTCTTTATTTCCTTAGAAATCAAGGTTGGAGATGAATACAAAATAAAACACTTGGTAATGTATGCTATCAAGGGCAAAATAAAAAAAAAAAAGGTGGACAGGGAGGCAGACTTTTCTAGTAGCAGGAGGATATTGTCTAGGCATGTTCTGATGATGGCATCATCTGTTACATGGTATGTGAATAACCAGGAGAAATTCTCTGCTCGGGAGCACTGGCACAGAACCCTGACTTCCACAGGGTGATAGAAGGAGTTTTGCTTTGTAAGGATGTCAGGGACTCTTGTGCATAGCACTAAGTGCTTACATTCAGAATTGGTGTTAGCCAATGCTAAAACATATTTGGACTTGCAGGAATATTATAAAAGATGTCAAAACAAAACAGCAACAAAGAAATTACCTTCTCTGCAAAATTTTGTGTCTTATTTGTATGAACAAAGCACTTTTTTACTTTTTTTTTCTAGAAAGTGTGTCATTGGTAGTTTTGTATGGCTACAAGCCCACAGACTTTTAAAATGAAAATGGTAACTGGAACACCTCTAGTAGAAAAAAAACATACAGAGAAATGAACTCTACTAGTGGAAGAGAATAGTATATACAAAGTACAGTCAATAAATTTAAGAAAGATCAAGAATGCATTTCAATGTGGATTACTTTGCATTCCATAATCAATGCCGATAATTCCTACTTCTACCATTATGTATTACAGATATTTCTTGTTCTGTAGATTTCTGTTGGACTAGAAAGTCAAGTGAATTAAACCCAAACTATTTTTTTTATATTGAGTTATAATCTTACAACTGCTTCTCATGTGTTGTTAACAATAAAAATGACACTGAAATGCAGGCAATTAATAGAAACTCTTTACAGAGCCAGAGATGCAAACAGCAAGATGAGGCAGCACAAAATCCATCAATGCTGCCAGTCATTTTTTTGCTGCCTTTCTGAGTGGAGTCTCACTTTCCAAGAGGCTGTGAAAACATTCCAATAAAAAGTTTTAAAAAATACGTGAAGCTTTTAGGAGTATAGCACTGAGAGGTGTTATCTGAATCTTTGAATTCAATTCCCCCCAGTCACAAGTACCTTGAGAACATAAGGCATGTGAGAAGCCACCAAACACTTTTCTGGATCCCATAGGAAATATCTGATCTCCAGCACACATGGCTTCAAAATGGTGCATGGTGAGTCAACTCTGCAACAGAGATACAAACAAATTCCTCTTAGTCCTTTTAGAACTTAGGGCTCTGCTCTGTAAGACTGTTGCATTACTTTTTTCTTATGTCTGATGGAAGCTGTAGGAAAAAACCAGTACTTTCACTGGTTATTTTTATTTTAAGATTTCCATAATAATGGCAAACATTGTAGAAAGTAATGGGATACTGTATTATGGAGGTGTGGGAAGCTGTGTCCTTCAGTTTTTCTGTTTTATAGCACTATCACATGTCCAAAAAAAATGAGCCAAAAATATGTAAGGCCAAGGATTTTGCAGCATGATAGCTAACCAAGTGTATATATGACTCATAATCCATTGCTTGTCCTAGTGGAATACTGTCCCAGTAAATAGACAAGCTTTAAGAAGAGCATCTGAATGTGGCCCAGGACAGGACAAACCACTGGCCCAGAGCTTAACTCCCTGCTCTGACAAGTAGGAGATTTTAGTTTAGTTTGCTGCTATCTTAGCAAAAGTAGGAGAAAAGTTGTATTTCTATTCGTGAATGAACATTTGGGTTCCTGAATTGTTGGTATAAAGACTAGCATCTTTCTTTCTTTGAAGCTGTAGTCAAAAAGGAGAAAGTGGTTATTGCAATGAGGAGGTCCACGCCTTCAAATCCTCATCAGGAGATGATTCCTTCCTGTGCAGAGATTTTCAAAACCTGGAGAAAAGCAGGGTCTCCAAATCCCCCATCTGCTACAATAAGCATCCATGTACAGTGCATTGGCCTTTGTGGATCCCATGCTCAGACTCCAGATTGACGTTACCATTTTTTAAGTGTTAATGCCAGTTAAAAAAAAAAAAAAGTCATTGCTACTTACTTCCAGCTCTTCCTTTTCACTTACTCATTTTGTAGCCCTCTTTGTCTGTGTTTATCTCACTCTCTCTGTGAAAGTGTAAATGGTTAAAAGAATGGGAAATGCTTATATGGGTTTTGCCCCTAATGAACTACCATGAAACAGGAACCATAGGCACCTCATTCTTCCTCTGCCAGAGAAAGCCGGGAATGATGTGAGAAGGTGGGACTGACATTGTGAAGCTGAGTCTGATTTCTGCATGAAGAATGAGAACTCTCAGTAATAATAATCATCCTGGGAGAGGGAACTTTTATCTCCGTACTCACATTTGCAGCAGTGTCATGATCTAGCTTAGCACATTTTGTAGTGAATATGTAAAGAAGCCTGGAATATCTTCTGTTATACAAAAAGCAAAAGTATTTGATATGAAGAACTTGCTTCTGCATTCAGTTTCATGCAAACTGAAATCTCTACTGCTAACCCATTGTCTTGGTGATGTGAGTCATGTAAGTAGGACTCTCATGTGACTTCTGGTCTGAATACGTAGGTTACCACCTAAGATCTTGTTCTATACCATTATGTTAATTTACATTGGAGAAAAGAATTATGTTGATCAAACTAAACAGGAGCATCTTCTTTTAAACCTGTATAGGACTATAAATAAACTAAATAAAGTTACATGTCATAGTATCTTCTTGATTCAGGATCCATGTATCTTTAATGAGTGTAACTAAAGCAAAAGCAAGCATGCTGTGGCTTGTCTTGTGAGTCATACTTTAAACAATTATAATTTCTAACTTATTTTGGAACTTGAAATCTAAACACTGGGATTTAGCAATCCCAATTCTGTTGTCCAGTCTTTTAAATTCTTAGTAATTGGAGCAAGTAAAGAAATTTGGTTTATATTGTTTTTAAGTTTATTTTCTTTACTGGTTATGTGTTTTATAAATTAATTTTTAAAGTTTCACTTATTTCATAATTTTACATTTCAAGCTTTAAAATACTGACATTTATAATTGTACTTGAACCTGACTGTTATGAAAAAGAAGTAGAATGATATTCCCATATGCTAAATTAATACTTTGGTTTCATTTTTTAATTCTCAGTAAAGTAAAGGTGCTTTATATGTCTGTTGCTTTGAATGCCAATCTACAGTATTTCATGTACGTATCAAATTATGCTGAATGGATAAACTCTGGGGATTAGAAACACAGAATGGCTTTTTTACAGATGCCATTTCACAATCTCTAATCCAAACCATTTGATCACATCTCCTCCTGTTTGTGCTTGTCTTTAAAACTCTTAGAATAGCCATTTGCATATCCTTTTTGTTGAAAAATTTCCTACAATGTGTAAACAATGCATTTATTCTTTGTGAGAGAAATAATGCTTCTACGTGTGTTATATGGGCATTAGTGAGTTTAACAATATTCCATACTAGTAAGGATTTGAATTGAGCCTTCCAAAATTGGATGAAGTCCTACCCAAGCTCTATGTCAACACTTTTGGTCAGAGTAATTAATAAATCACCATTTCCTTCTGTAATGACATCTTTATTTATGCTGTGTTTTATATTTGTTTTATTGTTAGAAAAGAAAGGGGGAGGAGAGAGTGAGACAGACTACAATTGTTTGCCTTTGTTATTAAGAGTGTGGTTACATCAGGGTAATATATCACTGTGGGAATTAACACTAAAGTAGTTAAACAGTGAGGTGAAAAACAAAGTTGCCAATTTAAAACACCTTCAGGATTTTTTTTGAGTTCTAAATTTAAGACAGAAAAATATTACAAAAATGACCTTCCATACCACTGTTATCATGCCTGGTTTTGACGGTTTAATTTGCAAAGATATCAAAGACTGAAGTGGCTTGCCAGAGTACTCTGCTAAGTGAAATTCAGGGCAGACTTCTGGCATGGGGTTCAAGTTGACTTCATGACATGACATGATTCTGCAGCCTCAGGTATAACCATGCTTCACAGAATCTGGGCAGCACACTGTTGTGAAGAGAACTGTGGGGGAAAAAAGACAAACTTGTGTCCAAAAACTTCGCCTTTTGTAAGTTGTAGGATGAGCTGTGTCCTGACAGCATCCACTTCCACTCTCAAAAAGGGGGAGGGAACCCTTCTAATAAGTAGTCAGTACCAGTCCAATGTCCAGCTACTTAGGCTTGGAGCAGATGCTTGTGTAACCAGACAGCCATATGCTCAATGACCACTGCTCTGATACATTTTAGGGTTATTTTATTTTAATAGAACATTAAAAAATCTCCAGAGAGAAATAGTTCTGTCATTCAGGAAGTGTGAAAGTAAAGAAAAATTGGATGATGCTATAAAATTCTGGCTTGACTCTAAGAAATAGGCATAAATGTGCATATAAAGGGAACACATTCTTGAAGATGTATTTACTTTTTAAGTGTTTTGCTTAAGCAAACCATAAGCTTAAAATAAACCAAAGAAAGATTAGAATACCAGCTGAGGTTTATTCAGTCAAAACTGTATCAAAAAGCTAATTCTTGCCAACCTTGCTATTTGATATTATTTTCTTCCCTGGAGTTTTGTCTTCCTAGAAAACCTTCCAAAAATCTGAAGAAATCTTAAGATGCATAGCAGCAGCCAACAATGTCCCCAGTGAGAATCTTTCCTTCACTGTCAGTTTGATATTGAGAAAATTATTCTTCATTTATGACTATACTGTTTGCTTTCTGTTGTTTGCAGTCAGTCATTATTCCTTGTGATAGAGACAAACAGGGGACCCCTGGTGGTCTAGTGGTTAAGATGCGGCGCTCTCACTGCCGCGGCCCGGGTTCGATTCCCGAACCCAGTCAGGAACACTCCCCCAGGCAGATGGAGCTCGTCAGCCCCTAAGGCCATCCATCTAAGAGAAGGTCACTCTAAACAAACCTAC